>OZ012741.1:402272854-402872854 GCA_963859935.3 Lathyrus sativus | reverse complement strand
GCTGATGTTAAGGAAAAAGAAGACAAACATAGATGCAGAGGTATATGGCTACACTGATTTAGATTACAGTGGAGATCAAGACGAGAAGAAAAGTATTGCATGCTACATTTTCATGATTGGAGGTACACCAATCTCATGGAGATCAAGAAAGTAAAACATTGTGGCTTTGTCATCTTGTGAAGCTGACTATATGGCGGCATCATATGCAGCATGTCAAGCAGCATGGATAGAGATGCTGCTCAAAGAGCTCGAGATAACAGAACCTAAGAAAATAAAGTTGTTTGTCGACTATAAGTTAGTTAGCGACTTGGCGAATCATCTAGTGTGTCATTGTCAAAGTAGGCACATATAGAGGATGTATCATTTTCTGAGGAATCAAGTTAACAAAAGAAATTTTGAACTTGAGCATTGTAAGACAGAATGACAACTAGCTAATATACTCACCAAGCCTCTGAAGAAAGTCAGGTTTAATGAGTTGAAGAAATGTATCGAGATGAGAAACCTTGAAAGCATGAATTAGGAGGTGTGTTAGAAGCTGATAATTCAGTGCTTCAAGTCTGAGTTTGACTGTGGTGCGTTCGACTCAGCCAAACTGAGTTGTTTAGAGATAGTTGTATTCGACAGAGTCGAATGCAACTTACAGTTGTTATGTCAAAGTGTAACTTATAGCTTTGTATTTTGCTCTTTGTAAGTTTTATGTCTGAGTTTTTGTTGCCTATATAAAAAGAAATAATATAATGTAAATAATAACAATTTCAATCAATAAAAAATTCCATTTTGATAATTCAGTTCTCTTTAATTTTTCTCTATTCTTCTTCTTCTACCATGATCTTCTTCTTAAAACCCTAATTATTTCATTACTTCCGACACATTCAATGTCATATTTAGCAAACACTTACACATTTTAATATTTTGGAGCCTGCATTATTCAGTTTTGTGGTTGAACTCAATACTCAATTTTTAAGGAAAATGTTATTTGAAACAGAAAAAGAAACTTGTAATTAGGGTAAAGATTAGGACACGTAATTGAAACACAACTAGTAAAAACATTAACGTTAGTGGCACTCCAAATTCAAAGAAAATGGGACCTTACAAAGTTGGTAACCATCCATACTCTTGTATCCTACTTCCCATGAAACAGACATACGACCAAACATTTTCATTTGTACTATGTTCTTGCATATAAATAACCAAGTTTCTTCATGCAGCTCATTGTGACTAATTCCATAACTATAATAACCTACATGCATACCAAAATGATTCTCACTGTTCCTTCATCACAAGCCCTTTTTGGTGCTTTTCTTTTTGCCACCACTTTCTTATGGACTTCCCCCGAATTTGTTCTTGCTACTTCACATAGTGGAAGCGTTACAAGACACTACAAATTCGATGTATATATAATAATTCCTTTCAAATTTTACCAACTATAATAACACATATAGATCATGATTTTTTGTGTCATCAGAATTGAATTCACACATGAATCCATTAATCAATGTTCTGATTGCGTGAATCATAGATATCTTAAATTTAACGAATTTCTTTTTATTTATTTATTTAGTATATATATAACATTGTTTTAATTATTTGTGCAGATAAAACTCGCAAATGTTACGAGGCTGTGTCACACGAAAAGCATAATTACTGTGAATGGAAAGTTTCCAGGTCCTCGAATTGTTGTAAGAGAAGGGGATAGATTATTGGTTAAGGTTGTTAATCATGTTCCAAACAATATCACCCTACATTGGTAAGAACTTAATTTTTTTCAAATTTAATTTTACGTAATTTTGCAATTAAATAATTGTCTTCGTGGTAATCAGACAGGAAATGATTCAGATTCTCTTTAATCAAATCGAATCATCTACTGTCTAAATTACCATACAGACAAAGAGAAATAGAGAGACTCTTTAATCAAATCGAATCATCTACTGTCTAAATTACCATACAAACAAAGAGAAATAGGGAGACTAGACGTGACAAAAAATATAACTTTAGAAGCATGATATGAAATGAATAATTATAATGATGTTGACAAAATAATGGTGTGTGACAAAAACAAAAACAGGCATGGAGTGAGACAGCTTGGTAGTGGTTGGTCGGATGGTCCATCATACATAACTCAATGCCCCATTAAAACAGGTCAGAGTTATGTGTACAATTTCACCATTGTTGGACAAAGAGGAACTCTTTTCTGGCATGCTCATTTCTCATGGTTAAGAGCTACTCTCTATGGACCTCTCATTCTTCTTCCATCCCACAACCAATCTTATCCTTTTCAAAAACCCTACAAGGAAGTCCCCATCCTCTTTGGTACATCTACAATTATTCATCAATAATATTATTCCATACTCTTTCAAAATTTTATTTTTTCTAACTTAATATTTATATTATACAAACCAGTAAAAACACAAATGAAACATGTTATAGTATATTAATAATTGTTTCTATGTATATCTTTGTCAAATGCATATATATATATAGGTGAGTGGTGGAATGCAGATCCTGAAGCTGTGATTGCGCAAGCTCTTCAGACAGGGGGTGGCCCAAATGTTTCTGATGCATACACCATTAATGGCCTTCCTGGACCTCTTTATAATTGCTCCAAAGGTACACAAGCAACTTGTGTTCTATATGTTTCTATGCCTATGAATGATTCTTTTTTGAACTTCTTTTCTCCATCTCTCATGCGCCACATTCAAAATACTTAAATTATTCTGTTCGAATTTAAAAATTTGAAAATACTATTTATAGCAGAAAGTTTATTTTTTTAAATTTATTGAATAATTAATATATCTGATCTAATTTTACATCAAACTGATTGATTTGCGCTATGTTTTGACTTATAAGAATTATATATGATATGATGAACAGATACATACAAATTGAAGGTGAAACCAGGAAAAACATATCTACTACGTTTAATCAATGCTGCACTTAATGATGAACTCTTTTTCACCATAGCAAATCACACCTTAATCATCGTCGAAGCAGACGCATCTTACGTTAAACCATTTGAATCCGACACCATCCTACTTGGACCAGGACAAACCACAAATGTTTTGTTAAAAACAAAACCAAATTATCCAAATTCCACTTTTTACATGCTAGCTAGACCATATTTCACTGGCATGGGCACTTTCGACAATTCCACCGTCGCTGGAATTTTAGAATACACTAAACCATATAATAATCAAACAATTATCACTAATCTTCCAATTATAAAACCTTCACTTCCATCCATCAATGATACTAATTTTGTTGCTAATTTTAGTAACAGATTTCTTAGCTTAAATAGTCCTAAATACCCTGCAAATGTGCCTAAAACTATTGACAAAAACTTTTTCTTTACCGTGGGACTTGGAACTAGTCCATGCCCAAAAAACCAAACATGTCAAGGACCAAATAATAGTTCGAAATTTGCAGCTTCAATGAACAACGAGTCATTTGCTTTGCCTTCTATAGCACTTCTTCAACAGCATTATTTCTCCGGACAAGCGAATAATGGCAGCTATACGACCGATTTTCCTGTCGTTCCTCTTCGGCCGTTTAATTATACCGGAACTCCTCCGAATAACACTATGGTTAGTAATGGAACAAAGACAGTGGTGATACCTTATAACACTAGAGTTCAGGTGGTGTTGCAGGAGACAAGCATTTTGGGAGCTGAGAGTCATCCTTTGCATCTTCATGGGTTTAATTTTTTTGTTGTTGGTCAAGGTTTTGGAAATTTTAATGAAAGTAGTGATCCTGCAAAGTTCAATCTTGTTGATCCTGTTGAGAGGAATACTGTTGCTGTGCCTTCTGGTGGTTGGGTTGCAATAAGGTTCCTTGCTGATAATCCAGGTGATTTACTAAGGTTTTGTTTGAATAATCGGCTTAGTAATAATCGTTTATCATATAAGTGTTTATGGACAGGTTATTTTTCCGACGAAAGATAAAATAAAGTCAAATATTATCATTAATAATCTTAAAAGATTATAAAAATATGTTTGAAATTCAATTATAACAATGTCATAAGTTGTTTTTATACGAATGTGCGGTTGAAACAGGTGTTTGGCTGATGCATTGCCACTTCGATGTGCATCTTAGTTGGGGATTGAGGATGGCTTGGATTGTTGAGGATGGAAAGCTCCCTAATCAGAAATTGCCTCCTCCTCCTAAGGATCTTCCCAAATGTTGATTACTGTATACACATTACATTTTGGGTTTCTTATGCCATTTGTCATTGCCATTGCCAATTTTCCCTCCAAAAGAAGCAATTTTCTATACCTTGCAATTTTCCAATTCCATGTAAATTTAAGAATTTATGATTTTTCATATTTTGCATATTGTGCAAAAAGTGAAGAGTGTCCAGCATTAGTATGTAATCTTGTTTTTTTTATTGTATCAATTTTTATTTTCACCTAATTTTCAATTGAAAAAATAAAAGTGGGTGGTTATCTGTATTTCATTGTACTTCCTTAAGGATTAATAATCACTTGATTGAAATAATATGTATTTTTCTCATCATCTTTTGAATATTGTGTTTACTTTCTTCATTTCTATATATATTCATAAAAATGAATTTTTATTTAATATAGTCAAGTGAAATTAACAACAAACAAAATAATGATTATTTAGTTGAAGATGAAATTGCAGTTGATATCATTTTTTTATTTTATTATTTATTATTATTGTAATTTGTGTATAATTTTGTATTATTCGTTTATTTGATTAGGTTATATCATGTGCTATTCTCACATTCAATAAATTAGTTTTGAACTCGTGATAATGTGTTTTACAGTCTGAACAAGTTGATCAAAATCTATATGTTGAATGTATATTGAATCACAAGTTATAACGCTTAAAACAAGATTTTTTAAAGATTGATTTGAATCAAGTATATTGCTAACTCGAATCAAACATCAACTTGAAATCTAGAATTTGTGTCTGTCAATTTAATTTGAGTCAAGGATATGTGTGATTCGAGTTATAGGATACCTTGAGTTGAAATATAAGAATTTTTTACTTGAATCATGACAATTAATTTTTTTTTTGAAAATTAACTATCGAATCATGAGTACAACCCATGATTCAAATAAAAATGGTAGTTTCCTCATTTTACTAAATTGATTTGAGTCTTTTTTTGTTGATTTATATCATAATCTCATCATTTGACTCGAATTATCTATTCTTTTTTTCACCTTTTTGTGTCTAACCTCTAGTACCCATATAAATCATTTAGTGTCAGTTTGTGCTAAATGATGTAAGGATGTCAAAATCAAAAAGATGTCTCATAATGAGATTCTTCCATAAAAACATCTAGTGAGATTAAACCCATATTTTCACAAAGCTTAAAAAAAATTGAGTTTTTCCTTTCAGAAACACTTTTCCTCTTTGATTCAACCTTGTGAAAAACTTTCTAGAATGTTGATATTGTGAGATCTAAGTTGTGTTGAGTGAGATTTTCTAGATAACCTTCATCATCTTCAATATTGAACTAAGAAATTATTATCGTGGTATTCAACTCTAAAGAATGAGTTTGAGTGGTAGATCCAAGGTACATTAGGAAAGTTAATATTTTATGTGAATTTTTGATGTGTGTATTAGGAAAAAGTACCTCTTTATGTCTATGGTATCTGGTTGTGATATCCAGTAAGAGAAGAGTTTCTTTACGCTCTATGGAAAACTTTAGTGGGACTGAGTAAAGGTCATTGCAGAACAAAGTTGGAAGTTGTCTGATCATTCTTGTGTAGAATAAATGCTCAAACATGGAATCAGTGTGGTTGAGTAAAGGTCGTTGTAGAATGAAAACATGGAGCAGGATTTTTGTGTCTAGCAAGATTGTTGGGTTAAGATTAGTGAAGATCTTGAATGTTTGTAGTGTGATTTTTATGCATCAATAGAAGGAAAAATCAATTTAAATATGTTTTGGCTAAAGCAGTTTCCTTGTAGTATTCAAATTATTGATTATACGTTATGTTGGACATGTGACTTCACACACAAAATTGGAGGGGATGAGGTGAATTGTGTTTCTTAGAAAAACTTAGTTTTGAAAACTTTTCCGATATAGAAACAAAGTTATTAAACATTTTAGAAATTTTTTAGAGTTGTGCAACGAAAAATAAAATTGCAAAAATGTAATGAGTTAAGGGAAGAGAGAAGACACCGAGAGTTATAGAGGTTCGGTCAAAACAAAGAAAAAGACATACTTCTCTCTCGAAGAACTGGTCTTAAGTGTATTTAATCTTTTAGTAGGTTGAACTCTCGAACTCCCTTATACAAGGAAAAATGAAGTTTGTATCTAACTTCTAATCCAACAGTAAACACATGAAAGAAATTTGAATCTTCCTTCCAAAAGGTGAATCAAAGTTGTTAGTGTTATTAAAAGTGATTTACACATTTTTATAAATAACATGTTATGCAAGATGTCATGATATTATGTTTAGACATTTGGTCTCTATGAGCTGAAAACAAGAGGTAAGTATGTAGACCAAGATGTCCCACACATCGTGGAACAGTCTGCCTCAGAAACAAGCAGCGCTATATCAAAATCGTGCGTTTGATTTGTTTCCATATTTATCTATGAGTTTATGCACATTTTGGAATCATGAAAGAAATCCTAAAAAGATCAAGACAAAATCTAAATCAGATTAATAGATATTTAATTTAAGAAATATTGCAAATTAAATTAAATCATATCTTGAAATTGCATTTTTGGTGTTTCTTCAGATTTAAGTTTTCTAAAAATCTAAATGCAATCTACATCGGATTGTTTTGCTACTTAAGGAGGCACTCTCCATTCAACAGAGTCAGGCCTTGAGAGAGATTGCATGACATCTCATATTTGTTGAGTCTTTATGTTTTCGTGTGTTTAACTTGTAAAACTCTATTCATTTGCATCACTCCTAAATGTTTTGGAAAAATGAGATATATATTAATTACCAAAAAACAATACAAGACAAGCCGATCTAACATGATCCAGGCACCCAGTCAACAAAACAATCCAAGGAAAGTTCTAAGTATCCACTACTTCACTACATATTGCAGTACCCTATGAATTTCTATGTTTTTCAAATCTAAGAAGGATAATTTCCTTAACTAGTCTACTATCTAAGGCATTTACATGACATCCTTTGAAAATAATTTGATTCCTGATAGCCCATAAATGGTATGCCGTTTCTGCAATCACACATTTAATGAGTTTTGCTCTCTTACTTTTCCCTTGTGTGTTTCGAAGCAACCATTTTATTTTCTCATTCCAAACATTTGGTTCAAGGTCAATTCTAAAACCATGAAGGACTTGTTTCTAATTCTGTTTTGTATATGTACAAGCAAAGAATATATGATGACAATTTTCTTGCCCTTGACAAAAAGGACATCGACCATCCATTTCCATTCCAAATTTCACCATCCTGTCCTTTGTCATGAGACGGTTTTTGTTAGAACACAAATTGGTTCTTTTTAATATCTCTTTGTTTTGATGATAACTGTTAGGAAATTTTGTATTTAAGAATTATATAATCTAAAATTTGTTTGAGAGTTTTACTGCAGATTGAAATGAAATTAACTCTCTAGAAGCAAATTTGAATTGTATACAAGAAGTTATCTTGACTCTGAAGCGCCAGATGCACTCATTAGAAGATTCTGATTGCTGTTTACAGAAGATCCTGAGCGTAGTCTCCAGAAGGATCTGAAGCAAGAAGCTCTAGAAGACTCTGAAGCAGAAGCATCTGAAGCTAAGAAGAATATTGTATGAAGAGTTTCTCAAAGCATAGTTTCTACAGAAGTTTCTGAAAGTACTAAAGATGCCAAGTACTGAAGTTCTGTGACAAATACGCTCTGATGATCAACACGCTGAAAACACACATGCTGCAGAAGACTCTGATACAGCAAAGTTCTGTACATCATTAGAAGACTCTGACTCAATCAGATTCAGATGAACTTGCTGAAAACTGAAGAAGAAATATTCAAAGAATATATCCGTTGGAGTAAATCAAACGTCTCTTTTCTCATTTGTGCTAGACACA
The DNA here is from genome assembly GCA_963859935.3 of Lathyrus sativus. Taxonomy (NCBI): domain Eukaryota; kingdom Viridiplantae; phylum Streptophyta; class Magnoliopsida; order Fabales; family Fabaceae; genus Lathyrus; species Lathyrus sativus. Next base: position 402,864,845 of record OZ012741.1, on the reverse strand, counting down.
AGAACACAGACAAAAAGGATTTTTCTGAGCTTTCTACTTCTAGGAAAGGTCACTTGATGTGAAGACAAAAAGGCTCAGACCTTTTTGGGACACTCTTCTCAACGTTCAGCCTCCTTGGATCAGCTGCCTTTAAAAGGAAGACTCCACCAAATTCTTCAGTTAGACATTTTGCTAAAAAGAAATCATAATATTCAAAGCTCTCATTCTTTCATATTCATTCTTAGAATTATTTGTACTTTAACTTAAGAGAAAAATCACTATTGTGATAATAGCTTTTTAGAAGCATTCATACTCTTGTATTTGATTTACATTGATTGTAAAGGTTTTCCTTAAGAGGATTCAGTTGGAATCAGTAGCTCTTGAGAAGACTAAGAACAGTTGTTCTTAGGTGTTACTATTGTAATCTGTTTGATTAAATAGTGGATTAAGTCCTTGTTGAGAAAGGCAAATCACTCTAGGAAGGGTGGACTGGAGTAGTTGAGTTCAACGAACCAGGATAAAAATAATTGTGTTTTTATTTCTATGTTTTATTCTTTCATACTTATTCAACCCCCCTTCTAAGTATTATCTCACCTTCAGTTAGCATCAGAGCTCCAGTTCTGTGTGTGCTACCACTTAACAGTGTCAGTAAAGATCTAGAGAGAAATACTTTGATATATATTTATTTGTTACAATGGCTGATAATACAATATCCAATATTAACAATAAATATGAAGACAGGGACAGGATCAACACCAAACCCCCTATGTTTGATGGGGAGAAATTTGATTACTGGAAAGACAGAATTGAGAGTTTTTTCCTAGGATATGATGCTGATCTATGGGATCTAGTCATAGATGGATATGTCCATCCCACTGATGGGAATGACAAGAAGATAGACAGAAAATCTATGACAGATGCTCAGAAGAAAGATTTTAGAAATCATCACAAAGCCAGGACTATATTATTGAATGCAATTTCACATACTGAGTATGAAAAAATTACAAACAGGGAAACTGCTTTTGATATGTTCGAATCCTTAAAAATGACTCATGAGGGAAATTCTCAAGTCAAGGAGACAAAAGCTCTGGCTCTGATCCAGAAGTATGAGGCCTTCAAGATGGAAGACTCTGAATCTGTTGAAGCCATGTTCTCCAGGTTTCAGATCCTCACAGTTGGGCTGAAGGTTCTGGACAAGGGATACTCTACATCAGATCATGTAAAGAAAATCATTAGAAGTCTTCCTACCAGATGGATACCAATGGTGACTGCCTTGAAGATGGCTAAAGATCTGAACAAGATCTCTCTAGAAGAACTCATCAGCTCACTGAGGAGCCATGAAATTGAGCTTGAGGAAGATGAACCTCAGAAGAAAGAAAAAGGTAAATCTGTTGCCTTAAAATCTAACAAAACTGCTAAAGCTTTGCAGGTTATTCAAGAAAGCTCTGAAGAATCTTCTTCTGAAGAAGAAGATGAATTATCCATGCTGTCCAGAAGGATCAACAGACTCTGGAAGCACAAGGGAAAGAAGTTCAACAACTTCAGAAGATCTGATAATAGAAAGGAATCTTCTGGGCACAAAAGATCTGGCAAGAAAGAAGTTGTGTGCTATGAGTGCAAAGAACCTGGGCATTACAAGAATGATTGCCCCAAACTTCAAAAAGAAAAACCCAAGAAGAAGTTTAACAAAAAGAAGAAGGTTCTGATGGCAACATGGGATGACTCAGATGAATCTGAATCATCTTCTGAATCAGAGGAAGAATGTGCTAATGTTGCATTGATGGCCAGCACAGAAGATCAAGAGGAAGGAACCTCAGGATATGAATCAGATTTTGAATTTGATGATGACGCAGAAGAGGTAATGGCTAAACTTACCAAAGAAGAACTTATAAAAGTTTTAACAGAAGTTCTTAAAAGTTATAACAATATCAAACTCAAATACAAGAAGCTGAAAAGCAATCTTGGATCTGAGATTGATCTTCTGAAGATAGAACTTGTTGAGCAAAAAGAAATTAATCTGAAAATCAAAAATGACTTTGAAATAACTCAACAATAATCTGAATCTGAGACTAAGTCATGTGAAAATATTTTAGAAAAATATGACTCTAGCTTTCAGAGATTTCTTACTAAGAGCATAGACAGAAGCAAGATGGCTTCTATGATCTATGGTGTTAGTGGGAACAACAGAAGAGGTATTGGATATGAATCTTCATCTGGAAGTAATCCAAAATCTGTTGACAAACTTTTCATCAAGAAGACACCTCTGTATTCTCAATTTAAATTTGGTCACTTAAATGACATTAAACACACAAGCTCTGAGAAGAATACTTATGTGTTTAAACCCAAGGCAAGTCAGAATAAACATTATGTTGAAAAACAGAAGTTTAGACAAACCTACAAACAAACTAACCCCAAAGGACCCAAGAAGATATGGGTACCTAAAAACAAAATAATTCTTGTTGCAGATGTTCTTAGCAGCAAGGTCAGGACGCCAATCATGGTACCTGGACTCTGGATACTCACGGCACATGACAGGAGAAAAGTCTATGTTCCAAAGCCTGGAACTTAGATCTGGAGGTGACGTGAAGTTTGGAGGCAACCAGAAGGGCAAGATCATTGGATCTGGCACTATTGGAAATGGTAAACTTCCCTCTATCACTAATGTTTTACTTGTTGAAGGTTTAAAGCATAATTTATTGTCCATAAGTCAATTAAGTGACAATGGTTATGATATTACCTTTAATCAAAAATGTTGTAAAGCTATTAGTCAAAAGGATGGCTCTATCCTATTTAGTGGTAAGAGGAAAAACAACATTTATAAAATAAATCTTTCAGAACTTAAAGTTCAAAATGTTAAATGCCTCTTGTCTGTTAATGAAGAGCAATGGGTCTGGCACAGAAGATTGGGCCATATTAATATGAGACGTATATCTCAGATTAATAAACTTAATCTTGTCAGAGGACTCCCTAATCTGAAGTTCACTTCAGATGCTCTTTGTGAAGCATGCCAGAAAGGGAAGTTTTCAAAAACATCTTTCAAATCAAAAAATGTTGTTTCTACTTCTAAACCACTAGAATTACTTCATATTGATCTGTTTGGACCAGTGAAAACTGCATCCATCAGAGGCAAGAAGTATGGATTAGTCATTGTTGATGACTTTAGTAGATGGACATGGGTAAAGTTCTTAAAACACAAGGATGAGTCACATTCTGTGTTCTTTGACTTCTGCAAGCAAGTTTAGAATGAAAAGAATTTCAAAATTATAAAAGTCAGAAGTGATCATGGTGGTGAATTTGAAAATAAATATTTTGAAAAATATTTTTCTGAAAATGGCATTGCTCATGATTTTTCCTGTCCTAGAACTCCACAACAGAATGAGGTTGTAGAGAGGAAAAACAGAACTCTGCAAGAAATGGCCAGAACCATGATCAATGAGACAAATCTGGCAAAATATTTTTGGGCAGAAGCAATCAACACAACCTGTTACATTTAGAACAGAGTGTCTGTTAGACCTCTTCTGAAGAAGACTCCTTATGAACTGTGGAAGAACAAAAAGCCCAACATTTCATATTTTCATCCTTTTGGATGTATTTGTATATGTTAAACACTAAGGAAAATCTGAGCAAGTTTGATTCCAAAGCACAAAAGTGTTTCATGCTTGGATATTCTGAACGCTCTAAAGGCTACAGAGTATACAACTCTGAGACACAGATAGTAGAAGAATCCATTCATGTCATATTTGATGATAAGCTTGGCTATGAAAAGCCAAAGCAGTTTGATAACTCTGCAGATAGGGAAGTAGTCTTCATTGACTCTGAAGTTCCAGAAGCAGACAAAATTCAAGTGAAGGAACCAGAAGCAACTCCAGATGCTACTCCTTTAACTTCTCATATGAATAATCTAAACATTTCTGAAGAGTCAACCATTAGAGGATCATCATCCAGAATTAAAGCTTCTCATCCAGAGGATGTCATTATTGGAAAGAAGGATGATCCCATCAGAACAAGATCCTTTCTAAGATCATCTGAAGCATCACTATTTGGACTAGTGTCATAAATTGAACCATCTTCTGTAGATGAAGCTCTGCAATACAATGATTGGATTATTGCCATGCAAGAAGAGCTGAATCAATTCAGCAGAAATGATGTATGGGATCTAGTTCAAAGACCTCAAGGATTCAATATAATTGGTACAAAATGGGTCTTCAGAAATAAGCTAAACGAGAAAGGAGAAGTTGAAAGGAATAAGGCAAGGCTGGTTGCTCAAGGCTACAGTCAGCAAGAAGGTATTGATTACACTGAGACATATGCTCCAGTGGCAAGGTTAGAATCTATACGCCTTCTTATTTCATTTGCTGCACAAAATAACATCACTCTGTATCAGATGGATGTTAAAAGTGCCTTTCTTAATGGTATTATAGAAGAAGAAGTTTATGTCCACCAACCTCATGGTTTTGAAAATGAAAAATTTCCAGATCATGTTTTCAAATTAAAGAAATCTCTATATGGATTAAAACAAGCTCCCAGAGCTTGGTATGAGAGATTGAGCAATTTCCTTCTGGAGAAGAATTTCATCAGAGGCAAAGTGGATACAAAACTCTTTTGTAAAACAATTAAGAAAGATCTTCTAATTTTCCAAATTTATGTAGATGATATTATTTTTAGATCAACAAATATTATGCTTGGAAAGGAGTTTGCAACATGTATGCAGGCAGAATTTGAAATAAGCATGATGGGAGAACTCAGATTCTTTCTAGGAATCCAAGTTAATCAAACTCCAGAGTGCACCTACATACATCAGACAAAATATGTTAAAGAACTTCTGAAGAAATTTAACATGTCTGATAGCAAGCTGGCAAAGACTCCAATGCATCCTACTAGCTCCCTTGGCAAGGAAGAGGTAAGTAAGAAAGTAGATCAGAAGCTCTACAGAGGTATGATTGGCTCTCTTCTTTATCTTACTGCTTCTAGACCTGACATATTGTTCAGTGTTTGCCTGTGTGCTAGATTCCAATCAGATCCTAGAGAATCACACTTGACAGTTGTCAAGAGGATTCTAAGGTATTTGAAAGGTACTTCTAATGTGGGTTTGTGTTACAGAAAATCTGATGATTTCAAATTAGTTGGATTCTGTGATGCTGACTACGCTGGAGACAGAGTGGAAAGAAAAAGTACTTCTGGAAGTTGTCAATTTCTAGGAAGAAATCTAATCTCCTGGTACAGCAAGAAGCAACCCACAATTGCACTTTCAACCATAGAGGCTGAATACATTGCTGCTGCTGGATGTAGCACGCAGATGCTCTGGATGAAGAGTCAACTAGAAGATTATCAAATTTTTGAAAGTAACATTTCTATCTTTTGTGATAATACTTCTGCTATATGTTTGTCCAAGAATCCCATTTTACATTCTAAGGCAAAACATATAGAAATTAAGCATCATTTCATCAGAGACTATGTTCAGAAGGGAATCATAAATTTAGCCTTTGTTGATACAGATCATCAATGGGCAGATATTTTTACAAAACCCCTTGTTCAAGATAGATTCAACTTTATTCTGAAAAATATTGGTATGGATTTTTGTCCAGAATGATATTTATCAGAAGCAAATTTTTTAGATGCAAAAATGCTTAATGCTCTGAAGTATTTCTTCTGATTGCTTATTTTATTCTGATCAATATTTCTTTTGTGAAACTCTGAACTAACAATCTTTAGAAGATCTGAACGTTGGCTAACGTTTCATTTCTTAAGAGAATTCAGAACACATGCAAGCAAACACGTGTCACACCAAATCTGAAGAGGTGGCGTGTACATAACTAAAGAGACGTTTGAGGTGAAGTTTGAATAGTGAATATCTTGATTTTCCCCCCAAAGTGTCAGAAGCAATTAATGTTTTGAAATGATTATTATTCTCTTCATTTAATGCTTGTTAAAACGCGCAATTTCTGACTGTTGATATGCCTAAGTGTTTTAGTATAAATACATAACTTGTATTCACTTTCACACTTTTCACACTCTCAGAAATTACATGCGTTTTCATCTCCTCTTTTCTCTGCATAAAAACCCTATACCTAAGCGTTTGACAAAGCATTCTTCAATGGCAACTTCATCATCAACAGCTGCTCAATTCCAATCTTCTATGGCTGCTGTAACTTCAGAAAACATGGGTGTTGCTCCCTATTCTCCTCCCAAAAGAACTCTTCTAACGCCTGTTGATAAATTGGAAGTTCTATGTGAATCTATGGTTGAGTTTGACTCTCTGGAAGAAAATGGGTTTGAGTTTCGTTCCATCATTGGAGCTCAAGGATGGGTTAAGTATTTTGATAGGCTCTTTGGACCAGTTTACCCCCTCCTTGTGAATGAATTTTGGATTCATGCATCAGTTTACCCCAAGTTTATCTTATCTTCTGTGCTGGGAAAAGAGATCATTATCACAGAAGATCTGATAAGAAAGTTAATAGGTTATGAAGAAACAGATGATGTTTCCCACTTGCCATCTGGGCGTGTGGACATGGATGAGGTTTATGAAGAAGTAATGACTGCTGGTCAAGCTTCTAACAAATTCAAGGATCTGAAGCCTGACTACAAGATCTGGGCCAAGATCTTCACGGGATGCATCCACCACAGGAAGTCAACCAATTCTCCAGACTATGTCAATAATGAACAGCTCTATTTCATGTATTGCCTTAGTCAGAGCACCAAGGTAGATCTTCCATACATTCTTTTTATGCATCTGTGGAACCATATCAATGCATCTAGAGAATATGTGAAAGAGAAAGGACAGAAGATCAGAACTTGGATCCCCTTTGGAAGGTTGATCTCAGATCTTCTTACTGAGAATGGGTTGGTAACTGCTCTGTACGCTGCTGGAGTTACAGAGGAATTAGAATTTATAATGGGAAAGCCTCTGAATGCTAAAAGTCTTCAGAGACTCAAAATTGTTGATAAACTCACAACAGCTCCCAAGAAGCTGAATGTGTCAGAATTGAATAAGAGGGTTCCTGTAGATGACTTTCCTTTATTCTTTGCTAAAGAGCCCAGACATATAGTCGTCATGTATATTGATGAATGCAAGAAGGAAGGAAAACCTGTTCCTGCTAATATGATTCAGCTAGCTAGACAACCACTACCAAATGCAGAAGAAGAAGAAGAAGCACAACTACAGAGGAAAAGGACTCAGCCAGTTATTGACTCTGCACCTGCTCAGAAGAAGGTCAAGATTGCTGAGAAGCCCAAGAAGCTCTTGGAGAGAAAAGAATCTGAAGAAGCTGCTTCTGTACCTACCAAGAGGATCAAAATAAAAGGTACTAAATCTTCTGTATCTTCTGCAAATATTGTTATCAATGATTCTAATATTAAGTCTGTACCAAAACCACCTTCTACACAAACCACTTATGTTACTGCTCCCAGTTCCATATCTCCACAAAAACAAACACCTGTTCCAACTCAAACAACAACACAAACAATTCCAACACCAACAGTTTCTGTACCAAAACCATCTCAACCCAAAATCCACATCAAACATTTTGTTCCACAAACACAACCATCAGAACAACAACCACAAAAATCAATACAACAAAAATTATCTGAACAACCAGAAAAACAAAAAGAATCTCAACTAGAAAAAGCCTCTGACAATCCACCATTAAATAATCCACCTTCTGAACCCATTGCACCTGTTACTTCTGAACCTACAAAAGTAACTTCTGCTCCAGTTTCATCAGAACCAATAACTATTCCTTTTGATTCACCCATCTCAGAACAACCATCCAAACCATCTGAAATTCCTTTAGAACAAACCAACACTTCTGAACCTCACATCCCTGAGACAAAAGTTCTTGATGTCACACCATTAAAAACGGTGTTTCAAGTATCTTCTACCTCTTGTACACCAACCACATCCTCTAACTCCTCAGAATCAGAAATCCATCCAGATTTTCTTATCTCTCCTTCTGAAAAATACTCTGAGATAAACCAACCTGAACCTACCATACCTTTAAAAGCTTCCATTCCAGATCCTATTCCTCCACCTGCACCATCATCTGAGATATTAATCCCCAATTCCAATCCAACATCTTCTATATCTTGTGTCCAAGTATCATCTCTATTTCATAATCTGTCTTATGGTTTCAAACTAAAAGACTTTTATGACAGAGTTGAACCTTCTGAACCCATCAACCCTCTGAAACCAAAACCCACAATGATCCTTCCATCTGTGATTCTTGATTACTTAAAATCTATGTCAGATGTATAACCTTTAGCAACCATATCATGTTCTGAAAAATCTGATAAAGCTGTTGTTTCAGCTCTGCAAATTGCATCTGATAACACTATTGCATCTGATGCACCACCAAGATCTGCTTTCAAACCCTACTCAAATGCACCTTTTGATGTAGTTACCCCTCACAGAAGAGCAAAACCTCATTTGCTTAATGCTTTAATCAGATCTAAAGAAAAAGCTTCTGAGATACCCTTCATTCCATATTATCCCCCTCCTCTGATTTCCATCCAAAAATCACTTTTTCCACCAACTCCCCAACCTAAACCTGTAACTCTGGTAACCTTGTTACGTCCAAAGCCCAGACTTAATGTTGATCATTTATTTCAAACATTTTTGCAAGAAATACAGATGTATTTAGGTACTGTTCAGAAGAAATGCTCAGCAACAATGGATGCCAAAGAATCTGACATCATCTGGAATGGATTCATCAACAAATTCAACTATGTAGCTTCAAATCTGAAGAACGTCTGTTCTGATGATGCACAGCTCAGATTTGCTGAGGCTGCAAGGACTCTATTCTGGACTATCAACAAATCTGAACCTCTGCTTCGTTTAGATGCTCCTCCACCATCAACAGAATCTACTGATAATGCATTGGCTATGACTCTGGTAGACCCTTCTTCTAATTCCAATGCTCCAGAATCTACAGAACCAATGGAAATTGACTTTGTTCAGGCTACAGAACCTCATCATAATTCTTCATCTGAGATAAAGAAAGAACATCCAGATTTTGAAGATAAGATTGCTGCTCTGGAAGCTGGACAGTCAGAAATCAAATCCTGGATGGCTAAGCAGGATAAGAAGTCTGAGGATATGACAGAATGGATGTCAAAGCAAGATGAAAAGAGTGAAACTATGACTAAGTGGATGTCCAAGCAAGAGCAATCATCCTCTGAGATTACTGATCTATTGAAGATGCTTTTGTCCAAACACTCTTAGATTTTTTTCATTCTAATGTTTTTGCATCTGTTGTTTGCATCTATACTTTATTGCTATATCTTCTGATGTTTGCCTATGTACTCTTGATCTGATCTAATGAATGAATCAAAGTTTTCTCCATTATGTTATCTGATTTACTGTTTCCTTTTATTTGTCCTTTTAAAGTTTTTACTTTTTGCTTATGACAAAAAAGGGGGAGAAAATATAGATCTGAACTGTTTAATATAACTTCATCAGCATGAAATTTCAGACATATCTATTCTATCTAACATTTAACCTGACTATTTCAGAACATTTGATAAGTACATTCTATAAAAGAAACTTTGAGTCTCTTAGATCATTTGTCTATTATCAAACTCTGAATCTTAAATCTACAAGACTTTCTGACCTTCAAATGTTATAAGAACAAACAAGATCTAACTCTTAAGATTACTCAAGACAAAAGGGAAGTTTCTATTCCTTATTTGTATTTAACTCAGGGGGAGATTCATCATCTCAGGGGGAGTTATAATTCTATTATGTTCAGTTAAACAAAATTTCTGATACTTTTTGTCATCATCAAAAAGGGGGAGATTGTTAGAACACAAATTGGTTCTTAATAATATCTCTTTGTTTTGATGATAACTGTTAGGAAATTTTGTATTTAAGAATTATATACTCTAAAATTTGTTTGAGAGTTTTACTGCAGATTCAAATGAAATTAACTCTCTAGAAGCAAATTTGAATTGTATACAAGAAGTTATCTTGACTCTGAAGCGCCAGATGCACTCATTAGAAGATTCTGATTGCTGTTTACAGAAGATCCTGAGCGTAGTCTCCAGAAGGATCTGAAGCAAGAAGCTCCAGAAGATTCTGAAGCAGAAGCATCTGAAGCTAGTCAGAAGCATCTGAAGCTAAGAAGAATATTGTATGAAGAGTTTCTCAAAGCATAGTTTCTACAGAAGTTTCTGAAAGTACTAAAGTTGCCAAGTTCTGAAGTTCTGTGACAAATATGCTCTGATGATCAACACGTTGAAAGCACACATGCTGCAAAAGACTCTGATACAGCAAAGTTCTGTACATCATTAGAAGACTCTGACTCAATCAGATTCAGATGAACTTGCTGAAAACTGAAGAAGAAATATTCAAAGAATATATCCGTTGGAGTAAATCAAACGTCTCTTTCCTCATTTGTGCTAGACACAAGAACACAGACAAAAAGGATTGTTCTGTGCTTTCTACTTCTAAGAAAGGTCACTTGATGTGAAGACAAAAAGGCTCAGACCTTTTTCGGACACTCTTCTCAATGTTCAGCCTCCTTGGATCAGCTGGCTATAAAAGGAAGACTCCACCAAATTCTTCAGTTAGACATTTTGCTGAAAAGAAATCATAATATTCAAAGCTCTCATTCTTTCATATTCATTCTTAGAATTATTTGTACTTTAACTTAAGAGAAAAATCACTGTTGTGATAATAGCTTTTTAGAAGCATTCATACTCTTGTATTTGATTTACATTGATTGTAAAGGTTTTCCTTAAGAGGATTCAGTTGGAATCAGTAGCTCTTGAGAAGACTAAGAACAGTTGTTCTTAGGTGTTACTATTGTAATCTGTTTGATTAAATATTGGATTAAGTCCTTGTTGAGAAAGGCAAATCACTCTAGGAAGGGTGGACTGGAGTAGTTGAGTTCAACGAACCAGGATAAAAATAATTGTGTTTTTATTTCTAAGTTTTAATCTTTCATACTTATTCAACCCCCTTCTAAGTATTATCTCACCTTCAGTTTTGACATATCATCTATACTATGAAATTAGCTCTAGGTCTATCTTGATTTCCATAAAGTAGAACTCGCAATTCAACCTTTGGTTTGGTCCCTCGAATTGATGTATACATTGCCTTAGTAGAATACGTACCCGCGGTTTGAAATTGTTGCCATGGCTCAGAATTTATAATCAACTCCTTGTTCTTGAAAATTTCCTTTACCATCCAAGAGCAGTTGTTGATTGGTTGATACTTTGTGACTGCTGCATCTTTCAAGTAATGTGCTTGTAATCATCTAATCCATAAAATGTGTTTCTTGATCCACACGTTCCATAATAATTTTTCAAGAGTAGATTTATTCCATTCAACTAAGGAAATAATATTTTTCCCTCCGGCAGAAATTGGATCATAAATGTGATCCCACGATATTGAAGCTTTACGGCTAGCAGTATCCTTTCCAGTCCACACAAATCTTCTACAGAACCTCTCCACATGAGTAATCACCTTTTTGGGTATAGGGAATATCTGCAGCCAGTAGTTTGAGATTGAAAACAACACTCTTTTAACTAGTTGTATTCTTCCTGCATAAGATAACAGTTGCGTACTCTAGTGTTTAAGGCGTTGAACTATCTTATCTATCAACGGTTGGCAATTGTTAATGGACAATTTCTTTCTATTCAAATGTACACCTAGATATTTGAAGGGCATCAAACCTGGATTAAGCCCTGTATCCTGCTGCAATAATTTTCTAGTATATTCCTCTAGCCCTCCGAAATATATTTTTCGTTTGGGATTGCTTATGCATAATCCAACGGCTGTTTAGAATTCTTGAACTTTGTCCATGATTAATTTCAGAGAGCCGATATCACCTCTAGTGAATAATAGAATATCATCTGCAAACAATAAATAATAATTTTTAACTTTTCGGTGAAAGTTAAAATTTGGATCATGCTATAAGCTCTGAAGGATTCTGCGTAGATATTCCATGACCATTACAAATAATAGGGGAGAGAGGGGGTCACCCTGTCTCAACCCCCTCCTTGCTTGTACACTGCTAGTTGAGGCACCATTAATGAAGAATTTGTATGAAACAATTGTTACACATGTCATTGTCCAATTAATGAAGATTTGAGGAATTCCAAGTTCTTGCATGATATTTTTCAAAGCCAACCAATCCACAGTGTCATATGCTTTCTGAATATCAAGTTGTATCATACATCTTGGTGATATGTGTTTCCTGTTATATCCTCTAATCAGTTCCTGTACTAGCATTATATTATCATGGATGTTTCTGCCGGGTATAAAGGCAGACTGGGTATCTTCAACTATGCTACCAATTACTTCCCCAAGTCTGGCAGTTAAATTTTTTGAAATGATCTTATATGTTGTACTGCAGCAGGCAGTTGGCCTCGTATCCTTTATAGTACTCGCTTCAGGGGATTTGGGTATAAGAGTCACCAAGGAGCAGTTTGTGGCTTTATGCATGTAGCTTGTGTCAAAGAACTCCCTAATAACATCTTTAACATCCTCTTTTATAATCTGCCAGGTCTGTTTAAAGAAATATGCGTTGAAGCCATCGATACTGGGTGCTTTATTACTAAATATAATGAAATTAAAAACAATAACAAATATGATTAGTTAGTTGAAGATGAAATTACAGTCGATATCATCGTTTATATTTTTGTTCACTTAAATTTGATATATTTATAATTTTATTTATTATTATTATTATTATTTTTTATTTGTGTGTAATTTTGTATTATTCATTTATTTAATTAGATTGTACCATGATTCTTCCTCACATTCAATAAATTATTGTTTTAACTCATGATTAGGGGTAGCAAACGGGGATGCCCGTCCCGTTTTTGTTCTGCATCTATACCTTTGAATTTAGATGATAACAACGTAGTATTTATGTGAGAACAATTTTGGTATCCTAATGGTTTGTTATTGTGTAGCTTTAACAACCAGTTCTGATTTTGAGAATATGACATGCAACTTCATGAGTTTCTGAACTTTGTGTTCCGAAATGCGCTTCTGCGCTGATTCACTTATAAGAAGCTTTTAAGAAGACGCCATGTTGTTGCTGCAATGTTCTCTTGGTTGCTGCTTCTGGATGTGACTCTGATCATCAAACTTCTGAAGAAAGGCAATCTTCTGAAGTTTCTAGCTGAAGATTCTGAAGATCTCAAGTCAGAGGCTGATGTTATCAAGGTTCTGATTGATGATTCTGATGATTATGATTTCAAGCTACGTGATTATTATGTTCATGCTTCATCAACTTTTCATCAGAAGCCAATGGATTTGAATATAAGGATAAAGGATATGTGACCAAAATAGTACACAATACAAAATAAAATTGTTCCTCCACTACCTTATTTTGTGGGCGAAAGGATTGTACTATTTTTCACACCTGTCACTATTCCATTAGTGGACAACTACATTTTCGTATCCCTAATTTTCCCTCAAACGGTTCCTTTTTCATGCTATATATATGGGACTTGGTGACTTGAAGAAATTTGCTGAAATTACAATATTGTTTCTACGTGAAAAACTTCCAACTTTGTGCAAATGTTTCTTTAAGTATTTTTTTCTGTATTTCATTTGTGTAAATATGCTTGTGGAGAAGCAACCTGTAAACACGCAATCTTTATTTAAACTATTTGTTTATATTTCTTTGAGAGACCAGTTAGGTCAGTATCCTTGAGAAGACATTAATTGTTTATCTTTGTGGATCATTAGCCATTAGTTGTTGTTGGTGCGTTTCTAATAAGTTGATTATAGTGGATTAAGTCCTTGTGTAAAATGAAAAATCAACTTGGCAGGTGAACTAGATTAGCTTTGAGTTTCAAGCAAACCAGGATAAAAATACTTGTGTCTCTCTCATTGGTCAATCTTTTGATTGTTGAGTTTTTGAGTTGGTAAAAACTTTTGTTTTGAAAACCCAATTCAAACCCCACATTTCTTGTGTTTTTTGAACCTTCAATTGGCATCAGAGCTCCAGTTATGATTGTGATAAAAGGCTTTATCAACACTTCACTGTAATTAGTACCAATCCAATTTGTGTGAAAAACATCCCCCTTACACTCAATGGAGATGTGCAGGGCATGGTTATGATTTCTTCCCACGGGAGTCAAATCTAGATCTGTGAACCCCAAGCCATTTCTGACATTAACATGGGCTACCACCCCCTCAAGCTGATTTATGGAAATCTCCTGCGGTACGTAGGCAGTATTTAGAATTCTCAACAACGCGTTCTTGTGTGCCTCTGAGCATAACAACGGAGACAAGATGGAGATTTTGGAGGGAGTTTGTTGCAAATGATCCACAATTTTGTAGTCACTCTTGCGGATAAGACACATAAATTCCTCTGTATCTTTGATTAAGGAGTCTTTTTTTGCCTATTGCTGAATCTGCCCTTCCACAACTTTCCCCTTTCCTTTATCAGTTCTCTGCACACTGGTCTCTGGCGGGGAGAATACTCTACTGCTTCTGGTTAAACCTCTGGCCCCCATAATATTATCCACAGAAAAACTTTCGGATGACGCTCCCACCAATTCTTGCTTCTGTCCATTACAAAATACCTATGCCCCATAATGCCATGGGATGGCCTTGGTACTTTCGTAAGGTATTAGTCAGACTTTAGTAATAATCATTGGTCCTGGCTTTGGAAGCGCTGAAATATTTATTATTCTGTAAGGGATTGAAGTCATGGCAACTTCATCCTGATCACTGTTAATCTTTTTCACATCTTCTCCTTCTCCTGTTCTATCAAACTGCAAAATACCCTCATTCATCGGACATTGAATATGATTTCTCAGATCCATACAACCTTTAGGGTGAGCAATCCAACTTTCACAACCTTCCACACAACCAGGAAAAACACCTCCTTTCAATAACTTGCTCTTCACAAAACTTAACAGCGTCTTCAACTCCGCGACGTCAGTTATCAGATTCAGCTTCTCACCCTCAACAATGGCATTAACTCCGGCTGCCCCATGGTTTGGAATTGGATTTTGAACCACATTTGGAGTCTCATTGGTAAAGTTAAGTGCCTTGGTGTCAAGAAGGTCTTGCACCTTGTGCTTAAAAGCCTTGCGATTGTCTATGTTGTGGCCCAGAGCGCCTGAATGAAAGTCGCACCTGGCATTGGCATCATAGCCTGGAGGTGGCGCCCCTGTAAGTGGTGCCAGCGTTCTCTTTTGGATGAGCTGTAGTTGAAGAAAATGTTGTAGAAGTTGTGAATACGGCATAAGCGGAGTATCAAACTGCCTATTAACTGCTCTTCCTCGGTCCTGAAACCGGCGTGATGCATAATTTTGTTGTTGTTGAGGTGCCGCTAGAATGGTTATGCTGGCAACCTGTGGCTATTGTTGAGACTGAAATTGCTGTTGACGCTGAGCTCTGTTTCTATTTTTGTTTCTATAACCTGTCACTGCATTTGTATCATCTCTTTTCTTAGGATTACCAAAAGTCTTCCTTCCTCCACCGGATGTGGATCCTTCTCCACTCTGAATCTTAACCAACTTGATTCTGTTTTCTACCCTTTCACTAGTAATTATCAGATCAGAAAAGCTTCCAGACATATTTCCAATTAGATTCTCATAATAAATTCCTAGCAATGTTGCCACAAACATATCAATAAGCTCCCTCTCCACCATCTGAGGCTGAACTCTTGCCGCTAGTTCACACCACCTCTGGGCATACTCTTTAAACTTACTCCTCTGAGACAGATTCTACAACTGAACTCGGTTCGGTGCTAGGTCATTATTGTATTGATAATGACGGACGAAGGCCTCTCCCAGATCCCTCCAATTTCTGATATGAGCAGGCTCTAGACCCATGTATCATTCTAATGAAGGCCCTCACAAGCTATCATGGAAAAAGTGCATCAGCAACTTCTCATCATCTGAGTAGGTCGATATCTTCCGATAATATGATACAAGATGTAATTTGGGACAAGTTGTCCCTTTGTATTTATCAAAGTCCAGAACCTTGAACTTGGGTGGAATCTTCAAACTTGGAATTAGCCCCAAGTTAGACATATCAAGCCCTAAAGAATTCTGATTCTCCAGATTCTTCATTTTTTCTTTAATCATCTTAAACCTTTTATCTGCATCGGTCTGAAGGCCTACACCCAAATCTCCCATCAAGAAAACATCATCTTGTTCATCCTCCTCCCACTAAGGACATGCTGCCTCATGTGCAACGCCCGCTGCACCTGGTACGTGAACTCCTGGTTGATGGCTTCCGCCCAGAGGAATGACAATAGTAGGAATAACAATAGCCTGAGGAGCATTCCCATCATCCAGGGGAGGAACAACAGTGGTCCCACCATGTAGAACTCCACTACCATCCACCCTGGCAATTAGAGGCTGGACTAGTGTTCTGAGCTGTTCTTGACCATTGGCAAGCCCTTGCATGAGATCCATGAACTGAGCCATACGATCCCTGAACTCTTGCAACTCTAGATGTATCTTATCTATAGCTCTTTGTTGATTCCCTCTGGTCGAGTATCCGTGAAACGTCTGGTCTGCTATCCTGAAAACACTGCTGAGAGAAAACCATAGAGAGAATAAGGTTAACGACACCAAGAACACCTGCAATGCAATATGATAATGATGTAAAATGCAAACATGTAAATATGATCCAGGGAAATTCTCCCCTTGGTTCTAGTTCCACATAAGAAACAGACGAAGCCACAGATGGAGCCACCAAATCCTTCTCATAAATAAAATGAGAGCAAATGTCAGCATACATAGCATCCAAGAATACAACAGAATGACCAATATGACCTCATCCAACAAGCCTGGTGATGGTCTGCATACAAGATAACTACAACAAAAGAGTATAAGAGCAAAGAGAAAACTTCAATCAAGTAACCCTCCCTTCAGCCACAGTAGCGAGTCTGAAACTCCTTTAACAACTCCTTCGTATCTGGATGTTTAGGCCTTGCAACCAACACCTGAATGAGAAACTCCCTTCTACTAATAACATCTTTCAAGTCCTAAGCATAATCCTCCCAAGCACCTTCTCCAAAAGCATCTTCGAGTCTTGGTTTCTTCAATTCCATTCTCATCTTGTATTCTTCCAACATTGCCAGAGCTTCTCGTAACTTACGGTCCTTTACATGTTGACGAGATGATTCCCCTGAAGCTTTTTCATCTTTAATCTTGAGCTGAGTCTTCAACCTGTCAATCTGTTGATGAAGCTCATCCTCTCTTCCCCTATTAGCAGTTAGAGCAGCATTCCACTGATTGCTGAATTTGGATATTTCCAAGACTGTTGTGCTGCTGATTGAGATGAACCATAATTATGCCTCAGCGAGAAAATACCAGAACATCAGAATACCGAAGCAATATGAACCTGTTGTACCCCAAATTTTGACCCCTTAGATTCTCATTGTCATTTTAGAAGCACGATCATGAATTATCTAACCCTAAATCAGTGCAAGTTCATTATTGTCAAGTTACAGGTGAATCAGGGTTTTCGCACCGACAAATTCAAAACAACCAAGGAATGATCAACCAATGATTTGGGCCAATTCAATCATGGAATGAAATCAAAGATAATATCAAAGTCAAATGAGAAGTCAATTTGAAGAAATCAGTTCAGAATCAAAGACCGTGCAGTCAGGAGGCCCCAATTAAGGTTTTAACTAGTGAAAAGTCAATTGTGGTTTGACTTTGATGTTGGAAGGTGTTGTAATGGTGGGATTGAGGTCCATGAAGTTTATATAGATTATTAAAGACTATTCAAGAAGTATCAAAGTCTCAGGGTGTCCAGAATATATACAGGCAACGCAGTCGGCACCGATCGATCGTACGGTTGACCGAAAAGTCAACTCCTCAAATTTTGAGAATTGGAATCCAAGTTGTGAATAAAAGTTGTTCCTTATGTCATAATGGACTTGAATATCAATTTTCATGATCATTGGATCAAGGATGTGAGAGTAATCGAAAAATCGGGAAATTAGGGTTTCGAAAGGGGCTAAACCCTAACTCCTTAAACACACACTCAAATGAGATGGTTCCAAGCTCATTGGAAATCTCTTGACAAGTCCTACAAAAGTCCCATACTAGTCCACAGCCAGAAAATGCATACTTTTTGAGATAGAAGCAAAAACATTCCTAGAAGGGAAAATAACTTAGAAAATTTCTAAGTTGTTTTCACTTGAAAAGCTTGTGTGCAGCCAACTTTGAGAGGATTTTTCACCTAGTTCCAATTGGAGTTTGATTTCTTGGCAAACATGAATGTTTTAGAGCTATTTGAGGGCCTTCTAAATTGTACTAGAACATATCAAGAGGAGTTATGAGCGGAAAGTTACATAGGTGCAAAGTTGGAGGTTTCACATGTTAAGTCCCACATTGGCTGAATTTTCAAAATGACTTACTTCGCTAAATCTGCCAAAATTTCTTGATTCAACTTGTTGTATGTGATATATCAGATGTGTGTAGCATGAAGCAAGAGCAAGTTATGGAGAAATATCACAAAATCAAAGGATTGAGTTTATTGCCATACAAGTGGGCAAGTGGACAATTTGAATTCTCCAAGCATGAGGTGGAAAGGTAAAGGTTGTACCAGCCCCTTCCCTATGGTTTCTAGGCTGCAAATCATCTCAGAAATTCATTAGAAATGTTGACAAAAGGGGTCTTGCATCAGAACAAGTGGAAAACCCTCCAAGGGAGGTTTGCTCCAAAATATCCAAAGCTTGCTTCATGTTGAAGAAAGGTCCCTAGCAAGCACCTCAATCTCTTTTCCTATAAAAGGAGGACTCATTCACCTCATTCCACACACAATTCATCTGATAAAACCTACAAATAAGCTCTGTCATTACAATTCCTTGACCTTGCTTCAAAATCTCAAAAACACCAAAGTTCATGAAAACTCCAAAATTGGTTATGAAGTGAAAATAGCCCAAATTCATTTCTATCCTTTCCAACACCTCAACCACCATCCACACAACTTCTAAATAACATATAGAAGGTGTGTAATCCATTAAACCACCAAGAAACCTCAAAAATCAAAAAATCAAACCCCTACCTATCATACTTTGACCAAAAGCCACAAAAATCACCAAACTTTGTTCTAAACCTTTCCTTGAGGTTTTGAACATCCACACACCTTATAAGTACCATATCTCAACTATTCAAACACTCACCAACCATTAAAAACTCACACCTTGGCTTTTGGCATTGGAAGTGCATTGTTGCTTAAAGGTGAAGAAAGATTCAAAAGCAAAAAGTGAGGGAAAGCATCTCTGGTTTTCTCAACAGTTTTTAACTTGTTCAAAAGGTTCATCAAGAGGTAAGTGACTGGTTTTTATTGGTTTTTACATTAGTTTTCATGAATTGGCATATTTGAGCATCATGTATAATTTTGAACTTTGAATATCATGTTGTTTTATGACATCCTGCTTTTGCTGCTACACATGGACATTATGTGTACCTAGACATGTTTTATACTGCATATGTATGTTGTTCTTGTGTTTGTATGCCTTGAATTTGCTACTTATGATGGAAACACATTGCTGTTGCATTTTGAACACAAGTGTGGGCAGTCACATGGCCATTAGGTTAAGAACAGGTTTGTCTATCAGTTTATTCATTTAAAACTGCTTACTATCATGTGTTAGGTGTGTATGTGTGCCTGGACTAGCCAGTTTTTGCCCTGGGGGGTTTTGAGTTTTGTCCCTGCTTGGTTAAAGCACTAACATGCTTGCTCTCAAAACCAGATTACTGTTCAGTCCCATTTAAGCCTTGTTGCTTGCATGAACATCATCAAACATGTATATTTGTGATGTATGTATGATTGCCTTGCTAAAATATTACTCACTATTGGATTCAACATGACCATTGCACTTGCATTCTTCACATAACGCTGTCGCTTGCGCGAAAATAAGGTGCCGGCACAACAGAAGAGTCGCCACCTTTCGTTATTTATCCCTCAGAGCGGGAAAGGAAACGATCGGAAAAACCCGACGAAAAAGGGTAAGACAAGGTCGTCGCAACCATTGTCTGGATTCGGGAGTCGGTTACGCAAGGGGAAGGTATTAGCACCCCTCACGTCCGTCGTACTCGACGGGATCCACGCTTGTTGTGTTTACTTGGACGGGTTGGTTTTCTCTATCTACATATCAAGGCTGGTCTAAAAAGAAAAGAAAAATGACTCGGCAAAGCATCGCGCTTTATGCCTACGTATTCTCATCAGAGAATGAGAAATCAGAGTCAACGTAGTTCGGCCTACGACGGGTTATGGGGGAAGGTAGCTCGCCAATACGTCAATATTGTGCCTACGTACTCTCAACAGGTATGAGAGATCAGAGCTCACGTAGTTCGGGAAACTACGGGTTATTTCCTGTCTTTTACGAAAGAAGTGTTTTTTATTGTGTTTGCGATTTCAATCGCACTAGAGACTATGACCTGAGAGTGAATGCGTCGCACGTCAACCAAAGGGTGCCATACTAAACATCCAGATTGTGGAAAAGAAACTCTCCCACAATCCTTTCTCAGATAGCTTAAGGCTCGTAACGTACGAAAGAAATCATTCATGATTACTGTATCTTAAACTGTTTTTAGATGAGAAGAGAACATGCCCAACTAGGAGGGAGACTATCAAGTCCTACTGTTGTCATGCCATGGATTCATCCTATGGTTGAGGTTTGAACATGGAACTCCTAGAAGTTGTCATGCATAGGTTTCAACCTAAATTTCTATCATCAATTCCTTATCAAAGGAAATGAGAGTCCTAAGGGATCATGTCAATGATTCACCAAAACAGACAAAGCATCCGCTTAACAGTAAAATGCATGCAATGCAAGTGAGGGAGGAAATGTGTGTGGGGCTTCAGCCTCCACAAGCTCATCTCAACCTCAAGCCAGAATGGATAACAGTAATCATACTGAAATATAAACAACATGCTATCAAGCAAGAACAGTAAACTGCAATCATACAGAAGGAATGAAATGAAATGCCATCAGGCAAACAAACCACATGGGCAAGGGAGCAGGGCTCTACCGAATACCCGCAAGCAAAGCCACACAGTAACAATACAAGCAGAGGGAGAAACTCAACCTCTAGTGCAATCATGCTCCTAGATTCTACCTATTCTAGATATGAACTTATTCTAATGCATCAAGCAAGTCAAACAAAACACATCAATACAGAAAGAAAAAGATGAGAAAGCAACTCCTCTCTCAACTTCAAGCCTCAGCTCTTCAAACAACAATTCAGTCTTCAGACTTCCAATTACTATTGACAAATATCAATTTGCTTTTCCAGGTTTCAACCCTTCAACGTAAGTTTCAACTTACTTCTCCCTTAAGCTTCAGCTTCTTGATCAGCTCCACCTTCAGGCTTCACTATCAATCATCAGGGGTCTTCAAGTATCAACTTGCTCTTGCTGCTCTTCAAGCTTCATATGGAATGGCAATGCTCAAGGATTCATCCTCTTATACATTCTTCATTGAAGTCTTCATCTTCAAACTCAAGTTCAACATCTCTCAAGAAAATCAAACCAGAGGAAACCACTTACTGGATAAGCTGGGGATATTGAACTGCTTACTGACCACCAAAGGTGACCTGTAAGGGTTCAACATCAAAGGAATGGTTCCCTCAAAAGTTCCACTTCCTAGGTACAATCACTTATCCCTCCAAAGGAGAGAGGTGTATACCATGGAAGGACTTTGAATCATAGGGAGGGATGGAGGTGAAAGATACCATCCATGTTTAAGAAAGAAGTTAACTAAGTCTAAACTCTTCCTAATCCCTAACCCTAAAACAATCAACAAAACAAATAAGATCAAGCTATCAAGCTCCTCAATTTTCCTCAATGCTCCTACTATGCTCCTCAATGCTCCTCCAATCAATACCAAGCTCTCCAATTCCACAAAGCAAAGCAAACAAAAACTCAAACCCACTAGGGCAACACAAACAATCATCAACTACAAAAATCATCTAAAAATAGTATACTACTATATTAAAATCTAATATAATTTCTAAGGGATCCTACATACCTACCCTTAATACCCTTATATGTCCCAATACCCATCTTGACCTAGAAACCCAAAATTCTAATATTATTGTGGACCTATGTTAAGGATTAACCTAATTCAACACAACCTAATGTCATCTAATCAAAACTAACCTAAAATTCATAACAAAATTATGGAATAAATCCAGGGGGAAGCTAAAGCTTATATCTAACTATCCTAAAAAGAATGGCCTAAAAATGCTAAGGGGACTACCTAAACAAAATTCTACAAATTCATGTATCAACATAAAAGAATTAAAATGCAATAAAAGTATAAAATACACAAAAAATACTAAAAATGCATGAAATTAAGATATTTTTATTTGACAATTTTCTGGACATGAATATGAAATAGGAGCAAAAATTCCCATTAAAAAATCTTTAATTTTCCATTTATTATGATTTTTCAAAGTTTGGAATAAAAATGGAAAAAATAAAATGAAATATGAAATGATGTGGTGCAGATAGTAAGGCAGTGCAGTTCATTTTCCATGTGGGCTAAAAATGGGGGTTCAGATAGTATAAGCGCTAGGCCCAATTTAATCAGAAAATCAATTAACAAAAATAAAAGAAAAAGTAAAAAACCACGGTGCATTTAGTAAAGGAAACTAGTTCAAATAGTCACTGGGTCGTGGGTGGGGGTGTGCATAGCTGTGTCTGGCAACTAAAGCTCAAAGCTCCTTTAATGAAACGGAGCGTTTCATGACTAACTCAGAACTCCTTCATATGCTGAGGTTTAATCAAGGCCGTTGGATATTGGGAATGTCAACGAGTCAAACACGATCTCACGGTAGAGACTTCATCTTCTTCCTCTGGCTCGTGGATGGAGGGAAAACTCCATTGAACAGAACTTCAAATATCATCATCACCCTCACTCGGGTTCTCTCCATATCTCATCAAAACTCATCACTTAAAATACAAACATGCTCCATTTTCAATGCTGAACATGACCATAATCTCAAATTCCATTGAATCTCACTCAAACTTAAAACACGAATCAAACCTCAAATTATGCTTGAACATCAAAACTCAAGATTCTTGAAATTGTTTACACTAAAATGTTTACCTCCTATCACTGATCAGCTTCCACTAAAGAACTAAGATTATTACTCAAGATTCAAGGAGTTCTTGGTCCAAACAGAAATCTTGCCATTGCAAAAATCATCATCAAATCTCTTCAAACTCTCCAGAAATGATCTCCTAGTTATCCTTAACCATTCTAACCTATTAATTCTATCTAATAGCACTTAAATTAGAGTGTAGAGAGAAAGTTACAAACCTGGTAAAATCGAGTGAACAGATGAAGCAATCCCTCAATTCAGACCTTCAATCTTTCCCAATTCCTTCACTGAGTAGTATTCTAGCTTCTGTATGCAAAAAGAAGGGTTGAAACTGCTTGATTCTTGGAAACCGATCTTGAGTTGCAGATGTGAAAATCCAAAAGCTCATGCACGGTTCATCAATGGAATTGCCCTCAATTTGATCTGCACACCCTCACTATGATCTATGGAATGTGTTTGTGTAGAAAAAAGGAATGGAAATGAAGAAGAATGTGAAATTGAAACTTGACTTGCAATGGAAGATTTTTGATCTCACTCTCTCTTATCTGCACCAACTCTCACCAACCTTTGCTTTTAGCAAGTTCTAATCATCTTATAGAACTTGTAGAAACTATCCAGAACCTTCTGGAACACTCCAATGATAATTTGAACTTCTCATCTCATGATCTTTGATTTCACTTCTCACCATATGCTATCTCATGCCTTAGTCCTTGTACCCTTCAATTCTGACTTGAAATTCTCCCCACATGAGATGTATGGTGTGTTACAATGCTTAACTAACTTGCTTATTGAGTTTTCTTGAGTTTTGCTTTGGTACCTTAAGATGCAAGTAAGCCATTTCCAAAGCAGCCTTATGATCTAGGCCTCAAATCAAAATTGTGGCTGAAGCATTGTTCTTAGAATGTCCTTTGGAGTCAAAATGACCTATTATATGACATGGTTTGGATGTATAACTTGTGATTTCCAATTTTCAATTTCAACTTATTTAACTTATGCCTCCATTTTAGGCCATTTTTATCACTTTTTGATACAAGCCTTTTCAACATCTCATGACCTCCCTAATAGCCTTAAAACATCATTCTAAGCAAGTTTAATGTTGAAGATTTTTCCATTTGAAGCTTGGAAATAGGAGATATGGCCTGGTGCTTGAAATGACCTATAACCTCCAAATGACCAAAATGCCCTTGACTTGCCAAAGCCATAGGTTGAGTTCTACAAATCCTATCAAGGACTTCTAGTACTCTCTAGAAAGCTAAGAAGATTCTCTACAATATTCATGTTGACCAAGAGTTCATAGGAATTATCCTACTAGGGCAAAAGTTGGATGCAAGTTGGGTGACTTTCAAGGACCCAGATTCATATACCTCAGATGACCTGTAATTTGTCAAAGTCATAACTTGAGCTCTACAAAAACTATCAAGGACTTCTAGTACTCAAATGAAAGCTAAGAGCAATCTCTACAACATTCATGTTGTGGGGAAGATGATATGACAATTACATCTTGAGCTAAACTGCCTTGAAGATAGGGATCAAACTAGGGGATTTTACATTGTCAAGCCTTAGAAACCCTAGC
The DNA here is from genome assembly GCA_963859935.3 of Lathyrus sativus. Taxonomy (NCBI): domain Eukaryota; kingdom Viridiplantae; phylum Streptophyta; class Magnoliopsida; order Fabales; family Fabaceae; genus Lathyrus; species Lathyrus sativus. The sequence goes on along the minus strand of OZ012741.1, from coordinate 402,840,244 downwards.
TTAAAACTTCTCAAACTCCTCAATCATGATGAGTTGGTCTAGGAATCATCCTTATAGCATCTCAGTGCATCATTCCATGATCACATGGCTCTTGGATTAGGTCTCCACCCTCTCCAAATCATCAGTTGACCTAGGGTTGACCCAGTCAAACCCTAATTCCACCACTCATGGCTAAGTCTTCTGAATTCTTGTGCAATGACCTCTCTAGGCTTCATGATGGCTTTCAAGACATCTCATAAGCTTTCTCAAAGCTTCAAGTCCATCCTCATAGTCTCAGAATCATCTGAGGAGCTCCCACAACTCTCAAGTTATGAGGCACACAACCTTGGTTTCAACCAATCTCTATGAGGATCTCTTGAGTTCTCTGACAAAGGTATCAACCTTTGAACACTTGAATAACCTTCTTGGCTAGCTTCATAGTCTCATATAACTCTTGCTAGGTAATCATACCTCTTGACTAACTGCACCCATATCCATGAGATGCAAATGATGAATGGGATGAACCACCAACTTGGTAAATAAATGTTGGTCAAATTTTGGGGTGCAACAGCTGCCCCTATTCAAACGGCTTGAACCTGACTGGGTGAGGCGAACGGCTCTCAGCCAATCAAGGTGCGAGACGGTTGAATACCGGTAAACCCGGAAATTTTCTAACTGCACAAGCACACGGTACTCTGGCGGGAACAAATCTTCGAACACTGAAATAATAGCTGCACTGCAACTAGCTGGAGACATACTGATCTGAACCTTGTCGTCAGTTATCCACATTAAATTCCTCTGACATTGTCATCAGACACCTGACCTTGCCGTCAGGCATTCATGAAAATAAAGCGTCTGACATCGCCGTCGGACAACCAAAACACCCAACATCGCCGCTGGAAAACTAAATCACCTGACATCGCCGCCAGAAACAAACATCCAACATCGCCGCTGGGGAACTAAATCACCTGACATCGCCGCCAGAAACAAACATCCAACATCGCCGCTGGGGCACTAAACTACCCGACATCGCCGCCAGAAACAAACATCCAACATCGTTGTTGGAGAACTAAATCACCTGACATCGCCGCCAGAAACAAACATCCAACATCGCCGCTGGAGAGCTAAATCACCTAACATCTCCGCCAGAAACAAACATCCAACATCGCCGCTGGAAAACTCAATCACCTGACATCGCCGCCAGAAACAAACATCCAACATCGCCGCTGGGGAACTAAATCACCTGACATCGCCGCCAGAAACAAACATCCAACATCGCCACTGGAGAACTAAATCACCTGACATCGCCGCCAGAAACAAACATCCAACATCGCCGCTGGAAAACTCAATCACCTGACATCGCCGCCAGAAACAAACATCCAACATTGCTGCTAGGGAACTAAATCACCTGACATCGCCGCCAGAAACAAACATCCAACATCGCCGCTGGGGAACTAAATCACCTGACATCGCCGCTAGAATTAAACATCCAACATCGCCGCTGGGGAACTAAATCACCTGACATCACCGCCAGAAACAAACATCCAACATCTTCGCTGGAAAACTCAATCACCTGACATCGCCGCCAGAAACAAACATCCAACATCGCCGCTGGGGAACTAAATCACCTGACATCGCCACCAGAAACAAACATCCAACATCGCCGCTGGAGAACTAAATCACCTGACATCACCGCCAGAAACAAACATCCAACATCGCCGCTGGAGAACTAAATCACCTGACATCGCCGCCAGAAACAAACATCCAACATCGCCGCTGGAGAACTAAATCACCTGACATCGCCGCCAGAAACAAACATCCAACATCGCCGCTAGGGAACTAAATCACCTGACATCGCCGCCAGAAACAAACATCCAACATCGCCGCTGGGGAACTAAATCACCTGACATCGCCGCCAGAAACAAACATCCAACATCGCCGCTGGGGAATCTGGAAAACTATCAAGTAACTCCGCTCCGGGGGTCCAGAAATCATTCTGGATGAATCAACTCTGCTGAGGACTTCAAGAATCATCTTGGACAAATAACTCCGTCGGAGACCTTCAAGAATCATCTTGAACCGATAACCATTCTGGAGATTTCAGGAATCATCCTGAGCGAACACTCTGTTGGGGATTCCAGGATCATCCTGGGCAATCTTTACTGGGGTCTCTCAGCATCAGCTTGAGCAACCAACGCTGGAGACTGCTCTGGGTACTTAAGAATCATCTTAAGCAAACGACCTTGCTGAGGAATTCAAGAATCATCTTGAACCGAAGACTTCGCTGGGGATCTCAAGAATCATCTTGAGCAAGCGACTTCGTTGGGGAGAATGTCAGGGATCATCCTGAGCAATCAATTCTGCGGCGGAACACCTGCAAAACACGAACGGTAGCAACCTAGATCATGTTTATTATGCACATGCTTCGGCAGTGGCGCAATGCTCCACACGGTGGAAATGCTATGCGTTTATGATAAATGCTATGCAGTCATGCACAATGATGCTATCCCGTCAGCAAAATAAATGCCGAAGGGGGAATCCTCCTGTCAAGGAGAAAGAACTACTCAGATAGAGGAATCATCCTGCTGAGGAGAACATGGTCACGCCAATATCAATTGGACTCCGCAGGGGACACAACTTCAGTTGACTGTTGCGGGTGAACGAAGCTCTACGAGAAGTTGGACCTGCTGATGGGAAAGCGATGTCAATCACGGGAATACCCTGCGTGGCCTTCCTGGCTACTTCTCTGGAGATAACGACTCTGTGGGGAAACAATTTCAGTTGATCAACACTCCACAGGGGAAAACCAATCATGGCTTGAGTAGCTTCCAAGGATTCGGCTCTCTTGGGGGTATCTGCAAACTCGGCTGAGGAAGGAGAACTCATTCTGCTTCGCTGGGGAGTACAACTCTGTGGGGAATCTCAATTCCGCTGGGGAAGAAGGAATCATTTGTCTTCGGGGGAGAGTACGACTCTGGTAGGGAATTTCAATTCCACTAGAGACTTCAGTCTGGCCTATCAGTTGCTGCATACTTCGGCGAACGAGTAGTTTCCTACGAAACCTGCACTTGTGACCCGGTGCTGGGGGATGAACACGCGCTAGATGACGTTCCTTCCGGATACATCTGATTGGGGGGAGAATCATCTCTGCCTGTGGAGACATATCAATGCTCACGATCTCGCGTTCAGACTCGGCGGGGAGGGGCTACTGAACTCTGCTGGAGAAAGAGGAATCATCCTGCTTCAGGGATGTGCACGGCGCACTGTCTGGAATATGCTACACCTGTAACAACACAAACAAACAGACAAGATACCCTTCTCAAAGGGACCTATCAAGGTTATTATCTCGTGAAAATATCCAAGTAATTAATTGTTTCAACAATCAGTGGCCTGAGCCAGTAAGTTTATGTATGCGCATTTTATCAAAAACATCGGCGTTCTTTTTCGCAAACAAAACAGATAAATGCTAAACAGACAAACAGAATTGCTGAATAGTAAGCATTTTATTGATAACGAACCCCTGAATGGGTAAAAAAATGTTTTACAACAGATGCAAGCTCCTGGAATGAGGAAGCCGCGCAAAAATAAAACATAAATATACATCAGTATATACAAATGTCGGCAACGAGGCGTAGACGAACACCATGAGTTGATCCCTCTATGACCCACTCGACTTCGATACTTCTCCGACGCTTCAGCTTCGGAAGAGATTGATTCAGACGAACGGCCCTCAGGTCCTCCAAACCACTAAACAAAGAAAGTCCACACGCGGAACGCAGTCATTTGCTTTTTCAAATCCCTAACTTTTGCGTGAACCGCCCTTTGCGGGTTTTCAGTTCACCGGGATACCCTTTTTTGCTGAAGCCGCCCAGTGTAGGTTTTCGACTTCGCGGGTGTACATTTTTCAATTTATATCCCTAATTTTTGCCCGAACCTTTTTATTATGTTTTTGGTTCGCCGGGATGCCCCTTTTTTGCCTGGACTCTCTTTTTTTGTCCAGCGGGTCGCTTTCAAGCAAAGTATTTTTTAATTGCGTCCGCTTTCATCGGGGATGCAAAATCTTCACCATCCATCATGGATAACAACAAAGCTCCTCCCGAGAAGACCTTGCTGACGACGTACGAACCTTCGTAATTCGGAGTCCACTTGCCCCGGTGATCGGAGTGTGGAGGAAGAATCTTCTTCAGGACGAGATCACCCGTCTGAAAGCTTCTAGGACGCACCTTCTTATCATAAGCTTTCTTCATTCGGCTTTGGTACAGACGACCAAATGCAATCGATACTAACCTCTTCTCATCCATCAGGCTGAGTTGGTTCAGACGATTCGTAATCCATTCTGCCTCGTCGAGTTTCACATCAACCAAAACTCGCAAAGATGGGATCTCCACCTCTAACGGTAGGACAGCTTCCATACCATACACCAAGGAGAAAGGAGTTGCCCCGGTTGAAGTACGTACCGTCGTACGATAACCGTGCAATGCGAATGGCAGCATCTCGTGCCAATCTTTGTAGGTCACAACCATCTTCTGAACAATCTTCTTTATGTTCTTATTGGCTGCTTCAACGACGCCATTCATCTTCGGCCGTAAGAGATGAATTGTGGTGTTCGATCTTGAAACTCTGGCACAGCTCCTTCATCATCTTGTTATTCAGATTCGAACCATTATCAGTAATGATCCGCTCGGGAATTCCGTAACGACAGATGATGTCCCTCTTTATGAATTTAGCCACCACCTGCTTGGTCACATTAGCATACGAGGCTACCTCCACCCACTTGGTGAAGTAGTCGATAGCTACTAGAATGAAGCGATGACCGTTAGATGCAGTGGGCTCGATCTTGCCTATCATGTCGATGCCCCACATGGAGAACGGCCACGGGGAGGACATGACATTTAACGGGCACGGCGGCACATGAACTTTATCAGCATAAATCTGGCACTTATGACATCTCTTCGCGAATCTGAAGCAATCCGACTCCATCGTCATCCAGTAGTATCCTGCTCTCAGGATCTTTCTCGTCATAGTATGCCCACCGGCGTGCGTACCAAATGTGCCTTCATGGACTTCTTCCATGAGCATACTCGCCTCTTTCTCATCTACACATCTGAGTAGCACGAGATCGTGGTTTCTCTTATACAGAACTCCATCAGGATTAAGATAAAAGTTTCTAGACAGCCTCCTCAGAGTCTTCTTATCCTGGGTTGACGCACTCGCAGGATATTCCTTAGTCATAAGGAAAGTCTGGATGTCATGGAACCATGGCTTGCCGTCGGCGGCTTCCTCGATTGCAAAGACAAATGTCGGTCTATCAAGATGAAACAGTACAATTCTTGGAGCCTCATTCCAAAAATTGACTTTATACATTGAAGCCAACGTGGCTAAGGCATCAGCCATCTGATTTTCTGCTCTGGGCACATGATGAAGTTCCACTCGATCAAAGAACGGAAGTAGCCTTCTGGCATAATTCATGTACGACACCAAATTCGATTGATGAGTCTCCCACTCCCCTTTAATTTGGTTGATCACAAGCGCCGAATCACCATATAGGTCTAGATTCTTGATTCTCAAATCAATTACCTCTTCTAGACCCATGATGCATGCTTCGTACTCCGCTTCGTTATTGGTGACTAGAAACGTCAGTCTTGCAGTAAACGGGATATGGGATCCGTGGGGAGTCGTGATGATAGCCCCGATGCCACTTCCATAGGAATTAACTGCCCCGTCGAATATCAATTTCCACTGGGATTTCCTATCTGGCCCCTCGTCGAGCAACGACTCATCGCAATCCTTCGCTTTGAGAAACATAATATCCTCGTCAGGGAATTCAAATTTCATCGGCTGGTAGTCCTCGATCGGTTGTTCGGCAAGGTAATCAGACAATACGCTTCCCTTGATGGCCTTCTGGGACACGTACTGAATATCATATTCCGTTAACACCATTTGCCACCTGGCAATCCTGCCCGAAAGAGCCTGCTTCTCGAAGACGTACTTGATCGGATCCATCTTCGAAATTAGCATAGTGGTGTGATTGAGCATGTACTGTCGCAGACGTTTGGCAGCCCAGGCTAGTGCACAACACGTCTTCTCCAGCATCGAGTAGCGAGATTCACAGTCAGTGAACTTTTTACTCAAGTAGTAAATGGCATGCTCCTTTCTGCCCGTCTCGTCGTGCTGACCAAGCACACACCCCATACTATTCTCAAGAACTGTCAAGTACATGATTAATGGCCGTCCAGCCACTAAGGGTATCAAGATTGGAGGTTCTTGAAGATACTGCTTTATCTTATCGAACGCCTTCTGGCAATCCTCATTCCAGATAATTGCCTGATCTTTCTTTAAAAGCTTGAACATCGGTTCACACGTGTCCGTGAGCTGAGAGATAAACCTTGCAATGTAGTTTATTCTGCCCAAGAAACCACGAACTTCTTTTTCTGTTTTCGGCGCTGGCATTTCTTGAATGGCTTTTATTTTCGCAGGATCAACCTCGATGCCTCGTTCACTCACGATAAACCCCAGTAACTTTCCGGACCGTACTCCGAAAGTACATTTGTTAGGATTCATCCTCAACCTGAACTTCCTAAGCCTCTCAAAAAGCTTCAATAAGTTGACCAGATGCTCTTCCTCCGTTTGGGACTTCGCAATCATGTCATCAACATAGACCTCAATCTCATAATGAATCATATCATGAAACAAAGTTACCATTGCTCGTTGGTAAGTGGCCCCTGCGTTCTTCAGACCGAAGGGCATTACCTTATAGAAAAATGTTCCCCAGGGGGTGATAAACGTCGTTTTCTCCATGTCCTCCAGCGCCATCTTGATCTGATTGTAACCGGAGAAGCCATCCATGAACGAAAACACGGAGAACTGGGTTGTGTTGTCGACCAACACATCGATATGAGGCAACGGGAAATCATCTTTAGGGCTCGCCCTATTCAAATCCCGATAATCGACGCACATGCGTACCTTACCGTCCTTCTTCGGTACATGCACTATGTTGGCGACCCACAGAGGGTAAGTGGTGACCGCTAAGAAGCCAACATCAAGTTGTTTCTGCACTTCTTCTTTGATCTTAACGGCCATATCTGGTCTCGTCCTCCTAAGCTTCTGCTTAACGGGAGGGAAATCTTCTCGCAGCGGCAAGTGGTGGACCACGATGTCCGTGTCAAGTCCGGGCATATCTTCGTATGACCAAGCAAAGACGTCACTATACTCTCGAAGCATCTCGACCAATCTCTGCTTGACACCACTCTGTAGTGCAGCCCCTATCCTGACGTTTCTGACGAGCTCTTCAGAACCCAGGTTCACGATTTCAATCTCCTCTTCATGAGGCAGAATAATTTTTTCCTCTTGTTTCAACAAGCGGGCCAACTCCTCAGGAAGGTCTTCGTCTTCATCAATCTCTTCTTCGGCTTGATAGATCGGGCAATCGAAGTCGAAATGAGTCGTAGAAGGTCCAGAGTCAATGTCCTCTGTTATGTGGATCCTGCAATAGCAAGGGTTAAGTTTAAACAAGGATATGCAGGTTAGCACAAACCTCATTGCCATTTTGCTGTTTTTCAAAACAAATATAAAACAGGAATAACAGAGATCACAATATTTGAATACGAAGAAAACGCATTTGATTTATTAACAAAATGCATGTACATAATCCAACAAGGCCCTGACAATAAAACCGCTATGCCCCGGGTAGGACATAGGGTTGTACAATGATTGGAAAAAGTAAATCATTACTCTTCACTTGTCATCTGGATGATATCCTTGATGGTCCAATTGTTGAGGCCCTCGCCTGGCTTGCTTGGCTGAATCCAAGAGTCGAGGTCACAATCGCTATCCCCGTTGTCTTCAGACGCCGCGTTGATGCTTTCGAAAATCACTCCGCCGCTGGTAAATTGGATCGGCCCTTTACCTCGAGACGCGCTGCTAGACGAAGAAGAAGAAGCTTCAGCTCCAGGAGAATACCCCAACCCAAACTTATCCTGCTTGTTGGGTATCTCCAAAATATGCCCCCAGCCTGGGGTAGATCCAGCTTGGACAACGGCCCGAGCTTCTTTGAACGAGGAGAGATTAATCTCTGGCTTTTTTGTGGCTACAGGAGCTACTTCTTTCACTTTGACGGCTTCGAATGCTTGGCAGAGAGTTTCATGGATTTCTCCATCCATTTCCACATACTTGAAGGATGACAAATGGCTCACCATTATGTCTTCCTCGCCACACACGGTTACTATGCTTCCCCCGACAGCATATTTGAGCTTTTGGTGCAACGTGGAGGTCACAGCACCAGCAGCATGGATCCACGGCCGGCCCAAGAGGCAACTGTAGGCAGGCATGATGTCCATGATATAAAAGACCGTGTCGAACGTTTCCGGACCGACTTGGATCGGCAGGGTCACCTCCCCGAAAACGTGGCGTTTAGTTCCGTCAAACGCTTTCACAACCAGATCACTGGGTGTGCAAAGCAATCCGCAAGTATCCAACTTCATTAATGCCTTCTTCGGAAGAACATTAAGCGACGAACCCGTGTCCACCAGCACGTGCGACATGATTGTGCCTCTACACTCTATCGAGATGTGCAGGGTGCTATTGTGATTCCTCCCTTTTGGCCTCAGCTCTAAGTCTGTGAAACCTAGCCCATTGCCAGCATTAACGTGGGCTACCACCTCTTCTAGCTGATTCATCGATATCTCTTACGGTACGTAGGCGGCGTTCAACACCTTCAACAGCGCATTGCGGTGTGCTTCGGAACACAGCAACAAGTTGAGAATAGAAATCTTCGAGGGCGTCTGATGGAGATGGTCTACAATCTTGTAGTCACTCTTTTTGATCAACCGCATAAACTCCTCGGCATCTTTGACAAGCAAATCTTTTTCTACCCCACCCGGGACTTCTTCGACGACTTTGCTTTTACCTTTATCGGCCGCATCAGCTCTGACCACTTTCTCTGCCACGACCTCCGGCGGTGCAAACACTCTTCCGCTACGGGTAATACCACTGATTCCTGCAAGATTCTCCACAGTCGACCCATACGGCTCCAGCTCCAGCTTTTGTCCGTTGCAATAGACTTCAGCCCCATAATGCCACGGAACGGCATTAGTGCTCTCGAATGGTATCGGCCCAGCTTTAGTAATAGTAATTGTAGGCGGTCTGGGCGCAGAAATGGTTATTGGCCGGCGAGGGATGGTGATGGTGGCGACTTCCTCAGCCTGCTTCAACACTACCTCTCCTGATACACTTTCAGCCTTCCAACTAAACTGCAGAATCCCCTCAGTCATCAGACTTTGAATTCCTTCTACCAGCTGCTCACATCCATCAAAATGTGTGGCACAGTCCATGCATAGTTCTCCGCACCCTAGAAAGAACCCTTTTTTCAACAACTTAGCTTTGACGAAGCTAAGCGGCATCTTCAGGTTTCTGACATCAGTCAACAGATCTGCGCTCTCTTCTTCGATAATGGCGTTCAGTCCGCCTCCCCTATGATTCGGCATAGGATTCTTCGTGACATTGGGCACATTATCAGAGAAGTTAATGATCTTGGCATTCACCAAATCCTGCACCTTGTGCTTAAAGGCTTTCCAGTTCTCGATCGTGTGGCCTGGTGCCCCTGAGTGGAAATCGCAAGTGGCATTTGCGTCGTACCTTGGTGGAGGTGCCCCTGTCAAGGGAGCCATCGTCCTCTTCTGGACCAACTGGAGCTGAAGCAAGGTCTGCAAGAGTTGCGCGTACGACATAGGCGGTGCCTCGAAGTGACGGTTTGTCAAAGATGCCCGATTCTGGTACTTTCTATATCCCTGTTGATTCGGTTGCTGCTGCTGCGGAGCCGCCGGGATATTTATACTGGCTACCTGCTGCTGAGGGCCCTTGCCCTTTCTTCGAGCGTTGGTCACAGCGCTCGCATCTCCTTCTCGTCGTTTGCCAGCATAAGGTTTCTTTCCACCTCCTTCAGCTGAGGATGACTCACCTTGAATTTTCCCGATCTTGATTCCATTCTCGACGTGCTCGCCCATGATGATGAGAGCTGAGAACGTCCCAGACATACCGCTGACTAACTTTTCATAGTAGACCCCTGGGTGGGTAGCTACAAACATCTGCACGAGCTCGCGTTCAACCATCGGCGGCTGAACCCGAGCGGCCAACTCACGCCACCGCTGGGCGTACTCCTTAAATCCTTCATTATTCCTCTGCGACAGGTTCTGGAGCTGGACTCGGTTCGGGGCCAAGTCGCTATTGTACTGGTAATGGTGCACAAACGCTTCAGCGATATCCTTCCATGTGCGTACACTAGTGGGCTCCAGACCCATGTACCACTCGAGGGATGGCCCGGAAAGACTATCTTGGAAGAAGTGCATCAACAACTTCTCGTCTTCGGAATAAGCAGACATCTTCCTGTAGTACGATCTCAGGTGGACACGAGGGCAAGTGGTGCCCTTATATTTTTCAAATTCAGGTACCCTGAACTTAGGAGGTACCTTGAAATCAGCAATTAATCCCAGCTTGGACATATCAACGCCCAAAGTATTCTGATTCTCGATATCTCTCATTTTATCTTCAAGTGCCTTGAATCTGAGCTGCACTTCAGCATTCAGCTCCCCTTCAGCACCTCTTTGAGAGAACACATCATCCTGATGATCCTCAAGCCATGGCTGAGGCACCAACAGATTCCCGACGCCTGCATTGCCGTTTCCCGGCCCAATATTGACATTAGCTCCCAGACTCCCATTACCGACGCCCGCTGTATTGAGTCTGGTGTTGGCCATCACGTTACCATTAGCACTGCCGTTGCCCCCGGCCATGGGGACACCATTCTGTGGAGTATCAACTGGTGGAGGAGTAGGCATGGTCCCACCGTGGAGTATGCCGTTGCTATCAACCCTGGAGATCAAAGGCTGAACCAAAGTTCTGAGCTGGTCCTGGCCATTGGCGACCACTTGCATGAGCTCCATGAAGCGATCCATCCTCTCGCGGAGCTCCTGAACATCTGTTTGCACTTGATCCATGATCCTGGTCTGATTAGCTCTAGTAGGGTAGGGGTGAACTAGTCTCTGATCAATCCTGGAATCACCGGAAACAGCCTGGGACAACCTGTAAACCTGAAAAAACCTGTAAACACTAAAGGGTTAGGAAAAACAACAAAATGCTCGTCATGCAAATGCATGTGTGTGTCTGTGTGTTTGGGAGATTTCCCCCGATCCTAGTGCCTGAGTTCCAGTGCTGATAATAATAAGGAGAAGAAGTCTGGGTCCAATCATGGAAACAACAATCTCATATATAAAGAAAGCCTATCAAGGCAGTACGTAGCATCAGCGAGTACAAGATGAATCAACAACGTGACCTCAGCGAACAAGCCTGGTGATGGTCAGCATACAACAATGATCAAAACAAAAGGAATACAAATAGTCAAGTACGGCCACGGGCGCGATACTCTTCTAACAACTCCTTCGTCTCTGGATGATCAGGCAGAGTGAGCAACCCCTCGACGAGTAATTCCCTCTGCACAATGGTATACTGAAGTCCTTCGATCGAACCATCCCATGCTCCTTCACCGAAGCAATCTTCTAATTTCCGCTTCTTGGACTCAAACGTCAGCTTGCGCTCCTTCAGGTTAGCGAGAGCTTTGTTGAGCTGGCCTTCGACGGCGTACCTGCGGGCGGTTTCTTCATCAAACCTCTTTTCGCTGTCCTTCACCTGAGCTTCTAGCTTGGAGATCTGTAGCATCAGCTTATCCTCCCGCTCTTTCCTGGTGGCCAGGGAAGTCTTCCAGTGCTGGTTGAACTTGGATATCCTCCGATATGCCTCGTCCAAGTGCTGCTTCTTCGTAGCCAGTACATCATTGACAGCTTTGAAGTCTCGACCCACGCGTTCCCGCTTGGCCATCTGCTTAGTCAGGTCTGTACCTAGCTGGTTCACCAACTCTGTCTGCCTTTTGAAAGAATGAACGGCTTCGTTCCTCTCGCTTCGGAGCTGAGCCAATTCCTTCTCCAGTTCTTCGTTCGCCCGCTTCAATTCATCCCGCTCGGCTAACACCTGATTATGCTGCTGAATGGGCACAGTAGTAGGCTCTTCAATCGTTGGAAGGCTTTCTGGCTTGGCATGAGGAAACGGCATCCCTATAGCATCGGCCCTGGCTCTGATCCAAGTCGAATACGGAGGGTAGGCTTGACTGTTGCTTTTTCCCAGCAAAGGCTTCCCTCGCTTACTAATACCAATCCTTGCCCGCTGAAGCTTGGACAACAGATCCCCCTCTAGAATACCAGTGAGGTACAGAGACTCCTGCACCTCTTCATCCTTCGGCGGAGTTCTCAAGGCATACGCGAACTGGCGAACCAGCAACGATGGATTGTAGTTTATACAGCCCTTCCTACCTATCAAAGGCACATTAGGAAACCCGCTGCAACTGAAGATCACCTCAGTACCCAACCTATCTCTGTCGAACCAGTCAATATCCTCTGCAGATAAACTCATCAGACGCTCAGGCCACTCAGCTGTGGCTGCAGACAAGACAAAAGGACCCCTCTTGGGCAGATGGCTATCAAGCCATTTGTAAAGCAAGGGCATGCAGCACGAGACATTCTTCCCCCTCCTGTTCTCTTTTTTGTAGTGGATAGAATGGTAGACATCTCCGATCAAGGTGGGGACTGGATTCCCTGAAGCAAAGATGTGAAACGCATCGAAGTCTACAAAATCGGGCATATTGGGGAACAGAACGATGTCGTATATGCATAGAGCGAGGATGGCATTGAACGCGACCCAACATCCGTCCTCGGCACACTGCTGAGCCTTACCCACTAGAAACTGCAAGGAGAACCCAGGAACCTTGTTCCAACTAGTCAATACTAACTCGGAGGCGTCCAGATGAAGTGAAGGAGCTAAACCAGCCAGATCAGGCTCAGCATCCATGTGAACAAAAGGCATCTGCATCTTGATAGGAACCCCTAGCAAATCAGCATACTCTTCCAGCGTAGGTGCGAGAACGAAGTCTTGAAAAGTGAAACATCTCAGCGGAGGGTCGTAGAACTGCAGCAGAGCGTGCAACCCATTCACCTCGAATGCAAAAGGTTTGTGAACCAAACTGAGCAACCTGCCGTAAGATTTCCTGAACTCATCCCTCACAGAATCATCTGCTAGAGCTATCAAACCAGTCAGCTTAACCACATCGGGGACAGGGAACTTGTAAGCCACGGTCTTCCTCAGAGAGCCCATAACAATACAATAGGAGGCAAGAAATCATGGATCGGAGAAAACGGTACTTGCAACACAGACACACGTTAATGAAATGCAAATGAATATGCAAACTAATGCAAAATGCAATCATGCAATAAGAGATCAGGGCAACTGGTGCTGTGGAGATTCTGTATCAACAAAACCATAATCTTGCTCTATCAAGAACAACCACTGAGAAGAAGAAAACCCTGGTGTAGGACCACAAATCTGATCTGTGAAGAACAACCATCTGATAGGGCCATATACATAGGATCATAATTCTGCCCTGTCAAGACCAAATGTCTGATAATAAGGACCTCGGATGTAGGATCAAGAAATATCTGCTGATGAGGTCTTCAGACCCCAAGCAAAAACCTGCTCTATCAAGAACAAACATACAGCTGCTGATGAGATCTTCAGACCCCACTCAAAAGTGTGCTCTATCAAGAACAAACAACATCTGCTGATGAGATCTTCAGACCCCACTCAAAAATCTGCCCTATCAAGAATCAACAACTGATGACAAAACTTTGCTCTATCAAGAACAGACATACACCTGATGATAAGATCCTCTGATCAAAACCTGCTCTATCAAGAACAGACAAATCTGCAACTGAGAAACCCTGGTACCAACAAAACTGATTCACTGTCAAGAAAACCAGGTAGTCTGAAAGTCAAGGTTTCCTGCAATAAACCCAACCCTGCTCACAGGTATGGACCTAAACTGACTCAAGTTCGGCATCCTATGCGTTCATCAGCGTCCCAAACATTCAAGAGGGGTGATACGATACCCAGAAGGTGTGGCATCACCAGCTCATGAAGCGGCCTCACTCGGCTGAATCACAAATGATCGGTCCCCAGAGTCGATAATCCACCAAACCAGCAACCGTCTCAACCCAAAGGGTTGAAAGAGAAGCCAACCGGATGAACCTCGTCTGGGCGTGGATTTCATGAGACACTAGTGCCTGCAAAGCAACCACGCTCCCACTAATTTCCACTCTAATTCTATGGTGCACTCAAGCCTGGGTCTGGCTTCTCACTCATCAGAACTCCCATCCCACAACAACACAGATAATCATATTATACTGAATATAAAATGCAGGAAATAAAGTGCGAGAAGTAAAATGCGATAAATAAACGCAACCCAACAAGTAAACATACAAGCGTTAGGATTGACTCTCGCAGGGAACCGTTGGAGTCCCCAACAGAGTCGCCAGCTGTCGCTTGCGCGAAAATAAGGTGCCGGCACAACAGAAGAGTCGCCACCTTTCGTTATTTATCCCTCAGAGTGGGAAAGGAAACGATCGGAAAAACCTGACGAAAAAGGGTAAGACAAGGTCGTCGCAACCATTGTCTGGATTCGGGAGTCGGTTACGCAAGGGGAAGGTATTAGCACCCCTCACGTTCGTCGTACTCGACAGGATCCACGCTTGTTGTGTTTACTTGGACGGGTTGGTTTTCTCTATCTACCTATCAAGGCTGGTCTAAAAAGAAAAGAAAAATGACTCGGCAAAGCATCGCGCTTTATGCCTACGTATTCTCATCAGAGAATGAGAAATCAGAGTCAACGTAGTTCGGCCTACGACGGGTTATGGGGGAAGGTAGCTCGCCAATACGTCAATATTGTGCCTACGTACTCTCAACAGGTATGAGAGATCAGAGCTCACGTAGTTCGGGAAACTACGGGTTATTTCCTGTCTTTTACGAAAGAAGTGTTTTTTATTGTGTTTGCGATTTCAATCGCACTAGAGACTATGACCTGAGAGTGAATGCGTCGCATGTCACCCAAAGGGTTCCATACTAAACATCCAGACTGTGGAAAAGAAACTCTCCCACAATCCTTTCTCAGATAGCTTAAGGCTCATAACGTACGAAAGAAATCATTCATGATTACTGTATCTTAAACTGTTTTGAGATGAGAAGAGAACAGGCCCAACTAGGAGGGAGACTATCAAGTCCTACTGTTGTCATGCCATGGATTCATCCTATGGTTGAGGTTTGAACAGGGAACTCCTAGAAGTTGTCATGCATAGGTTTCAACCTAAATTTCTATCATCAATTCCTTATCAAAGGAAATGAGAGTCCTAAGGGATCATGTCAATGATACACCAAAACAGACAAAGCATCCGCTTAACAGTAAAATGCATGCAATGCAAGTGAGGGAGGAAATGTGTGTGGGGCTTCAGCCTCCACAAGCTCGTCTCAACCTCAAGCCAGAATGGATAACAGTAATCATACTGAAATATAAACAACATGCTATCAAGCAAGAACAGTAAACTGCAATCATACAGAAGGAATGAAATGAAATGCCATCAGGCAAACAAACTACATGGGCAAGGGAGCAGGGCTCTACCGAATACCCGTAAGCAAAGCCACACAGTAACAATACAAGCAGAGGGAGCAACTCAACCTCTAGTGCAATCATGCTCCTAGATTCTACCTATTCTAGATATGAAATTATTCTAATGCATCAAGCAAGTCAAACAAAACACATCAATACAGAAAGAAAAAGATGAGAAAGCAACTCCTCTCTCAACTTCAAGCCTCAGCTCTTCAAACAACAATTCAGTCTTCAAACTTCCAATTACTCTTGACAAATATCAATTTGCTTTTCCAGGTTTCAACCCTTCAATGTAAGTTTCAACTTACTTCTCCCTTAAGCTTCAGCTTCTTGATCAGCTCCACCTTCAGGCTTCACTATCAATCATCAGGGGTCTTCAAGTATCAACTTGCTCTTGCTGCTCTTCAAGCTTCATCTGGAATGGAAATGCTCAAGGATTCATCCTCTTCTACACTCTTCATTGAAGTCTTCATCTTCAAACTCAAGTTTAACATCTCTCAAGAAAATCAAACCAGAGGAAACCACTTACTGGATAAGCTGGGGATATTGAACTGCTTACTGACCACCAAAGGTGACCTGTAAGGGTTCAACATCAAAGGAATGGTTCCCTCAAAAGTTCCACTTCCTAGGTACAATCACTTATCCCTCCAAAGGAGAGAGGTGTATACCATGGAAGGACTTTGAATCATAGGGAGGGATGGAGGTGAAAGATACCATCCATGTTTAAGAAAGAAGTTAACTAAGTCTAAACTCTTCCTAATCCCTAACCCTAAAACAATCAACAAAACAAATAAGATCAAGCTATCAAGCTCCTCAATTCTCCTCAATGCTCCTACTATGCTCCTCAATGCTCCTCCAAGCAATACCAAGCTCTCCAATTCCACAAAGCAAAGCAAACAAAAACTCAAACCCACTAGGGCAACACAAACAATCATCAACTACAAAAATCATCTAAAAATAGTATACTACTATATTAAAATCTAATATAATTTCTAAGGGATCCTACATACCTACCCTTAATACCCTTATATGTCCCAATACCCATCTTGACCTAGAAACCCAAAATTCTAATATTATTGTGGACCTATGTTAAGGATTAACCTAATTCTACACAACCTAATGTCAACTAATCAAAACTAACCTAAAATTAATCACAAAATTATGGAATAAATCCAGGGGGAAGCTAAAGCTTATATCTAACTATCCT
The DNA here is from genome assembly GCA_963859935.3 of Lathyrus sativus. Lineage (NCBI taxonomy): Eukaryota > Viridiplantae > Streptophyta > Magnoliopsida > Fabales > Fabaceae > Lathyrus > Lathyrus sativus. Next base: position 402,823,523 of record OZ012741.1, on the reverse strand, counting down.
AAAAAGAATGGCCTAAAAATGCTAAGGGGACTACCTAAACAAAATTCTACAAATTCATGTATCAACATAAAAGAATTAAAATGCAATAAAAGTAGAAAATACACAAAAAATACTAAAAATGCATGAAATGAAGATATTTTTATTTGAAAATTTTCTGGACATGAATATGAAATGGGAGCAAAAATTCCAATTAAAAAATCTTTAATTTTCCATTTATTATGATATTTCAAAGTTTGGAATAAAAATGGAAAAAATAAAATGAAATATGAAATGATGTGGTGCAGATAGTAAGGCAGTGCAGTTCATTTTCCATGTGGGCTAAAAATGGGGGTTCATATAGTATAAGCGCTAGGACCAATTTAATCAGAAAATAAATTAACAAAAATAAAAGAAAAAGGAAAAAACCACGGTGCACTTAGTAAAGGAAAATAGTTCAAATAGTCACTGGGTCGTGGGTGGGGGTGTGCATAGCTGTGTCTGGCAACTAAAGCCCAAAGCTCCTTTAATGAAACAGAGCGTTTCATGACTAACTCAGAACTCCTTCATATGCTGAGGTTTAATCAAGGCCGTTGGATATTGGGAATGTCAACGAATCAAACACAATCTCACGGTAGAGACTTCATCTTCTTCCTCTGGCTCGTGGATGGAGGGAAAACTCCATTAAACAGAACTTCAAATATAATCATCACCCTCACTCGGGTTCTCTCCATATCTCATCAAAACTCATCAATTAAAATACAAACATGCTCCATTTTCAATGCTGAACATGACCATAATCTCAAATTCCATTGAATCTCACTCAAACTTAAAACACGAATCAAACCTCAAATTATGCTTGAACATCAAAACTCAAGATTCTTGAAATTGTTTACACTAAAATGTTCACCTCCTATCACTGATCAACTTCCACTAAAGAACTAAGATTATTACTCAAGATTCAAGGAGTTCTTGGTCCAAACAGAAATCTTGCCATTGCAAGAATCATCATCAAATCTCTTCAAACTCTCCAGAAATGATCTCCTAGTTATCCTTAACCATTCTAAACTATTAATTCTATCTAATAGCACTTAAATTAGAGTGTAGAGAGAAAGTTACAAACCTGGTAAAATCGAGTGAACAGATGAAGAAATCCCTCAATTCAGACCTTCAATCTTTCCCAATTCCTTCACTGAGTAGTATTCTAGCTTCTGTATGCAAAAAGAAGGGTTGAAACTACTTGATTCTTGGAAACCGATCTTGAGTTGCAGAGGTGAAAATCCAAAAGCTCATGCACGATTCATCAATGGAATTGCCCTCAATTTGATCTGCACACCCTCACTATGATCTATGGAATGTGTTTGTGTAGAAAAAAGGAATGGAAATGAAGAAGAATGTGAAGTTGAAACTTGACTTGCAATGGAAGATTTTTGATCTCACTCTCTCTTCTCTGCACCAACTCTCACCAACCTTTGCTTATAGCAAGTTCTAATCATCTTATAGAACTTGTAGGAACTGTCCAGAACCTTCTGGAACACTCCAATGATAATTTAAACTTCTCATCTCATGATATTTGATTTCACTTCTCACCATATGCTATCTCATGCCATAGTCCTTGTACCCTTCAATTCTGACTTGAAATTCTCCCCACATGATATTTATAGTGTGTTACAATGCTTAACTAACTTGCTTATTGAGTTTTCTTGAGTTTTGCTTTGGTACCTTAAGATGCAAGTAAGCCATTTCCAAAGCAGCCCTATGATCTAGGCCTCAAATAAAAATTGTGGCTGAACCATTGTTCTTAGAATGTCCTTTGGAGTCAAAATGACCTATTATATGACATGGTTTGGATGTATAACTTGTGATTTCCAATTTTCAATTTCAACTTATTTAACTTATGCCTCCATTTTAGGCCATTTTTATCACTTTTTGATACAAGCCTTTTCAACATCTCATGACCTCCCTACTAGACTTAAAACATCATTCTAAGCAAGTTTTATGTTGAAGATTTTTCCATTTGAAGCTTGGAAATAGGAGATATGGCCTGGTGCTTGAAATGACCTATAACCTCCAAATGACCAAAATGCCCTTGACTTGCCAAAGCCATAGGTTGAGTTCTACAAATCCTATCAAGGACTTCTAGTACTCTATAGAAATCTAATAAGATGCTCTACAACATTCATGTGGACCAAGAGTTCATAGGAATCATCCTACTAGGGAAAAAGTTGGATGCAAGTTGGGTGACTTTCAAGGACCCAGATTCATATACCTCAGATGACCTGTAATTTGTCAAAGTCATAACTTGAGCTCTACAAATCCTATCAAGGACTTCTAGTACTAAAATTAAAGCTAATAGCAATCTCTACAACATTCATGTTGTGGGGAAGATGAGATGACAATCACATCTTGAGCTAAACTGCCTTGAAGATAGGGATCAAACTAGGGGATTATACACTGTCAAGCCTTAGAAACCCTAGCTTAAAACTTCTCAAACTCCTCAATAATGATGAGTTGGTCTAGGAATCATCCTGATAGCATCTCAGTGCATCATTCCATGATCACATGGCTCTTGGATTAGGTCTCCACCCTCTCCAAATCATCGGTTGACCTAGGGTTGACCCAGTCAAACCCTAATTCCACCACTCATGGCTAAGTCTTCTGAATTCTTGTGCAATGACCTATCTAGGCTTCATGATGGCTTTCAATACATCTCATAAGCTTTCTCAAAGCTTCAAGTCCATCCTCATAGTCTCAGAATCATCTGAGGAGCTCCCACAACTCTCAAGTTATGAGGCACACAACCTTGGTTTCAACCAATCTCTATGAGGATCTCTTGAGTTCTCTAACAAAGGTATCAACCTTTGAACACTTGAATAACCTTCTTGGCTAGCTTCATAGTCTCATATAACTCTTGCTAGGTAATCATACCTCTTGACTAACTACACCTATATCCATGAGATGCAGATGATGAATGGGATGAACCACCAACTTGGTAAATAAATATTGGTCAAATTTTGGGGTGCAATAGCTGCCCCTATTCAAACGGCTTGAACCTGACTGGGTGAGGCGAACGACTCTCAGCCAATCAAGGTGCGAGACGGTTGAATACCGATAAACCCGGAAATTTGCCAACTGCACAAGCACACGGTACTCTGGCGGGAACAAATCTTCGAACACTGAAATAATAGCTGCACTGCAACTAGCTGGAGATATACTGATCTGAACCTTGTCATCAGTTATCCACATTAAATTCCTATGACATTGTCATCATACACCTGACCTCGCCGTCAAGCATTCATGAAAATAAAGCGTCTGACATCGCCGTCGGACAACCGAAACACCCAACATCGCCGCTGGAAAACTAAATCACCTGACATCGCCGCCCGAAACAAACATCCAACATCGCCGCTGGGGAACTAAATCACCTGACATCACCGCCAGAAACAAACATCCAACATCGCCGCTGGGGAACTAAATTACTCGACATCGCCGCCAGAAACAAACATCCAACATCGCCGCTGGAGAACTAAATCACCTGACATCGCCGCCAGAAACAAACATCCAACATCGCCGCTGGAGAACTAAATCACCTGACATCGCCGCCAGAAACAAACATCCAACATCGCCGCTGGAAAACTCAATCACCTAACTTCGCCGCCAGAAACAAACATCCAACATCGCCGCTGGGGAACTAAATCACCTGACATCACCGCCAGAAACAAACATCCAACATCGCCGCTGGAGAACTAAATCACCTGACATCGCCGCCAGAAACAAACATCCAACATCGCCGCTGGAAAACTCAATCACCTGACATCACCGCCAGAAACAAACATCCAACATCGCCGCTGGGGAACTAAATCACCTGACATCACCGCCAGAAACAAACATCCAACATCGCCGCTGGAGAACTAAATCACCTGACATCGCCGCCAGAAACAAACATCCAACATCGCCGCTGCAAAACTCAATCACCTGACATCGCCGCTGGGAAACTAAATCACCTGACATCACCGCCAGAAACAAACATCCAACATCGCCGCTGGAGAATTAATCACCTGACATCGCCGCCAGAAACAAACATCCAACATCGCCGCTGGAAAACTCAATCACCTGACATCGCCGCCAGAAACAAACATCCAACATCGCCGCTGGGGAACTAAATCACCTGACATCGCCGCCAGAAACAAACATCCAACATCGCCGCTGGAAAACTCAATCACCTGACATCGCCGCCAGAAACAAACATCCAACATCGCCGCTGGGGAACTAAATCACCTGACATCGCCGCCAGAAACAAACATCTAACATCGCCGCTGGGGAACTAAATCACCTGACATCGCCGCCAGAAACAAACATCCAACATCGTCGCTGGAAAACTCAATCACCTGACATCGCCGCCTGAAACAAACATCCAACATCGCCGCTGGGGAACTAAATCACCTGACATCGCCGCCAGAAACAAACATCCAACATCGCCGCTGGAGAACTAAATCACCTGACATCGCCGCCAGAAACAAACATCCAACATCGCCGTTGGAGAACTAAATCACCTGACATCGCCGCCAGAAACAAACATCCAACATCGCCGCTGGAGAACTAAATCAACTGACATCGCCGCCAGAAACACACATCCAACATCGCTGCTGGGGAACTAAATCACCTGACATCGCCGCCAGAAACAAACATCCAACATCGCCGCTGGGGAATCTGGAGAACTATCAAGTAACTTCGCTCCGGGGGTCCAGAAATCATTCTGGATGAATCAACTCTGCTAAGGACTTCAAGAATCATCTTGGACAAATAACTCCGTCAGGGACCTTCAAGAATCATCTTGAACCGATAACCATTCTGGAGATTTCAGGAATCATCCTGAGCGAACACTCTGTTGGGGATTCCAGGAATCATCCTGGGCAATCTTTACTGGGGACTCTCAGCGTCAGCTTGAGCAACCAACGCTGGAGACTGCACTGGGTACTTAAGAATCATCTTAAGCAAACGACCCTGCTGAGGAATTCAAGAATCATCTTGAACCGAAGACTTCGCTGGGGATCTCAAGAATCATCTTGAGCAAGCGACTTCGTTGGGGAGAATGTCAGGGATCATCCTGAGCAATCAATTCTGCGGCGGAACACCTGCAAAACAAGAATGGTAGCAACCTAGATCATGTTTATTATGCACATGCTTCGGCAGTGGCGCAATGCTCCACACGGTGGAAATGCTATGCGTTTATGATAAATGCTATGCAGTCATGCACAATGATGCGATCCCGTCAGCAAAATAAATGCCGAAGGGGGAATCCTCCTGTCAAGGAGAAAGAACTACTCAGATAGAGGAATCATCCTGCTGAGGAGAACATGGTCACGCCAATATCAATTGGACTCTGCAGGGGACACAACTTCAGTTGACTGCTGCGGGTGAACGAAGCTCTACGACAACTTGGACCTGCTGATGGGAAAGCGATGTCAATCGCGGGAATACCCTGCGTGGCCTTCCTGGCTACTTCTCTGGAGATAACACTCCACAGGGGAAAGCCAATCATGGCTTGAGTAGCTTCCAAGGATTCGGCTCTCTTGGGGGTATCTGCAAACTCGGCTGAGGAAGGAGAACTCATTCTGCTTCGCTGGGGAGTACAACTCTGTGGGGAATCTCAATTCCGCTGGGGAAGAAGGAATCATCCGTCTTCGGGGGAGAGTACGACTCTGGTAGGGAATTTCAATTCCGCTGGAGACTTCAGTCTGGCCTATCAGTTGCTGCATACTTCGGCGAATGAGTAGTTTCCTACGAAACCTGCACTTGTGACCCGGTGCTGGGGGATGAACACGCGCTTCAGCGTTGACTCAACTGAGGAGATGACGTTCCTTCCGGATACATCTGATTGGGGGGAGAATCATCTCTTCCTGGGGAGACATATCAATGCTCACGATCTCGCGTTCAGACTCGGCGGGGAGGGGCTACTGAACTCTGCTGGAGAAAGAGGAATCATCCTGCTTCAGGGATGCGCACGGCGCACTGTCTGGAATATGCTACACCTGTAACAACACAAACAAACAGACAAGATACCGTTCTCAAAGGGACCTATCAAGGTTACTATCTCGTGACAATATCCAAGTAATTAATTGTTTCAACAATCAGTGGCCTGAGCCAGTAAGTTTATGTATGCGCATTTTATCAAAAACATCGGCGTTCTTTTTCGCAAACAAAACAGATAAATGCTAAACAGACAAACAGAATTGCTGAATAGTATGCATTTTGTTGATAACGAACCCCTGAATGGGTAAAAAAATGTTTTACAACAGATGCAAGCTCCTGGAATAAGGAAGCCGCGCAAAAATAAAACATAAATATACATCAGTATATACAAATGTCGACAACGAGGCGTAGACGAACACCATGAGTTAATCCCTCTATGACCCACTCGACTTCGATACTTCTCCGACGCTTCAGCTTCGGAAGAGATTGATTCAGACGAACGACCCTCAGGTCCTCCAAACCACTAAACAAAGAAAGTCCACACGCGGAACGCAGTCATTTGCTTTTTCAAATCCCTAACTTTTGCGTGAACCGCCCTTTGCGGGTTTTCAGTTCACCGGGATACCCTTTTTTGCCGAAGCCGCCCAGTGTAGGTTTTCGACTTCGCGGGTGTACATTTTTCAATTTATATCCCTAATTTTTGCCCGAACCTTTTTATTCTGTTTTTGGTTCGCCGGGATGCCCCTTTTTTGCCTGGACTCTCTTTTTTTTCCAGCGGGTCGCTTTCAAGCAAAGTATTTTTTAATTGCGTCCGCGTTCACCGGGGATGCAAAATCTTCACCATCCATCGTGGATAACAACAAAGCTCCTCCCGAGAAGACCTTGCTGACGACGTACGTACCTTCGTAATTCAGAGTCCACTTGCCCCGGTGGTCGGAGTGTGGAGGAAGAATCTTCTTCAGGACGAGATCACCCGTCTGAAAGCTTCTAGGACGCACCTTCTTATCATAAGCTTTCTTCATTCGGCTTTGGTACAGACGACCAAATGCAATTGATGCTAACCTCTTCTCGTCCATCAGACTGAGTTGGTTCAGATGATTCGTAATCCATTTTGCCTCGTCGAGTTTCACATCAACCAAAACTCGCAAAGAAGGGATCTCCACCTCTAACGGTAGGACAGCTTCCATACCGTACACCAAGGAGAAAGGAGTTTCCCCGGTTGAAGTACGTACCGTCGTACGATAACCGTGCAATGCGAATGGCAGCATCTCGTGCCAGTCTTTGTAGGTCACAACCATCTTCTGAACACTAAAATGTTCACCTCCTATCACTAATCAACTTCCACTAAAGAACTAAAATTATTACTCAAGATTCAAGGAGTTCTTGGTCCAAACAGAAATCTTGCCATTGCAAAAATCATCATCAAATCTCTTCAAACTCTCCAGAAATGATCTCCTAGTTATCCTTAACCATTCTAACCTATTAATTCTATCTAATAGCACTTAAATTAGAGTGTAGAGAGAAAGTTACAAACCTGGTAAAATCGAGTGAACAGATGAAGAAATCCCTCAATTCAGACCTTCAATCTTTCCCAATTCCTTCACTGAGTAGTATTCTAGCTTCTGTATGCAAAAAGAAGGGTTGGAACTGCTTGATTCTTGGAAACCGATCTTGAGTTGCAGAGGTGAAAATCCAAAAGCTCATGCATGATTAATTAATGGAATTGCCCTCAATTTGATCTGCACACCCTCACTATGATCTATGGAATGTGTTTGTGTAGAAAAAAAGAATGGAAATGAAGAAGAATGTGAAATTGAAACTTGACTTGCAATGGAAGATTTTTGATCTCACTCTCTCTTCTCTGCACCAACTCTCACCAACCTTTGCTTTTAGCAAGTTCTAATCATCTTATAGAACTTGTAGGAACTGTCCAGAACCTTCTGGAACACTCCAATGATAATTTGAACTTCTCATCTCATGATATTTGATTTCACTTCTCACCATATGCTATCTCATGCCATAGTCCTTGTACCCTTCAATTCTGACTTGAAATTCTCCCCACATGAGATGTATGGTGTGTTACAATGCTTAACTAACTTGCTTATTGAGTTTTCTTGAGTTTTGCTTTGGTACCTTAAGATGCAAGTAAGCCATTTCCAAAGCAGCTCTATGATCTAGGCCTCAAATAAAAATTGTGGCTGAAACATTGTTCTTAGAATGTCCTTTGGAGTCAAAATGACCTATTATATGACATGGTTTGGATGTATAACTTGTGATTTCCAATTTTCAATTTCAACTTATTTAACTTATGCCTCCATTTTAGGCCATTTTTATCACTTTTTGATACAAGCCTTTTCAACATCTCATGACCTCCCTACTAACCTTAAAACATCATTCTAAGCAAGTTTGATGTTTAAGATTTTTCCATTTGAAGCTTGGAAATAGGAGATATGGCCTGGTGCTTGAAATGACCAATAACCTCCAAATGACCAAAATGCCCTTGACTTACCAAAGCCATAGGTTGAGTTCTACAAATCCTATCAAGGACTTCTAGTACTATCTAGAAATCTAAGAAGATGCTCTACAATATTCATGTTGACCAAGAGTTCATAGGAATTATCCTACTAGGGCAAAAGTTGGATGCAAGTTGGGTGACTTTCAAGGACCCAGATTCATATACCTCAGATGACCTGTAATTTGTCAAAGTCATAACTTGAGCTCTACAAATCCTATCAAGGACTTCTAGTACTAAAATTAAAGCTAAGAGAAATCTTTACAACATTCATGTTGTGGGGAAGATGAGATGACAATCACATCTTGAGCTAAACTGCCTTGAAGATAGGGGTCAAACTAGGGTATTTTACACTGTCAAGCCTTAGAAACCCTAGCTTAAAACTTCTCAAACTCCTCAATCATGATGAGTTGGTCTAGTAATCATCCTTAAAGCATCTCAGTGAATCATTCCATGATCACATGGCTCTTGGATTAGGTCTCCACCCTCTCCAAATCATCAGTTGACCTAGGGTTGACCCAGTCAAACCCTAATTCCACCACTCATGGCTAAGTCTTCTGAATTCTTGTGCAATGACCTCTCTAGGCTTCATGATGGCTTTCAAGACATCTCATAAGCTTTCTCAAAGCTTCAAGTCCATCCTCATAGTCTCAGAATCATCTGAGGAGCTCCCACAACTCTCAAGTTATGAGGCACACAACCTTGGTTTCAACCAATCTCTCTGAGGATCTCTTGATTTCTCTGACAAAGGTATCAACCTTTGAACACTTGAATAACCTTCTTGGCTAGCTTCATAGTCTCATATAACTCTTGCTAGGTAATCATACCTCTTGACTAACTGCTCCCATATCCATGAGATGCAGATGATGAATGGGATGAACCACCAACTTGGTAAATAAATGTTGGTCAAATTTTTGGGTGCAACAAACACCAGTTCTGGTTTTTGATACACTTTAATCTTATTTAGTTGTTAAAACATCTCATATACATCACTTTAGACATGCCTAAAACCTGGTTTAAGTGTTATAACAATTAATGTAGATTTTGAATTTCAAGTGTATGTTTTCAAGCACTTCCTTGCATATCACATGACAGTTTTTGTTCCAATGCATTTCTACTTAAACCACTTGTCTAGACACCTCAAATATATCATTTTAAATATGTTCAAACCATCACTTAATGGTTATAACAAGTATCTCAAGTTTTGACTCTTAAAATGCAAGTTTCAACCGTGTTTTGCAAATCAAGTACCACTTTCTCAAGCTGTCAATTTCCATGGTATTTGGAGCTTTAAACTCTTTTCATATGATATATAGGAAGTGTAGAACCATTCAAAAAGAGATGGAAAGACCTGAAACCAAACTGTCCAAAAAATCATCTTGAAAATGTCACATTTTGTACTTAACTTCCAATGGTGGAAGTTATGTGTTATTTTTTTACTTTTTTTTTCAAAAATGTCACTTTTTGCTCAATTTTGCAACTGATGGTTGGTACACTTTATATTGATCATTTGTAACATGTTTGCATAATCATTTCATTAAAAATCACTCTGTCATGAAAAATCACTTTCAAAATGCAAATGGTCACATACACCTTCACATACCAAGTCACTTTTTGCCACAAACTTGTTTCTACAAAAAACACATTACACACACTTCATGTTGGTCGTTTTTGAGATGTTAGCATGTTCACCTTGCACCAAAACTCACTGTCATGAAAATCCACTTTTCAAATGATCATTTCTTCACAAAATGACACTCCACACACCCGTTTTTGCATCAGTTGGTTTTTCACTAAAATACATAATCTGACACCTCATACTCATCAATTATAATGTGCTTGCATGATCATATGAGGCTTAAACTGTTTGGAATACAAATCACCCACCAAAATGCATGATCACACACAAAGAATGTGAAGGTGAGATAATACTTAGAAGGGGGGGGGGGGGGGTTGAATAAGTATGGAAAAATTAGGCTTAAAAAATAATCACACAATTATTTTTATCCTGGTTCGTTATACAACTACTCCAGTCCACCCTTCCAGAGTGATTTGCCTTTCTCAACAAGGACTTAATCCACTATTAAATCAAACTGATTACAATAGTATCACCTAAGAACTACAGTTCTTAGTCTTCTCAAGAGCTACTGATTCTAACTGAATCCTCTTAAGGAATATCCTTTACAATCAATGTAAATTAAATACAAGAGATTTTAATGCTTCTATAAAGCTTTAATCACAACAGTGATTTTTCTCTTAAGTTTAAGTACAATGAGATTCTATGAAGAATAAGAATGAGAGCTTATAGAATATTATAATTTCTTTTCAGCAAGTGTGTAGCACTGAAGAATGAAGTGAAGATCTCCTTTTATAGGCAGCTGAATCATGCAAGCTGAACATTGAAAAGAGAGTCCAAAAGGTCTGAGCCTTTTTGTCTTCACATCACCTGACCTTTCCTTGAAATAGATGGCACAGAAAAATCCTTTTTGTCTGTGTAAGTGTGTCTAGCACAAATAAGGAAAGAGACGTTGAATAGTTCCAACGGATATATTCTTGAAAATACTTCTTCAGTTTCAGCAAGTTCTTCAGAGTCTGAATGGATCAGAGTCTTCTAATGAGATTCAGAACTATGCTGTATCAGAGTCTTCTGCAGCGTGTGTGCTTCTAGCGTGTTGATCATCAGAGCATTTTGACACAGAACTTCAGTACAAGGCAGCGTAGGTACTTTCAGAAACTTCTGTAGACTAATGCTTTGAGAAACGCTTCAATCAATATTCTTCTATACTTCTGATGCTTCAGCTTCAGATGCTTCTGATTATCTTCAGATGCTTCTGACTATCTTCAGATGCTTCTGACTCAGAATGTTCTGGAGCTTCTTTCTTCAGATCCTTCTGGAGACTACGCTCAGGATCTTCTGTGAGGGCCAAACAGATTCTTCTGTGAGGTGCATCTGGCACTTCAGAGTCAGAATAACTTCTTGTATTCAAGGCAGATTTGCTTCTAGAGAGTTAATATAATTTCAATCTGCAATAAAACTCTCAAACAAATTTTAGAGTATATAATTCTTAAATATAAATTTCCTAACAGTTATCATCAAAACAAAGAGTAATTATTAAGAACCAATCTGTGTTCTAACAATCTCCCCCTTTTTGATGATGACAAAAAGTATCAGAAATTTTATTTAATTGAACATAAAGAATTATAACTCCCACTGAGATGATGAATCTCCCCCTGAGTTGAATATGAAAAAGGAATAGAAACTTCCCTTTTTATCTTGAGTAATCTTCAGAGTCAGATCTTGTTTGTCTTTGTAATAATTAAGGGTCAGAATATCTTGCAGATATGAGATTCAGAGTTTGATAAAAGATAAATGATCTGAGAAACTCAGAGATTCTTTTATGGAGAGTTCTTATCAAAAGTTCTGAAATAGTCAATTTAGATATTAGAAAGAGTAGATATGTCTGAAGATTCATTCTAGTGAAATTATATTAAATAGTTCAGATCTTTATTTTCTCCCCCTTTTTTGTCATAAGCAAAAAGTAAAAACTTTTAATAAAGACAAATAAAAGGAACAAGAGCAGATAATTCAATGGAGAAAAACAAGCTGATTCATTTAATCATAACAGAGCAAAAGTACATTGGAAAATATCAGAAGATATAACAATAACATTCAGATGCAAAACAACAGATGCACAAACATGAAAAAAAATCTAAGAATGTTTTGACAAAAGCATCTTCAATAGGTCTGTGATCTCAGATTGTGATTGCTCTTGCTTTGACATGAACTTAGTTATTGTCTCATTCTTCTCATCTTGTTTAGACATCCACTCTGACATGTCCTCAGATTTCTTGTCTTGCTTCGCCATCCAAGATCTTATTTCAGATTGAGCAGCTTCCAGAGCAGCAATCTTGTCTCCCAAATCTGGATTTTCTGTCTTTATCTCTGATGATGGAGGTTCTGTATCCTGAACAGAGTCAATTGCCATATGTTCTGGAGATCCTGAAGAGGGTTCTACCAGAGTCATAGTCAATGCATTGGCAGTTGGTTCTGGTGGAGGAGGAGGAGGAGCATCCAAACAAGGCAGAGGTTCAGTCTTGTTTACAATCCAGAATTGAGTTCTTTCAGCTCTGAGCTTTGCATCATCAGAACAAATGTTCTTCAGATTAGAAGCTACTGTGTTGAATCTATTGACAAAACCTTTCCAGATGATGTCAGTCTCATTTGCATCCATAGTATCAGAGCATCTCTTCTGAACAGTACCTAAAGACATCTGTATTTCTTGCAAGAACGTTTGAAATAAATGATCAATATTAAGTCTGGGTGGTGGTTTAAGAAAGGTTTCCAGAGTCATCTGTTTAGGTTTTGGAGTTGGTGGTATCAGTGATTTTGAGATGGAAATCAGAGGTGGGGGAACATAAGGAATGAATGGAATTTCTGGTTTTTGAGATAAAGATCTGTTTAATGCATTAAGCAGAGTTGGTTGAGGTCTAGTGCATGGGTAAACAATATCAAAAGATGCATTGGAGTATGGTACGAATGCAGAGTTTGATGGCTTATCAGATGCAACTGTGTTATCAGATGCAGGATGCAGAGCTGAAACATCAGCTTTACCAGATGTAGCAGATATGGTGGCTAATGATCATTCATTGTTCATAGATTGAATATATGAAAGGATTACAGATGGAAGGGCCTGAATGAGCTTTGGTTTCAGAGGTTCCAAAGGTTCAGAAGGCTCAACTCTATCATAAAAATCTTTTAGTTTGAAACCATAAGATAAATTATGATAAAGAGAAGACACTTGGGCACAAGATATTCCAGATGATGACGGATTGGTAGAGGGAACAATCATCTCAGATGAAGTTGCAGGTGGAGGCATAGGGTCTGGAATGGTAGTTTTAGCAGGTAAGGTTGATTCAGGTTCAGGTTCATGAACAGGGTATTTGTCAGATGGATTAATCAGAAAATCAGGATGAATTTCTGATTCAGATGAATTGGAAGATGTTTCAGGTGTACAAGAGGTAGAAGAAACTTGAAACACTGTTTTTAATGGAGTGATGTCAAGAACTTCTGTCTCAGGGATATGAGATGGTTCTGAAGGAATATCAGATTGTTGTGATGGTGGTTCAGATGAAACAGGAGCAGAAGTTACTTTAGTAGGTTCAGAAGTAACAGGTGCTACAGGTTCAGAAGATGGAGTATTTGATGGTGGTATGACAGAGTCTTTTTGTGTTTGATCTTCTGTGGTTTGTTTTTCTGGATGATTTTCTATTTGTGGTTGAGCAGAGTTTTGTTTATCAGAATTTTGTGATAGTTCTGATGGTTGTGGTTCTGTTGATTGTGGTTCTGTTGGTTGTGGAACAGTTGGTGATGGACGTGGAGTGAAGTGTTTGATATGTATTTTAGGTTGAGGTGGTTTTGATACAGAAGCAGTTGTTTGTTTCTGAGGTGAGACAGAACTAGGGGCAGCAACAGATGTTGTTTGAGTGACAGGGGGTTTGGGTACAGACTTAATAGATGAATCATTAATAACAACATTTTTAGAAATAACAGAAGCTTTAGTACCTTTGAGTTTAATCCTCTTAGCAGATGCAGAGGCAGCTTCTCCAGAGTCCTTTCTTTTTAACAGATCCTTTGGTTTCTCAGCAATCTTAGCCTTCTTCTGGACAGGTTCAGATTCTGCTACAGGCTGAGATCTTTTCCTCTGAAGTGGAACTTCTTCTTCTTCTCCTGCATCTGGCAGTGGTTGCTTGACAAGCTGAAACACATTGGCTGGAACAGGCACTCCTTCCTTTTTGCATTCCTCTATATACATCAGAACAATGTGTCTAGGTTCTTCAGCAAAGAATAGAGGAAAGTCAGATACTGGAATCCTCTTATTCAGATCAGACATATTTAACCTCTTTGGAGCAGTAGTAAGTTCATCTACAATCTTGAGTCTCAAAAGGCTTTTAGCGTTCAGAGGCTTTCCCATAATGAACTCTAGTTCTTCTGTAACACCAACATCATACAGAGCAGCCACTAAACCATTTTCAGTGAGAAGATCTGATAGCAACCTTCCAAAAGGTATCCAAGTCCTGATCTTCTGGCCTTTTTCCTTCACAGATTCTCTAGATGCATTGATGTGATTCCACAGATGCATGAACAATATGTAAGGCAGATCTACCTTGTTGCTCTGACTAAGGCAGTACATAAAATAGATCTGCTCATTGTTGACATAATCTGGGGAATTTGTTGACTTTCTGTGATGTATGCATCCCATGAAGATCTTGGCCCAGATCTTGTAATCAGGCTTCAGATCTTTGAATCTGTTAGAGGCTTGTCCAGCAGTCATAACCTCCTCATAAACTTCATCCATATCAACACGCCCAGCTGGCAGATGTGAAACACCATCTGTTTCTTCATAACCAATCAGTCTTCTAATCAGATCCTCTGTGATGATGATCTCCTTTCCCAGCACAGATGATAGAATAAACTTTGGATATACAGATGCATGAATCCAGAATTCTTTAACAAGCAGAGGGTAAACTGGTCCAAACAGTCTATCAAAGTATTTCACCCAACCTTGAGCTCTAACAATGGAGCGAAAATCAAACCCATTGTCAGCCAGAGAATCAAATTCAACCATGGATTCACACAATACTTCTAGTTTATCAACTGGTGTGAGAAGAGTTCTCTTTGGAGGAGTATATGGAACAGCACCTAGGTTATCTGAAGTCACAGCAGCCATTGTGGATTGAAACTGTGCAGTTGTTGATGAAGAAGACGCCATTGAAGATTGCTTTTTAGAACACTTAGGTTTTGAGTTTTTATGCAGAGAGAACAATAGATGAAAACGCATGTAAATTCTGAGAGTGAAAAGTGTGAAAGTGAATACACATCAAGTATTTATACTAATCACACAGGCACACCAAGAGACAAAAAGAACGCACGTTTGAGCAACATTAAATGAAGAGAATAAAATCATTTCAAATAATAAATGCTTCTGACAGATTTGGGGGGAAAACCAAGATATTTACTATTCAAATTTCACCTCAAACGTCTTTTCAGTTGTCCACACGCCACCTCATCAGATTTTGTGGGACACGTGTTTGCTTGCATGCTGTTCTGAATTCTCTCAAGAAATGAAAGGTTAGCCAACGTTCAGATCTTCTAAAGATGATTAGTTCAGATTTTCACATCACAAATATTAATCAGAATAGAATAGATGAACAGAAGAAATACTTCAGATGAATTAAGCATTTTTGCATCTGGAACAATTTGCTTCTGATAAATATTATTCTGGACAAGAATCCATACCAATATTTTTCAGAATAAAATTGAATCTATCTTCAACAAGGGGTTTTGTAAAAATATCTGCCCATTGATGATCTGTATCAACAAAGGCTAAATTTATGATTCCCTTCTAAACATAGTCTCTGATGAAATGATGCTTAATTTCTATATGTTTTGCCTTAGAATGTAAAATGGGATTCTTGGACAAACATATAGCAGAAGTATTATCACAAAAGATAGAAATGTTACTCTCAAAAATTTGATAATCTTCTAGTTGACTTTTCATCCAGAGCATCTGCGTGCTACATCCAGCAGCAGCAATGTATTCAGCTTCTGTGGTTGAAAGTGCAATTGTGGGTTGCTTCTTGCTGTACCAGGAGATTAGATTTCTTCCTAGAAATTGACAACTTCTAGAAGTACTTTTTCTTTCCACTCTGTCTCCAGCATAGTCAGCATCACAGAATCCAACTAATTTGAAATCATCAGATTTTCTGTAACACAAACCCACATTAGAAGTACCTTTCAGATACCTTAGAATCCTCTTGACAGCTGTCAAGTGTGATTCTCTAGGATCTGATTGGAATCTAGCACACAGACAAACACTGAATAAAATATCAGGTCTAGAAGCAGTAAGATAAATAAGAGAACCAATCATACCTCTGTAGAGCTTCTGGTCTACTTTCTTACTTACCTCTTCTTTGCCAAGTGAGCTAGAAGGATGCATTGGAGTCTTTGCCACCTTGCTGTCAGACATGTTGAATTTCTTCAGAAGTTCTTTAACATACTTTGTCTGATGTATGTAGGTGCATTCTGGAGTTTGATTAACTTGGATTCCTAAAAAGAATCTGAGTTCTCCCATCATGCTCATTTCAAATTCTGCCTGCATACATGTAGCAAACTCCTTTCCAAGCATAATATTTGTTGATCCAAAAATAATATCATCTACATAAATTTGGCAAATTAGAAGATCTTTCTTTATGGTTTTACAGAATAGAGTTGTATCCACTTTGCCTCTAATAAAATTCTTCTCCAGAAGAAAATTACTCAATCTCTCATACCAAGCTCTGGGAGCTTGTTTTAGTCCATATAGAGATTTCTTTAATTTGAAAACATGATCTGGAAATTTTTCATTTTCAAAACCAGGAGGTTGGTGGACATAAACTTCTTCTTCTATAATACCATTAAGAAAGGCACTTTTAACATCCATCTGATACAAAGTGATGTTATTCTGTGCAGCAAAAGAAATAAGAAGGCGTATAGATTCTAACCTTGTCACTGGAGCATATGTCTCAGTGTAATCAATACCTTCTTGCTGAATGTAACCTTGAGCAACCAGCCTTGCCTTATTCCTTTCTACTTCTCCCTTTTCATTCAGTTTATTCCTGAAGACCCATTTTGTTCCAATAACATTGAATCCTTTAGGTCTAGGAACCAGATCCCAAACTTCATTTCTGGTGAATTGATTCAGCTCTTCTTGCATAGCTATAATCCATTCATTATCTTCCAGAGCCTCATCTACAGATGTTGGTTCTATTATTGATACTAAGCCAAATAAAGAAGATTCAGAAGTTCTGAGAAATGATCTTGTCCTTATTGGATCATCTTTCTTTCCAATTATCACATCTTCTGGATGAGAAGCTTTGATTCTGGAAGAAGATCCTCTGACAGTTGGTCTTTCAGAAATATGCAAGTTGTTTAGTTGGGAGGTCAAAGGTGTAGCATCTGGGGTTGCTTCAGATTCTTTGATTTTTGCCTTTTCTGCCTCTGAGGCTTCAGAGTCAGTGAGAATCACTTCTCTATCTGCAGAACTTTCAAACTGCTTTGGCTTTTCAGAGCCAAGCTTATCATCAAATCTAACATGAATAGATTCTTCCACAATCTGTGTTTCAGTATTGAATACTCTGTAGCCTTTAGAGCGTTCAGAATAACCAAGCATGAAACACTTCTGTGCTTTGGAATCAAACTTGTTCAGATTATCTTTAGTATTAAGCATAAAACAAATACATCCAAAAGGATGAAAATAAGAAATGTTAGGCTTTCTGTTTCTCCACAATTCATAGGGAGTCTTTTCCAGAAGAGGTCTTACAAACACTCTATTCTGAATATAACAAGCTGTGTTAATTGCTTCTGCCCAGAAATGTTTTGCCAGATTTGTCTCATTGATCATGGTTCTGGCCATCTCTTGCAATGTTCTATTTTTCCTCTCTACAACTCCATTTTGTTGTGGAGTTCTAGGGTAGGAGAAATCATGTGCAATGCCTTTTTCAGAAAAATATTTTTCAAAATGTTTATTTTCAAATTCTCCACCATGATCACTTCTGACTTTGATAATTTTGGAATCTTTTTCAGTCTGGACTTGATTGCAGAAGTCAAAGAACACAGAATGAGACTCATCCTTGTGTTTTAGAAACTTTACCCATGTCCATCTACTGTAGTCATCTACAATGACTAACCCATACTTCTTGCCTCTGATGGATGCAGTTTTCACTGGTCCAAACATATCAATGTGAAGTAATTCCAATGGTCTGGAGGTAGAAACAACATTTTTTGATTTAAAATGAGATTTTGAAAATTTACCTCTTTGACATGCTTCACACAGAGCATCTGAGTTGAACTTCAACTTAGGAAGTCCTCTGACCAGATTGAGTTTATTAATTTGAGATATACGTCTCATATTAATATGCCCCAATCTTCTATGCCAGACCCATTGCTCATCATTCACAGATAAGAGGCATTTTACATTTTGAATTTTAAGTTCTGAAAGGTTAATTTTATAAATGTTGTGTTTCCTCTTTCCACTGAATAGGATAGAACCATCCTTTTGACATACAGCTTTGCAACATTTTTGATTAAAGATTATATCATAACCATTGTCACTTAATTGACTTATGGACAATAGATTATGTTTCAATCCTTCAACTAACAGAACATTAGTAATAGAGGGAAGTTTACCATTTCCAATAGTGCCAGATCCAATGATCTTGCCCTTCTGGTTCCCTCCAAACTTCACGTCCCCTCCAGATCTAAGTTCCAGGCTTTGGAACATAGACGTTTCTCCTGTCATGTGTCGTGAGCATCCAGAGTCCAGGTACCATGATTGGTGTCCTGACCTTGCTGCTAAGAACATCTGCAACAGGAATTATTTTGTTTTTAGGTACCCAGATCTTCTTGGGTCCTTTGGGGTTAGTTGGTTTCCAGGTTTGTCTAAACTTCTGTTTTGCAACATAATGTTTATTCTGACTCGCCTTTGGTTTAAACACATAAGTAATCTTCTCAGAGCTTGTGTGTTTAATGTCATTCAAGTGACCAAATTTGAATTGAGAATACAGAGGTGTCTTCCTGATGAAAAGTTTGTCAACAGGTTTTGGATTGCTTCCAGATGAAGACTCATATCCAATGCCTCTTCTGTTGTTTCCACTAACACCATAGATCATGGAAGCCATCTTGCTTCTGTCTATGCTCTTAGTGAGAAACCTCTGAAAACTAGAGTCATATTTTTCTAAAATATTTTCACATGACTTAGTCTCAGATTCAGATTCTTGTTGAGTTCTATCAAAGTCATTTTTTATTTTTAAATTTGTTTCTTTCTGCTCAACAAGTTCTGTTTTCAGAAGATCAATCTCAGATTCAAGATTGCTTTTCAGCTTCTTGTATTTGAGTTTGATGTTGTTATAACTTTTAAGAACTTCTGTTAAAACTTTAATGAGTTCTTCTTTGGTAAGTTTAGCCATTACCTCTTCTGCATCATCATCAGATTCAGATTCTGATTCATATCCAGAGGTACCTTCCTCTTGATCCTCTGTCCTGGCCATCAGTGCAACGTTTGCACATTCTTCTTCTGATTCAGAAGATGACTCACACTCATCTGAGTCATCCCATGTTGCCATCAGAACCTTCTTCTTCTTGTTGAACTTCTTCTTAGGTTTTTCTTTCAGAAGTTTAGGGCAGTCATTC
The DNA here is from genome assembly GCA_963859935.3 of Lathyrus sativus. Lineage (NCBI taxonomy): Eukaryota > Viridiplantae > Streptophyta > Magnoliopsida > Fabales > Fabaceae > Lathyrus > Lathyrus sativus. Next base: position 402,803,835 of record OZ012741.1, on the reverse strand, counting down.
TTGTAGTGCCCAGGTTCTTTGCACTCATAGCACACCACTTCTTTCTTGGCAGATCTTCTGTGACTAGAAGATTCCTTTCTGTTGTCAGATCTTCTGAAGTTGTTAAACTTCTTTCCCTTGTGCTTCCAGAGTTTGTTAATCCTTCTGGACAGCATGGATAGCTCATCTTCTTCTTCAGAAGAAGATTCTTCAGAGCTTTCTTGAATGACCTGCAAAGCTTTAGCAGTTTTGTTAGATTTTAAAGCTATGGATTTACCTTTATCTTTCTTCTGGGGTTCATCTTCCTCCAACTCAATTTCATGGCTTCTCAAAGAACTGATAAGTTCTTCTAAAGAGATCTTGTTCAGATCTTTTGCCATCTTCAATGCAGTCACCATTGGTCTCCATCTGGTGGGAAGACTTCTGATGATTTTCTTGACATGATCTGACGTTGAGTAGCCCTTGTCCAGAACTTTCAGACCAGCTGTAAGAATCTGAAATCTAGAAAACATAGTTTCCACATTTTCATACTCTTCCATTTTAAATGCCTCATACTTCTGTATGAGCGCCAGAGCCTTGGTCTCTTTAACCTGAGAGTTTCCCTCATGAGTCATTTTGAGTGATTCAAACATGTCATGAGCAGTATCTCTGTTAGTAATCTTCTCATACTCAGTATGAGAGATTGCATTAAGCAATATAGTTCTGGCTTTGTGGTGATTCTTGAAATCTCTTTTCTGCACTTCAGTCATTGATTTTCTATCAATCTTTTTGCCATCCTCACTAGTAGGATGTTCATAACCATCAATGACCAAATCCCAAAGATCAGCATCATACCCAAGAAAAAAACTTTCTATTCTATCTTTCCAATAGTCAAATTTTTCTCCATCAAACATTGGAGGTTTGGTACTGATCCTATCCCTCTCTTCATATTTATTGTTGATATTAGACATTGAATTATCAGCCATGATAACAAATAAATATATATATCAAAGTATATCTCTCTGGATCTTTACTGACACTGTTAAGTGATAGCACACTCAGAACCGGAGCTCTGATACCAACTGAAGGTGAGATAATACTTAGAAGGGGGGTGGGGTGGGGTGGGGGGGGGGGGGGGGGGTTGAATAAGTATGGAAAAATTAGGCTTAAAAAATAATCACACAATTATTTTTATCCTGGTTCGTTATACAACTACTCAAGTCCACCCTTCCAGAGTGATTTGCCTTTCTCAACAAGGACTTAATCCACTATTAAATCAAACTGATTACAATAGTATCACCTAAGAACTACAGTTCTTAGTCTTCTCAAGAGCTACTGATTCTAACTGAATCCTCTTAAGGAATATCCTTTACAATCAATGTAAATTAAATACAAGAGATTTTAATGCTTCTATAAAGCTTTAATCACAACAGTGATTTTTCTCTTAAGTTTAAGTACAATGAGATTCTATAAAGAATAAGAATGAGAGCTTATAGAATATTATAATTTCTTTTCAGCAAGTGTGTAGCACTGAAGAATGAAGTGAAGATCTCCTTTTATAGGCAGCTGAATCATGCAAGCTGAACATTGAAAAGAGAGTCCAAAAGGTCTGAGCCTTTTTGTCTTCACATCACCTGACCTTTCCTTGAAATAGATGGCACAGAAAAATCCTTTTTGTCTGTGTAAGTGTGTCTAGCACAAATAAGGAAAGAGACGTTGAATAGTTCCAACAGATATATTCTTGAAAATACTTCTTCAGTTTCAGCAAGTTCTTCAGAGTCTGAATGGATCAGAGTCTTCTAATGAGATTCAGAACTATGCTGTATCAGAGTCTTCTGCAGCGTGTGTGCTTCTAGCGTGTTGATCATCAGAGCATTTTGACACAGAACTTCAGTACAAGGCAGCGTAGGTACTTTCAGAAACTTCTGTAGACTAATGCTTTGAGAAACGCTTCAATCAATATTCTTCTATACTTCTGATGCTTCAGCTTCAGATGCTTCTGATTATCTTCAGATGCTTCTGACTATCTTCAGATGCTTCTGACTCAGAATGTTCTGTAGCTTCTTTCTTCAGATCCTTCTGGAGACTACGCTCAGGATCTTCTGTGAGGGCCAAACAGATTCTTCTGTGAGGTGCATCTGGCGCTTCAGAGTCAGAATAACTTCTTGTATTCAAGGCAGATTTGCTTCTAGAGAGTTAATATAATTTCAATCTGCAATAAAACTCTCAAACAAATTTTAGAGTATATAATTCTTAAATATAAATTTCCTAACAGTTATCATCAAAACAAAGAGTAATTATTAAGAACCAATCTGTGTTCTAACAGAATGCACTTTGAATACCAAAACCTTACACTGTCAGTACAACCTCTAACTTTTAATCAAAACTCATTCGTTAACATATATTAGAGGTGTACAGAAGGTTCTTGTGATCAATACTTGTCTAAGACTGAAATGCTTAATGTTCATGCATAATCTATGTCATTATTTCATATCACATGTGAACTTCCATAACAGTTCAGTTTCAGCCCCAAGAAGGATTTAGACTCATTCATTTCCACTTACCTATGATGTGTGTACATTTGTTATGGTTTGAGTATGAGTGTATGAGGCTTTTCACTTGAAGATGCAATTTTGATCCTAAAGGAGAGGCACTATCGGGTTTTTCAGAGGGATAAGAATTTGGGAAAACTGAGACCACTATCATGTTCCTTGTTCAATTCTACCCCAAATCCATATAAATTTTGTTCCGTTCCGATAAACGGTTAGGAAGTTACGGTACAAAACGTAAATGCTCGGTTTATGCTTTCTTGCCCAACCTGTAATGAAACGTACCCTTATAATTAATTAGGGGTGGCTTCGTCAATGGATGTATAGCCACCCCAGTGGTAAGACCATGCGCCTTTCATGCCAAGTACCTGAGTTCAACCCCTAAGGAGGGCAACTCTTTTATCCATTTTTGTGATTTTTCATGTAAATTTCAAAAATTCGTATCTCACTCGTTTTTCATCATTTTTCGTCCGTTCTTTTTTCCTTGTGCTCGTATTAATGTGTACTTTCATGCCATGCCTTTATTTTTCATGTTTGAATTTTTTATCACCCAGTTTGTTTCTGTACAAGTGTGCGCGTTTTCGCGATCGTTTATGTAATTGCAGATAAATTTTTAATTGTTTCCTTTCAATATTTTTCTTGAAACTTGTTTGAATCCATGACTATATATGTTAGTTAACATTCTAGGATTTATTTCTTGGTTGTTATCATTTTTATCTGTTGATTTCCATTAAATGCGAACTGTTGTCACAGTGTCGATTACTTCATCTGTTAACTGTTACCTTCATGTTTCATGCTCACCATCTCTTATTATTTAATTAGTTGTAACCATGATTATGCTTTACCTTGATTGTCATCTTGTATAGAATTTTATTTTCTTTTATCCCCAAGCGAATAAACTCGTTAGTTCTCGTCCAAGTTATTTCCCCAGTCTCCCTCCAAAGGAAGGTCTATCCACTTGACCCTCGATGTCATGGATAACTTATTCAATCACACCCTTGACTTTGTTAAGTCATTTTCACCTTAGATTAGAAGCCTTAGACTTTTCTTAAGTATAAAAGACCCACTCGTACTAGGAGTGTTCTTCAACTAGAACCCTAGGAAAGAGTTCGTCAACTCTGTGTAAGAATCATCGTCATGATTTCTTACTTTCCCCTTCTACAACTTAGATTAGGGAGTTTTGTCAAACTCCACATAAACATTGTCATGTTTTTTCCCCATTGAACCTTGATCGTCATCAAGTGTTCTTTTCCCTTGTAAGGTGAACTACGATTGCTCTGATTCTATCCTAGTCAGGATACATAGGCAGAAGGTGCGATGCCTTTGCGAGCAAACTTAGAAAACCACTTAGGCCTTTTTGTTTATTTTATCTCAATTCCCAATCCTTAAACCATAGTGCACAATTCACAAACTTAGCAATCAATCAAACAAAAGGTTCCTATAGAGTACTACAGATATTTAGGGTGCTAATACCTTCCTTAGATATAACCAACCCCCGAATCCCCGAATCTCTTAAAGCGTTGTTGTCACATCGCGCAAAAGGTTCTTTCTTTCTTTAGACCTATCCTTTGGATAAATTAAAGACCGGTTATAAAAAGAAATACGGTTCAAGTTAATTAATAGCTTGATATCCAATTTTCACCACAACAGAAATGGCGACTTCACTGGGGAAATTATGCTTTTGTTTTGAGGGTTTAGCCTATTTTGTTTAAATAATTGCTATTTGTGAATATTTGTAAATATGTGCATATTTGTTATGTTTGGTTCTTGGGAATTTCAAGTGGTGAGACAACATTATACCCGTGCTCGAGCGTACTTATGATAGGAAGGTGGTATATTCAAGAAGGCTTATAGGGAGTTGATTCCCGACTAAGCTAACTTGAAAAAACCACCGCTCAATGGAGATCCTTTTTGAGGGTTGGTGTTGTTGATCGAGTATTCGTGAAAACAATGATGCTTTCTATAAGGGACCCATGCCATTGAGGACCTTTAGATCACTTATTACCCCACTTTGGCCTTACTAGGATGTAGTGCAATGACTATAAGGGAGTATTTCCAAATAGTTGATACGCGATACTACACTCGGACGAGACTCTCTTGAGAATATTATCGACCACCGAGTTATTTGGGAAATTGATAATATCCGAAAGATGGGTTGAAGACTCTGGGAACCTTTTAAAACCTTGTTCTACAATGGTAAAAAACTCTAGTACACTCCTTTTTGGGAAGGGTAGACCTTGGCCCCACGCTCAAATTTCCCCAAACCGAAACCTTTGTCTGTTTATCTATGTGTATATGTGAATATGTGTTTACCTGTGTTTGTTGCATTCATGCATCCATAAGCATCATATCATGAAAGTTTCATGGAACTCAGACTTTTTTGTTTGTAAACATCAAGAGGTTATTATGGACATTAAAAGGAAGAGAACTCTTGTAAGAAGTACTAACATTAATGAAAAGTTTTTGGTATATCTTGATGTTTGTAAATATTTCAAGTTCCATGAAACTTTTTGCATTGCATGAGCATGTCCTCGCCTTCGCATTTGCATTTCTCAGCCTGGAGTCTTATCATCTTCCTTGTGTCAGAGAGAGAATATTCTGGACCAATGGCAACAATGAATGAACTGTTGAAAGAACAAGAAACCTTGAAGGAGGAAATCAAGATCCTCAAAGGGAAGATGAATTGGGTTTTGGAAACTTTGTAGAGTTTGATAAAAAGTGAGGGAGTTTCTCATCCTATTACACCCAGAGAGGTTGTCAGTCCGTCACTTCCAGTGACTCTTCCAGCTCAAGGACCTCCTAAGTTTCAACGGTCAGGCCGTAGTCAACCAGCATTTGGGCCTACGCCAAAACCTCATCAGGTGGTCACCAAAAGAATATCTCAGCACCCATTGGCTGCTTCCCCTCAAGGTTCCCAAAGCCAGAGCATGAATAAGAAAGATCCTGTCAAAAAGAACAAGGCATGCTATAGGTCAGTTCCTGTGCCGCTAAGTAAGCTGTACCCGCTACTAATTCAGAATTCATTGGTGACTCCATGAGCTTTTAACCCTGTGCCAGGGCCGTGGCATAATGCAAACTTGACTTGTGAGTTCCATAAAGGGGCTGAAGGACATGAACTAGACAATTTTTTTGGCATTAGGACATGTTGTACAAGAGCTGATTATTGACAAAGATCTGATCCTTGAAGAAGATCACCCAGAGGTTGAATGCAAGTACCATACTGGGACAGTGAGGCATCTGGTGGAAGAGTGCAAAGCTTCCGGGTTAAAAGTGCAAAGCTTGTTAGAGCTATTAGAACTTCAATAAGATAAACCAAGTACCAGTGGCTCAGCTCTTGAAGCAAGTGGCAAAGGACCTACGAGGCCCCTCATAATACTATACCACAAAGAGCAAGTGGTTGTGGAAGGTGTTTCTCTGCATCAAGCTTGAAATTTGTTTTGTTAAACAGTGTAATTCCCTAAGGCTGGCAGCTCGTAAACTGTTTCAGCATTGTGTTGTGGTTTCTTTGCATTTGTGTTTGCTTGCAAGTTGGTTGTTCATTTTAAATTGGCATATTAATGAAATGTTTATGCATCTTTTGATTAAATCCATTCGTTTCACTCTTTGTCTTTCATTGTGATAAGAAAACAAAAACAAAAAAAATGAAAAAACAAAAATGCAAGAATTTCTTTTCTTTACCAAATTTATGTTTGAAGCAAAGATTAGGGAGGATGATGAAAACTATATTCATAACTGCTGTTGATATGCTTTCAATTTGACTTTACCAATGATGTAAGGCATTGTTTCAATCCCTAAACACTGGAGAAATAAGGAAGATAATCCCTCGTTAAAACCCTTCGAGCCTAGAAGTATGAGTTTTCTTTCTTCACAAAAATAAAACCTTAAATCTCAAACCCGGGGCAGGTAGTTCTCAGTTAACTTGGAGATATGTGCATACATGACACTTTTCATATAGAGTTGATGCACTCAGGTTTTCCTTCGTACACAACAAACAAGTGTCAAAGATGCTTTTCAGCATAAAACACGATGATGGTTCACTGTAAGCCATTAATCAAGGTAGTCACCTTCTTTCTCAACGAAAAAAAAAAGAAAAAAAAAAGAAAATTGAAAGGCCCACTAAGTCAAAACCTATGAAGGGGACTTAGGCAAAATGGGGCATCCCGCTGACTGCGTATTCAAAAGAAAACAGTTCAGGAAAAAGTCAAGGATAATAAAAAGAGGAAAACCTTAAAGCTTTCACTTTTAAAATCCTCAAAATAGAAAAAGATAACCCAATAATGTAAGGGAGTTGTGACTACATTAGGCTTGTAAACCATCACTAACTACCATAAATTCAATTCTTAAAAAACGGGTAAAAACCTGAATGAATAGTTTGAGTTAACTGAACATAGGAGTGGAGTTCATCACAGAGAATGGGTGGGACAAATAACTTTGAGCCTTTATCCTTTGTTTCATGAACCGTGAGCCGAGCCATGTTACAACCCTTAAAAGACCTAATTGAGGTAAGGTTGTTTTGAAAGCATATTACAGCAAGGTTGGATAACCTGACTCCTAATGATCTTTGTTAACTGTGTGTGTTCATCACTTTATCCATCATTTGTAAATGACTGAATCATTTTCACTTTGATCACTTGACCACTCCACCGTGTGTGTTCCATCAAAAGATGTTTCCAAAAGATTGCATGAATTTTACATTGAGAATTGCCAATTTTTAAATGAACAACATTGCGTGCAAGACAATCCAAACGTCAAAGGAAGCCCAACAAACACTGTCAGCTAAGGAATGGGATTCAATAAATGAAGCTCATCCTGGGGCAACTAATTTGAAGGATTGGTCAATCATTTGTAACACCGTTAATCCAAGCCAATCAAAGACATTTGAAATGGGGCAGAACTCTTCAGTTAATCAGGGGCAATCAAGTCAAGATTAGAACTCTCGAAAACATTCAATCAGAAGCCATCAAGTCGGGATTAGATCAATCTCTCCAAAATAGTTAAACTGGGGCAGTTACGTCGAGATTTGTGAATTTCTCTAAGAGTTTGAAAATATTGAATGCATCTTGGATGACAATTCTTCTGTAAAATCCTCTTAGTGATTTCTTCCTGCAGACCATGTGTTCTGGGGTACATTGTTTGAGATCTTAAAATGAATTGTTGTCAAGGCCAGCTACTCCAGGTTCGCCAGCAAAACCAACCAGGCCAAGGCCAGATGAATCTCTTAATCAACAGTTTAGTCTGGGGCAAATTTGGTACAGTTACCAGCTAGCAGGGGCAAGTTTGTTCCCCAATCATTACTTCCACAGTCTGAGGACTTAGTTGCGCAAATACAGTAGAACTGGGGCAATCACATCGAGATTGGTAAATCCCTCTAAAGGTTTGAAGACATTGAAGCATCTTTATGACGATTCTTTTGTAAAAGCATCCTTCTGACGTCTTCTCACAAAATGCATAATTTGGGGCAGAAAGGATTTGAAGACTGTTCATCGTAAGAGCCTCTGCTCGCATGAAGAGGATTATCACCATCATGAGGCATAAATGTTTTGTTCTCATAGGTACCTTTTGTCAAAATTCTCCGGTTAAGTTGTTACTTCCGTTGATATGGGAATCTCTCGGTGTGATCTTCTTTTAGCAAAGAATTCAAACTCATGATGGCAGTCCAAGTGAAGTCATGATGTTTTGTCCTAAGAAGATTACTCTCTCAGAGAAGGTGGTAACCTTGAAAGTAGAATGGATATTCTTCCTGACCATCCCTTTGATGCCCAACTTTGGTGAAGTTGTTTGAGTCTCCGTGTTGAGATGTTCATTTCATCTCCAGTTTTGTCTGTTTTGTCAGCATAAACAAAAGCATAGCATAAACATGATCATGGCATAAGCATATGCATAGCATCTGTGCATTTGTGCTATCAGTGGTTGTTACCTGTTTTGTTGGGTGTCCCTCCTTAGTGATTGGGCGTTTTGTCTCTTTCCCATAGAGTTGTCGGCCTTTAGGCATAAAACGTCCACCCTTTGTCAATTCCCCACAGAGTTAATCCTCGTGGATGATGGTTGCTTCAGTTATCTTTTTCCAGGATTGGATAAGAGGTGTCCCCATTCGAGTTCATTTCTCAGTGGTTGGAGTCTTGTTTGACAGTTTCTTTATAGTTCTATTCTAGATTGAACTTTGGTCCATGTCGGTCGCCAAACCTACCTGGACGTGCATTTATTTTGCACTATCTATCAAGAAGAGCATTTTTAGATAAGTGGCAGTCTCTTCAGAGAAGCTTATCTTTCTTCAGCGATAAGTGGCAGTCTCTTCAGAGAAGCTTATCTTTCTTCAGCGATAAGTGGCAGTCTCTTCAGAGAAGCTTATCTTTCTTCAGCGATAAGTGGCAGTCTCTTCAGAGAAGCTTATCTTTCTTTAGCGATAAGTGGCAGTCTCTTCAGAGAAGCTTATCTTTCTTCAGTGATAAGTGGCAGTCTCTTCAGGGAAGCTTATCTTTCTTCAGCGATAAGTGGCAGTCTCTTGGGAGAAGCTTACCCTTCATCAGCAATAAGTGGCATTTTCTAGTAAGGCCCGTCGTAACCGGCTTTATCTTTCAGTTTGGTCGTAACCTTGTTTCCTTTAAAGCCCGTCGTAACCGGCTTTATCTTTTAGTTTAGTCGTAACCTTATTTCCTTTAAAGCCCGTCGTAACCGGCATTATATTGAGTCGTTACTAGTATCCCCGGTGTGTCTGGTCTTATTCCTAGTCCATTCCTGAAGATCCCGTTTGAACTCTTCACTATAGGAAGGCCTCGTCTGATCATCCCCAGTGAGGTTTGTCTCAGGTTCCTTTATTCCCCATGTAAAGTTGCTCTTTCCCTAGTGGAATGTATCCCTTTCCCCGGTAAACGGTTGTCCTCGTCAGGGTCCGTTTCCCCAGTAAGAAGTTATTTCTCAAGTTCCATCATTTAGTCATGTTTGAACTATTCATTATTTTGCCCTGATTTTCCCCAGTGTCTTTCCCCAGCGAAGTATTTCTGGACATCTGTTTGAATTCACCTCTGCAAAATCTACCTACAGGCTCTATTCCCCAGTAGGTCTTCGGGTTTATTTCCCAAGTCTATGTACACCCCTCATCATGGGATCAGTGTGATTCGTTTGTTCCCCGAGTCGGTGACACTTATCAATCCCCGTGAAGTCTAAGTTATTACTTGCTTCATTTCCAAGTATAAGTCCAGTCGTAACTGGCATGTTGTTCAAACCAATTATCGTTGGTATTCATTTGGTCGTCACCTTTTGTTTTCTTTTGAAATCCAGTTGTAATTGGCATTGTTTTAAAGTACAATTGTCATTGGCACCTCTTGGATTGGTCGTTACCAACCTTCCCCGTAAAATCCAATCGTCACTGGTATTGTTCAAATCCAATTGTTATTGGTATTTTGTTAGTTGTCACTAACTTTCCCCATGAAGTCCAGTCGTCACTGGCATTACTTAAATCCTATCGTCATTGGTATCTTGTTGTTTGTCACCAATTTTTCCCTTTGAAACCCAGTCGTAACTGGTATCATTATCTGAAATCCAATCGTTATTGGAATCTGTTTCAGTTTGGTCGTCACCAACCCCCAGCTAAAGCTAAAGTAATCACTAGCTGTCATTGGTATTCTCCAGCATGGTCGTCACCATCTTCTTTTTTAAAGACCAGTCGTAACTGGCTTTGTTTAAAACCAATTGTCATTAATACCCTGATTTGGTCATCACCAATCACCATTAAAAGACCAGTCGTCACTGACATTACTTGGAATTCTGGTCGTTACCAATTTCCCCAAGTCGTTTCTTGATTACCAGCACTGTGTGAACTAGTTGCAGAAGCTGAGGATATATCCCCAGTGATCCATATTCCCAGTCAAGTCTCGGAGATCTAGTCGCACTAGTGTCCCCCGTGTGTGATTAGTCTTGTTTCTAGTCCATTCCTGAAGATCCAGTTTGAACTCTTCGCTATAGGAAATTCCTCATCTGATCATCCCCAGTGAGGTTGTATCCAGTCTTTCGCTTCCCCGATGAAGCCTGCTTCTCTTTTCCCAATGGAATTAATTTTCCATTTTCCCTGTAAAAGTATATCCTTTTCCCTAGTAGAAGTCAATTCTTCTCCCCGGTGGAGTACTTCTGTTCCAATAAGATTGTCATCTTTATTGGAGTTGTCTCTTCCCCTTGTGAAGTTCTCCTTCTTATATTATCAAATCATGTCTGAACTGTTAATTTAGTTTTCCCCAGTACGGGTCCCCAGTGTCGAGTCCTCGCATTCGTCACTGGTCGTTTACCGTCCTTTTTATTCTTATCTTTGTGTCTGTGTTGTTTTGCATTCAAGCATCATAAAGCATCATGTAAGATTCATGGCATATCATAACTTGTCCTTTAGCATGACATCGGATCTAAGGGACAAAATTTTTGGTTATCTATATTTAAATACCTTTCACTACGATTTAACGAAGACTGTCATCTCTCGCCCCCATCTAGTGAAGATATTTAAATAGGGGCAACTGTTGTACCCCAAATTTTGACCCCTTAGATTCTCATTGTCATTTTATAAGCACGATCATGAATTATCTAACCCTAAATCAGTGCAAGTTCATTATTGTCAAGTTACAGGTGAATCAGGGTTTTTGCACCGACAAATTCAAAACAACCAAGGAATGATCAACCAATGATTTGGGCCAATTCAATCATGTAATGAAATCAAAGATAATATCAAAGTCAAATGAGAAGTCAATTTGAAGAAATCAGTTCAGAATCAAAGACCGTGCAGTCAGGAGGCCCCGATTAGGGTTTTAACTAGTGAAAAGTCAACTGTGGTTTGACTTTGATGTTGGAAGGTGTTGTAATGGTGGGATTGAGGTCCATGAAGTTTATATAGATTATTAAAGACTATTCAAGAAGTATCAAAGTCTCAGGGTGTCTAGAATATCAACAGGCAACGCAGTCGGCACCGATCAATCGTACGGTTGACCGAAAAGTCAACTCCTCAAATTTTGAGAATTGGAATCCAAGTTGTGAATCAAAGTTGTTCCTTATGTCATAATGGACTTGCATATCAATTTTCATGATCATTGGATCAAGGATGTGAGAGTAATCGAAAAATCAGGAAATTAGGGTTTCAAAAGGGGTTAAACCCTAACTCCTTAACCACACACTCAAATGAGATGGTTCCAAGCTCATTGGAAAGCTCTTGACAAGTCCTACAAAAGTCCCATACTATTCCACAACCAGAAAATTCATACTTTTTGAGATAGAAGCAAAAACATTCCTAGAAGGGAAAATAACTTAGAAAATTTCTAAGTTGTTTTCACTTGAAAAGCTTGTGTGCAGCCAACTTTGAGAGGATTTTTCACCTAGTTCCAATTGGAGTTTGATTTCTTGGCAAACATGAATGTTTTAGAGCTATGTGAGGGCCTTCTAAATTGTACTAGAACATCTCAAGAGGAGTTATGAGCAGAAAGTTACATAGGTGCAAAGTTGGAGGTTTCACATGTTAAGTCCCACATTGGCTGAATTTTCAAAATGACTTACTTCGCTAAATCTGCCAAAATTTCTTGATTCAACTTGTTGTATGTGATATATCAGATGTGTGTAGCATGAAGCAAGAGCAAGTTGTGGAGAAATATCACAAAATCAAAGGATTGAGTTCATTGCCATACAAGTGGGCAAGTGGACAATTTGAATTCTCCAAGCATGAGGTGGAAAGGTAAAGGCTGTACCAGCCCCTTCCCTATGGTTTCTAGGCTGCAAATCATCTCAGAAATTCATTAGAAATGTTGACAAAAGGGGTCTTGCATCAGAACAAGTGGAAAACCCTCCAAGGGAGGTTTGCTCCAAAATATCCAAAGCTTGCTTCATGGTGAAGAAAGGTCCCTAGCAAGCACCTCAATCTCTTTTCCTATAAAAGGAGGACTCATTCACCTCATTCCACACACAATCCATCTGATAAAACCTACAAAGAAGCTCTGTCATTACAATTCCTTGACCTTGCTTCAAAATCTCAAAAACACCAAAGTTCATGAAAACTCCAAAATTGGTCATGAAGTGAAAATAGCCCAAATTCATTTCTATCCTTTCCAACACCTCAACCACCCTCCACAAAACTTCTAAATAACATATAGAAGGTGTGTAATCCATTAAACCACCAAGAAACCTCAAAAATCAAAAAGTCAAACCCCTACCTATCATACTTTGACCAAAAGCCACAAAAATCACCAAACTTTGTTCTAAACCTTTCCTTGAGGTTTTGAACATCCACACACCTCATAAGTACCATATCTCAACTATTCAAACACTCACCAACCATTAAAAGCTCACACCTTGGCTTTTGGCATTGGAAGTGCATTGTTGCTTAAAGGTGAAGAAAGATTCAAAAGCAAAAAGTGAGGGAAAGCATCTCTGGTTTTCTCAACTGTTTTTAACTTGTTCAAAAGGTTCATCAAGAGGTAAGTGGCTGGTTTTTATTGGTTTTTACATTAGTTTTCATGAATTGGCATATTTGAGCATCATGTATAATTTTGAACTTTGAATATCATGTTGTTTTATGACATCCTGCTTTTGCTGCTACACATGGACATTATGTGTACCTAGACATGTTTTATACTGCATATGTATGTTGTTCTTGTGTTTGTATGCCTTGAATTTGCTGCTTATGATGGAAACACATTGTTGTTGCATTTTGAACACAAGTGTGGGCAGTCACATGGCCATGAGGTTAAGAATAGGTTTGTCTATTAGTTTATTCATTTAAAACTGCTTACTATCATGTGTTAGGTGTGTATGTGTGCCTGGACTAGCCAGTTTTTGCCCTGGGGGGTTTTGAGTTTTGTCCCTGCTTGGTTAAAGCACTAATATGCTTGCTCTCAAAACCAGATTTCTGTTCAGTCCCATTTAAGCCTTGTTGCTTGCATGAACATCATCAAACATGTATATTTGTGATGTATGTATGATTGCCTTGCTAAAATATTACTCACTCTTGGATTCAACATGACCATTGCACTTGCATTCTTCACATAACACCAGTTCTGGTTTTTGATACACTTTAATCTCATTTAGTTGTTAAAACATCTCATATACATCATTTTAAACATGCCTAAAACCTGGTTTAAGTGTTATAACAATTAATGTAGATTTTGAATTTCAAGTGTATGTTTTCAAGCACTTCCTTGCATATCACATGACAGATTTTGTTCCAATGCATTTCTACTTAAACCACTTGTCTAGACACCTCAAATATATCATTTTAAATATGTTCAAACCATCACTTAATGGTTATAACAAGTATCTCAAGTTTTGACTCTTAAAATGCAAGTTTCAAGTGTGTTTTGCAAATCAAGTACCACTTTCTCAAGCTGTCAATTTCCATGGTATTTGGAGCTTTAAACTCTTTTCATATGATATATAGGAAGCGCAGAACCATTCAAAAAGAGATGGAAAGACCTGAAACCAAACTGTCCAAAAACTCATCTTGAAAATGTCACATTTTGTACTTAACTTCCAATGGTGGAAGTTATGTGTTATTTTTGACTTTTTTTTTCAAAAATGTCACTTTTTGCTCAATTTTGCAACTGATGGTTGGTACACTTTATATTGATTATTTGTAACATGTTTGCATAATCATTTCATTAAAAATCACTCTGTCATGAAAAATCACTTTCAAAATGCAAATGGTCACATACACCTTCACATACCAAGTCACTTTTTGCCACAAACTTGTTTCTACAAAAAACACATTACACACACTTCATGTTGGTCGTTTTTGAGATGTTAGCATTTCACCTTGCACCAAAACTCACTGTCATGAAAATTCACTTTTCAAATGATCATTTCTTCACAAAATGACACTCCACACACCAGTTTTTGCATCAGTTGGTTTTTCACTAAAATACATAATCTGACACCTCATACTCATCAATTATAATGTGCTTGCATGATCATATGAGGCTTAAACTGTTTGGAATACAAATCACCAACCAAAATGCATGATCACACACAAAGAATGCACTTTGAATACCAAACCCTTACACTGTCAGTACAACCTCTAACTTTTAATCAAAACTCATTCCTTAACATATATTAGAGGTGTACAGAAGGTTCTTGTGATCAATACTTGTCTAAGACTGAAATGCTTAATGTTCATGTATAATCTATGTCATTATTACATATCACATGTGAACTTCCATAACAGTTCAGTTTCAGCCCCAAGAAGGATTTAGACTCATTCATTTCCACTTACCTATGATGTGTGTACATTTGTTATGGTTTGAGTATGAGCGTATGAGGCTTTTCACTTGAAGATGCAATTTTGATCCTAAAGGAGAGGCACTATCGGGTTTTGCAGAGGGATAAGAATTTGGGTAAACTGAGACCACTATCATGTTCCTTGTTCAATTCTACCCCAAATCCATATAAATTTTGTTCCGTTCCGATAAACGGTTAGGAAGTTACGGTACAAAACGTAAATGCTCGGTTTATGCTTTCTTGCCCAACCTGTCATGAAACGTACCCTTATAATTAATTAGGGGTGGCTTCGTCAATGGATGTATAGCCACCCCAGTGGTAAGACCATGCGCCTTTCATGCCAAGTACCTGAGTTTAACCCCTGAGGAGGGCAACTCTTTAATCCATTTTTGTGATTTTTCATGTAAATTTCAAAAATTCGTATCTCACTCATTTTTCATCATTTTTCGTCCGTTCTTTTTTCCTTGTGCTCGTATTAATGTGTAATTTCATGCCATGCCTTTATTTTTCATGTTTGAATTTTTTTATCACCCAGTTTGTTTATGTACAAGTGTGCGCGTTTTTGCGATCGTTTATGTAATTGCAGATAAATTTTTAATTGTTTCCTTTCAATATTTTTCTTGAAACTTGTTTGAATCCATGCCTATATATGTTAGTTAACATGCTAGGATTTATTTATTGGTTTTTACCATTTTTATCTGTTGATTTCCATTAAATGCGAACTGTTGTCACAGTGTCGATTACTTCATCGGTTAACTGTTACCTTCATGTTTCATGCTCACCATCTCTTATTATTTAATTGGTTGTAACCATGATTATGCTTTACCTTGATTGTCATATTGTATAGCATTTTATTTTCTTTTATCCCCAAGCGACGAAACTCGTTAGTTCTCGTCCAAGTTATTTCCCCAGTCTCCCTCCAAAGGAAGGTGTGTCCACTTGACCCTCGATGTCATGGATAACTTATTCAATCACACCCTTGACTTTGTTAAGTCATTTTCACCTTAGATTAGAAGCCTTAGACTTTTCTTAAGTCTAAAATACCCACCCGTACTAGGAGTGTTCTTCAACTAGAACCCTAGGAAAGAGTTCGTCAACTCTGTGTAAGAATCATCGTCATGATTTCTTACTTTCCCCTTCTACAACTTAGATTAGGGAGTTTTGTCAAACTCCACACAAACATTGTCATGTTTGTTCCCCATTGAACCTTGATCGTCATCAAGTGTTCTTTTCCCTTTTAAGGTGAACTACGATTGCTCTGATTCTATCCTAGTCAAGATACGTAGGCAGAAGGTGCGATACCTTTGCGAGCAAACTTAGAAAACCACTTAGGCCTTTTTATTTATTTTATCTCAATTCCCAATCCTTAAACCATAGTGCACAATTCACAAACTTAGTAATCAATCAAACAAAAGGTTCCTTTAGAGTACTACAGATATTTAGGGTGCTAATACCTTCCCTAGATATAACCAACCCCCGAATCCCCGAATCTCTTAAAGCGTTGTTGTCACATCGCGCAAAAGGTTCTTTCTTTCTTTAGACCTATCCTTTGGATAAATTAAAGATCGGTTGTAAAAAGAAATACGGTTCAAGTTAATTAATAGCTTGATATCCAATTTTCACCGCAACAGAACCCATAGTATCAAGATCAAAGGTCTGCATTGATAAGAAAACTAGAAATCCGGGTAGGTTGGAGGTCAAGTTTCCTACATAACCCTCCCACTCACAAGGTATGGACCTAATCTGATAAGGTTCGGCATCCTATGCGGTCGTCAGTGTCACAGACTCTCGAGAAACGATGATACGTTCACCATTTCTGTTTTGGCATCATAGTCAAACGAGGAGGCCTCACTTAACTGAATCCCAAATGATCGGTCTCCAGAGTCGACAATTTTCAGATCCAACATCCTTATCAACTATCCGAAATAGTTTGGATAAGATATCGTCAAAGAAAATCTCGTCTGAACGCGAATTTCATGATAGCTATTGCATGCCAAACATGCAAGCCCTCACTACTCTCCACACTAATGCTATGTTTATCCTCAAGCCTGGGTATTGGGCTTATCTCTCAATGGAACACCCACCCAACAACACAACAACAGATAACAACAATAATAAAGTGCGGGAAATAAAATGAAAATGCAATAATGTATAGATACAACACACATGCACACAAATATACACACCCACAAACATAAACAAACAAGCGCTAGGACTGACTTGCATAAGGAACCATATATTCTGGGTTCGATCCCCAGCAGAGTCGCCAGCTGTTACATAATGCAAAAAAGGAGTCGGCAAACTAGACAGAAGATTCGCCACCTAAGGTTATTTATCCCAAAGAGAGGGAGAGGAAACGATCGAAGAAAACCTAAGAGAAAGGGAAAGACAAGGTCATCGCAACCAAATCTTGGGTTCGGGAGTCGGTTACGCAAGGGGAAGGTATGAGCACCCCTCACGTCCGTTGTACTCAACGGGATCCATGCTTGTTGTCTAATCTATAGGTGAAAACTATCTAGAGGCTACTGGTAAATGGGCGTGAACAGAAAGAACAGACTCGATAGGACATCGCTGCCCTATGCCTACGTATTCCCTCGTACAATGGGAAAGTCAGAGTCAACGTAGTTCGGGAAACTACAGGTGATGGGAGGAAGGTTGCTCGCCAAGACATCGCCGTCTTGTGCCTACGTATACTCATCTGGTATGAGAAATCAGAGCAAACGTAGTTCGGGCTAACTAGACCACTAGTTGGTGTTTTTTATAAGTAATGTTAAGTTTCCATTCTAGCAGTTAGGGACGATGCATGTTTGCGGTAGAACGGAAAAGCAACATACTCTCTATGAAAATGAGGTTCGCAAAAAATCCCGAAGGATGAAAAGGTTTGAACTTTGTTTGTGTTTTTTATGAGAAGAAGTGAATTGAGTTAGTTTGTAACTCATGTTGCACTAAAGACTATGACATAAGAGCGAATGCGTTGCATATCGCCCAAAGGGCATACGCTAAACACTCTAGACAATGTGAGAGGATGCCCCCCACTCATCATTCCTTATGTACTTAAGGCTCGTAGCGTACAACATTCATTATCCTTTATTAAGTGTCTTAAGAGATTATGAGATGAGAAGAGAAGACACAAGACTCTAAGGGGAACTGATCAACCCTAATGTTATCATGCAAGATGGTCCTAAAGCTGGGATTAAAAAAGGAACTACCTAATGTTATCATACAAAGGATTGAAAGCCTAATGTCTCTCCTACTCCCATCTTAAACAGAGGGACTAGGAATCCTAAGGGATGGCAAAAGAGCACAAGTAAACACATAGCAATTCAATCACAGATGAAAAGAGATGAAGAACTTAAACAAGTTAATGCAAGATGAGATGCAAACACAAATGCAAATATGCAACAATGCAACAAGACTCAAAGACAAAGGAGAATCAAACACAAGTGGTGACTTAAATAAGTCAAGAAGGATGAGATGAAATGGGAGAAGTAAACTCCTACAACCAATTACCATCAATCATCAAGGATGAAGGGTGCTACCCAAAGAAGCACACACAAAGAAAAGAGGGAGGAAAATGTGTGGGGAAGCCACCACAACATATTCAACTCAACTAAAACTTACTTAAAGATCAAACAAAGAAAATGCAGCACAACAAAGCAAAGCAAACACAAGTGTTCATGAAAAACTATAAGTGGAATCATCATCACCAAGTCATCATGAACAAGTGTTTAACCAACTAGGGAAGAAGTGAAACACAAAGGGAGTACTTCAAATTCAATATCCAAATGGAAGGCAAACACAAGAAGGATCAAGTTAATTTGAAGGACCAAAGTTCAAACAATTATCTCACACTTTAAGCAAGTGGAAAGACATGATCCAAAAGAAACTTGTGGCACAATTTACACATACCATTGACCTCTACACAAGTAAGGAAGCACCTCAAGCATGTTAACAAGAGCTAACAAGGCTTAAGAGGTGCTCAAGGGATCACTTATGATCATATCCCAAAGATTAGGTCAAGACTAGTATGTGTACACATGATGAAATCAACTTCAATTTGCAACATCCACCAAAAATATAAGACAAATCCAATAAATGCCAAATAAAATACTCAAAGAAATTTGAAACAAATTCCAAATAGTATGCAAGATTTCAAGGCAAGAGTTTACTCAAAGCACCACCAATTAAATCCAAGAAGGCAAGGCGTTCCACTTTATCGAGTGTGTATCGAGGGTCAACAAAAAGGCAATGGAAAACCAATGAATTATGATCATGAATACCTTAAACTAGCCCTCAAAACTTCCTCAATCCATCACCTAAGTGGGAGAGAAAGTTTGGTCCTATGGGGTTTGCAAATGGGGGTTAAATGATCAATTCAATTCTAAGTATACACCATGAAACACTTCAAACCTTAAATTCAATTAAAAATATTAAATTTAAAGGAAAAATAAAATAAAAATCATGAAAAATTAAGTAACATCTTGAAGAGTCAGAAAATGATTTTTGGGTATTTTTAAAATGCACAAAACTATTTTTAAAACAATTAAATTGAAATGGTAAACAAAAAGAAATAAAAAGGAATGAACAAATGGAGAGCGGTGTAATAGCAAAGAGACAATGAACTGAATCCTTCAATAGCTCGCTTGGGCCTCTGAAACAGGGGGTTTCAATAGGAAAGGGACTAAGCCTAATAGCCAAAACACAACCATGATTAATGAAATGCACCGTTTCATTAATCCACCTGGATGCCACACGAGAAATTCAAACACACACCTAAGCCAATCAACTCGAACACGTCAGCTCATCTCAAAAACAGACCAGACGCCGAAGCTAAAGCTCCGGTCGTCTTCTCCGCTAAGGGGTCACTAGAGCTAGGTCAAAACAGCCATAAAAATGCTAACCTCTAGTACCATTTGAAAGGGCTTTTCATGTAGAACAAGATTATGCCAATAGATTTACAAAAAGGATCTTAAAAAAGGGTGAAATCAAGCCACGAATCTCAAGTGCACAAACTGAAATCCACATGAACAGGCATAAAAACAATCCAAACATGGCCTACAAGGTGTAGGGCTTCAGATGCACCAGTAATGAACCCTAGAGGTTTAAAGATTGAGAAAATTAACAAACGGAGTTGCTCCGTTGGCTCTTTACACGCAGTGTAACCTTGCTTTGAAACTGCTAACCTCTTCCTTGATCTTTAGTGAAGAGGATTTGAGAAAAAACTTGGAGATTAAACAAGTGAGATGACTAATTTGAAGAAGGAAAAGTTTGTGGAATTTTGGAGTGATTCTCTCTTCTCTCATGTAGCAAGCCACCTCTGACTAATTAGGGTTGAGTTTTGGCTTAAATATGGTGGGTTTCATGCACTCATGCAGGCCCATAATGGTTGTATTGTTTGATTTCAAGTTTTGGCCAAAAACTTCCACTTTGAAGCACACACGGGTTTGACTCTTGATGCCTCTCATTCCACTCAGCATTTTCAATGTAGGGTGTGTTGAAATGAAACATGTGGTTTTTGGTCATTGAGAATGGAATTGTACAAAGTTTGTACCATGACTTTTTATGGTATGGAAATGTGAAAAAGTGGCATGTAATGTGATTATTGTTTTCACAAATTGGGTAAAACATGGTATGACCAATATTTGATGATGTTAAGGTGTAGAAAAATTCAAAACCAAACCATTTGATGACTTGTAATGTAAGAAACACCTATCATGTCCAAAATTCACTTCATGCTCATCATGGTTCAAATGATCACACCAATCATCAAACATCATGGATATTAAACTCAAGATGAATTTTAGGCAATGTGACACAACTTTCATGTGGCACAAAATTGTATTTGAGGCTCTGAAGTGCATGAAATTGGTCATTGAAGTGAATGACAAATGAAGTTTCCAAAACTACCCTTGTCTTGTGAAGACCATAACTTGAGTTCCATACATGAGAATGACGACTTCTAGTACTTTTTGGAAATCTAAGACAATGAGGAACAACTTTCATGTTCACTCGAAAGTGAGAAAGAACTTGGTTCCATGTGAAAAATGTCTTGGAAGTGAGTTGGCTTTGAGTTGACTAGAATTCTTTTCATCTGATGACACCAACTTGTTAACACCATAACTTGAGATGTACAAACTTAATGGATGAGTTCTTGTACTTAAAAGAAATCTTGAAAGATGATGAACAAGGATTTTATTTAGAATTCTCAAGGATTCGGTAGTTCTTATGAGGAAGAACACTATGATGAGGATATCTGTTAGGATGCTCGCTGACAAGACAGGAAACAATTCTTTTATCAACCTGGTCCTGCTCCTTGTTGATGATATTGTTTGGATCGTCTCCAAAGAATTCTTGAAGGAGGTTAGCGAAGAGGTTTCCAAGTATAAGGTGTGTACTTTCTATATTAGTCGAATACATCGTGAAGAAATAAAGGAATCTGAAAGGTCGCCATCTGAAAATTTGAATGTTGTTGTTGTTGGAACTTCATCTTCTGGGATGAATCCAGAAATTCTGAAGACTCTTGCTGAGCTAAAGAAAGACAAATACTTGGTTAACCAGCGCATGGATAGGCAGGAATAATGTTTGAGCTTATCCTCTTCAGACTTCCCTCGCAGAACCCAAACCCTTAGTTTTTGAAAATTTTTATGCACTTTTGTTTGTGTTATTTTGATTAAGTGTTTGTGTTTATTTCTTTTGTTCTGTATTTCTGTGCCTTCTAGCATTTTTATTTAATGAAATTTTTTCTTTTTCTTTTTCTTTATTATCTATGTCTTTTTGATTACTGACAAAAAGGAAGAGAAACATATTGAGTTTGATATATCTATATTTATGAATTAGAACCCAAACATTTCTAATGTTTTTGCTAACAATTACTTCGAGAATATTCCGTTAGCTGTTTCAGGGAAAGTAATGAACTATCAGAAGTTCCTAAAGTTTTCAAATCAGATCTTAAGACAAACAATTTCTGAAGAAATGGTTTACTTTATGAGTTTGAAAAATTAATTTCAAAGGTTGATAAAGACTTCCAACCAGGCGTTAAGTTTGTAAAGCTTTAACCATGATCTGAAGATCTTTAAATAAGATTTCAAATCAGACTAAGTTTTTCAATACAGGCTTCTGAAGTGGATTTCATCAGAAGTTTTGACTCTGAAAACCAGGATTCTGGATTAGTTCAAGTAACTTCTGAAGAAAACCATATTCTGATAGAAGATCATTATGGCTCTACAAAAAGGTTAATCAAGAAAGTTCTCTTTCATTCTGATTTTATCTTTTTGGGACTGTACATCTCAGGGGGAGCTTTGTGTTTCTTTTTTATATGTCTTTATGTAATAAACCTGTACAAATTATTCATAAAAATACATTATTTTGTCATCATAAAAGAGGGGGAGATTATTAGAACAAGATTTGGTTATGCATCTATACCATTGAAATATGATGATACCAAGGTAGTATTTGTGTGAGAACAACTTTGGGACCTTAACAGTTTGTTATTGTGTAGATTTAACAACCAGTTTTGACTATGAGAATATGACGTACAACGTCATCAATTTCTAAACTTTATGTTCCAAAATACGCTTATGCACTGATTCACTTCTAAGAAGCTTTTGAGAAAACGACGTGTTGTTGTTGCAATGTTCTCTTGGTTTTTGCTTCTGGATGTGACTATTATCATCAAACTTCTAAAGAAAGGCAAACTTTTGAAGTTTCTAGCTGAAGATTCTGAAGATATCAAATTATACACTGATGTTATCAAGGTTCTGATTGATGATTCTAAAGATTATGATTTCAAGCTACATGATTCTTCTATTTAAGCTTTATCAACTTTTCATTAGAAGCTAATGAATTTGAATATAAGGATAAAGGATATGTGATCAAAATAGTAAACAGTACAAAATGAAATTGTTCCTCCACTACCTGATTTTATGGGCGAAAGGAATGTACTATTTTCCACACCTGCCACTATTCCGTTAGTGGACAACTACATTCTCATATCCCTGATTTTCCCTCAAATGGTTCCTTTTTCATGCTATATATATGGGACTTGGAGACTTGAAGAAAGTTGCCCTACAAGACTGTTTCTACATGAAAAGCTTCCAACTTTGTGCAAACATTTCTTTAAGTTTTTTTTGTGTATTTCATTTTTGTAAATCTGCTTGTGTAGAGCAACTTGTAAACACATAATCTTTATTTGTTTGTAGTTCCTTAAGGGACCAGTTAGGTCAATATTCTTGAGAAGCCATTGACTATTTGTCTTTGTGGATCATTAGTCACCAGTTATTGCTAGTGCATTTGTAATCAGTTGATTATTATGTATAAGGAAAAATCACCTTGGCGGGTGAACTGAATTAGCTTCGAGTTTCAAGCAAACCAGGCTAAAAATCCTTATGTCTCTCTTATTGTTCGATCTTTTGATTGTTGAGGTTTTGAGATGGTAAAAACTTTTGTTTTGAAAATCTAATTCAAACCCCCATTTCTTGTGTTTTTCACACCTTCAATTTGCTAGAAATTAAGATAGAGGGATTACTTTATTATTAGTGTCAAATCATGATAGGTAGAGAGGGATCTTCACCCTCCTATAGGTTTTCTCATCTTTTCCACCATTGTTGGTGCTTATGTGTTTCTTTGGGAAAAGGTTGTGTAAGTTCTGTTATAATTGTTGTGAATATATGAAATTCGTGTCCTGTTTTGTGATGGAAATTATACATGATGTGATGATATCAACCTAAATGTTATTAATCATGTTAGTACGAATTGGTATGATAAACATGATGATGAATTTAAATGAAAAATTGGTGTTGATATGTAATTGGTGATGATTCGATGAGGTTTCTATTTAATATAATATGGGTGATGTGTTTCTATTCGATTTAGGTGACTTGGTGTTGAAATTAGAGCTCTAGGAGTGCTTCAATGGGATAAAATATAGATTTAGCAATGTGCACAGCAATGGTGGATGTCACCGGCGTGACAAGCTGACCGTCATGCCACTCAGATAGCTGATGAACGTCAACATGGTGATGGGGCGACCATCATGGTCCTCGAGATCGACTACTTTCCTAGGCGTCAGTAGAGTGGAAGTTTTGTGTGTGAGAGAGGGTGACGACCATCAACCTAGTGTCGGGTTGACTGTCACTCTGTGTAGTTGACCAATTCTGATCGGTTGACTTAATTTTTTGAGCAATTTCCAATGATGGAGATTATTTACAACTGTTTAGTGAGTTGGGGCCGGGTGTCATGGTGAAATCAGTTGTCGATGATGTATTATTGGGTGTTAATTTATAAGTATATTGGTGATGTTATCACATGGTGTTGCATTATGGTGAATAATGTGGTTCAAATAAGAACTATTGGTGATTATTTTCATAGTACATTGTTGTGGAATTTTCATGCATCATGTATGTCTGAGATAGAGATCAGTGATGAATGGTGACATGATATAACTATGATGTCCAAATATTGGTGATGGGATTGTTCAGTAACATAACTTTGACATCCAATTGGTGACTAGGTTGGTACCATATTTATTTGGTAATGAGGAGATGAGTACATTTCATATACATATGTACTTAGGATTTGGTGATTATTGTGATTGTTTTATAAATATGTTAATAGTTGGTGAGAGTTGTGAATGACCTGATCATGTTGATGTTTTGTGTGTACCTTCCTTTATTACTTTTGTAGCGTTAACATTATTTTAGCATATTTCACCCATATTTACTTTTTTGTAGTATTATGTACTCTCTTGGAGTACATATAATTAGGTAGAGGAGTAGCTGCTTTTGAGTTGGAGGATGACGTTGAGGCCTCTTCATTCTTTTTCTATTTTTGTGAGTTATTTAGTTTTCGTTGAGCTTTGGTATTTTATACTAGGGGGTGGGAAATTCGTTACATATAATGTCTTCTCGAAGATGTTTTGGAATTATTTCATTATCTTTCTGGTCTTGAGACTTTTTACATCAAATGATATTTTTATTCCGCTGCTTTAATAAATGTTTTGTTGAGTAAGATGCTTGATGAAGAATGTGTAACACCCTATTTGTTATATTTAATGAAATTATTTTAAAAATAAAGAATTACGAATTTAGGGTGTTACATAGTTGGTATCAGAGCATGTCGTTCCATTCGGCCTAGGTTATTACTAATTTGTACCCTTGTGCGTGACATGTTTGTGAACACTGTTGATGCTTTACAATTAATTACTCTATTGATTGTAATTGGTTAACTTGTTTGAGCTTGTTATATAGATAGAAATGGACATAAGAAATGATCATTTGATTGTTGATACTTTGGAATCAATGGCTAATGTTATCGCACAAGCGAATAAGGTTTTGTAGGAAAATTAGAATCAGAATCAGAATTCTGGTGATGATGGATTTTACGGGCTGGGAAATTTTCAGAGGAACAATCCTCCTACCTTTAAGGGGAGATATGTTACTGAGGGTACTCAGAGTTTTCTTCAAGAGATTAATAAGATCTTTCCAGTTATGGGTTGCACAGATTAGCAGAAAGTGTTGTTTTATACACATACACTGTCCGAGGAGGCTGAGTATTGGTGGGATAACGCCCACCAGAGATTGGGGACTACAGGTACTGATATCACTTGGGATAACTTCAAGAAAGAGTTTCTGGAGAAGTATTTTCCTACTGATGTTTGTCGCTACCGCGAAAATAAGGTGCCCGCAAAACAGAAGAGTCACCGCCTTTCGTTATTTATCCCACAGAATGGGAAAGGAAACGATCGGAAAAAACCTGCGAAAAGGTATAAGACAAGGTTGTCGCAACCATTGTCTGGGTTCGGGAGTCGGTTACGCAAGGGGAAGGTATTAGCACCCCTCACGTCCACCGTACTCGATGGGATCCACGCTTGTTGGTTTGTCTACGGGTGAAAAATAATCTATCTACGGCTGCTAAAGCTAAACGGAAAGAAACTGACTCGATAGAGCATCGCACTCTATGCCTACATATTCCCTCGTGCAATAGGAAATTCAGAGTCAACGTAGTGCACCTAACTACGGCTAAAGGTTGCTCGCAGAGATATCGTATCTCGTACCTACGTACTTTCACACGGCGTGAAAGATTAGAGCAAACGTAGTTCGGGACAACTACGGGTTGACAGGGTGTTCTCGATCACACGGGGGTGAGAGAAAGGATTGACGATACTAGCGTACGCATTCTAGCAGTTAGGTGTATGCTGCTCGCTCGTCGGAGACTTAGGTGTTACCTGTTTGCGGTAGAACGAACGTATTATGTTGGGGTTTAGAGGTATGGGAACCTACGGGAACTAGAACTACGGTCTGGTCTCAATTGCGCTAGGGCAAGAGAAAGGGAAGATTAGTCGTTAGAGGGAAAGTCTCTATCGCACAGCAGCGAGAGAACAAAGAAGTTGGTTGTTAGTGTGCTCGCTAGGATATCGCATCCTATGCCTACATATCCTCGTCTGGTACGAGAAATCAGAGCAGCTGTAGTTCAGCCAACTACAGGAAAGGGGGAAAAGTGAGCTCGCTAGGATATCGCATCCTATGCCTACGTATTCTAGTCTGGTATGAGAGATCAGAGCAAACGTAGTTCGACGCACTACGGAAAACGAGTCTCGATTACACAGGGGCAAGAGAAGGGGTCTCAATCGCGTGAATGCGAGAGAAAAGGGTTTCGATCGCACGGGGGCGAGAACAAAGAGGAAGCAGGCCTAACACGCCTAAATGGGAAGGAACTCGGGACACACACGCAAGAACCTAAGGCGTAGGAACGAATGCGTCATATATCACCCAAAGGGTGCTAGATTAAACACTCTAGACGATTGAGGGGAGACCGCTCAATTGTCATTTCCTGCGTATCTAACACTACAACTCACAAGACTCGACGGTTGCACGAAGACTTCAAGATGATAGATGTTATCGAACGAAGCGGCTCCGTTGGCTCTTGACATGTGCGCAAGCTCCATTCCAATCTTTTCCTCTCTGGATCCTTAATGATGACGTTTCGAATCAGAGCGAATGTAACGCTAAACTGTCATGGTTCGACTTATAAGAGAAATCAAACTCTAAGAGGTAGCGTATTGATTTCCGTGTCAAAGACAAGATAGAAAAATGATATTGAGAATCATTCTCCAATTGAATCATGTCACACGGCCAACACAAAATAAAATCAACGCTAAAATCAGATAGCAAAAGAGATATGAGGAGAGAAATCCATAATGAAAGGAAATAATCCTCTACTCCTAAAATAGACAATAAATCCTAATAAAATAAAATTCCTAAAGAAAATATAAGGAAATTACATATGGAAAATAAAATGGAAATTCGATATAAACCCTATAATATTCTATAATTTCCTATAAAGAAAATAATACCTGAAAATTCTATACTAACACTATGCTAAAAGAAAAATAGAAAAGAAATGTATATTCTAGAATATAAAATCTACATTAAAAATATGCTAAGAATATTCTAAACTGTAATTTCTAAGAAGAAAAAATAGAAAATAAACTAAAACTATTACAACCAAATATCCAATACAAAAAAACAAAAAGACAAAAAAAGGAAGGGGGTACATCAGCAGAACATGGATAAAGCCTGAAAAAAACAGCATTGGGCCCAACCCACAATACAATAACAAGCAAAATAAAGAAACAAGGGAAACGGGGGGTGAATGTGGAAACTGAGTGTATGGTCCAGGAATCCGCTGGGCCTAGCCCATAATAAAAAAAACAGGGACAGGGGCGTATGAGGAAAACGAAGGGTGTGAGATCAGCAAAACAATTGGGCTTGTTGGTTTGTAGGCCCAAACCGGTCCACGACCTCTTTCCTCTCCTTCCTTCTCCCAACTTCACAGAAACCCTAAGTCTTTCTCTTCTCTCCACTGCCGCCGTCACCGCTTCCCTTCCACTTTCGTTGTCAACACCTCCGTTCCACATCCCCTAACCTCTCCCTTTCTCAACCTCCATTTCCTTTCAACCTTCTTCTAATGAACCTCCCGGTCACACTCTCTCCCTTCTATCTAACATTCTTCCACGAGACTCGACACCTGAATTGAAGAGTTTGGTGATTGCTAGCAACGAAGGTGGCTTGCATTTGACTTTGAACGAAGATGGATCTGAAGAACTGGTCGTGAGATTGGAAGGTCTTGGATGTTGTTTGGGAGGTTTCCGGAGAAAGGTTGGAGTTTCTTAGATTTTGGACGAAGATTGATGAAGATTTGGATGTTCACGGCAGTTTGCATGTTGAAGTGGAGTTAGATCTGGAGAAATCTGGAAGAAAGGATGAAGACAGAAGTTTCTTGAATGTTCTTGGACGAAAACTGAGGATGCAGATTTTTTGGAAAAGTTGATTGAAGGTGATGATCGCGGTGATGATTTCTGGAAATCTGGACGGAGGTGGTGAACTCGGACGATGTTGATGAAGATCCTCGCCGGAAAAAGTTATTGAAGATTTGAATGAAGTTTTCTTGAAGTTGTTGAAGAATCGATCTGGAAACTGTTTGAAGATCTATGAAGGTTGATGATTCTGGAGAACGTATGAATGTTTGGATGAATTTCTGGACGAAGGTAGGATGAGTGTTGACGGATCTTCATTGTTTCTGGGGAATTCTGGAGGAAGGTTCAGTTCTCCGATGACGGTTGCAATTTCTGGCGGGTAGTTATGGTGAGATTTGGGTGGCTTTTGATTTCTCCGGCGAAGTGTCGCCGGTGTTTGCATGCCGGCCGGTGAGGGATGAGGTGGGAGGCACGTGGCAGGCTGTGGGATTGTGATGCGTGGCATGCATAGTCGGTGATGAGGGGATGAGCTGGGAGGCACGTGGAAGCCATGCAGAGAGGGAGGGTGAGGTGCGTGACACGTGGATGTGTGAGGTGGCGGAAAGAGAATGAGGTGTCACCGTGTAGTGAAGTGGGGAAGTGAGGTGGAAGAGAGAGAGAGAGAAAAACGTAGGGTCCCTATATAGTGACAAGTGTCACGGAAACTGGGCTTGGGATTGGGCCTCCAGAAGTTGGACATCTGACCCATCGAATCAGACTCAATTAAACTGCAATTAAAAAACTAATTAAGGACCTGATTAGTGGATTAATGGATTAACATGAATGATTAAGACTCAATTAAAAATCCAATTAACTGTTAAACGAAAATGGTGATTAAAACTTGCAATTAAAGCTAATTAAGACCAAATGAAAATGAATTAAACTCTAGACTCCATTAACTTCTAATTAATCTAATTAAAATCAGTTAAACTAATTAACCCTCATTAGCCACTAAACTAACATCTAATTAATTCTAACAAGAAAAGAAAATCTTACTAAAATCTAATAATACTCTATTAAATTCTAAAACCAATTAAATCTAAAAAAGAAAATTAAAATCTATTAACTCTAAAATCTATTATATCTAAACAATTCAATAATATCTAGAAAAAATCTAAAAAGAGTTTAAAATCTATTAAATTCTAAAAAGAATTAAACTACTCTAAAAAGAAAATAAAATCTATTAATAAAACCTATCAATTCTTAACAATTCCATTAATATCTAAAAAGAGTTACATCTATTAAAAATAGGAAAAACTATTAAAACCGCATAATATCTAAAAATTATTATAGAAAATAATTAACCTATTTAAAACTCTATTTAAAATCTATTTAAAATCTAGAAAAACAAATCAATTAATATCTAGAAATTATTTAAAAATCTATTTAATATTCTAGAAATTAAGGGGAAAAAATCTAGAAAATGCAACAAAGCCAATTAAATCGATTAAAAAAAGATGTGAAAATATAGCGAAATAAATGGTAAAAACCAGACACCGAAATATCCTCGAAAACAACAGCAAGAGCTGAAAACACCGGGAAGAGCACAAATTCCACAACAAAACCTGCTTATTCGAACTAATTTGAACTGCCTGAAACGCCAGGGGAGGGCTGTAATCCCGATAAAGTCAATCTGACTGAAAAATGCAATGTACGCGGTATACAAATGTAAAATGAGATGAGTTGAAACATAAGCCAAATACAAGAATTGGTTGGTCAAATTTTGGGGTGGAACATTTTCCCCTATTCAAACGGCTTGGACCTGAAGGGTTGAAGAGCGAACGAATATCAAACATTCAAAGGTAGAAGACGGTTGAATACAAAATAACCCAGAAATTTGCCAACCTGCAGAAATAAACTGCAAAAACCTTCCTGGGGAATACATATCCAGAAAACTGAATCCATTTGTCACGACAACAAAATGATCAATCATCTGACAAAGAAACTGACTTTAGCACCAGTTACCTGCGTGACGCCACAAATAACAAACCCGAAGGTTGGATCAACATGCACTTGATCCTCTCACGTCGTCTAATGATAGACAGAAAAACATCATCCCGAAGGCTCACATTGTCTAATGATAGACAGGAAGAAGAAACATACTCACATCGTCTAATGATAGACGAGAGGAACATATCTGAATCTCACATCGTCTAATGTTATACGAGAGGAACATCCAATCCAAATCTTGCATCGTCTAATGATAGACGAGAGGAACAATCCAAATCTCGCATTGTCTAACGATAGACGAGAGGAAAATCATAGCCAAATCTCACATCGTCTAATGATAGATGAGAGGAAAACCATATTCAAATCTCGCATCGTCTAATGATAGACGAGAGGAACCATATAGACCATGTCAATGAACCTCAAAACCACCCATCAAATTTCAGAATCCTTTCGTCTATAGGAGTTGATGGAAAGAATAATATCCTCAAAGGGGCCCCATCATCAATAAGGATTGACAGGAAGAAAACCACCCTCAAAGAGCCATGTCGTCAATAAGAATCAACAACTAGGGAAACCGAACATTCTTCAAAGAGCCTCAACGTCAATAAGAATCAACGATCAGAAAAAAACCCTTTTGAAATGTCATCTCATCCAATAAACAGAAAGAAAATCATATCTGAAAGATCGCCTTGAAACCTCACATCGTCTAAAGATAGACGGAGAACACACCATACCCAAAACTCACAACACCTAAAGATAGACGGAGAAAACGCCTGCTCAAACTCACAACATCTAAAGATAGACGGAGAAAATTCCTGCTGGGGAAACACATCATCAATAGGAACTAACGGGAAGAAAACCTACTCGGAGGTACACGTCGTCAATAGGAATTGACGGAAAGAAAAGTTTGTCGTCATCAGATGATTGATGGACAAAGCATAACCGTTGTATGATCTGAAAATCAAATAAACCAAAGAGATGTCTGAACAAAGCTGCTGGATAAATTCCCCTGAACTGACTGCAGAGTGATTCACGTTGCCACGGAAGGCTGATAGAAAAATTGGCCTATGCTTCATATGCATATGCGTATGTTTGAATTTTCTATGGCGTAATGCTCCATATAAGATGGAATGCTACGCATTCGGTGATGAAATTCAAATATGATAATATATGCAAGATGCAAATGCAGGCTCGGGCTGCTGGAGAAAAGTTGTACACAAAATGACCATTCCAACAAAATAAATGTTGGAAAGGTGAAGCCAACTCCGCTGAGGGATAACCGGGTATCACAAAATTATTCCAGCAAAATAAATGCTGGAAAGGTGAACCGACTCTGTTGGGGATAACCAAATGTGCTAAGCATGATTGGACTTCCCTGGGGATAACTTAC
Organism: Lathyrus sativus; assembly: GCA_963859935.3. Taxonomy (NCBI): domain Eukaryota; kingdom Viridiplantae; phylum Streptophyta; class Magnoliopsida; order Fabales; family Fabaceae; genus Lathyrus; species Lathyrus sativus. The sequence continues at coordinate 402,772,463 of OZ012741.1, read as the reverse complement.
ACGTGCCAATGACAATTGGACTTCCACTGGGGAAAACAGACGGATTCTTCCTGCGTAATAATGAATATTGGATTTTGAGACTGATGCGCCAACACGGATTGGGCCTCACGGTGATTGCCAATATGGACTGGGCTTTAGGAATGGCGCGCCAATAAGGATTGGGCTTCCTGACGATTGCCAATAGGAATTGGGCTTTTAGGCTATCCGTGATGGGTCAAGTACGACTGACGCTGGAAAACATCCTGTCTAAATTCACGATTTCTGGTTGAAGGGTCAAGGGATAATAACACGGCTTCCCGACATTCGTCTCACACTTGAAGATTGGTTGAACCTGCTTGAGTAGCTCTGAGTAGCTCTAATGACACGGAGAGGAACAATTCCTTTGCTTCTGATATGCCCCAGTCTGTGGGATCTCTGTGGGGATATTCCTCGAATGGAAATCTGAAAATTTGTACCTTGGTGGTCTGACATGAACTGCCCCAGCACTCTGAACCTCTGAGAGATGCTTCGAATCAAATGCCCCTTATGCAAGAAACAACTTCTGCGCTTTCTTATAGTGGCCTGTCCCTGTCTGCAACGACTTTGCCCCTGATTGGCTGATCTGCGGGGAAATACACTGGTTGTCCTCGAGAGATTCATCAAATCTCGACCTGACTACTTCAGAATAACTGACTTTGGATGGCTGGCATCATTAGGGATTACTTGATATAGCTTGCCCCGATTCACGGAGTATTCGGGCATTCTGCAATCTATCCTGATCAGACTTTCCACTGTAGGAAACTTTCCTGTTGTCAAGCGCTTACTTGCAAGTAAAACAAGTTGTTTTGAATAAAAGATATATTAATGCAATGCATATGACAGTTTTAATATCCAATATGTTCACTGGAAAAGGAAAAACAGTTTATGGCATATGATGAACAACTCATTTAGCAGAATATCAACATCAGTACCGACATGGTAAGAAGAACCCTTTTAGGAGTCAGTTTCGATGCGATCTTTATCGACGTATGCCTTCGAAACAAACCGGCTTCAATTAGGACTTTTTCCGGTTGTAACGTGGTCAGGTTCACGGTTTTGAAGGAAAGGATAAAGGCTCAAAATTTATTTTAACCCACCCGTTCACCTTGATGTTCTCCAATCCTACGTTTAGCTAATTTGACCTTAGCATTCACTTCTCAGAGGTTGAAAGATAAGAGTGATAGTTCGAGAAACCTTGAGTTTTTGGAGTGACATCCACTCACATTTCGTCTTTGCCACTTGGGGTCACACAACTTGTATTTCGTTTGAGGATTTTTCTTTTGTAATCCTTTTCATTTTTTCAGTTTTTCGCTTTCCCTAATTTTTGCCTGGACTGACTCTTTTGAGCTTCTTTTGATTATTGAGTCCAGCAGGATGCCCTCATTTTTGTCTAAGTCATTTGTTTTCAAGTTTTGACTTACCGGGCTTTTGATTCTTTTTGCTTCTTTTTTTTTGAACAAGTCGTGTGACACTGGTTGTCTGACTCTTTGGGGGAATAATGTGATTGTCTCACTCCTGATGCTTAACCACTATGGTTTTTTAGGAACGACCTCTAGAGGCGTGATTGATCCTCGAACGGACACTCCTTTCTGCAATTTGGATGCTCCGTCAAATTAGCTAACACCTACCCTATCCCGGGTTAAGATTAATGGTTTTTTTCGTTTTCCGAAAGAAACTCCTACTACTAGGCTCAAAGGGGTTGACAAAGGATTATCTTCCTTATAACTCCGGTGTTTAGGGATTTGAAACAATGCTTGTACATCATCAGCAGGTTTTATTTTCAAAAGCATACAATCAGAAGCTTGCGCGTCTTTAAACTTCGTCATCCTCCCCGGATTCCGCTTAACCAAGCGTTGGATATCTGTTAAACATTGAGTGAACACGAATGGATTAAATCAAAACATGCATATTCATTTCATTATCAAAACAATACAAGTTTTACGAATGCAATTTGCACTTTAATAGAAAAAAAAACTACAAATGAAAAGAAATGACATGATAAAACACAGATTGCCAGCTTCTGGAACCGGGCTTTTCGAACTTGATTTGCTGCTGAGCCAACCATCTTCAAAATTGATCGTCGAAGTCCTCCGGATACTCTTATGAACATCTATTATCAGTGAACTCTCCCATGACATTAACCGATACACCCACTTGGCTGGATGAAGGAAGGTTGTTAATCTGAACACCCTGAGGCGTGATTGAGATCCTGTTGGAATCCAGCAAAGTCTGAACTTGGCTTTGAAGCACCTTAGAGTCATCTGTTGAATGCTGTTGTGCCCCAACATTGTACTTACAGCAGGCGTTGGCATCAAAACCTGGAGGGTAAGGCAGGATCATTGGATTAGTCTCCTTCGGCACTATCAGCCCACCTTTGACCAAATATGGCAACAACTGACTGTACGACACCGGTAGCTGAGTAAACTGCCGTTTAGGTTTCCTTGGTCTTCGTCGGGCATGCTGACGCAGTTGACGATGATATGACTGTTAACTTTGAACACTCGAAGTGTCTGAAAACTGAGCCTGAGATGCTAGAGATTCTAAGACAACATCCCTTCCTCCTTCCAATTCCTCCTGGGAACTGACAACTGATTCATTCTTATCAACTGGGATATAAGGAGTATCTCTTGTCTTTCCATTCTTGAGCCCTCTCTCACCAAGCTCTCTTATTCTTATCAAACCCGCAAAGCTTGTACAACTGAACATTATGTCGTAATAACGGCCCTTCAGAGTACCCAAGAAGAGGTCAACCATTTCTCTCTCCAAAAGCGGTGGTTGAACATGAGCAGCCAATTCTCTCCATCTCTGCACATACCCCCTAAAGGATTCATTCTCCGCATGAGATAATTCTTGCAAATGCACGCGACTAGGAGCTATATCCAGGTTGTAGTTGTACTGCTTCACGAAGGCATTGGCTAAATCCGACCATGATTTGATGCTATCACTCTCCAACTGCATGTACCAATCCAAAGATGCTCCGATCAAACTATCTTGGAAACAGTGAATCATAAGCTTGTCATTGGTAACATGTGAAGTCATTCTTCTGCAGAACATAACAAATGTAGCTTCGGACAACTATCCCCTTTGTATTTCTCGAAATTCGGCATTTTGAACTTTGGAGGCATCACAAGACTTGGCACCAGAGACATGCTCGAAGCATTCAGATCAAGAGTATTCTTACTCATCAGGGTAGCAATCTGATCTTCCAACAGCTGGAATCTTCTCATATACTAAATAGTCTGTGGGTTCTCAGCATTAACCTTCGGAGCAGCCCTCTGATGATCTGGCACAGGGAAAGTGAAATGTTGATAGTCGGTGTCATGGAGAGAAGACGCATCTTTATCTCTGACAGGAATCTGCACAGGCTGGGCTTGAGCAACATTGTTCACCGGAGTCCTCTGAACATTGGCCTTACCTCTAGTCATAGCTGTTATGGCTTCCATGAACTGACTCAACTGGTTCTTCAACAGTTCAAACTCTGCCCTGGTAACAACCAGATTCTGCTCTGCTGAGTTCATGATCTGTCCAGAAACTAACTCAAGTCCAATGCGAATGCCGGGAAGTCAACTGCGAGTTGCACAAAAGACGGGTAAGCTTTCTGTTCCGGCTGAGGATGGACATGCAAGCATGAGATGCACATGAAATGCAATGCAAAATGCTAATGCAGCAAACACGGGATCACAACCCCCACAAAGCTCTGAATACTGCTGCGCTGCTGACGGGATAAGTTCGCTCTGACGAGAGGAAACCAAAATATCGGGTTGGTTGGAAGTCAAGTTTCCTGCAAAAACCCTCCCACTCACGGGTATGGACCTAAACTGACACAGGTTCGGCATCCTATGCGGTCATCAGCGTCACAGACTTTCAAGAGCGATGATACGATACCAAGGAAGGTGTGGCATTATCATCTCTTGAAGCGGCCTCACTTAGCTGAATCCCAAATGATTGGTTCCCAGAGTCGACAATCCTTAGATCTGAAATCCTTTCAACGGCCCACTGGGCTGGAAACGGAAATCATCTCAAAGAATCTCGCCTGAGCGCAGATTTCGTGGGAACTAGTGTATGCCTAACATACAGGTTCACCACTAATCGACTTCTAGTGCTAGGTATATACTCGAGCCTAGGTCTGGCTTAACACTCATCAGGGCTCCCCACCCGCAATAGCACAACAACAACAGGAAAAAAATAGTGCGAGAATGTAAATACAATAATATACAACATACAACACAAAAATAAACACCCACAGGCAAGCAAACAAGCGCTAGGATTGACTCTCGCACAAGGACGTTGGGTCCCCAGACTGACTCGCGTAGGAGACGTTAGATCCCCAGCAGAGTCGCCAGCTGCTGGGGATGACCCAGACAGCCAGGAAGAGAATCCAAGACGAGATTCGCTTAGAGAACCATCGCAGTGTTCCCCAGCAGAGTCGCTAGCTGTCGCTACCGCAAAAATAAGGTGCCGGCAAAACAGAAGAGTCGCCACGTTTCGTTATTTATCCCACAGAACGGGAAAGGAAACGATCGGAAAAAACCTGACGAAAAGGTATAAGACAAAGTCGTCGCAACCATTGTCTTAGTTCGGGAGTCGGTTACGCAAGGGGAAGGTATTAGCACCCCTCACGTCCATCGTACTCGATGGGATCCATGCTTGTTGGTTTGTCTACTGGTGAAAAACAACCTATCTACAGCTGCTAAAGCTAAACGGAAAGAAACTGACTCGATAGAGCATCACACTCTATGCCTACGTATTCCCTCGTGCAATGGGAAAGTCAGAGTCAACGTAGTTCCCCTAACTACGGCTAAAGGTTTCTCGCTGAGATATCGCGTCTCGTGCCTACGTACTTTCACACGGCGTGAAAGATCAGAGCAAACATAGTTCGGGACAACTACGGGTTGACAAAGTGTTCTCGATCACACGGGGGTGAGAGAAAGGATTGACGATACTAGCGTATGCATTCTAGCAGTTAGGTGTATGCTGCTCGCTCGTTGGAGACTTAGGCGTTACCTATTTGCGGTATAACGGATGTAGTATGTCGTGGTTTAGAGGTATGGGAACCTACGGGAACTAGAACTACGGTCTGGTCTCAATTGCGCTAGGGCAAGAGAAAGGGAAGATTAGTCGTTAGCGGGAAAGTCTCTATCGCATAGCATCGAGAGAACAGAGAAGTTAGTTGTTAGTGTGCTCGCTAGGATATCGCATCCTATGCCTACATATCCTTGTCTGGTACGAGAAATCAGAGCAGCTGTAGTTCAGCCAACTACAGGAAAGGGGGAAACGTGAGCTCGCTAGGATATCGCATCCTATGCCTACGTATTCTCGTCTGGTACGAGAGATCAGAGCAAACGTAGTTCGACCCACTATGGAAAACGAGTCTCGATTGCACAGGGGCAAGAGAAGGGGTCTCAATCGCCTGAATGCGAGAGAAAAGGGTTTCGATCGCACGGGGGCGAGAACAAAGAGGAAGCAGGCCTAACACGCCTAAACGAGAAGGAACTCGGGACACACACGCAAGAACCTAAGGCGTAGGAGCGAATGCGTCATATATCACCCAAAGGGTGCTAGACTAAACACTCTAGACGATTGAGGGGAGGCTGCTCAATTGTCATTTCCTACGTATCTAACGCTACAACTCACAACACTCAACGGTTGCACGAAGACTTGAAGATGATAGATGTTATCGAATGAAGCGGCTCCGTTGGCTCTTGACATGTGCGTAAGCTCCATTCCAATCTTCTCCTCTCTAGATCCTTGATGATGATGTTTCGAATCAGAGCCAATGTAATGCTAAACCGTCATGGTTCAACTTATAAGAGAATTCAAACTCTAAGAGGTAGCGTATTGATATCCGTGTCAAAGACAAGATAGAGAAATGATATTGAGAATCATTCTCCAATTGAATCATGTCACACGGCCAGCACAAAATAAAATCAACGGTAAAATCGGATAGCAGAAGAGATATGAGGAGAGAAATCCATAACGAAAGGAAATAATATTCTACTCCTAAAATAGACAATAAATCCTAATAGAATAAAATTTCTAAAGAAAATATAAGGAAATTGCATATGGAAAATAAAGTGGAAATTCTATATAAACCCTATAATATTCTATAATTTCCTATAAAGAAAATAATACCTGAAAATTCTATACTAACTCTATGCTAAAAGAAAAATAGAAAAGAAATATAAATTCTAGAATATAAAATCTACTTAAAAATATGCTAAGAATATTCTAAATTGTAATTCCTAAGAAGAAAAAATAGAAAATAAATTAAAACTATTACAACCAAATATCCAATACAAAAAAAAAGGGAAGGGGGTACATCAGCAGAACAGGGGTAAAGCCTGAAAAAAAACAGCATTGGGCCCAACCCACAATACAATAACCAGCAAAATAAAGAAATAAGGGAAACGAGAGGTGAATGTGGAAACTGAGTGTATGGTCCAGGAATCCGCTGGGCCTAGCCCATAATAAAAAAACAGGGACAGGGGCGTATGAGGAAAACGAAGGGTGTGAGATCAGCAAAACAATTGGGCTTGTTGGTTTGTAGGCCCAAACCGGTCCACGACCTCTTTCCTCTCCTTCCTTCTCCAAACTTCACAGAAACCCTAGGTCTTTCTCTTCCCTCCACCGCCGCCGTCACCGCTTCCCTTCCACTTCCGTTGTCAACACCTTCGTTCCACATCCCCTAACCTCTCCCTTTCTCAACCTCCATTTCCTTTCAACCTTCTTCTGATGAACCTCCCGGTCACACTCTCTCCCTTCTATCTAACATTCTTCCACGAGATTCCTCACCTGAATTGAAGAGTTTGGTGATTGCTAGCAACGGAGTGGCTTGCGTTCGACCGTGAACGAAGATGGATCTGAAGAACTGGTCGTGAGATTGGAAGGTCTTGGATGTTGTTTGGGAGGTTTTCGGAGAAAGGTTGGAGTTTCTTAGATTTTGGACAAAGATTGATGAAGATCTGGATGTTCACGGCCGTTTGCATGTTGAAGTGGAGTTAGATCTGGAGAAATCTTGAAGAAAGGATGAAGACGGAAGTTTCTTGAATGTTCTTGGACGAAAACGGAGGATGCAGATTTTTTGGAAAAGTTGATTGAAGGTGATGATCGAGATGATAATTTCTGGAAATATGGACGGAGGTGGTGAACTCGGACGATGTTGATGAAGATCCTCGCTGGAAAAAGTTATTGAAGATTTGAGTGAAGTTTTCTTGAAGTTGTTGAAGATTCGATCTGGAAACTGTTTGAAGATCTATGAAGGTTGATGATTCTAGAGAACGTATGGATGTTTGGATGAATTTCTGGATGAAGGTAGGATGAGTGTTGATGGATCTTCATCGTTTCTGGGGAATTCTGGAGGAAGATTCAGTTCTCCGGTGACGGTTGCAGTTTCCGGCGGGTAGTTACGGTGAGATTTGGGTGGCTTTTGATTTCTCCGGCGAAGTGTCACCGGTGTTTGCATGCCGGCCAAAGAGGGATGAGGTGGGAGGCACGTGGTAGGCTGTGGGATTGTGATGCGTGGCATGCATGTTCGGTGATGAGGGGATGAGCTGGGAGGCACGTGGAAGCCATGCAGAGAGGGAGGGTGAGGTGCGTGACACGTGGATGTGTGAGGTGGCGGAAAGAGAATGAGGTGTCACCGTGTAGTGAAGTGGGGAAGTGAGGTGGAAGAGAGAGAGAGAGAGAGAGAGAGAGAGAGAGAGAGAGAGAGAGAGAGAGAGAGAGAGAGAGAGAGAGAGAGAGAGAGAGAGAGAGAGAGAGAGAGAGAGAGAGAGAGAGAAACATGGGGTCCCTATATAGTGACAAGTGTCACGGAAACTGGGCTTGGGATTGGGCCTCTAGAAGTTGGACATCCGGCCCATCGAATCAGACTCAATTAAACTGCAATTAAAAAACTAATTAAGGACCTGATTAGTGGATTAATGGATTAACATGAATGATTAAGACTTAATTAAAAATCCAATTAACTGTTAAACGAAAATGGTGATTAAAACTTGCAATTAAAGCTAATTAAGACCAAATGAAAATGAATTAAACTCTAGACTCCATTAAGTGCTAATTAATCTAATTAAAATCAGTTAAACTAATTAACCCTCATTAGCCACTAAACTAACATCTAATTAATTCTAACAAGAAAAGAAAATCTTATTAAAATATAATAATACTCTATTAAATTCTAAAACCAATTAAATCTAAAAAAGAAAATTAAAATCTATTAACTCTAAAATCTATTATATCTAAACAATTCAATAATATCTAGAAAAAATCTAAAAAGAGTTTAAAATCTATTAAATTCTAAAAAGAATTAAACTACTCTAAAAAGAAAATAAAATCTATTAATAAAACCTATCAATTCTTAACAATTCCATTAATATCTAAAAAGAGTTACATCTATTAAAAATAGGAAAAACTAGTAAAACCTCATAATATCTAAAAATTATTCTAGAAAATAATTAACCTATTTAAAACTCTATTTAAAATCTATTTAAAATCTAGAAAAACAAATCAATTAATATCTAGAAATTATTTAAAAATCTATTTAATATTCTTGAAATTAAGGAAAAAATCTAGAAAATGCAACAAAGCCAATTAAATCGATTAAAAAAAGATGCGAGAATATAGCGAAATAAATGGTAAAAACCGGACACCGAAATATCTCGAAAACAACAGCAAGAGCTGAAAACACCGGGAAGAGCACAAATTCCACAACAAAACCTGCTTATTCGAACTGGTTTGAACTGCCTGAAACGCCAGGGGAGGGCTGTAATCCCGATAAAGCCAATCTGACTGAAAAAATGCAATGTACGCGGTATGCAAATGTAAAATGAAATGAGTTGAAACATAAGCCAAATACAAGAATTGGTTGGTCAAATTTTGGGGTGCAACAATATTCACAGTAAGAATGATATTGATTTCCTCGAGCTAAAGTAAGGAAATATGACTGTTGCAGATTAGGTGACGAAGATCAAAGAGTTGGTGAGATTTTGTCTATCCCCGCTATATTTGTGTGGAAGCTAAAGGGTCAAAGTGCATAAAGTTCGAGAGTGGGTTACATCATCAAATCAAGAAATTCATTGGTTATTAAGAGATTCATCGTTTCTCAGTGTTGGTAAATAATTGTAGAATCTATGATGAAGATAGTAGGGCCAAATCAGCTCATTGCAAGAGTGCGGGTTTTTGGATGAGATTGCGTTGTTTCTCGAACTCGAAGAAAGTACAAATTCAAGTTTCATATTTGTTGGTAAGGTTGAGATGACTTTTAAGGAGGATGATTAGGTGCTGGTAATGTTCACTTCTTTGAGAGTAGAAAGTTATATTCTGGCTAGTGGGATGTCCGTGGTCTGTGGCTTTGTTATTGTGTTTCCTAAGGATATTTGTGATTTGCTGCCAGAGCGAGAAGTTGAGTTTGCTATAGATTTAGTACTCTGTACTAGACCTAGGTCAATATCAGAGTTGTGTTAGCTTAAGAATCAGTTAGAAGATCTGCTTAAGAATAAGTTTGTCAGACCTAGTGTGTCTTTATTGGGAGTGCTAGTGTTGTTAATTAAGAAGAAATATGGTAGCATGAGGTTATGTGTTGATTACCGATAATTAAATATGGTTACAATCAAGAATAAATATCCTCTTACAAGAATTGATAACCCTATGGATCAATTTGTTAGTGCTTATGTGTTCAGTAAGATTGATTTCAAATCGGGTTATCATCATATTTGAATGAAGTGAGAAGATATTCTGAAGAATGCATTTAGGATTCGATACGATCACTATGAGTATCAGTCATGATGTTTGGTATGTCTAATGTTCCAGGTGTATTCATGGAGTATATTAATAGGATCTTCCATCCTTACTTGGATCAGTTTGTTATGGTTTTCATAGATGACATCTTGGTATATTCAAAGTTAGATGAAGAGCTTACATGCCATCTACGAGTTATGTTGTAGGCTTTTCACGTAAAGAAGTTGTATGCTAAGTTGTCCAAGTGTGAGTTCTGGTTGCGAGAAGTGAGTTTCCTTAGTCATGTGATTTCCAATGGTGGTATATCAATTGATCTGTCTAAGGTAGATGTGATATTAGAGTGAGAGACCCCTAAGTCTGTTATAGAGATCAACAGTTTTCTTAGTTTGACTGGTTATTATAGAAGGTGTATAGAAGGCTTTTCAAAGTTATCTTTGTCGTTGACTCAGTTGGCTAAAACAAGTCAAGCTTATGTGTGAGATGCTACGTGTGAATAAAGTTTCCAAGAGTTGAAGAAGAGGTTGATGATGGCACCATTTTTAGTTTTTCCAGGTGTAATAGAATCCTTTGTTGTGTATTATGATGCTTCTAAGATGGGATTAGGTAGTGTGCTTATGCAGAATCATCAGGTTGTAATGTATGCTTTGAGACAACTAAAGGTTCATGAGAAGAATTATCCTACCCAGGATTTAGAGTTGGCAGATATGGTATTTATGCTTAAAGTTTGGAGGCATTATTTATATAGTTCAAGGTTTGAAGTTTTTCAGTGATCATAAAAGGTTGAAATATTTATTTGATCAGAAGGAGCTGAATATGTGGCAGCGGAGGTGGCCTGAGTTTTTGAAAAACTTTACCCTGTGTAGAGTTACCATTCTAATAAAGCTAATGTGGTAGCATTTTCTTTGAGTAGCAAGTCTTTACATATGTCGGCATTGATGTTTAGAGAGATGGACTTGAGTGAGCAGTTCACAGATCTTAGTTTGGTGTGTAAAATGAAGCCTCAGAGTGTGATGTTGGGTATGCTGAAGTTGACTAGCAGTGTTTTAGAAAAGATCAGAGATGGTCATAAATCAGACTTGGGATTGACTAACAGGTTAGTGTTAATCAATCAAGGTAAAGAAGTAGATTCCAAAGTTAATGAGAATAAATTTATGAGATTCCGAAGTAGAGTTTGTGTGTTAGATTTTCCATAGCTTAAAAAGAGAACTCTTGAGGAAATTCACATAAGTGGTTTAAGTATTCATCCCGGTGCTACAAAAGTGTATCTAGACATTAAGAATATGTTTTAGTAGCCATGTATGAAGAAGGGAGTCCTTGTGTTTGTTTATTCTTGTTTGACTCGCCAGAAGTCAAAGATTGAGCATCAGAAACCTTTTTGATTGATGCAACCGTTGAGTATTCCTAAGTGAAAGTGGGATATCATTTCTATGGATGTCTTTTTGGTTTTCCGAACACATCAAAGGGAAGTGATTGTATTTTGGTTGTGGTGGATAGACTGACTAAGTCATCTTATTTAATTTTGATAAAGATCAGTTACCCATTGTAGACGATAACAGATGTTTACATAAGTGAGATTAGGAAGCTGCATGGTCTTTTTTTAGTATCGTTTCATATAGAGATCCAAGGATCACGTCAGGGTTTTAGGAGAGTTTGTAGGAAGCCTTGGGAACTAAGTTGAGGTTGAGTTCTACCTACCATTCGTAGACAGATGTTCAGACAGAAAGGACTATCCAATCCTTGGAAGATTTGTTGAGAGCTTGTGTTTTATAGCAAGAAGATGCTTGGGACAATTACTTGTCGTTGATCGAGTTCACCTATAAAAACACTTATTATTCTAGTATTAGAATGACACCTTATGAAGCTTTGTATGGAAGGAGGTGTATGACTCCTTTGTGTTGCACCCCAGAATTTGACCAACCGTTTCTCGTATTTTGGCTTATGTTTCGATTCATTTGCATTTGTATCTACATACCGCATACTGTGCATTTTTGCAATCGGATTGATTTAATCGGGATTACAGCCCTTTTTGTCGTTTTCCAGACATTTCAAACCGTTTCGGATACGGGGATTTATTGTGAAATTTACGCTCTGCCCGGTGATCCAGTATACGTTGTTGGTTTCGGTGGTATCTCGGTATCTGGTTTTATTTCTGTTTATTTTGTCGCATTCTCGCATTTTATCGTTCACTGATTTTATTCTATTTTTCTTGTTTTGTTTCCTATTTTTGGCATAATTTTTAGATAATTTGTGAATTTAATTTCTATTTTTTCTAGAATTTTTAATTAGTTTTTAGATTTATTTCTTTATTTTTAGATTTTTGAATCTAGTTTTTAATAGATTAAATAATTAATTTCGTTTTATTATTTTCTAGAATTTTTTTAATTGTTTATATTTAGATTTTATTATTTCTTTTAATTGCTTTTATTAGAATTTTGTTACTCTATATTATAACTTCTTAATTGATTTAGTTAGTTTAAATTAAGTTCATTAATGTAATTAGCTTGTAATTTTCGTTTTGGTTTAATTAATTAATCATTAGCTGTGTTCATTAATCTGGTCCACTAATCAATTAATGTTGCAGGCCACTTGGCAATTTTCGCAGGCCCAAGGCTGACACTTGTCAGCGTTATAAATGTCTTTATTTATTGCCTTGACACGGGTCCCAAGACAGTCGGCCATGCAAACACCGGCACACTCGCCGGACGAATTAAACATGGATCAATCCACACCGGAACACGCCGGAAAATTCATGAGGCTGCCGGAAACTTTATGTGTTCTTCATGTTTATGTAATTTTTCCAGGAATGTTCATAGTGTTCATCATATTTTCCCAGATTTGAACTTAACTTCATCATCCTCATCCAATAATTCCCAGAAAATTTTCAACAACATTCAAACCTTTATCACAACCTCCATGAACATTCAATCGTGTTCATGTCATTCCTCAGAAAACTCAATGACATTCATCCATGTTAGTCCAGATCTTTCGAATCTTCATCCATATTCATAGTTTTTTCCAGAAATTTCCCAGATTTGTTCATCAATATCCAACATATTCTCCAGATTTCATCCAACCTTCAAATCTCCAAACCATTTTCCAGATTCGAACTAACTTCATCTCAACATCAACATTGTTCCAGATCCAACTTCAACAGGCTCGAATCTCTCTGAATCTCACCGTCTTCATCGATCTACAACGAACTCGCTCACAACATCAACCTCCAAAAATCCTCCGTCTCTGATCTAAAACAACTTCAGATCTTTTCTAATCTCAACACCACACAAACATCTCCAATCATTTCCATTTCATCAACGAACAAGCGATAACTATAATGTTTCTCAAACTTCAGATCTAGAACTCAGTTCTCTTCATCATCACTATAAATAGCACATCTCAACTTAGAAGGTTCTTCAAATAACTCCATGAAATTTCCAAATCCAAGATCCAACCGCGATCCATTAACCCTCACAAGTAACTACCTCAAGCTTCCAAATCCACATGCAAGACTTACGATAGAACCACGATCCATTATCTTCGTCAAATGACTACCAGTGAAAACCCTCTGTCAACTTCAATGACCATCCATTTTCGTGAACAAAAACAGAGTGAACTCAGAGGCGCAACAGAAGCGAGAGTAGATGATGAACTGTGAAGGAGCGAAGATGTTTAATTCTGGAGCGTTCGATGTTTTCTTTTGGCTTTTGTTTGATGTTGTTTGTGTTGAACAGAGCAAGACTGAGAGTGAGACGGAAGGAGTAGAGGACGCCGGCGGCTGTGAAGAGAGATAGCTAGGGTTTCGGTGCTGAGAGAGTGAGGAAGGGGAAGATGGCTCATGGACATCTCTTGGGTTAGTGGGCCTTGGGCCCAATTATCCTCTTTCGTGTTTGTTCCCCCCGTATTACTCGCTATACCCCCCCCCCCCCCCCCGTGTGGCTGTGTGTTAATTTTGGGCTTAAAGCCCAATGGATTTTCCTTATGCACCCTCGTTTCCAATTTCTGCGCCCCCTGGTGCTACTGATGTTTGTTTTTGATTTCGGTTTTCAAACTCAAGTCCCAATCAGATTTCTGGGCTGCACCCTCTGGATTGCTGTTATACCCCTTTTTCCCATTTATTTTGTAGATTTCATTTTTATTATGTATTATAGTTTTCATGTTAATGTATTTTAATTTCCTTTTAAAAGAATTCATGGCATTTTATTTAGAATATTTTTGTACATATTTTAAATATCGTATATATTAAAAATATAGAACTTTATATTCTATTTTCAATTTCTATTTCTTTTAGAACCTTTTTTTCTATTAGGAGTTTCATTTCAATTTTAAAATTTGATTTCTTTCTTCCATTTTATCATTGGATTTTTTCTCACTATTTATGTTTTGTAGGTCGATGACGAGACCTCCGTAATGCGTTATTAATCAACTTGTTGAGGGATAATGTAGGATCCGAGACCGTTTTTCCTCTCCTCATCTTTTCTTCTTCTGATTTTATTTTACCTTTCTGTTGTGATGGTCGTGTGACATGATTTAATCGGAGAATGATTCTCAATATCATTTCTCCATATTGTCTTTGACACGGATATCAATACGCTACCTCTTGGGGTTTGACTTCTTTTATAAGTCGAATTATGACGGTTCAGCGTCACATTGGTTCTGGTTCGAAATATCATCATCAAGGATAAAAGAGTAGAGCTTGGAAATGGAACTTGCACGCAAAAGTCAAGGGTCAACGGAACCATTCCGTTCGGTAACATTGTTTTTATTTCACTTCTTTCATCTCTTTCTTTTCAACCATCGAGTGTTGTGAGTATTCGTTAGATACGTGGGAAATGGTGATTGAGTGGCCACCTCTCAATTGCCTAGAGTGTTTAGTATACGTCCTTAAGACGATATGCTACGCATTCGCTCCTATGTCTAGGACGTTCCAAACCTTTTCTCTCGCATCCTGGCAATTAAGACTACCCTCTTTTCTCTCGCGTCCTGGAGATTGAGTTCTTTTCTCTTGCCCCCGTGCAATCGAGACTGTTTTGTTGTAGTTAGCCGAACTACGGCTGGTCTGATCTCTCATTCCTGTTGAGAATACGTAGGCATAGGATTGCGATAATCCTAGCGAGCACTCTTCCCCCTTTCCTGTAGTTGGCTGAACTACAGCTGCTCTGATTTCTCGTACCAGAAGAGAATATGTAGGCATAGGATGCGATATCCTAGCGAGCACACTAACAACTAATTTCTTTGTTCTCTCGCTTCTGTGCGATCGATACATTCCTGCTAACGACTAATATTTCCTTTTCTCTTGCCCTGGAGCAATTGAGACCATACCGTAGTTTTAGTTCCCATAGGTTCCCGTACCTTTAAACCCGACATACTAAGTCTGTTTTACCGCAAATAGGTAACGCCTAAGTCTCCAATGGTCGAGCAGCAGTACACCTAACTTCTAGAATGCGCACGTTAGTATCGTCAATCTCTTCTCTCACCCCCGTGTGATAGAGAACACCCTTGTTTACCCGTAGTTAGCTTGAACTACGGTTTGCTCTGATTTCTCATGCCAGATGAGAATACGTAGGCACAAGACGCGACGTCTTGGCGAGCAATCTCCCCCGTAGTTTCCCGAACTACGTTGACTCTGACTTTCCCATTGCACGAGGGAATACGTAGGAATAGAGCGCGATGCTCTATCCAGTCATTTCTTTCCGTTTAGCTTTAGCAGCCGTAGATAGATTGTTTTTCACCCATAGGCTAGACAACACAAGTATGGATCCCGTCGAGTACGACGGACGTGAGGGGTGCTCATACCTTCCCCTTGCGTAACCGACTACCGAACCCGGATATGGTTGCGATGACCTTGTCTTTCCCTTTTTCTTTAGGTTTTTGCGATCGTTTCCTTTTCCTCTCTTTGGGATAAATAACGAAAGTGGCGACTCGTCTATTTTTTTCGCCGGTTGTTTTTCGCAGTAGCGACACTTTGTGTTTGTATGAATTTGGAGAAAATGTTGTGCTTGGACCAGAGATCATTCAAAAGACTACAGAGAAGATGAAGATGATTCAGAAGAAGATGAAGGCTTAACAGAGTAGACAGAAGAACTATCATGATAAGTGAAGGAAGTCACTTTATTTCCAAGAGGGAGATCATGTATTCTTGAGGGTCACACCAGTGACTGGTGTTGGTTGTGCGCTTAAGTCCCGAAAGCTCACGCCTCATTTTATTGGTCTATATCAGATCTTGTAGGGAGTAGAAGAGGTGGCCTAAAGAGTTTTCTTACAACCGTGTCTTTCAAATCTGCATGATGTCTTTCACGTGCCGCAACATTGGAAATATATTCCTGATCTGTCTCATGTGATTCAATCAGATGATGTGCAAGTGAGAGAGAATTTGACTATTGAGGAATCATCCTTGTGGATTGAGGATCATAAAGTTAACCCCTTGAGAGCTAAAGAGATTTCTTCGGTAATGGTAGTGTGGGGAGGACCTACTAGAGGGAGCGTGACGAGGGAGCCGGAGAGTCAGATGCGAGAGGCGTATCCAGAATTGTTTATTCCAAATAACTTTTTTGGGTTAAAATTCTATAAGTAGAGAAGAGTTGTAATGCCCCGAATTTTCGAGTAACCATTTAATTAAATTTTAATTTCCTTCTTAATTATTTTGGTTATAAAATTCATTATGTGAATTATTTGGTATTTGTTGGGTTTATTGGGAGTTATGAGATTTTTTATTTAATAAAATTAATGAAAAAATAGGGAATTAGAAGTTTAGGGTGAAAACTAAAATAATCAGAAGAATTCGAGTGATGAGGTGGAATAAAGAAAAGATATGGGAAATCTGTAGGATTATTAAAACTGATATTAGGTTATTTAAATAGATAAAGTGAGGGGAGTGAAGAGTTTTGGTCTTATACATAAAAAGTTGGAAAAGGGAGAAAGAGACAAGGAACCCTAAAGAGAGTCTGAGAAGGAGAAGCCATAACCAAAACTTAGATTCTTTTCTAGAAATTAAGGTAGGGGAGAAGTAACCTAATATTGGTGTCAAATGCATGAAAGGTATATAGGGTTCCTCAACATCCTCTAGGTTTTCTCATCTTTTCAACCATTATTGATCCTAATGTGTTTTTTGGGAAAAGGCTGTGTAAGTTTTGTTATGATTGATATGTGTCGCGGTAAAAATCAGATACCAAGCTATTGATTAGCTTGAATCTTAATTCATTACAAATGGTCTTTAATTTGTCCAAAGGAAGGGAAAAAGATCGAATTACCCACAATGCAATGCAAATGCAAAAGCTAGAGAGTTATAGGTTCGGGGGTTGGTTAAACTTAGGGAAGGTGCTAGCATTCTAAGTTTCTGTAGTACTATACAGGAACCTCTTGTTTTAATGTTGTTTATTGCTAAGGTTGATCTGCTTAAGAGTGAAAGACCTAGTGGTTTATTTCTAAGTATACTCGCCAAGACGTCGCTTCTTGTCCCTACATATCCTGACGGGAATGGAATCAGAGTACTTGTAGTTCCCCTAAAGGGTTTAAGGAATCCTTTGACTGTGGTCAAAGTTCCTAAGGGATAAGGGTAGTTGATTGATTGGGTCTAGAAGAAAAGACGAGTCGTCATCTCGAGGGAGAATACTTGACTTAGCCACCACAACTTGTAGGAAAATATTGATTGTATTGTTATGGGGCAGAAGATTTATATCTCGACTGCCAAGATGACTCACATCTTATTCTCTAAGGATGTTGAATAGTTTGATTGAGTTGTTGAATGTATTGTTTTAGTTGTAAAAGATAAAAAACCAAGGTCCTCCTTATGGGGTAGGATCTATCTTAAGTGATCGACTTGAACGGGATCAAGGATCAATGGGGAATTATGATGCAAATGAGATGCATACACACAATTGTTTAAGTCATGCGCAAATTCTTCCTTTGGAAGTTTATACAATGCGATAAAAGTAGATTCCGGTAAAAATAAGGGAGAATAAAGTAAAAGCATACATAAACGCATGAAAGCGCTAAAGTGTACAAGTGAGTGCAAGTGAATAGGTGAATGGAAATCGGAGCATAAGCGTGCACGATGGTTGATTGCGATGTTGATCGATTTTAGTTGGATCGATTTTAGGAGAAAAGAGTTGAATTTACTTAGGAGGTATATTATACCCTTTGGTGAGATTGATTTTATAAAAAAGGTTGTATTAATTATATTAGTTTTAATAAAAAGTTTTGGGTGTGAATTAATTAGGTTCTAAATGGTGATTTTAAATAAAATAGGGTGAGAGATTTTTATTAGTAAAATTTTGAATTAATCAAGTGATTTTAGATAGAAATGATAAAGATACTTATTAAGTAAATTGATTTTAGTTATTATTAAATAAAAGATTGTTTATTATTATTTTTTTAAAAGTTATTTTAAAAATTAAATGGTTTTTTTTTTACTTTTAAATAAAAGAGTGATGATTATAAATAAATCATTAAGAAAAGGGGGATTAACTAGATAAATGATTGATTAGTTAAAAAAAGTTATTGATTAGAAATATAAGTTTAATTAAAAAAAGGTTTATTAATTCATTTTAATTAAATAAATAGGTGGGTGATTAGAAAAAGATTAATTAGGTTAATTAATTAAATAAAAAAGTTAATGATTGATTAAAAAGGGGATTAATGGTTAATTAAGGGTGAATGGTTCGTATGTGTGGCCAAACGTGAAGGTGTACGGTGGGTGAGCGAGGTGGATCGTTGGATTGTGATTAGATGAGGACGAGTGACAGTGAGTGGAGGTGCACGGTGGGTGATCGTGGGTGCAACATACACGATTACAATAATAATAAAAATAAGATTGAAACCCTAAATCCCCAATTCTCCCTCCCATCTTCAATCTGCCATTGCTATTCTGTTCTCCTCTTCCTATTCGTCCTCTCTACTTGCGTCTACCGTTTCTTCTCGCTTCGCGGTTCACCATCCTTATACTTTTTGCTTCACGATTCCATCATCAACCTGTAACTCGACAGAAATCAAACATGCATACGTGATTTGAAAAATAAGCTTTTACCCAAGAATAGGAGTTGGCGGCGGCTTGTTGACGGTGGCGGGGAAGCAGTGATGCAATCCACGATCTTATTCTCTCCCTCGACTGATGATGATGAGTCTCGCGGGTAGTATGAGCTTCACGGCAGTGTGAGCTTTCTCCTGATTCGAGCTCTGAGCGTGTATGCTTCCTTTTGTGATAGCGGCTCTCCTTCAGTGATTCCTTTCTTTGCTGAATGTCGCCCCTTTTTATAAGTGACACTTATGGGCCTCCAATCATGTTTTGCACTTTAAATATTTCCTTGTTCATTTGATCTTGTCGAGAAAGCTTTGTGAATTTGGGGAACGGTTTCAAATCCTTCCTTATTTCGTCTGATCTTGTCGAGAAAGCTTGCTCTATTTTTGGGAAGTTTGAATCTCTCTTCTTCGGTATTAATTTGAGATGTTTGGAATCGTATAATTAACTTATCTCTGTTAATTGTTGACTTCCGTGTTAATGCTTCTTTTTCTCTTCTTCTCGCAGGGGGTGCCGTACATGAGTTCAGATGTTTGCCTTGTCTTGTGCTTGCTGAGAAATGGTTTTGAGCCGGCGATGACGACATTATGTCTGAGATGAAAGGTTACGGTTACTGTCACTTTCGAGCGTCATAGATGCTTTCGAGTTGGTAGGGAGTTGACGAAAAATCCTTTTGTTTTCCTCCCGGATACTCGAGCTTCTGCCTAATGATGAATTTCAAAAAATTATGAGGGCTTGAACCTCCTCCCTTCTATTTTGAGCTTCCAATTGGCTTTCACTGATGGCCTTTCTGGTTCTGCTTTGATTCAAATGTTGGAATGTGGAGTTGAGGTCCGATTTGGTGATGCTTTCGAAACCGGGCGTGAGCTGTTCGAGGCTGGTTGTTATTCTTGCAGCTGCTGCCACTGGCGTGTTTGTTGCTGTTGAGAAAAGAATTTGCTGCTGTGAACTGTGCTGATGTTTTCTTCTTCTTTCAGGATGCCGCTGGAAGTTTGGAAGCTACCGGTTATTATGTTGTTTCCGAGAAAGGTGTCGGATTGGCAATGATGACTTCGTATGAGCCTTGAGGGAAATGAAAATGCTGCTGATGTCTTTGATGTTGTTTGTGCTTTGTATTATGTTGAGCCATTTGAGCTTAGTTGTTTTACTTGTCTGAACCTTGATTTTTGATGCATGGTAGAGAGCTGGTGACAGCTTTGGTTGTTGTTGTCCCAGCCACTCGTTTACTCCCAATGATGAGTTGAACTGAGGGCTGAGACTATAACTTCTTCTTATCCTGTATCATTTGGAAAATGAAGTATTGATAAACAAGGGATGCCTAGCTTTCCGGGGAACGTACGTGACGAACCAAAAGGAATAGTTTGAGTTAAAAGGTGCGAATGCGGTTCTCTACTATCACTTTCTGCTTTTAGAATGCGGGTTTAATCATAGCATGATGGTTTGATACTCTCGCTTGATTTGTTTGATGCAGGTTTAGCACCGGATGAATGGTGGCATGGCGAAGCTCGTTCAACAAGTTGAAACGGTATACTAGATAGTGGCACTGTCAAGTTCTGTCCTGCGGTTCTTGTCTTTGATGACTTAGTGTATGTTGAACGGGGTTGCTAGTTGTTGTTCAAGTTAATGCAGATTTAGAACCTGACAGGAAGTTATGAATTCGATACATCCTTCTTCCTTTGTTACCGTCTTACTGTTGCTGATGCTCTTACTTTTCTCCTTCTATTCATAATGATTAATTGTGTATGCTGGCTTGGTTTGCAGGCTGCTGAAATGGTTCCTGATGAGAAATTACACGACTATCCGCATGGCGCAAACAGTCCTCCATTTTCATTCATCATTTTCACCGTCGGTCTCCATTCTAAGAAGTCATGCCAGGATGAACTTCAACACAACAATGAGGGTTATTTAACAAATGTCTCTTTTGCTTCAACATTCTTGGCTGCTATGCGCTATTAATTGGTAAGACATCTTGGACCTGATACTCCTCCCTTTAAATCTCAAATACTACATTTCATGTGAGTTATTTGAGGACCGTCACTTCGGGAATATTATATGCCAATACCACAGTTATTGTTTTACTAGACAAATCGCTTGCGTGGTGCACAAAGCAGTTATCTCTGAACTTCTTCTAATATGCTGTTACCAATGCTATGCAGGTCAAAACCGAGTGGGAATTCTGGGCAAGACAGAGCTGGAGACGGTACATGTGACGGAGCGTCATTTACATGTCCTCATGAGCTCAAGATTTGTATATAAGTTGAATCGAACTTCTTGTAGTTGTATTGTTGATTAATCAAAGCGGCCTTGAGTTCTTAGGCTTTGTAGTGTTGAGCCTGGGAGTACAATATGAATATTTTGGAAATTATATTTTTTTCAAAAGGCCTCGCTTGTTTTATCTTCTGATCTTGTTCTATATTTGATAGAAAATAAAGGGTTATATAAAAGAAAACTCTTTTTATTTGGCTTGCGAAAAGAAATCTCTTCGGCTCGAAATGAAGTGAATAAAATGGACTTTGAAACCTTGATGAATGCGAAGGCCAATATCGTGCATTAATTGGACCTATAATCCTTAATAATTTCTCCCCTATGCTTAAAAAACTAGTATGCTCTTTCGACGTAACGATGATGTTTGTGCCATGTTCTCGTTCAACCACTTGGCTCACATTTAGTAACCTTTGCCTGACAACTTCATAAATCTTTAGTTAGGTTCAAATCAAAGAAAGGGTGCTGAGACTGGTAGATATTAAAGATGGATTTGATTAATTTGTAGTCTAAGGTGACCACGAAACTTAAAATCAGGGTGGTCTTTAAAACGCATTTCATAAACAAATTGACATCTCTAGTCCCAATCCCTTTGTTCACGAACACTTAGTCATGTGCTTCTTAACTCTGATATGGTGCCTTGCCTTCAATAATGACCCCACTTGGCACCGATGTGAGGCCATATTATGTTCTCATTAGACTATGCTCGAAGACCTTAAGAAACATTGTCCTTGTATTGATTAGAAAGTTATGAGAATATAAGCGTATCCTTCCTCTAGGAACTCAACACAGCCTGTGGCGAATAAGAAGTCCACATACAGCTTTCTAGACTTCCTGAGCTTTTCAGCAACAGGCCCAATTTCACAAAATGCGAACAAAGTGGTTAAAAACGGTCAGTTATGTGTAAATAAACGACCGCGAGAATGAATACTATCTCCACTCGAAATTACTGCATCTGCACAAGTTGGTTAGTCGCAAAAAACATAAATATTAAATTATAGTCAAATACCAATAGAAAACACGCAAAAAGAGGTGGGATCTTACGGTCAAAAATTAGGGTGTGACAATGTGAAATATATGAAACTCGTATTTTGTTTTGTGCTGGAAATTATACATGATGTAATGATATGAACCTGAAGGTTATTGTTGATGTTAGTATGAATCGGTATGATGAAAATGATGATGAATTTTCATGATAAATTGGTGTTGATGTGTAAGCAGTACTAATTCGATGAGATTTTTGTTGAATATAATATGAGTGATGTGTTTCTATTTGATTCGAAGGAATTTGGGTTGAAATTAGAACTTTTAGAGTGCTCTAATGGCAGAAAATGCAAACTTCATAATTTGCACAAGGCTGATAGGTCACTAGCATGGCGGGCTGACAGTCATGCCACTAGGAGAGCAGAGGAATGTGAAGCTAACAGGATTATACCTGAGTGAATCGCACACACAAAGATACAACAGAGTCACCACCGAACTTTATTTAGTCCCAAAGGACAGGGAAAATATTGATAAAACCCAAGGGAAGAGAAACGGGAAAGGGGGTCGGTTATGTGAAAGGAAGGTACTAGCACCTTAAGCATCCCTCGTACCCGACGAGAACCATTCTACTTGCTTCTATGATTGGATGGGTTATCTATCTAAAGGCTTCTAGCTAAAAAAGGAAAAAGAGAGAGAAAAAGAAAGAGAATGAAAGAAAGCGCTCGTGGAGGATTGGGGCCCTCGTGCATACGTATCGTCATAGTGCAATGAGGAAGTCAGAGCTCCGTAGTTCAAGGATCCAAGGAAGAAAAAGAGGATCTGGACGGATCGAAGAGGCAAAAGAAGAAGACGGAAGAAGGTGCCTCACCAAGATTTAGCAATCTTGTGCCTACATATCCTCATAGTGCAATGAGGAAATCAGAGCCTACGTAGTTCGGGGAACCAACGATGAGAAAGAAAATAAAGACGGCATCAAAGCCAAGAATGAAAAGAGAAAGAAAGATCCAACTGGGGATGTAAAAGGAATGGTGTCAAAACCAAGAAAGGATACGAAAGAAAACTCTGCGGAGAAACAGAAAAGCAAGGTAAGAACTCTGCCGAGGAATGCAGAAGATAAGAGATAACTCTATTAGGGAGAAAATAGAAGAATGGAGACGTGTCCAGGAGTAAAGGATAAGAACCAAAATAAAGGTAAGATCCACGGGGCACTCGGTTTATTAACTGGTAAACTGTGATTAACTGAAGAAAAATAAGAGTAAAAATTTGTGGGGAGATAAAAAAGGGTTGGTGTCACCGGAAGGACTGCGACAAACCAAGAGAAAGAGAGTACTAAACCAAAGGGAGGTGTTTGACTCTTAGGGGAAATTGGTATATTAACTGATAAACAGTGGTTAACCGGAAGGAGAAAGGAATTGGTTTTAACCGATAAATGGTGATCAAACAATAGATAGGTGTGGAACTAAGCAAATGTTGTGACCCAAAGAACAGGTATGGAACCAAGCAAAGGTCGTGACCTAAAGAATGAGTGTGGAACCAAGAAAAGTTTGTGAACTGCAAGAGGTTCGGTGCTTAACATACAAACTATGATTAACCAAAAATAATGAGTGATTAACCAAAAGAAGATGATTAACTCAAAAGAAACTCAGTATCTTAACAGACAGACTGTGGTTAACTGAGAAGTGATTGGTTCAAACAGGAAGACTATGATTGACCAAAAGTCGGGTATTCAACCAAGAGAAGGTTATTAACCCAAAGAAAAAGTTGGTTTTAACGGGAAGACCATGGTCAACCAAAGATCGGGTGATTAACAGGTACGAGGCGATTAACCCAAGGAAAAGATGGTTTTAACGGGCAGACCGTGATCAACCAAAGATCGGGTGATTATCCGGAAGGAGGCATTTAACCCAAAGAAAAGCTGGTTTTAACGAGCGGACGGTGATCAACCATAGATTGGGTGATTAGCTGGAAAAGAGGCGAGTAACCTAAAGAGAGTTCTGTATTAATAGACGGACTGCGATTAACTGAGAAAAAGACAACTGGTGTGTAACTGACAGGCAGGGATTAACCAAACAGTAAGGAGAGAGAACCAAGAGAAGGTTGAGAACTCTGATAGGGATTATGTTTTAACAGGAAGCATGTGTAAATCGAAGAAGCAAGACTAACTTTGTTGGGGAAGAAGAGAATTGGCTTCAACCAAAGAGCGGTTGAATATCCAAGGAAAGAAGTGATTACAAATATCTAGGGAGCCAATAATGGATTGGCCTCAAGAGAAGAGAGTGTTGAATTGAAAGGTAAAAGTTACTTCCAAAGAAGAGATAAGGGTGCAAGTGATCAAAGATCGACTCGACTGGAGAAAACATGGATACCACAGTAAGGAGATAGAGGCGACTATTCCAGGAACAAGGTCATTCGTCCCTTACCTAAAATAGTCAGAATGAGTGTAGGAATTTTCCACTCTCATTCCTTCTCTAACACCAAACTGCGGTGCAAGAACGAACGGACAGCACAATAATGCAAAATTTGTATAGTGCTTTAATGCGCTCCAAATCTTCAACTCCATGGGGGAAAAGAGAAGACAAAACTCTAGACGATCCAAAGGAGAAGAAAAAAGGAAGGATCAACTTAATCAAAACAAAGTTTCGATTAATCAATCAAAAGGGGAAGATGCTAAAAATTTTCCAAAGGGATGAAAAATTGTTGAAGCAAAGGATGAATTATTGGTTGTACAAGATTAAGTTCATTATAATGAGGAACAAACTTAATGAAAACATGAATAGAAGTGTAAAACAGTACCACATGTGATTTAGTATGCATCATGAATCATGTAGCATGTGATCAAAAAAAGTGCAAGAATGATCATGATCATACCATGTCAAAAATGCAAATAATCGAGAATCGAAAAAACGCCCATTGAAAGTTTGCGTGTATGCCTTAAACAAGAGTTAAAAAACTCATAAAACATCCCCCAATATCAAGCATATCAAGCCATGGAAGTTACATGAGGAAAGAATAACAAACAAGCTTCAAAATGGGAAAAAAGCCAATCTGTCACTATGGTAACCAATTACCACATGCAAGTAATAGGTTACCTACTTAAAAACTGCAGAAATACGTGAAAATTGAGAAGGTTAACCGATTACCACTGTAACAGTGGCAGAAACAACTTTTTGAAAAATCACTTTCAGCAACCAAAAGACTTATCCAATCATCCACATGCCATGATTAACATTTGAGCACGAAAAATGAAGTTCAAAATCACTTAGGCATTAATTAAACGTCAATTGAAAGCATTACACATGAACATCAGAGATCAAAGAAATCACATGGTCAATCAACACCTAAAAATGATCGAATTACATCGTAAACGCACGAAAGTGATCAAAGCAGTAAATCAAGTGTGAATTACCAACCTATTGTTTCCCTTAAAAATGGAAAACAACCGTTGATCTTCCAAATCTAGCTTTGGTGACTTACGGGATCGATCAGATTGATCCTAGGACATGTGCTAAAAGTTATATTTTGAACTAGCCTATCTAATCCATATACTTCGACAGTGGTTGGGTAAAAGGCTTAACATAAAAGTGTTTGTTCGACTAAAGAGAGGAGATAGAGGATTGCAGGAAATGAAGTAAAGAACTTTGAAAAGTGTTTGGAAAAATAAAGTAAAATGCATAGAAGAGGCAGATTGCAGGAAAAGTAAAGGAAAGCTCTTTTAAAATTAAGCAAGTAAATCAAACTTTAGTGAAAGTAAAGATGGTGTATTTACATAATGTACATTCTCCTTGAACTTGTTTCTCTACACTCGGGTACTTTGAGTAACTTTGGGAGTAACTTGTACATGTAGTAAATTACAACACCCTGAATTCGATGTCTAAAACTCTTATTTATAATAGTAAAAATAACTACCAATAACCTCCTAAAACCATCAGCTTCCGACAAGTGTCATAGTGCAAGTAGTCATTTGCTAAACGAACGCCACTTTTCCTGCTTAGTCATGAGAAAGCATAACTACTCCCTCCATTATTTGAATTTCAAAAATTTCACTAATCTTCAGCCAATGTCTCGGTCGAAGGCCATTTTCCTTAATGTTTAGAAATTTCTCTAATTCCTAAAATACTTGAATTCCTACTCGAAGGTCTCCTCGCTCGAAACCTTTTTCATTCTCAAAAGACCTCAATATTTTATTTAAATATTTTAATCTATATATGAGGCGTCGAATTTATGAGCTAACACCTACAAGGTGGAGGATTTCCTTGGTGATTGTTGCTATTGATATGTGATAAGAAGTAAGCAAAGAAAACCATAGAATTCCAAGCTTGAGAACGAAACATAGCAAAATCGATAAAAAGGAGATAAATGCTCCGAATATAGATTTGCACCGAAGAATCTTGAGATGATTACTTGAATTGGATAAGAATCTACTATAAATCCAGAAATCCAAGTAAGAAAATGGTGGAATGAGGTTTAGCTCAAGAGAATAACAATTTCGATGTGAAGATTGTTACACTCTAATGGTGGAAATTGAGCTTTTGTGAGGGTTTATTTTTAGAGATGATGATGATGAATGTGAAAATGTTGTAGAAAATTCAGAGAGAATGTTAGAGAATTGAGAGTGAAGAATGTAGAAAATGAGAAAATGATTGAACCCCCTTGTGAAATGGTGATGATTTTCTTATATAGACTTTTTCTTCGGAGTTGCTAGGTTCAGAGTGAGCTTTCGATGTAGCCTTGGAATTTTCCTTGGAGTTAGTTAGCCTCAACTCACTGAGTTGGAGCTTAACTTAGTTAGTTAGGTGGTTGACTCGGTAACCATCCCAATGTAAACTTGAATCTAAGGGCTTAGATGCTTGGGAATGAAGCAACATGGTGGTCTTAATCCCAATTGATATATTGGAGAAAATGCCTTGAAGTGTTTAGAAAGGTATTGAATTGTTTAGAGCTGTCTAGAATGTTCCATATAATGCTAGAACCAAGTAGACCCTCAAAATGGTAGAGTGAAAGTGTTGTCACAAAAAATGCAGCAAAAACTGCATTTTTGCACAGGGTAACCGATTACCACAGGAAAAATTTGCATATTTTGCTTTCAAAATGGTGTTGTGGCCACGGTTCTGATTTTCGACCTTTTTCTTTGATGAATATGCATAGAAACCTTCATTTTATGCTTGTTTTGGTGATGTGATATCTTTGAGAGGATGTGATTAATCGGGCTTAGAAAACCTGAATATTCCTGCAACAAAAAATCACAGAGAAAAAGTGTGAATGCGTATGGAAATGATGCGAATGCTCGTGTTTATGCAAAATGAAAAAGGGGAGGTCAAATTTCGGGTTACGACAACTGCCCCTATTTAATCTTCTTGTTTCTAAATGTTTGGATTGCGCCATCTTTTTGATTATTCGAGGTAGAAGGAGATTAAATAAAAGAGTAGCTCGAAAGATTTGGTCGACGATGACTGATGGGGGAAAAAGGTAAAGATTTTCTCTAGAGCAAGGTTTGGCTGAGATCCATTGGGGAGATAAATCAATCAAATGGAAGTATGCTATGATGCATATGTTATAATTTTCAACATAATGCTTGATATCAGGCTATGTAGCGAGAAAGGTTGAGATACGGTTTCTCCGGCCAACAGAGATTGTAGCAAAATAAACTCGACATCCTCAGCTGGGGAACTCGATGATATTGCTGGGGAAAGAGCTTAGAAAGATCAGACTTCCAAACTAATACCAACACCGTGCTGGAGAGAAATGAACTTTCTAACCATAGCTAACCCTGGCTGGAGAATGAAGGAATAATGGTTGACCTTCAACTAACCAACTCTTCATGGGGAAGAATATAGTCAAGATAACTAAAATGAAATGAAACACCATCACCACTGGGGAATGACAACCTCGATCTATTAGGGTGTTGCGACAAATTCTGCTTCTAATGGGGAAAAGCAAACAAGTCTCAGTTTGGGGAAATACGGCTCTCCTGAGGAAATGAAAGATAAACCCTTCCAAACTAATGCCTGTTGGTGAGATTTTGGGTCTGTTGGGGAGAAGCATGGTAAGAAAACCTTCAAAGAACCAAATCAACACTTGCTGGGGAAAGGGAATGCAGTCAGCGTCCCTAATCAATCATGATATTGTTCACCGGGAGTCAAGTTTTAAAAAGGAAAACTACCAATCTGTCGCTACTGCGAAAAAAGAGGCCGACAAACTAGATAGAAGAGTCACTACCGAACGTTATTTATCCCAAAGAGAGGGAAATGAAATGATCAAAGAAAACCTGACGAAAAGGGAAAAGACGAGGTCATCGCATCCAAATCTTGGGTTCGGGAGTCGGTTACGCAAGGGGAAGGTATGAGCACCCCTCACTTCCGTTGTACTCAACGGGATCCACACTTGTTGTCTAATCTATGGGTGAAAACTATCTAAAAGCCAGTAACAAGGATGAAAGAAAAGAACAGACTCGATAGGACATCACCACCCTATGCCTACGTATTCCCCCATGCAATGGGAAAGTTAGAGTCAACGTAGTTCGGAAAACTACGGGTGATAGGGAGAAGGTTGCTCGCCAAGACATCGTCGTCTTGTGCCTATGTATCTGCGTCTGGTATGAGGAATCAGAGCAAACATAGTTCAGGCTGACACGGCCACTGGTTGGTTCAAGTGTTTTATTGAGTAGGGTTAAATATCCGTTCTAGCAGTTAGGGACAATGCCTATTTGCGATAGAACAAAAACTTAACACACGATTTCTGAAAATTAGGTTTGAAATAGTCCCGAAGGATGAAAAGGTTTGATCTTTTGTTTGTGTTTTTTTATGAGAAGAAGTGAATTGAGTTAGTTTGTAACTCATGTTGCACTAAAGACTTTGACTTGAGAGCGAATGAGTTGCATATCGCCCAAAGGGCATACGCTAAACGCTCTAGACAATGTGAGAGGAGGCACCCCACTCATAATTCCTCATGTACTTAAGGCTTGTAGCGTACAACAATTTTTAACCTTTATTAAGTGTCTTAAGAAATTATGAGATGAGAAGAGAAGACATAAGACTCTAAGGGGAACTGATAAACCATAATGTTAACATGCAATGTGATCCTAAAGTTGGGATTGAAAGGGGAAATACCTATTATTATCATGCAAAGGATTGAAAGCCTGTCTCTCCTACTCCCATCTGAAACAGAGGGACTAGGAATCCTAAGGGATCATGGCAAGAGAGCACAAGTAAACACATAGAAACTCAATCACAGGTGAAAAGAGATGAAGAAGACTTAAACAAGTCAATGCAAGATGAAATGCAATCACAAATGCAAGCACAAAAGCAAGCACAAATGCAAGTATGAAATGATGCAGCAAGACTGAAAGATTAAGGAGACTCAAACACAAGAGATGACTTAAACAAGTCAAAAAGGATGAGATGAAATGGGAGAAGTAAACTCCTACAACCAATTACCATCAATCATCTAGAGAGAATGGTTCTACACTAAGAAGCACACACAAATAAAATAGGGAGGAGAGAATGTGGGGCAGAAACCACATCACACACATCTCAACTAAACAGTTCTCAAAGATGAAGTAAAGCAAAATAAGACAACAAGGTAAAAGGATCATTAATGTTCATGACAAACTCAAAGTGTTAACATCAACACTAAATCATCATGAACAAGTGTTAAACCAACAAGGGAAGATGTGAAACACACGTGGAAAGATCCAAATTCAAGCCCAAAACAAGAGGCAAGCACAAGTATGATCATGTACAAATGAAGAACCAAAGTTCAAACACAATCTCACACTTCAAACAAGTGGAAAGACATGATTCAAAGATAACTTGTGGCATAAGTTACACATTCAAATGACCTCAAAACACGCAAGGCAGCACTCCAAGCATGTTAGAAAGATGTAACAAAGCTCAAGAGGTGCTTAAGGGGTCACTTATGATCATATCCCAAAGATTAGGTCAAGACTAGCATGTGTAAGCATGGCAAAAGGTGACTTGAATTTGAAAAACTCACCAAAAATAGAAGAAGACCTCAATAAATCTCAAACAAAATACTCAAGGCAAGCTTGATCAAGTGGAAAATAGAATGCAAAACCTCATGATTAAATTCAACTCAAAGAACCACCAAATAGGTCCAAGAAGGCATGGTGTTCCACTTTATCGAGTGTATGTCGAAGGTCAACAAAAAGTCAAAAGAAAACCATTGAACAATGATCATAAATGCCTCAAATAAACCCTCAAAAATATCTCAATACATCACCTAAGTCGGAGAGAAATTTTAGTCCTAGGGGATTTAAAATGAAAACAAATGATCAAATTCAAATTAGGGTATAAACCATAAAACACTTTGAATCTTAAATTCCAAATAAAATATTAATATAAATGAAAAAATGAAATAAAAATAATGAAAAATTAAATAACATATTGAAATGTCAAAAAATGATTTTTTTTGGATTTATATAATAGGTAAAACTATTTTTAAAAGATTTAATTTGAAAATGGAAATAAAAGAAATAAAAATAAAATAGCAATGAAGGAGGGGGTGCACCAAGCAACTGGACCATCAACTGAATCCTTTGGTATCTCGCTGATGGGCCAAAAAGTGAGGGGGTGGAAATATCAAATGCGTAAGGCCCAAAAGCTAAAAACTCAGCCAGGATTAATGAAACGCGCTGTTTCATTAATTCTGATGGCATCCACGCAAGATTCAAACAAGCCACAAGAAAGGGTCAACGCGCCGCATCAACTATGGCCTGAAACCAAACCAGACGCCAGAGCTAGGGCTCTGGTCGTCTTCTCTGGGAAGGTGTAATACCTCAAATTTTGCCCTAAGATTTGTCGTCGCATTTCATTGCATTTAATCAATTACTAACAAATTTGTGTAGTCGTTTGACTTTTTGCAGGTAAATATCATATGGCATGTATTTTTTTTCTAAAAAGTAAAAATGACACAATTGGCAAGAGGACATGTGTAAGGAGTTGTGACTGTGAAAGGTTGAGAGTTCGAATCTCACCTTAGTCACTTTTTGTTTTTCATTATTTTTACTCTAAATGTTTCTATCTCTCATTAAAAAATAACAAAAATAGTTTTTTATTATTATTTAATTATTATTTTCGTATTTTAATTAAATCATTTTTTAAAATATTATTTTTTTTTTCACTTTTTTCTAAATTAATCATAAAAATATCCAAAAAATCATAAAATAAAAAATATTAGAAAAATTTTTGTTCTTTTTATAATATTTTTGATTTTAGGAATCAATAGGATTATTAGTTTTTATTTTAAGTTTATTTTAATTATTTTAAATTATTTAAATTTTATTTTTTCTTAACTAATTATTTAGTTTGGGCTTTAAAATGGGCTTTAGGGACATTATTGACAATTTGGTGTTAACCCTAATTTGTTCCCTATATATACATGTGTTGCCTTGTTGAAAAGGGGGTCAGAAGGTTTTCTTCAGAAAAGAGGAGAGAGAAAGGGAGAAACAAAGGAGATCCCCAGAGAAGAAAGGCGGTCGTTCCCACAACTCGTCAGAAGGATTGGAGCTCTCCAGTGTTCCCTTATTCAAACCTTTTTCACATTTATCGAAGCAAACCTCCGCTTCGTAGGTTAAATTACTAAACCTTTTGCCTTTTCATGTTTATGTGCATATTTTGCCATGTTAATGTGTTTAGGTCCGTTAAATTACTAAACCTTTTGCTTTTTCATGTTTATGTGCATATTTTGCCATGTTAATCTCCATGTGTATTTAGGTCCGTAGATTTTAATATCAAAACCCTTTTTTAACAAAACCTTTTTTTTTAAATCAAAACCCTTTTTTTATTTATTATTAAAACCTTTTTTTAGTAAGACCTTTTTTTAAAAACTGAAAAGTCTTTTTGTTCCCAAGAAGAAAAAAAAAAACCTTTTTGTTCCCAAAAACCTTTTCCCAAAAAAAACTGAAAAGCCTCTTCCCAAAAAAACTTAAAAGTCTTTTTTTGGGATGAAAAGCCTTTTTTGTTCTAAAAAAAACTGAAAAGACTTTTCCCCCCAAAACTTTTTTTTATAGTTTAAACTTAATTTTTTTTATAATTTTAACTTAAATATTTTTTATTAAAAAATTAAAACCTTTTTTTTTTATAATTAAAATATTAAAAAATTAAAACCTTTTCGTAAGGAACTCCTGATGTTTGATGTTTGTCGTGTCATTTTATGCACCCTTTTATTACTTTTCTTTCTTTTGGCATTTCATGTGCATGCTCGAGGTTGAGATGTGCTTGTGGTGGCCACAACCCCACACTATTTTCCTCCCTCACTTCATTCTAAGTGTCATTACATATTTTCATGTTTTCAGAAATGTTTCTTTGTTTCTTTATACCCTCTGCCTTTATTACTTTTCTTATTTCTGTACCTTAATTATTCCTCCATATAATGATTTGTCATATTTTCACATTTTTTTACAGTTTTATCCTTCCGAAGGATTAGGTCCAGCCTTTTGGCCGCCGAGTCAATAGCCTTACCCCTTTAATGGATCAAACCCTGTTTAGCCTAGGTGTCCCGCCGTGGGCAAAATTGCTTTTATCCTAGTGTTAGGCCAAAAGAGTCGCCGTACTCTGTTTTAAGGTTTTCCGCCGTGGAATCCCTAATTTAACCCTATTTTAATTTTAATTAACATTTTTTAACATAGAGATTGGAGTCTCTGAACACCAAGAAGTCTCTAACCTCCCTTTTGAGGGGAACTACAGTTACTCTGATTCCATTCCCGTAAGGATATGTAGGCACAAGATGCGATGTCTTGCCGAGTAAACTTAGAATTAACCCCTAGGTCTTTTTTAATTTTTAATCCTTTGTATATACCCTAAAGCAAAATAATTAATGAAATAAATAAAAAAAATAAACAAAAGGTTCCCGTAGAGTACTACGGAAGTTTAGGGTGCTAATACCTTCCCTAAATTTAACCAACCCCCGAACCTTAGATCTCTCCCTTTTAGGTTTTTCCTTTCTTTAACCTTTCCTTCGGATAAATCAAAGACCGGTTGTAAATGAATTAAGATTCA
Source organism: Lathyrus sativus (assembly GCA_963859935.3). Taxonomy (NCBI): domain Eukaryota; kingdom Viridiplantae; phylum Streptophyta; class Magnoliopsida; order Fabales; family Fabaceae; genus Lathyrus; species Lathyrus sativus. The sequence goes on along the minus strand of OZ012741.1, from coordinate 402,739,439 downwards.
AGTTAATCAATAGCTTGACATCCAAATTTCACCGCAACAGAAAATGGTGACTTCACTGGGGAGTCCTAATTTTTTAGGGTTATCCCTATCTTGTTTATTTTTCTTCATATATTTGTTTCATTAATATTTTTACTCATTTGTATATACGTTGTTCAGGGTACCTGCTTGGGAGTTACTGTGTTGTGAGATAAGTCCTACACCCGGACTTGAGCGACCTTATGATAGGATGGCTGATATATTCGACGAGGCTTATAGGGAGTGAGTCCCGACTAAGCTAAATCGAGAATCACCGCTCAGTTGAGACACTTTCGAAAATGGTTCGGTTGATCGAGTGTAGTCGTGAAAACTTTTACCGTTATCGATTGGAGTTTGTGATATTGGGAACCGTAGTACCTTTACACCATCTTGACCTTATATAGGACGTAGTGCGGGAACTATATGGGAGTAGTCCTACAATGGTTGCTACGTGATGCTACACTCAAAAGAGGTTCTCTTGAGAATATTATTGACCCTCGAGTCAGTCGGGGAGTCGATAATATCCGAAAGATGGACTGATGACTTTGGGCACTGATTTAGAACCCTTGTTTTGCAGGTACAATCAACCTATAGTACATACCTCTTTGGGAAGGGTAGACCTTGACTCCATTCATTGTTCCTCTAACTTAGGACCTTTTGTTTGCTTATGTGTATTTGTGCTTTGCATCCATAAAGCATCGTATCATTTCTAGTTTCAAGGAATTCAACGGTCCTTTGCAAATTCAAAAGGGTCCTACATTTTAGAGTAAAAAAAAAAAATTCTTTCCAACTTTCCTAAAACGGAATATTTGCAATCGACCGTTGAAATTCTTGGAACCATTACATGGCATCAGCATCACATTTTTGCATTGCATTTGTCCCCCAGTTTCTCCTTCTTGGTCCTATCGTCTTCTAGTGTACCTTTGAGTTGTCAAGCTGATTCCTCGACATAGATATCAGACCAGAAACGGAACAGGAGTCACTTTGATCCTATTCTCATGACTTACACAGAGCTGTATCCTGACTTAGTTCGACAAGGGCTGATCACTACAAAGGCTTTACCACCTCCTCTTAATCCTCCAGTTGGATTTAGGGCTGATCTAAAGTGTGCTTTTCATGAGGGTGCCTTAGGCCACGACTTGGAGCATTGTTTTGCATTGAAAGCTAGGGTGCGTGAACTGATTAGAGCCGGAATACTTGATTTTACGGATAGTCGTCCGAGCATCCAGACAGATCCATTGCCAACACATCAGAAATGAAGTTTTGTCACTAGGCCTTTTGTTTCTCGTTGTTTGCACTTTTCTTATTTTGTTTAAGTTGTTTGCTTTTAATTATGTTTGTACTTTCATTAATGAAATAAGCATTGCGACTTTTGATTCAATTCATTTCCGTCCATTTATTTGCATCTTTATGCTTTATTTTTCAAATGTTTACTTCTTGTCCAAAATTTTGATATGCTAAGATTGGAGGGAGGATGATGAAAACGTTATACCCATAATTGTTGTCAGTATGCTTTCAATCAAACCTTGTTGACGATGTAAGGCATTGTTTCAATTCCCAAACACTGGAGAAATAAGGAAGTTAATCCCTCGTTACCCCCTTCGAGCCTAGAAGTTGGAGTTTCTTTCGTTACAAAAAAGCCACAATTTTAACCTTGGGATGGGTAGTTCTCAGTTAACTTGGTTGTATGTTCATACGATACACCTTTCATTAACAAATTTTCCTTCGCACACGTCAAATAAGTGTCGAAGATGTTTTCTAATCAAAAGGTCGATGATGGTTCACCGTAATCATTAAAATCAAACAGTCACTTTCCTTCACACAAAAAAATAATATAAAAAAAGCAAAAGAAGCCCGCTAAGTCAAAACCTATGAAGGAGACTTAGGCAAAACTGGGGCATCCCGCTGACTGTAAACTCTAAAATAAACAGTTTAGGAAAAATTTAGGGATAATACAAAGAGATTTTTAAATCCTTATCTTGAAAATCCTCAATGTCAAAACAATCAAATGTTATAGGGGAGTAGTGGTTGCCTTTTCATAGGTCCCTTTGACTTCTGAGTCATCATTGCTACGATCAATGAAATCCCTAACTTATGGGAACCTGAATGCATAGTATGAGTTAACTGAGCATAGGATTGAAGATCATCACGTAGATTGGGTGGGTACAAATAAATTTTGAGCCTTTAGCTTTTGTTTCATAAACCGTGAACCAGGCCACATTACAACCCTCAAAAGACCTAATTGAAGCAAGGTTATTTTGAAAGTATACTACAGCAAGGTTGCGTAACCTGAATCCAAAAGATCCTTGCGAATCATTTATTTTGGCAATACACTTTTATTTTAAACTTTGAGTGTCTTGAACCGCCTTGTTCTGACTAACGACTCATGTATTTTCCATCTTTCAAAAATAATTTTTCAAAAATCGCATGAACTTTGCATTACCATGTTTGTATGAATATTTTTGTTTGCAAACTGGCTTTCCTCTAAGGAATTTTCAAACAATGAGAAACTTGGTCAAGTGATCTTATCAGGGGCAAGTTCCTTTTACATCCTGTCAAAGAATCAGTTCAAGATTTGTTCAAGGCAATATCTTCTCAGATTTGGTTTATCCAGAGAATTGTTCAAGACTCAGACTGGGGCAAGCCCTCTGAGGATACAGCAAAGCAGTCGATTCCACGAATCAGACAGCTGAAGCAATTATCAATTCATTTGACCTGGGGCAGTTTACTTGCATAATCCCGAAGCAGTTATTCATCATTCCTACAGTGACTATCAACTTGATACAGTTTAACAGAATGACAGTGATCTCCGTGTTGAGGAATCAGTCCTCCAGTTTTGTCATCTCACCGAAAGAGTCGAGCCTTGTCGTCGACGTCTGTATTTGCATTTGATCATATGTCATAGCATAATTCCTATACATGTGCATATCTTGGGTGCTTTATTCCCCATTTACATTTCTAGCTTGGGTGCTTTACTCCCCATTTACATTTTTATCTTGGGTGCTTTACTCCCCATTTACATTTTTATCTTGGGTGCTTTACTCCCCATTTACATTTTTATCTTGGGTGCTTTACTCCCCATTTACATTTCTATCCTGGGTGCTTTACTCCCCATTTACATGTCTATCTTGGGTGCTTTACTCCCCATTTACCTTCTATCCTTGGGTGTTTTATCCCCCATGTACCTTTATCCCGGGTGTTTTATTCCCCGTTTACCAGATATTCCTGGGTTTACCTAACATCATGGTGTTTTACCCCCATTTGCCTTTTTTTTCCCTGAGGTCGTGTTTTACTCGCGTCTTACCTTGTGGGCAAAATTTATTTACTTGGCATCATGGGTGTTTTATCCCCATTTGCGTTTTTCTCATGAGCTCGTGTTTTACCCGCGTCTTAGCTTGCGGACAATTTCTAATTTACTTGGCACCTATCAACAATTCTGTGTCGTGTCTACCCGACGTTCTTCCAGATATGACATGTCTTCTTCCCTAGTGCAATTCCTCGGTGGGTCGTCCCCTGTGACGTTGTTTCGTCTGTATTCGTGCATTTGTCATTTTCATCATACGCATCATATCAGATTCATATTATATTTAGCATTATAGTTCGTTTTGTTTTGTCCATATCATTGCATAGCACTGCGTCTAAAGGCAAAATTTTCGGTTATCTGTATTTAAATCCCTCCACCACGATTTCTCGAGTCTCCGTTGCTCGAATCACCCGGTGAAGTTATTTAAATAGGGGCAACTGTAATACCCCAAATTTTGCCCTAAGATTTGTCGTCGCATTTCATTGCATTTAATCAATTACTAACAAATTTGTGTAGTCGTTTGACTTTTTGCAGGTAAATATCATATGGCATGTATTTTTTTTCTAAAAAGTAAAAATGGCACAATTGGCAAGAGGACATGTGTAAGGAGTTGTGACTGTGAAAGGTTGAGAGTTCAAATCTCACCTTAGTCACTTTTTGTTTTTTATTATTTTTACTCTAAATGTTTCTATCTCTCATTAAAAAATAACAAAAATAGTTTTTTATTATTATTTAATTATTATTTTCGTATTTTAATTAAATCATTTTTTAAAATATTATTATTTTTTCACTTTTTTCTAAATTATTCATAAAAATATCCAAAAAATCATAAAATAAAAAATATTAGAAAAATTTTTGTTCTTTTTATAATATTTTTGATTTTAGGAATCAATAGGATTATTAGTTTTTATTTTAAGTTTATTTTAATTATTTTAAATTATTTAAATTTTATTTTTTCTTAACTAATTATTTAGTTTGGGCTTTAAAATGGGCTTTAGGGACATTATTGACAATTTGGTGTTAGCCCTAATTTGTTCCCTATATATACATGTGTTGCCTTGTTGAAAAGGGGGTCAGAAGGTTTTCTTCAGAAAAGAGGAGAGAGAAAGGGAGAAACAAAGGAGATCCCCAGAGAAGAAAGGTGGTCGTTCCCACAACTCGTCAGAAGGATTGGAGATCTCCAGTGTTCCCTTATTCAAACCTTTTTCACATTTATCGAAGCAAACCTCCGCTTCGTAGGTTAAATTACTAAACCTTTTGCCTTTTCATATTTATGTGCATATTTTGCCATGTTAATGTGTTTAGGTCCGTTAAATTACTAAACCTTTTGCTTTTTCATGTTTATGTGCATATTTTGCCATGTTAATCTCCATGTGTATTTAGGTCCGTAGATTTTAATATCAAAACCCTTTTTTAACAAAACCTTTTTTTTAAAATCAAAACCCTTTTTTTTATTTATTATTAAAACCTTTTTTTAGTAAGACCTTTTTTTAAAAACTGAAAAGCCTTTTTGTTCCCAAGAAGAAAAAAAAAACCTTTTTGTTCCCAAAAAAAAACTGAAAAGCCTTTTCCCAAAAAAACTGAAAAGCGTTTTTTTGGGATGAAAAGCATTTTTTGTTCTAAAAAAAACTGAAAAGACTTTTCCCCCAAAAACTTTTCTTTATAGTTTAAACTTAATTTTTTTTATAATTTTAACTTAAATATTTTTTATTAAAAAATTAAAACCTTTTTTTTATAATTAAAATATTAAAAAATTAAAACCTTTTCGTAAGGAACTCCTGATGTTTGATGTTTGTCGTGTCATTTTATGCACCCTTTTATTACTTTTCTTTCTTTTGGCATTTCATGTGCATGCTCGAGGTTGAGATGTGCTTGTGGTGGCCGCAGTCCCACACTATTTTCCTCCCTCACTTTATTCTAAGTGTCATTACATATTTTCATGTTTTCAGAAATGTTTCTTTGTTTCTTTATACCCTCTGCCTTTATTACTTTTCTTATTTCTGTACCTTAATTATTCCTCCATATAATGATTTGTCATATTTTCACATTTTTTTACAGTTTTATCCTTCCGAAGGATTAGGTCCAGCCTTTTGGCCGCCGAGTCAATAGCCTTACCCCTTTAATGGATCAAACCCTGTTTAGCCTAGGTGTCCCGCCGTGGGCAAAATTGCTTTTATCCTAGTGTTAGGCCAAAAGAGTCGCCGTACTCTGTTTTAAGGTTTTCCGCCGTGGAATCCCTAATTTAACCCTATTTTAATTTTAATTAACATTTTTTAACATAGAGATTGGAGTCTCTGAACACCAAGAAGTCTCTAACCTCCCTTTTTAGGGGAACTACAGTTACTCTGATTCCATTCCCGTAAGGATATGTAGGCACAAGATGCGATGTCTTGCCGAGTAAACTTAGAATTAACCCCTAGGTCTTTTTTAATTTTTAATCCTTTGTATATACCCTAAAGCAAAATAATTAATGAAATAAATAAAAAAAATAAAGAAAAGGTTCCCGTAGAGTACTACGGAAGTTTATGGTGCTAATACCTTCCCTAAATTTAACCAACCCCCGAACCTTAGATCTCTCCCTTTTAGGTTTTTCCTTTCTTTAACCTTTCCTTCGGATAAATCAAAAACCGGTTGTAAATGAATTAAGATTCAAGTTAATCAATAGCTTGACATCCAAATTTCACCGCAACAGAAGGCATCACCGAAGCTGGGACAAAACATCCATAAAAATGTCAACCCAATACACCATTTCAAAGGAAATTCCATGAGGATCTCAAATATGGTGCTAGCTTCTTAAAAAGATCCTTGGAAGTGGGTGAAAACAGGCCACGGTTTTTTCATGCTCAAACTGAAATCACCACATACAAGCATACAATTGATCCAGACATTGCCTACAAGGTGTAGGGCTTTAGATGCACCAATAATGAGCCCTAAAGAGTGCCTAGAATGAGAGTTTTGAATCAAAGAAGGTTACCTAATGGAGCTGCTCTGTTGACCCTTCAAAATGGTTATAAGCTTTGCTCTGATGATGCTAAACCACTCCATGTGCTTTGGTGAAGAAGAAATGGACCAATGCTTAAAAAACATCCCAGAGAATCTTCAGATTCGAAGAGAGAGAAGTTTTGAAATTTTTTGAGTGAATGAGCTCCTCTGACCAGCTACCTTGCCTTCTGAGCATTAGCGTTTCCATTTTGGCTTAAATATGGTGGGTTAGGAACATCCATGCAGGCCCATGATGATTTAATCATGTGATTTCAAAAATTGCCAAAAAAATCTCATTTGAAGCATACATGGGTTACAGCTCTCTTCCATTCCCTTTTTGTCAGCCAATGTGGTAAATGAGGGGAGTATGAATGAATGAAGGTGGTTTGAAACATTGAGAATGAGTTTGTGTAAAGTTTAAGTCAATACCTCTTATGGCATGAAAATGTGAAAAAAGGCTTGTAATGTGTATTGATGTTTGTTCAAATTGGGTAATCAGCATTGTAACGCCCATTTTTAATTATTTAGTCTTCCCGTATTGTTTTGTTTTCGGTGGATTAAGCGTGGGGATTTGCTCGAGGATTTGAGTTCCATAATATTAGAAAATATGACTAATAATAATAATGGTATGATAATTAATAGTGTTTATACTATTATTATTAATATTATCGTTATTATTATCATATTTAAAATATTAGTGGAAATTAAATTTATGGACTTAAGAAAATAAGAAATAATGATATTATTATTAATAATAATATCGGAATAAAAGAAAATGAGGATTTATTTGGGATTAAGGGAAAACTTGGTATTTGTGTGAAAAAGGGAATTGGAAGGAAAGAGGGAGAACACGATTGTGAAGGAGAAGAAGAAAAGAAGACACGGTTGGAGAAAGAGCAAGGTCTGAGGCTTGAGCAAAGGAAAGAGATCATCAAGGCGGTGAAATTGTGAAGGTTCATCATCAGACTGCATTTCGAGGTAAGGGGGGAGGATTAATCAATCAATTTGGTTATGCATGAAATTGGTAGAAAAGGGGAAAATCCCTAATCCCCATAGGATGATGATGATTTAATGATAGCTGCATGTTAGTAATTCTGTTATGATGATGGTTGTTAGGTTATATTTTTGTTGCATGTGCTGATTGAAGGTTTGGGGGTTTCCGGTAAGAATCCAGAGTTACACCGGAAGTTGGTAATCGCGTAGATGTAAGCATTACCGAGCGGAACCGAGTTAGATATTATAGTCGGGTAGTGGAATGGCTTTCTGGTATGTTGGGGTTGGATTGGAAATAAAATCGGATGAACTCGGAGTGCGTTGCCGACTCTGAGCTGAGAGCTGATTTCTGCAGAATTCGCGTGCATTCGCTGGGCGAATGGGGGCGAGCCTTCGCCAGGCTTCGCCAGGCGAACAGGGCAGCAAATGCTGCCTTTCGCTTCTGTTTGGCTTCGCTAGGGGTTTCTCCGGGCGAGTCCCAGCGAGTGTTCACTGCGGGGCTTCGCCAGGCGAATGGCGGTGAACATGACAGCATTTGTGATTTTTCTGCTGTGTTGTTCCGTTCTCGCGTGGTTGGACCCTTGTTGGTCGTGAGTGAGTACGTGGTTATCGTGGATCGGCTGAGATTATGAATGTGATGTAGAGAGCGTGTGCACGAATATTCATCGATATGGACGATTGAACTGAAGTACGCTGTGAATGCCTTAAAAGGTTGTGTACTCTTCGATTAAGAATGAATATGTATGCACGGTGTGCGAGAGATGCGGATCAGTAGGATCGTTACGCATTGAGTGTGTTGATGCGTATGTGACATATAATTGGATCAGTAGGATTGCGTATGCCTTGTGTGCATCGTACTGATGTGTTGTGGTGATGAATTGGATCATTAGGCTCGACACACTTTGTGTGCCTGTATGTATATACATTATATGATGAGTGGATCAGTAGGATCATGTGCATTGTGTGTGCTATGTGATTATGCTTAGCGGCTTGCATTACATGTGGACGTGGTGAATCGTTGCTCGGTGGAGCGTATGTGATTCACTCACGTGCTCCAAATGGGGAGCGTGTGGACGTGAGGCCTGTGTGGCTCACGTGCTCCAAATGGGGAGCGTGTGGACACGGTGTATATATATATATATATATATATATATATATATATATATATATATATATATATATATATATATATATATATATATATATATATATATATATATATATATATATATATATATATATATATATATATATATATATATATATATATATATATATATATATATATATATATATATATATATATATATATATATATATATATATATATATATATATATATATATATATATATATATATATATATATATATATATATATATATATATATATATATATATATATGCATGTTATGTGGTGTATGACAGACTAATTCTTATTTTCCGTTGCAATGTTACTGAAAATGTTTTTTGAAAAATGATATGTGGAATTTTGTGGTGAATTGTGACATCCCGTAAGTGGGAGAAACTCTGATATGTACTTACTTTTAAGTGTTTTATTTTGTTTTGGGAAACGGGGTGTTACAAGTTGGTATCAGAGCAGGTCGGTTCGTCCGCCCAGTGTAGCGTTTTGAGTCTGTCAGTAGAATAGAGTCGGTTGCTTTCAGTTAACCTGTTGTTGTTGTTGTTGTTAAGTAGTTTGGTTGGGAGGAATGATGTGACGTTGGTTGCGGCTATGTAGGATATGGCACAGGCGGTGGCCAATCAGAATCTGGCTGCAGGTGCTCAGTTCAGAGACTTGATGCAGTTTCAGAGCAACAAGCCACCGAAGTTTGAGGGTGGAATTCTAGATCTGGTAGCTTCACAGAAATGGCTGAAGGCGATAGAGAAGATCTTCAGGACCATGGGGTGCAGTGACGAGTAGAAGGTGAGATTCGGTACTCACATACTCGAGGGGGAAGCCGAAGCTTGGTGGGATAATTGTCGTCAGAAATGGAGGATTCGGGGACTTCGATTACTTGGGAGGTGATTCGGTCTGGATTTCTGGAGAAGTATTTTCCAGAAGATATCAGAAGTGCTAAAGAGGTGGAATTTTTAGAGTTGAAACAGGGCAGCATGTGGTAGCCGAATATGCGGCTAAGTTTGAGGAGCTGGCTCAGTATTGTCCTTATTACAATACTGAGGAAGCTATGACTTCTAAGTGCCTGAAATTTGAGAATGGGCTGAGGCCGGAGATCAAGATGGGAATCGCATGTCAGAAAATGAGGAGCTATCCTGAGTTGGTGAGTAGAAGTCGCATCTATGATAATGAAAACCGTGCGAGGATTGCACATTACAAGGCGGCGAGTGACCGCAAGGTTAAGCAAAGGTTCGGTGGTACACCTTATAGTGTGCCGACCGGTAAGGGAAAGCAGAAGGTTGTGTCTGATAAGAGATTCCGAGATAGGAAGGCATCGACAGATTTGAAATGTTATCGGTGCGGTGTCGCTGGGCATCATGCTATTGATTGTCCTCAAGAGATTAAGAAGTGCTTCAAGTGTGGGAAGCCGGGCCATGTGATGACGGATTGTAGGACTAATATGCCTACTTGTTATAACTGCGGTGATAAAGGCCATATTAGCACTCATTGTGAGAGGCCAAGGAAGGCGCAAGCCCCTCAGGTCAGCGGTAAAGTGTTTGTGGTGGTGGGTACTCAGTCGGCGGACGAGGAGCGTTCGATCAAAGGTACATGTTTTATCAATAACATTCCTTTGACTGCTATGATTGACACGGGTGCGACCCACTCGTTTATCTCTATTGATTGTGTGAATAGGTTAGGCTTGGTGTCGACTACTCTTGAGCGGCGGATGACTATTGAAACTCCCTCGATTGGTTCAGTGACTACTTCGCTTGTATGTTTGAAGTGTCCACTGACTATCTTTGGCCAAGATTTTGGCGTAGATTTAATTTGTTTGCCACTTGGTAGTTTGGATGTTATACTTGGTATGAACTGGTTGGAGTTCAACCGAGTGTACATTGATTGTTTCCGGAAGGTGTTATTGTTTTTGACTTCAGAAGAGGAAGCGTTGGCAAATTCCTTGTCCGGTAAGGATTTGAGAACCTTGTTGAAAGATGAAGCGCAGATGTTTGCTTTATTTGCATCACTGTCTGCTAACAACAAGGCATTGTTAGATGAGTTAGCTGTGGTGAATGAGTTTCCGGAGGTATTCCCGGATGATATTACCGAGTTGCCTCCGAAGAGAGAAGTTGAGTTTAGCATTGATCTGGTACCTGGTACGAGGCCTATTTCTATGGCGCCGTACAGGATGTCGGCAGTGGAGTTGGCCGAGTTGAAATATTAGATTGGGGAGTCGTTGGATAGAAAGTTTATCAGACCTAGTGTGTCGCCGTGGGGAGCTCCACTATTGTTAGTGAAAAAGAAGGACGGTAGTATGCGGTTGTGTATCGATTACCGCCAGTTGAACAAAGTGACCATCAAGAACAAATATCCTCTTCCAAAGATTGATGATTTGATGGATCAATTAGTGGGAGCTCGTGTGTTCAGTAAGATCGACTTGAGGTCGGGTTATCATCAGATAAGAGTTAAGGAAGGTGATATTTAGAAGATGGCGTTTAGAACTCGATATGGACATTACGAGTATGCGGTAATCCCTTTCAGAGTGTCTAATGCGCCGGGTATGTTTATGGAGTATTTGAACCGTATCTTTCATTCTTATTTGGATCAGTTTATTGTCGTGTTCATTGATGACATACTGATTTATTCTAAGTCTGAGGAAGAGCATGCAGAGCATTTGGGAATTGCTTTACAAGTGTTGAAGGATAACAAGTTGTTTTCTAAGTTATCGAAGTGTGAATTCTGGTTGAAGACTGTGAGTTTTCTGGGGCATATTATTTCAGGTGATGGTGTTTCAGCAGACCCTTCGAAAGTTAGTGCGGTGTTACAATGGGAACCACCAAAGACGGTAACTGAAGTTAGAAGCTTCTTGGGTTTAGCTGGTTATTACCAAAGATTTATTGAGGGCTTTTCCAGATTGGCTTTGCCGTTGACTCAGTTGACGAGGAAAGATCAAGTGTTTGTGTGGGATGCTGCTTGTGAGGAAAGTTTTGAGGAGCTGAAAAAGAGATTAACTTCAGCGCCGGTGTTGGTGTTACCGAATCCGTGTGAGCCTTTTGTGGTGTATTGTGATGCGTCCAAGATGGGATTGGGGAGAGTTCTTATGCAGAATGGAAAAGTGGTAGCTTATGCGTCGCAGAAATTGAGGGTGCATGAGCGAAATTATCCTACTCATGACCTTGAATTGGCTGCGGTGGTTTTTGTTTTGAAGATCTGGAGACATTATTTATATGGTTCGAGGTTTGAGGTGTTCAGTGATCACAAAAGTTTGAAGTACCTGTTTGATCAGAAAGAGTTGAACACGAGGCAGAGAAGATGGTTGAAATTTTTGAAAGACTGTGATTTCAGTTTGAGTTATCACCCAGGGAAGGAGAATGTTGTTGCAGATGCGTTGAGCAGAAAGACGATTCATATGTCGGCTTTGATGGTAAAAGAGATGGAGCTGGTTGAGCAGTTTCGAGATTTGAGTATGGTTTGTGAGTTTACTACAGGTGGTGTAATGTTGGGTAAATTGCAAGTAAAGAATGATTTCTTGGATTTGATAAGGGAACATCAGAAGTTAGATGTGAAACTTGTGGATTTGATGCGTGAGGCCGGAAGTGACTCCGGTAGTGATTTCAAGTTGGATGATGCGGGTGTGTTGAGGTTTCGGAGCAAAATTTGTGTGCCGGATAATGATGAGCTGAGGAAGTCGATTTTGGACGAAGGGCATCGTAGTAGCCTGAGTGTTCATCCAGGAGCTACGGAAATGTATCAGGATTTGAAAAAGTTGTTTTTATGGTCGGGCATGAAAAAGGACATTGCTCTTTATGTGTATGCTTGTTTGATATGTCAGAAATCGAAGGTAGAGCATCAGAGACCTTCTGGGATGATGCAACCATTAGAGATTCCGGTTTGGAAGTGGGACTATATCGCCATGGATTTTGTTACCGGTTTGCCGAATACGGCAAGAGGATTTGATGCCATTTGGGTGATTGTGGATCGGCTTACTAAGTCTGCACACTTTGTGCCTATTAGTATTAGCTTTCTGTTGGAGAAGCTTGCAGAGATATACATTCGGGTAATTGTGAAGCTTCATGGGGTGCCGTTGAGTATTATGTCGGATAGAGATCCGAGGTTCACTTCTGTATTTTGGAAGAGTTTGCAAGAGGCCTTGGGTACCGAGTTGAAGCTGAGTTCGACTTATCATCTGCAGACGGATGGGCAGTCGGAGAGGACTATTTAGACTTTAGAGCACCTGTTGCGGGCTTGTGTGTTAGAGAAAGGTGGTACGTGGGATACTCATTTTCCTTTGGTGGAGTTCACGTACAACAACAGTTACCATTCTAGTATCGGGATGGCACCGGTTGAGGCTCTTTATGGTAGGAGGTGCAAAACTCCCTTGTGTTGGTATGAGTCAGGGGAGAATGTGGTGTTGGGACCAGAGTTGGTGCAGTAGACTACTGAGACAGTGCAGATGATCCGTGAGAAGATGAAAGCATCTCAGGATCGGCAGAAGAGTTATTATGATACCGCAGGAAAGAGTTGGAATTCAGTGAGGGTGACCATGTATTTTTGAGGGTTAACCCAGTGACGGGTATTGGACGTGCATTGAAGTCCAAGAAGTTGGATCCGATGTTTATCGGGTCGTATCAGATATTGTAGAGGATTGCGGTTGTGGCTTATAGGGTGGCATTGCCGTCGGAGCTTTCGAACTTGCATGACGTGTTCCATGTGTCGCAACTTCGGAAGTATGTACCCGATCCGTCTCATGTGATTCAGAGGGATGAAGTCCAAGTTAGAGAGAATCTAACTGTGGAGACGTTACCGTTGAGGATCGAGGATCGCAAGATGAAGCGACTCATAGGGAAGGAAATACCTTTGGTGAGAATGGCTTGAGGAGGTGCTGCAGGAGGCAGTGTGACATGGGAACTGGAGAGCAGGATGCGGGAAGCGTATCCAGAGCTGTTTCCATCAGGTATTTTCAAGGACAAAAATAATTAAAGTGGGGGAGAGTTGTAACGCCCATTTTTAATTATTTAGTCTTCCCCTATTGTTTTGTTTTCGGTGGATTAAGCGTGGGGATTTGCTCGAGGATTTGAGTTCCATAATATTAGAAAATATAACTAATAATAATAATGGTATGATAATTAATAGTGTTGATACTATTATTATTAATATTATCGTTATTATTATCATATTTAAAATATTAGTGGAAATTAAATTTATGGACTTAAGAAAATAAGAAAAAATAATATTATTATTAATAATATTATCGGAATAAAAGAAAATGAGGATTTATTTGGGATTAAGGGCAAACTTGGTATTTGTGTGAAAAAGGGAATTGGAAGGAAAGAGGGAGAACACGGTTGTGAAGGAGAAGAAGAAAAGAAGACACGGTTGGAGAAAGAGCAAGGTCTGAGGCTTGAGCAAAGGAAATGGATCATCAAGGCGGTGAAATTGTGAAGGTTCATCATCAGACTGCATTTTGAGGTAAGGGGGAGGATTAATCGATCAATTTGGTTATGCATGAAATTGGTAGAAAAGGGGAAAATCCCTAATCCCCAAAGGATGATGATGATTTAATGATAGCTGCATGTTAGTAATTATGTTATGATGATGGTTGTTAGGTTAGATTTTTGTTGCATGTGCTGATTAAAGGTTTGGGGGTTTCCGGTAAGAATCCGGAGTTACACTGGAAGTTGGTAATCGCTTAGATGTAAGCATTACCGAGCGGAACCGAGTTAGATATTATAGTCGGGTAGTGGAATGGCTTTCTGGTATGTTGGGGTTGGCTTGGGAATAAAATCGGCTGAACTCGGAGTGCGTTGCCGACTCTGAGCTGAGAGCTGATTTCTGCAGAATTCGCGTGCATTCGCTGGGCGAATGGGGTCGGGCCTTCGCCAGGCGAACTGGGCAGCGAATGCTGCCTTTTGCTTCTGTTTGGCTTCGCTAGAGGTTTCGTCGGGCGAGTCCCAGCGAGTGTTCGCTGCGGGGCTTCGCCAGGCGAATGGCGGCGAACATGACAGCATTTGTGATTTTTCTACTGTGCTATTCCGTTCTCGCGTGGTTGGACCCTTGTTGGTCGTGAGCGAGTACGTGGTTATCGTGGATCGACTGAGAGTATGAAGGTGATGTAGAGAGCGTGTGCACGAATATTCATCGATATGGACGATTGAACTGAAGTACGCTGTGAATGCCTTAAAAGGCTATGTACTCTTCGATTAAGAATGAATATGTATGCACGGTGTGCGAGAGATGCGGATCAGTAGGATCGTTACGCATTGAGTGTGTTGATGCGTATGTGATATATAATTGGATCAGTAGGATTGTGTATGCCTTGTGTCTATCGTACTGGTGTGTTGTGGTGATGAATTGGATCATTAGGATCGACACACTTTGTGTGCTTGTATGTATATACATTATATGATGAGTGGATCAGTAGGATCGTGTGCATTGTGTGTGATGTGTGATTATGCTTAGCGGCTTGCATTACATGTGGACGTGGTGAATCGTTGCTCGGTGGAGCGTATGTGATTCACTCACGTGCTCCAAATGGGGAGCGTGTGGACGTGAGGCCTATGTGGCTCACGTGCTCCAAATGGGGAGCGTGTGGACGTGAGGCCTGTGTGGCTCACGTGCTCCAAATGGGGAGCGTGTGGACGTGAGGCCTGTGTGGCTCACGTGCTTCAAATGTGGAGCGTGTGGACGTGAGGCCTGTGTGGCTCACGTGCTCCAAATGGGGAGCGTGTGGATGCGGTGTATGAGTTACTCGCGTGCTCCAGTGGGGAGCGTGGATGGGGTTTTGGATCGTTGCTCGGATGGAGTGTACACGACCACCCGTGTCCCAAGTGGGGGACGTTGATATTTGTTTATATGAGATCAGGAGGAGCATTGTAGGGGTAAATCGTTGCTCAGAAGGAGTGTATGCGATCTATACTGAGTTGAGTTGGTACCACATTTTTGTTGAGTTTAGTGCATGTGTTGCATAGTGAGTTGGGCATGTGTTGCATTGTTGTTTGTGTGTGTGTTGTGGTTGTTGGTGATGGGACAATAGGTCCGGGTGTGAGAATTATGAAATAAATGATTGATTGATTTCTGCCTTTTATTTCATGTATGTATATACCGTTATTAATTGATCGAGATTCTCACCCCTTTGTTGTTGTTGTGGTCTGTGCTTCTTCGGAAGTGCAGACAATCTAGGTATTTAGCTAGCTCGGATTGTGGCGTCGCTGTAGGACATGCTCTGATACGTAACACTGGGGCTTTTGGGAGTTTGTTGTCATTTATTGTTCATGTGTGCCCCTGTGGCGTATCTTTCTTTTGTGAATATGTGATGATGCACGATGGATAAACATGTTTTTGGGCAATTGGCCGACTTTTGAATATATGACGATATATATATATATATATATATATATATATATATATATATATATATATATATATATATATATATATATATATATGTATATATATATATATATATATATATATATATATATATATATATATATATATATATATATATATATATATATATATATATATATATATATATATATATATATATATATATATATATATATATATATATATATATATATATATATATATGTATGTATATATATATATATATATATATACATATATATATATATGTATATATATATATATATACATATATATATATATATATATATATATATATATATATATATATATATATATATATATATATATATGTATATATATATATATGTATATGTATATATATATATATATGTATATATATATATATATATATGTATATATATATATATGTATATATATATATATATATATACATATATATATATATATATATATATATATATACATATATATATATATATATATATACATATATATATATATATGTATATATATATATATATATATGTATATATATATATATACATATATATATATATATATATACATATATATATATATATGTATATATATATATATATATGTATATATATATATATACATATATATATATATATATATATATATATATATATATATATATATATATATATATGTATATATATATATATGTATATGTATATATATATATATATGTATATATATATATATATATATGTATATATATATATATATATGTATATATATATATATATATATACATATATATATATATATATATATATATATATATATATGTATATATATATATATATATATATATATATATATATATATATATATATATATATATATATATATATATATATATATATATATATATATATATATATATATATATATATATATATATATATGTATGTATATATATATATATATGTATATATATATATATATATATATATATATATATATATATATATATATATATATATATATATATATATATATATATATATATATATATATATATATATATATATATATATATATATATATATATATATATATATATATATATATATATATATATATATATATATATATATATATATATATATATATATATATATGCATGTTCTGTTGTGTATGACAGGCTAATTCTTATTTTCCGTTGCACTGTTACTGAAAATGTTTTTTAAAAAATGATATGTGGAATTTTGTGGTGAATTGTGACATCCCGTAAGTGGGAGAAACTATGATATGTACTTACTTTTAACTGTTTTATTTTGTTTTGGGAAACGGGGTGTTACAAGCATCATGACCATTATATGAAGATGAGGTAGTCTTAAAAATTCAAAAACAAACTCCTTTTATGACTTGTAATAGAAAGCAATCAAATCATGTTAAAGAATCACCTTTTCAAGCTCATCATGATTCAAATCATCACATGAATCAAAAAACATCATGGAAATTGAATTCATGATAATGTTAAGGCCATTGGACGCAAGTTTCATGTTGGATAAAATTGGATTAGAGGCCTTGAAGTTCATGGAAATGGTCATTGAAATGGAAGACCTAGAGTGAAGTTTCCAAACATACCCTTGCCTTGTGAAGACCATAACTTGAGTTCCAAATATGTGAATGATGACTTCTATGACGTTTTAGAAAGCTAAGGCAATGTGGAACAACTCTCATGTTTACTTGAAAGTGAGGAAGAGCTTGTTTCTATGTGAAAAATCCCTTGGAAGTGAGTTGACTTTTGGTGCCTCTAAGATCTTTTCATCTGATGACACCAACTTGTTGACACCATAACTTGAGATGTACAAACTAAATGGATGAGTTATTATACTAAAAAGAAAGCTTGAAGGATGATTAAAAAGTCTCATGTTTGTGAGAAAAGGATATTGAACTTACATCATGGGGAAAATAGTCCTTGAAGTCAGGCACCAAAAGAGGGGACTTTACACTGAAATCAACTAAAACCCTAATTTAGTAACTCCTTGAACTCTTGAATCTCCTTGATTTGATCTCAACATAACATCTTAGATGCTTCAAGACGACTTCTCATGTCTTCAATGACCTAGAACCAAGTCTTGAGTCCTCTCAAGTCCATAGTTGACTTTTGGTTGACCAGATGAAACCCTGACACCATATCCTTTGACTGAGGCTCTTGCAGATGATTTGAATGACCATACAAACTCCATAAAGACCTCTCAAGATACACACTGAGCTTTTTAACCAAGCCTTATTCCAAAATGGTGACCTCATGACCCTCTAATGACCCTCCGATGATCCTTAAGATAGGAGGTGACACCCATACACAAACCTCTCCCCTCAAGGAGCTTTGAAACCCAACTCTGATGGCAATGAACTCCTGATGGCTTACCAATGATACCGTTTCTTGAGCTTGAACGTGAACTTCTCCTCTTGAATGGCAAACATAACACCTCTTGATCCCTTGCTTAGAACCAATGTTATGCAAAATGCAAATTCTAAATGAAAAGAAACATAAGCCAAGTTAGAAAGAAAAGGTTGGTCAAATTTTGGGGTGCAACAGTTGCCCCTATTCAAACGACTTGGACCTGAAGGGATGAAAAGCGAACGACTTTCAAACATTCAAGGTAAAAGGTGGTTGAATACAAAATAACCCAGAAATTTGCCAACTGCAAAATAGTAAACTATAGAGTTGTCCACCAAAGTTGAAATATGATCATTGGAGAAATGTATCTGATAGTTGTAGGAAAGTGAGCTAACTCACCACCAAAGTATTGACATGTAGTCAGAAAAAACATTTGCTAACACACAGGTGTTAGACGAAGGCTTGGATCTAGAAGGGGGAGTTGAATAGATCCCAATTTAAAATCAGTCGGCGCTACCAATTAAAAATTGTTTTTTCAAAATATTTGTTTTTAAATTTGCGGTAGCGGCCATGGAAAAATTACGTCTAAGAACGAACTGTTATTAGAAAACCGGATATGCGTCTAGCCTTATGGATATGATAATGAGCAAAGTTTGATTCAACACACTAGTCACACTATCAGTTGATTTTATCACTTATTAGTAGAGCTAGCACCAATGATCTACAATGCCCACAAAGTAGGCAAATGGAGTAAGTAAACTTTGGTGTAGGCAATTTATCAAACACTTGGTGTGCAATACACTCCAAGTGTGGTTTGGCTTGAGTAAGATACTTTAATTTTCTTGTGCAATGTATTGTTGCACTAAAGTTCAAAACAGTAATAGGTACTTACTCAATTCAACCCAACTTATGATATAATTTCTTATACTAAAATCACTTAAATTTTAAGCCAAAATTGAAAGTGCTGAAAAGTAAAGGAGACAAAGATTTGTTGAGGCAGTTCCCCCGCCGTCCTCGCTTCGGGGTACGTCTGCCCTCAATTCTAATAATAGAATTGAGATCAATATATTAGATATCACCTGTAATGTAGAAATGCTTATACAAGAATTGATAAGCAAAATGTACAATCAAGCCGTCTTGAAGTTGATGATGCTATCGCTTCTTGCTCCTTGATTTGAGTCGAATCAAATTCTCCGATTGTTGTGAGTAGACCTCCGATTCCAGCCCCTTTGTTGAATAACCTTCAGTTCTTTAAACCCTCGGCCCGACTGATCTCACGCACAACCAAATCGAACCCGGAACACTCTTGAACGCTTCACTGATTTTCGTTACTAGATTGATGAAGACTACCGCTTCTCAATCACATTCACTCAGCTGAAGTAGGTATTGATGAACCGTACAGAAAAACCTCAAAAATCTCCAAATCTTGGAAGGTAAAACCTTCAAGGTTTTATCCAAGAAAAACTTGCCTTCAAAAACATCCCAAACCAGATTTCCGATCACGGCTTCGGACCTTATCACCTTGAACAAGATCACAATCACCCCAAGAATTATTGTGTGTAATTGTTATGTTGTGGGTTGTAAAAGATAAAGATTGATGAACTTTGATGGCACCTCTTACACTTTTCTTGATTTGGGCAGATTTGAAGAGACACCAGTGTGCGTCGACCATAGGTCAACGTGTGTTGACCCGTGAGTAAAGTAATAGCTTCATGCGTTGACTCATGGTCTCCATGCATTGATTCATACCTTCCTGCGCTGACCCGTGAGAAAAGCGCAGATGCATGCGCTGACTCAATGGTCGACTCATGGCCTGAAAATCTGCAGAAAATTGTTATTTATTTGGTTTTTATGCATTTAGTTATAACCACATATCATACGTATATATTGTATCAAGTAAAGCACTTTAAATGATATAAGAAGGATATGGTGGATGGAATATTTGCATTTGTCTTTGTATAGGCGGAACCGATAATGTCGATTCATCCATGATTGTAATTTGTCATCATCGAAACTCAAGATCGTATGTTCTATGACGGTTTGCCCTCACATACTCCCCCTTTTTGATGATGACAACCTGTGTGAAACCAATAAGACTTAAATGCAATATTACACCTAAGGTAGCATAAGCTCCCCCTTTCTTTTTCAATCCTGTACTGGTGTGGTCTTCTTGGCTTTGATCTCTTCTCCCCCTTTGACAACATCAAAAAGAGAAAGAGAACGATTAAGAGTAAAGTGTTCAAATCAACAAGATTATTAACAGGCAATATCTCATCATAAACCAATATTCACACATAATATTGAGAATGAAAAGCAATAATGCAATGAATATTCAAAGGATAAATAATGGAAAGCAAATGCATTTAGAAATCCCAAATAGTTCATGACAAGTTAAACAAGTTAAAGACGATACATCATAACAACAACAACAAAATAACATAAAGTGAACTTAGAAATATAATGCCCACGGCCACGCCCTCGTCCCCTGTTATGGTAATGTGGATGACGGTAATGATCTGCCAAGTCAGTGAATTCCACTGTGATGTTGTTCAGGTAATTCAAACTGTTGGTAATGTCCCTTTCCGAAGCTTCATGGGACGTAACAAGAGCTTCAAATCGGGCGTCCATTCGGGTGGAGAAGTTGTTGAGACGTTCATTTTGTGTTTGTAGTTGGTTTTGAATTTGAGCGAATCACTCATCTTGAGTACGCATAAAGTTTTGTAGTTCGAGTTGCATGGACTGCATCATGTTGAGAATGTCAGACATGTTGGATTGCGGAGGAGATGGAGGCACTTCAGTATATCCATGATACGGATCATACTATTTCCCCAGAGTGGTCCAGCCATTGTGCTGCCACTCCCCCCTAGCCTTGGTTGTTGTAGTCTTCGTCGTCCTCAGGTTGAGCTGTGTATGGAACCCAATCAGTATTTGTGTACCCAGGTGACTCAGTTGGGTGATAATTGTCATATGCCTCATGCGCAGGTTGTTCTTCTTCTTCGTCTTCTTCTGCCTCTTCAGATGCTTCTTGTTCCTCTTCAGCATTGTCTTCCCTTTCCTCACTTTCTTCAGACGCTTCAATCACTCTAGGTGTAGTTGCTCTGCAAACAAAACCATACATTCTTAGTTCTTGGAACCAATAGTATCCCATCATTGAAAGGGTCTTAGGGCCAAATTCCTTATCGGAGGATATTGATGTGTATGGAAATGTTGGATAGACAACATTTGCATCGGTGAGAACTTCCTGAATGAATGACCCATATGCGAGAGCAGTTCCTCTGGCGGAGTCCCGTAATGCAAACATGCGACTGGCGATATAGTGAGGCCAGTTAATTCTGATTTGATTTTTCAGAATTTAAATGAGATGAACCTCAACATGTTCAACTCTGGAAAGCCCACCTTTCTTTGGCCGCAGAATGCGCGCCACAATCCACTGAAGAATGAGCTCACCTGTTCGTAATTGCCCTGCAGTGACGGTTCTAGGGAATGCATCACTATTCACAATGTTTGCTAGATACGACCTTTTAAACATGGAATTTAAAGCTGATTTGAATTAATAACCAGCCACGGTTTGAGAATCTATTACCTCAGGAAGAGGATTTTCACTAGCCGCTAATTGCAGATTGAAATATTTACTCCACATAGTAAAGTTAAGATTTACCATTGTGGAGCCTACTTGGGAGTGAAAGAACTGACCGCCGAACCTGCCATTGATGTCGGTGTAGAAGACTCGAACCAAGTCTTCACTGTACTTAGAGTTGCATTCCAAGAAGTTGTTAATGCCTTGAAATTGTAGCAAGGATAGAACTTTGGTGAGATGAATGTGTTCTGCAGTGAGTTTGTAGAATGCATGTTGCTTAACTACCCCCCGTTTTCCGATGTCTGTGTTGAATTTCTCAGCAAGAGTTGGAGGAACAAGGGATGCAGCAGTGACCAGTATGGAAGCTGATGATGAAGGTGCTCTTGATCGCTTGCTGGTGATTTTGCAGGAAGAGGAAGCCATTGATGGTGGTTGGAGAGGATTTGGATTTGTAGAGAGAAGGAGTGTGATTGCAGAGAAGGTTATGAGTGTGATTGTAGAGAAGGATGATTGCTCCTTTTATAGATGAAACTCTTAGGGTTTTGTTTTTGAGAAGAGGGAAGGTCAAGAGACAATAGGCATAGTAGGTTCAAGTCACTAAGAAAATAGAGTAAATGTGCAGAGCATGCTGATAAAGATCATTTAATGCGCAGGAAGTTGAAATAATTTGCAGACAATTTGGGTTTTCGCGCGATGCATCGACCATACATATACATGCGTTGATGCATACTTGTTAAATTTTGGCAGATTCAAAAACCCAGAAGCATGCGTCGACCAGTCCCCTGTTATGGTCGACTCATACAAGCAAAAATGCAGATTTTCATGTTTATGCATAGATGAGCATACATTTGATGCATAAATAGAATGCCACACCATAAAAAGCATCCAAACAGATATAATACCTGCGAAATGTCATATATACACAGTATTTGTCAGACAATACCACTTTTTGAGAATGAAATTTGTAGAGAGAGAGAAACAATATCACCTCTATACCAAGTTTGGTTGAGACATTAGACAATTGTGCTTGCAATAATTTCGACTAGTTAGTTGTTCAACAACATAATTGTAACGAAAATAAGATGAATAAAAAAATTACGACACCCGATCCGAAATATCGAGAATGCCTAGTTCTCGACGGATATGAAAGAAAGGTTCAGTCGCTAGCGACTTTGTGAAAATATCCGCTAGTTGATCTTTAGTGTTCACATGTTCAAAAATAACATCACCTTTCTCTACATGATCCCTGAGAAAGTGATGGTGAATCTTGATATGTTTGGTGAGATTAATGGCACTAGTATTGTCGCAAAAGATGGGGATACGTTCAAGTTTAAGGTTAAAATCCAATAGTTGTTGCTTAAGCCATAGGACTTGAGCGCAACAACTACCGGCGAAAACGTATTCCGCTTTGGCGGTTGACAAAGCAACTGATACTTATTTCTTGCTATGCCAACTAACTAAGGAGTTTGAAAACAAGCGACATGTACCGCTAGTACTTCTCCTATCCGATTTGCAACCAGCAAAATCAGAATCAGAGAATCCTACCAACGAGCAATCATTACCTTTGGAATACCATAGTCCATACTTCAGAGTACTAGATAGGTATCGAAGTATTCGTTTGACAACTTTTAGATGGGATTCCTTGGAACATGATTGGTATCTTGCACGCATACACACGCTAAACATAATGTCGGGTCTAGAAGCAGTAAGATAAAGAAGTGAGCCAATCATACCTATATACCTTTTTACCCCTACGTCTTTACCTTTTTCATCTTTATTCAAGTTTGTGCATGTAGGCATAGGTGTGTCTATGGCTTTGGAGTTTGCCATGTCAAATCTCTTGAGCAGTTCTAAACAATACTTAGTTTGACTCATGAAAGTTCCTTCCTCAAGTTGTTTAATTTGCAATCCGAGAAAGTATGTGAGCTCCCCCATCATACTCATCTCGAACTCACCCTGCATAAGGTCAGAAAACTCTCTCACAAGATTCATGTTAGTTGACCCAAAAATGATATCATCCACATAAATTTGTACCAATATCAAGTGCTTTCCTTTACGCTTAATGAAGAGAGTGGTGTCCACTTTGCCTCTCGAATACCCTTGATTAAGCAAGAATTTTCTCAGACGCTCATACCAAGCTCTAGAAGCTTGTTTGAGTCCATACAAGGCTCTTTTTAGTTTGTAAACATGATCAGGATATTCGTGCGACTCAAAACCCGGAGGTTGAGCAACATACACTTCTTCATTAATGAAATCGTTAAGGAATGCACTCTTAACATCCATTTGGAATAATTTAAAGTCCTTCGCACACGCGAAGGCAAGCAAAAGGCGTATAGCCTTGAGTCGGGCAACCGGTGCATAAGTTTCCTCATAGTCGATGCCTTCCTCTTGGTTATACCCTTGCACGACTAAACGCGCCTTGTTACGGGTTATTACTCCGTTTTTGTCCAATTTATTCCTAAACACCCATCGGGTGCCGATTACTCGATGTCCGACAAGGTCCCATACCTCATTTCTCGTGAACTGATTAAGTTCATCTTGCATTGACAAAAACTAGTTTTCATCGAGTAGGGCTTCTTTAGGGTTTTTAGGTTCCATTTGTGAAACGAAAGCGAAGTGATAACAAAAATTACTTATCTTAGATCGGGTTGTAACACCCTTGGATATGTCTCCGAGAATGTTGTCAATTGGATGGTCTTTTGAAGACTTCCAAGCTTGAGGGAGATCATCTTTTGGAGGCGGATGAACTTCCTCGGTTTCTTCATGGTGGACATCTTTTTCCTTCTCAATTTTATCTTGGTCAGGCTGATCAATTCCTGGCTCGGCATTTTTGAGTATGTCTTCTGTAGATGTACCTGCGCCATGAAACACACTACCTTTTCCAACATTTCACGGATAAGATTCATCAAATGTTACATGTACCGATTCTTCGACAGTAAGTAATCTTTCATTGTAGATTCTATAGGCTTTACTCGACTGAGAGTATCCAAGGAAAATACCTTCGTCAGCCTTAGAGTCAAATTTACCCAAATTTTCCTTTCCATTATTTAAGACAAAACATTTGCAACCAAAAACATGTAGGTGAGACATGTTTGGCTTGCGCCCTTTTAAAAGCTCGTAAGGTATTTTGTTTAGAATGGGGCGGATGAGCACCCTATTTAAAACATAACAAGCCGTACTTATGGAGTCGGCCCAAAATTATTTCGGTAGTCCACTTTCATTGATCATTATTCTTCCCAACTCTTCTAAAATGAGATTTTTGCGCTCCACCACCCCTTTTTGTTGAGGAGTCCGTGGAGCGGAGAAGTTATGGTCAATACCGTAATTACCGAAATATTCTTCAAACAAATGATTTTCAAATTCACCTCCATGGTCGCTTCTAATTGACACAATGTTTGTGCTTAATTTATTTTGGGAAAGTTTGGAAAATTTTTCAAAGGCGGCGAATGTATCGCTCTTGCTAGCCAAAAAGATAGTCCAACAAAATCTAGAGAAGTCATCCACTATTACATACCCATAATAGTTTCCACCTAGGCTTTTAATTCTAGATGGCCCAAATAAATCCATATGGAGAAGCTCGAGAGGTCTCGTAGTTGAGACAATATTTTTGGATTTAAAAGAGATCCTCGTTTGCTTTCCCATTTGGTAAGCATCACAAAGGTGATCCTTGGTAAATTTTATTTTAGGGATACCTAAGACTAGATCTTTTGAAACTACTTTATTTAGAAAGTCAAAGTTAACATGTGCTAAACGCCTATGCCATAACCATGAGTCTTCACTCATTGTCATGAGACATTTGTCACTTGTTAACGATACCTCATTCAAATCTAGCATATAGACGTTGTTCACTCTTAGGCCATTAAACATATTCTTCTTGTTATTATTATGTGTAATTTTGCAACACTCTTTTGAAAATGATACATTGTATCCTTTGTCTCATAATTGGCTAATGCTAAGTAGATTATGTTTGAGACCCTCGACAAGCAACACATCGAAAATAGTAGTGGAAGAAGGGTTACCTACACTACCTTTACCAAGTATTGCACCACGATTATTATCACCATAGGTTACATACCCTTTCTTCTTTGCCGCGAAGTCTATGAATAGGGATATGTCTCCGGACATGTGTCTTGAACATCCACTGTTGAGAACCCATCTTCTCTCGGTGGTCTCGACACATTGTACCTGTTTTTTCTTATTCTTTTAGTGAGCGGAAAGACATAAGTTCACAGATTCTTCTTCATCACTTGAGCTTTCATCATCAGAGGAGGAGTCGCTATCGCTTTCCCAAGCTATATATGCTCTTCTCGGCTTTGATGACTTCTTATGTGATTTAATAAATTCCTTTTCTTTGCCCTTTTTGTTTAAAGGACAATCTGGTTTGTAATGACCGGGCTTTCCGCATTTGTAGCACGATCCTTTGGTGTCATTATTTCGAGAGTTCCTTGATTGCTTTCTGAAGTTGACAAGGTTCTTTTATGAGTGTTGAATGTCGTTCTTTCTCACATACCGGTTGTAGCGTTTTATGAACAGCCCCATATCCTCACTCTTGTCATCTTCTTCATCGTCACTTGATGAATAATCACTGTGCTCCTTATATTGAGACTTTAAGGAGGAAGTCTTGAGAGCAATGGATTTCTTCTCAATAGTCTTTGTTTTGTCCTTCTATTCTTTCCTTTCATGTTGGTCGAGGCTTAGGAGCACTTGTTCGTGCTCTTGTAGCTTTCCGAATAATGTTGTTATGTCCAAAGTTGTGAGGTCATTTGCTTCTTTGATGGCGGTTACTTTCGGTTGCCATTCCCTATTAAGACATCTCAGAATTTTGTTAGTAGCAACATCATTGGCCACTGGCCTACCAAGCGAATGCAATCTATTGATAAGATGAGTAAATCTCTTTTGCATGTCCGCAATGGTTTCCCCTTGCTTCATGTAAAAGAGATCAAACTCTTGTGTTAGTGTGTTGATTCTAGCAAGCTTCACATCATTTGTCACCTCATGGACGACTTGAAGTGAATCCCACATAGCCTTTGCCGTAAGACAATGGGAAACCTGATAATATTCATCA
Organism: Lathyrus sativus; assembly: GCA_963859935.3. Lineage (NCBI taxonomy): Eukaryota > Viridiplantae > Streptophyta > Magnoliopsida > Fabales > Fabaceae > Lathyrus > Lathyrus sativus. The sequence goes on along the minus strand of OZ012741.1, from coordinate 402,712,615 downwards.
ACTCCTAACGAGGAGATCAAAATATTCTTGGCTTTCCAATCTTAGTTGTATTTCTTCTCATCATCATCTGTCCACTGTGCTTCAGGCTTAGGCACAATCTCATTATTTTCATTGGTCATGGTTATTTCCATTGGACCATTGATAATAACATTTCATACTTTTCTATCTATGGAATTTATGTGCACCCGCATACAGTCCTTCCAATAACTATAATTTTCTCCATTAAAAAACGGGAGCTCTATTATAAGCCCCTTTAGGTTCGTTCGCCATTTTCTATCAAAGTTATACTCAAAGCACAGAGTGAACCGGTGCTCCTGATACCACTTGTTAAATGATGGCTTGGATCTAGAAGGGGGCGTTGAATAGATCCCAATTTAAAATCAGTCGGCGCTACCAATTAAAAATTGGTTTTTCAAAATATTTGTTTTTAAATTTGCGGAAGCGGCCGTGGAAAAATTATGTCTAAGAACGAACTGTTATTAGAAGACCGGATATGCGTCTAGCCTTATGGATATGATAATGAGCAAAATTTGATTCAACAAACTAGTCACACTATCAGTTGATTTTATCACTTATTAGTAGAGCTAGCACCAATGATCTACAATGCCCACAAAGTAGGCAAATGGACTAAGTAAATTTTGGTGTAGGCAATTTATCAAACACTTGGTGTGCAATACATTCCAAGTGTGGTTTGGCTTGAGTAAGATACTTTAATTTTCTTGTGCAATGTATTGTTGCACTAAAGTTCAAAACAGTAATAGGTACTTACTCAATTCAACCCAACTTATGATATAATTCCTTATACTAAAATAACTTAAATTTTAAGCCAAAATTGAAAGTGCTGAAAAGTAAAGGAGACAAAGATTTGTTGAGGCAGTTCCTCCACCGTCCTCGCTTCGGGGTACATCAGCCCTCAATTCTAATAATAGAATTGAGATCAATATATTAGATATCACCTGTAATGTAGAAATGTTTATACAAGAATTGATAAGAAAAATGTACAATCAAGCCCTCTTGAAGTTGATGATGCTATCGCTTCTTGCTCCTTGATTTGAGTCGGATCAAATTCTCCGTTTGTTGTGAGTAGACCTTCGATTCTAGCCCCTTTGTCGAATAACCTTCAGCTCTTCAAACCCTCGGCCCGACTGATCTCACGTACAACCAAATCGAACCTGGAACACTCTTGAACGCTTCACTGATTTCCGCTACTAGATTGATGAAGACTACCACTACTCAATCACCTTCGCTCAGTTGAAGTAGGTAGAGATGAACCGTACAGAAAAACCTCTAAAATCTCTAAATCTTGGAAGGTAAAACCTTCAAGGTTTTATCCAAGAAAAACCTGCCTTCAAAAACACCCCGAACCGGATTTGCGATCACGACTTCAGACCTTATCACCGTGAACAAGATCACAATCACCCCAAGAATTATTGTGTGTAATTATTATGTTTTGGGTTGTAAAAGATGAAGATTGATGAACTTTGATGGCACCTCTTTCACTTTTCTTGATTTGTGACAATTGACTCAAATTCATAATTGTTGTTGATAAAACTTAACAAAGTTACTATATATAGTAACCAACCAAACACAAAACTTAACAGCTTTTCAAACATAGTGGGGATAAAATCTGTTATGCTGAGGATAAAAATACGCTCTGCCGAGGATTGAGAGAAACAAACATCGGAAAATCATCCTGTTGCGGTGGAAATAGGATCACAAACTATTAATGAGTTTGAATCGCAATTCAATTCACAACCGCTCTTTGATTTATCCGAAGGAAAAGGTCAAAAAGGGAAAACCTATTTTGCATCGTAAACACAATGCGGGGAAAGATCTAGGGTTCGGGGGTTGGTTAAATTTAGGGAAGGTATTAGCACCCTAAACTTCTGTAGTACTCTACAGGAACCTTTTGTTCAAATGTTTACTATTTGCTTTATTTATTTGCTTAAGGTATATGTACAAAGGATTAAAAGTGAGAAAAGAGACCTAAGGGGTTAATTCTAAGTTTACTCGGCAAGACATCGCATCTTGTGCCTACGTATCCTTACGGGAGTGGAATCAGAGTAATCGTAGTTCCCCTCAAAAGGGAGGTTAGAAACGTCTTGACTGTGGCCAAGGTTTCAATGGGGAATAAACGTATCTTAGGGGCACGCTTACATGGAGTGTAGAAACTCTAAATCTCTACGTTGAATTGTTAAGTTGTAATTAGGGTTAGGTTAGGTTAGGGATTCCACGGCGGGAAACCCTAAAATGAGCGCGGCGGCTCTTTGACCTAATGCTAGGGGTAAAATTGTAATCTTGTCCACAGCGAGGCATTTGTGAAAATTTAGGGTTGAAAAGGTGTAAGGGTTGAAGGTGAGGACTATTGACGCGGCGGTCAAACGGCTAGACCTAATTCCTTCGGAGGAGTGAGATTATTGGTAAAGACGCGATAAACATACAATGGCAGAACATAAAGTGCGGAAAGATAAATGCGACAATTGTCTCGCAAAATTACATCCCATAAGCAGTTACAAATATGATAATTGAATATTTAAACTGAAAATAAAATCAATTGAACTTAGTCAGCTGCAAAAAATTAGACGGGAATGTTATTATACGGGGTTAGACAAAAAATTAGACGGGAATGTTAGGAATTTAAGTAGAAAATTATAATTAACGAAACAAGAAAAAAAGTTAGAAATTTGGATCTTAAAAATGAGGATGTTAGCGAAAAATTAATAAACAATGAAAATTAATATGCAAAGAAGATGGCGATAATATACAAGTGATAATGGAATATGGAATAGCAACGATGATGTCAGATTATGTACAAATATAAAAATAAATACAAAAATAAATAAATAAATATTAGTGAACAAGTTCATGGATAATCAAGAATACTGTTAGGAATGAAGGATGAAAATTGGAGTTGACGATAATTAGAAGTTAAGTGATGAACGTTTTGAGACAATGAGAATTTAGGTAATAAGAAAAGAGTTAGAATGGAATTAGGTTTTTTTTTTTGGGGGAAATTTAGAAAAGTTAGAGTTTTTAATGTGATTAAGAAAAAGAAAATAGATTAAAAGTTAGCAAAAAAAATTAGAACTTCGAAATTTGGTTTTTAAAAAAAAGGTTAGAAAATAAAAATAAAAGTTTGAAAATAAAAGAGAAAAGGTTAGAATTTTAATAAAAAAAAGAGTTAGAATGTTAGAATGGTAGAAATTTTGAAAAAAAGATATAAAAAGATTAGAAAAAAAAGAAGAGTTAGTTACTTTTGATGAAGACTGTAAGAGTTTTTGATGCTTGTCGATCCCCCCGTTTTGTTGCTTCTGAGGGTCCTTTTATACTTGATTTTTAAATCTTTTTCAATCTCAGATTTGATTTGAATATCTCAATCTTTTTCAATCTCTGATTTGATTTGAATTTTTATGATGATTTCAGATTTGATTCAATGATGGTGATGTTGATATTTAAATCTGATTTTCTTATGATGATGATATGATCTGATTGATTTGATTTTGCTCCATCTGGAATTCATTGGGATTGAATTTGATTAAAAAAGTGTTGGATTTAAATTTAAAAAGTTAGCAAAGAAAATAAGAGTTTCAAGTTAAATAAAAATTAGAATTTTAAGTTTAAAAAAAATGAGTTAGAAATTTTAAAATAAAAAACATTTGAATGTTGATTTTAAAAAATGTTAGAATTATTTTGAAAACTGTTAGAATTTAATTTTAAAAGGAATTTAGAATTTAAAAAAAAAAGAAGAAAAAGAAAAGGGCATTAGAATTTAATTTTAAAAAGAACTTAAAATTTTAATTTGAAAAAAAAAAGGTGTCAAAAAAAAGATTTAGATTTAATTTTAAAAAAAAAAAGTTAGAAGAAAAAAAAAAAGAAAAAAAAATTAATTTTAAAAAGAAGCTAGAGAAAAAAAGATTTAATTTTTAAAAAAGAAGTTAGAGAAAAAAAGATTTAATTTTTAAAAAGTTAGAAAAAAAGATTTAATTTTTTTAAAAAAGTTAGAAAAAAAGATTTAACTTTATAAAGGAGTTAGAAAAAAGATTTAAAAAAAGTTAGAAAAAAAGATTTAGCTTTAAAAAAGATAGAAAAAGATTTAACTTTAAAGAGGAGTTAGAGAAAAGATTTAAAAAAAATTAGAAAAAAGATTTAATTTTAAAAAGAAGTTAGATTTTTATTTTAAAAAAGGTATTAGAATTTGATTAAAAAAATGTGTTAGAAATTAATTTAAAAAGGTTATAAAAAATTTACTCTTGAAGAAAAGAAGAAAAAAAAAGTTAAATTTTAATCTAAATCCTAAAAGTTAGTAAGAAGAGCTTAAAATGATTTAAATAAATAAACTAAATAGAAAAGAAAAAAGAAAAAAAAAGTTAATAAAAAACGTTAGTAAAGTTATAAAAAAGGTTAATTAAATTATTATTAGTTAAAAAAACAAAATTTAAAAAAAAGGTTAATTTATTAGGTTAATAAGAATTTAAAATAAAAATAAAAAAGAAAGGGTAAAATTTGGGGTATTACAGTTGCCCCTATTTAAATAACTACACCGGATGATTTGAGTGACGGAGACTCGAGGAATCAAGGTGGAGGGATTTAAATATAGATAACCGAAAATTTTGCCCTTATATGTGGCGATATGCAATGCTATAGACAAAACGAGAACAAATTAATGCAGATGATGCCGTGAATATGATGTGATGCGTATGCTGGAATGATGAATGCGAAAATGCTGACGAATGCGACGACACAGGGACAGACACTACGAGAAGAACACACTGGGGAAAACGACGCGCTGGGACACAGTACAACACTGGGGAACTCTAAAATGATGGTCAACTGGTGCGAATACGACCAATTGTCATTTTTAGATCTGGGATGAGATTCTCAAATGGAGATGGCACCTATGAGACGGCCTCCACTAGGGAATCTAAAAGTAAAACTGGATCATGTACGACTGCAAGATCGGTCACAGAATGCTGGAGCATTGAGCAAAGAATAACATCCAGGCTTCTGTAACCTATCCCTTGTGACAAGATCAAACGGACTTTTCGGGAATCCGTAGCAAATATACAGGGTAAAAACCGGCTGTATGCCAAAATAAATGGACTTTAAGAATAAGATCCTTAAATGGAGATGGCACCTATGAGATGACCTCCACTAGGGAATGTCTAATAATAACAGGATCTACACGGCTTGCAAAATAGATTACAGAATGCTGGAGCATTGAGCAAAGAATAACATCCAAGCTTCTATAAACTATCCTTCGTGATGGGATCGAATGGACTTTTCGGAAATCCGTATCAAATATATAGGGTAAAGACCGGCTGTATGCCAAAGTAAATGGACTTTAATGGGAAATGCCCCGATAAGCTCCTCGAGGGAGAACTGTCACTTATCGTTGGAAGGGACTTACATGCCAGAACGGATAAGCACTCAAATAAAGAGGCTGCTGCTTATCTGATAAATAAATCTTCTCGCATTTAAGGTCGGCGCCTGGAATACGATTCTGATTCTTCTCTTACTGAAGGATAAATAAACTTCTCCATGCTTCAAGATCGTGCTCTCCTGAACATGAAAAGGGTAAACTGAACTTCCTCATACTTCAGAATCGTGCTCTCCTGAATATGATTCGGCTCTTTCGGGTAAATGAAATTCTTCATACTTCAGAATCGTGCTCTCCTGAATATGAAAAGGGCTAACTGAACTTCCTCATACTTCAGAATCGTGCTCTCCTGAATATGATTCGGCTCTTTCTTGTAAATGAAATTCTTCATACTTCAGAATCGTGCTCTCCTGAATATGAAAAGGGTGAACTGAACTTCCTCATACTTCAGAATCGTGCTCTCCTGAATATGATTCGGCTCTTTCGGGTAAATGAAATTCTTCATACTTCAGAATCGTGCTCTCCTGAATATGAAAAGGGCTAACTGAACTTCCTCATACTTCAGAATCGTGCTCTCCTGAATATGATTCGGCTCTTCGGGTAAATGAAATTCTTCATACTTCAGAATCGTGCTCTCCTGAATATGAAAAGGGTGAACTGAACTTCCTCATACTTCATAATCGTGCTCTCCTGAATATGATTCGGCTCTTCGGGTAAATGAAATTCTTCATAATTCAGAATCGTGCTCTCCTGAATATGATTCCGCTCAAACCTCCCCGTACTTCAAGATCGTGCTCTCCTGAATACGATTTGGTTCAACCTCCCCATACTTCAAGACGACAGGAAAAATGGAAGCCCAACTGCTCCATGGAGATGGCCATTTGCTGTGAGTCATAACGAAGATAGGATCGGCTTCTTAGGTGAGAAATGTTGCATACCGAGTTTGTAAGATGTAAAGTGTTGTACCGATGTTGTAAGATGTAAAGTGTTGTACCGATGTTGTAAGATGTAAAGTGTTGTACTGATAGATTTTCCAGGCGTGAACTGGCGTGTATCTGTAAAGGATTGTAGTTGATTTTCTTGAAAGATAGTGCAAAATAAATGCACGTCCGGGTACAGTGATAAACTTCTCAAGCGAGATAGTCGCGTATCTGCCAAGGTATGATGAAAACCTTTAGACGGTGCAAAATAAATGCACGTCCGGTTGGGATTTGACGATCGACAAGACTGAGATTCAATCTAGGATCGAGCTAGAAAGAAGACTGGTAATCAAGACTCCATCGAGGGAATGATCTCGAAGGGTAAATATCTTATCCTGGTGAGGAAAGATAGCTGAAGTAACCGTCATCCACGAGGATCGAGCTCTGTGGGGAAACTGGAAACAAGTAAGTATTTTATGCTTATGGATGACAATCTATTTGGAGAGAATGGACGAACCCAGTTACTCGGCGGTAACAACCAAATGATGGTGAAACACAATGAACCTGTGAATGCTAATGCATATGTTAATGCATATGTTAATGTGAATGTATGTTAATGTCTATGTATGTTAATGTTTATGTATGCAAGATGTTATGAAATGAGTATGTAATGAGTATGTAATGAATATGAGATGAAATAGGCATGTGATGCCCTAGAGACGGGACGAGAGATGAAATAAACATCTCGACGAAAATACCCTGCGTTCTCTGCAACCAATACGTCAATCATGGGTGAGAAGGATCAATGGTGGAACCAAATCTGGTTTTAAATGTTCTGAATTCTCTGAGGGAGAAAATAATCTGCTTGGGTGCACAGTATCATGTCTTCACATGGGGAGAAGAAAACCTGAGGGACACTTTCGAGTTACCCGAAAAAGTTGTCAGCTTATAGTCTCGCTGGGGACTATGATTAGGCAATAGTTTAGGAGCCTGTCACAACACTGAGATTCATTGGGGAATGAAGGCCGCTGTGAGTAAAATCCATCGGGTGCATGAAGAAAAGTTGTGAAACCACATAGTTTTGATCTTGAAGGATCTTGTAGTAGTCGCCATTTGTTTCCTTTAAAAACATGGTGCCCCAGGATACTTGCGTTGCGAGGTATGGTCATCTCAAGAGGATTTTATAGAGAACACGGAGTCTGGTTGCCCCACTGTTTTCAAACTCTTTGAGAGATGCGCCGGGTCTCGACGTAACTGGCACAAATTAATCGTGTTACGACGAAATCTTTGAGAAATAGCTCTTTAAGAATGTCAGACTCGCGTTGGTAAGCGAATTGGGAAACTGCCTGCCCCTGTTCAGCAGGATCTTCAAGTTCCACGGGTTATGTCCATATGTAAATCTCTAAGATATCAAGCAAAGTCGTTATGCCTGAAATGCCTATCCTGAGCTTGTCAATGTACACATATATTTGTCTTGAATTTTTGTTTTGAAAAAAAGATATCGCAACAACTTGTGACCGAAATCACTAGTCCGGATATAAGTTTTAATTATAATGCCAACATGAATTTTTTCTGAGCATAGCTCGTAGGAGTCAGGAAACGTGATCTTGTCGAGTATGCTTTCAACCGAAGTCCTACTTCAATTAGGTCTTTTAAAGGTTGTATCGTGGCTTGGCTCACGGTTTAAGAAACAAAGGATATAGGCTCAAAGTTATATTTGTACCCACCCCTTCTTCGTGATGTTCTCCAATCCTAATTCAGTTAATCGGATACGAACGCTCATATCTCAAGCGGATTTACTATGGTCGAGAACTTATCAAGGCTTTGGCCATGGCAGTCACTCACCTATTTCTAATGGCAATTGGTCACACGATTTTGTTCTTTATTGGGATTCTAAAAAAAAACTGCTGGTTTGTTCTTATTCCCTAACTTTTGCCTGGACAACGTCTTTTGATCTGACTTTGGAGTCCAGCGGGATGCCCCAGTTTTGCCTAAGTCTCCTTCACAGGTTTTTACTTAGCGGGCTCTTATTTTTTGAATATTCTTTTATGCACAAGTCGTGTAAATCTCTTGAAAGGCTCGTGACTGCCCCACTCCTTAGGTAACTGAGGGATAATCATTGTATTGGACTTCTTAAGATGCTAAGGATAAATTCTCGAAGGTTTGCTCTTCCCTTTTTGAGGATCTAAGCGCTCGATCGGTTTAACTGAAACCTACCCTGCCCCAGGTTAAGATGAGGGTTCTAAAAAAAAAAACTCCTACTTCAAGGCTCAAAGAGGTTAACGAGGGATTATCATCCTTATATCTCCGGTGTTTGGGATTTGAAACAATGCCTTACATCATCAGCGGGTTTCAATCGAAAGCATACGACAAGAAATCTGCCGTTTTGGGTTCGTCATCCTCCCCCCAATTCTCCATCAGAACAAGAGATCGGGTAAAGTTGGCATTATGATTTATGAAAACGTTTTTTTGAATGAGTGAAGCGAATGGATTTATTCAGGAAAAACATATGCGTTGCATTAATTAATCAAAGATAAACAAGTTCGTTCATGCTAAATATGCTCAATCAAAGGGAAATACATATAAATAAACAAATGAACTGTCGGAAAAATCCTTCTAAATATTTATGAAATCTTGCATTTAAGAGTAACAGTTTCCTTTGGCGGAGCCTCAATGGAAAGGGACGTCGGGTTTACGATCACTGTGAGTCGTCATGGCTTGCCCCAGTTATGCTGGTCACATCTTCAACAGTTTTCAGTCGTTGCTTCAAAATAACTTTCCCAGATTCTTTGTTGATCCCGGTCATATCATCTTGATGATTGCTGAAATGAAGCGAGCTAGGCCTTTGAATAATTACTGGATTCGGCTGATTTGCCACAGGAGTAGCATGCTTTGCAGAATTTGAACTTGACAAGTGAGGGAACCCCGAGAGGAGTCTCGATCTTCGGCTGAGCATTGCTAAAAGACAACTTCTTCGCTTCTAGCAAATTTCTGACAACTTTCTTAAGAGCATAGCAATTCTCTAGATCATGGCCGGGCGCACCCTCATGAAATAAACAATGAGCGGTAGCGTTGTAACTTGCAGGTAATGGATTAGGTGGAGGACCCAAAGCACTGGTGGTAATCAGACCTTGTTGTACTAAATGGGGGTATAACTCAGTGAAAGTCACCGGAATTGGAGGACAAGGCTTATACTGACTCTTACGGGGATAAGGAACCTGATCCTGTGATTGCTGGTGAACAGGAGCGTTGGGCACTCGTTGACTGTTGATAGGAACTTGCACGGGCGGATGACCGAAAGGTTGTTGATAAACTGGTGCTTGATATACCGGAGCTGACTGCACATGCTGATATGTAGGAAACTGCTGATCGAAAGGAGGTGCAACAGTAGCTACATAGGGTTGTTGGACATATGGAAACTGATAACCTTGAACATAACTCTGCTGATGTTGCCAAGGTTGAGGAGTAGCCATTTTGCGGTTCCTTGAACGTGTAGGTCCTTTACCATGGTCGGAGTTAGGAGTTTTGCACTTTGGAGGGGTAGCTCGTCGAACTGGTCGAGCACTGGGAGGCACCAAACCGGATTGAAGACCGTGAGGAGGTACATTCTCGACAGTAACAGCTGGTTGAGGTTCCATAACGGTATTAGTCTTAGAAACAAAAGTAGACTGAGCATCCACCTTCACACTAAGAGCTCGTAACATCTCCAAAATCTGCCCTACACTTCCTCGAAGATCTTCGAATTCATGGCTGACACGGTTGATCTCTTGGTTTTGATCTTCCATTCTTTTGAAGGGTCGTATTGATGCAGAGAACTCAGGGTGACAAAACTGGAAGGTGAGAGAACCGAGTATGAGAAACCGGGAGACACATGCAATGCAAAAGTATGATGCTAAAATGTGAATGCAAATGAAGATTTCATGGAATTCAAACATTTACGAATGTCGTGGGGTACCAAAGAAATCTTTTTCTTGTTTTTTCATTTTATTTTTTTTATTTATGGTATCCCGCGATATCCATAAATGATATTTGAACTCCATGAAATACAATGCAATGAGATGCTTTATGGATGCAATGCATGAAAACACACAAAGTCCTAGGTTAAAGGAACGTGAGCGGAGTCAAGGTCTACCCATCCCAAAAGGAGTGTACTATAGGTTAGTTGTACCTGCCGAACAAGGTTCTACAAAGTGCCCAAAGTCATCAGCCCATCTTTCGGATATTATCAACCTCCCGACTGACTCGGGGGTGAATAATATTCTCAAGAGAACCTCTCTTGAGTGTAGTATCGCGTAGCAGCCGTTGTAGGATTACTCCCACATAGCTCCCGCACTACGTCCTAAATAAGGCCAAGGTGGTGTTAAGGTACTACGATCCCCAATATCACAGACTCCAATCGACCATGGAAAAAGTTTTCACGATTACTCGTTCAACCGAACCATTTTCGAAAAGGTCTCAACTGAGCGGTGATTCTCGAATCAGCTTGGTCGGGATTCACTCCCTATAAGCCTCATCGAATATATCCCCATCCTATAATAATGTCACTAGTCCGGGCGTAGGACTTATCTCACAACACAAGGAACAGTCCCAAAATCAAAGTACAATATATACATGCAAATGAATAGTAAAACAAATAGTAATAAATATGAACAAATTAGGGATAACCCTCAAAAGTTAAGACATCCCCAGTGAAGTCGCCATTTTCTGTTGCGGTGGAAATAGGATCACAAACTATTAATGAGTTTGAATCGCAATTCAATTCACAACCGCTCTTTGATTTATCCGAAGGAAAAGGTCAAAAAGGGAAAACCTATTTTGCATCGTAAACACAATGCGGGGAAAGATCTAGGGTTCGGGGGTTGGTTAAATTTAGGGAAGGTATTAGCACCCTAAACTTCTGTAGTACTCTACAGGAACCTTTTGTTCAAATGTTTACTATTTGCTTTATTTATTTGCTTAAGGTATATGTACAAAGGATTAAAAGTGAGAAAAGAGACCTAAGGGGTTAATTCTAAGTTTACTCGGCAAGACATCGCATCTTGTGCCTACGTATCCTTACGGGAGTGGAATCAGAGTAATCGTAGTTCCCCTCAAAAGGGAGGTTAGAAACGTCTTGACTGTGGCCAAGGTTTCAATGGGGAATAAACGTATCTTAGGGACACGCTTACATGGAGTGTAGAAACTCCAAATCTCTACGTTGAATTGTTAAGTTGTAATTAGGGTTAGGTTAGGTTAGGGATTCCACGGCGGGAAACCCTAAAATGAGCGCGGCGGCTCTTTGACCTAATGCTAGGGGTAAAATTGTAATCTTGTCCACAGCGAGGCATTTGTGAAAATTTAGGGTTGAAAAGGTGTAAGGGTTGAAGGTGAGGACTATTGACGCGGCGGTCAAACGGCTAGACCTAATTCCTTCGGAGGAGTGAGATTATTGGTAAAGACGCGATAAACATACAATGGCAGAACATAAAGTGCGGAAAGATAAATGCGACAATTGTCTCGCAAAATTACATCCCATAAGCAGTTACAAATATGATAATTGAATATTTAAACTGAAAATAAAATCAATTGAACTTAGTCAGCTGCAAAAAATTAGACGGGAATGTTATTATACGGGGTTAGACAAAAAATTAGACGGGAATGTTAGGAATTTAAGTAGAAAATTATAATTAACGAAACAAGAAAAAAAGTTAGAAATTTGGATCTTAAAAATGAGGATGTTAGCGAAAAATTAATAAACAATGAAAATTAATATGCAAAGAAGATGGCGATAATATACAAGTGATAATGGAATATGGAATAGCAACGATGATGTCAGATTATGTACAAATATAAAAATAAATACAAAAATAAATAAATAAATATTAGTGAACAGGTTCATGGATAATCAAGAATACTGTTAAGAATGAAGGATGAAAATTGGAGTTGACGATAATTAGAAGTTAAGTGATGAACGTTTTGAGACAATGAGAATTTAGGTAATAAGAAAAGAGTTAGAATGGAATTAGGTTTTTTTTTTTGGGGGAAATTTAGAAAAGTTAGAGTTTTTAATGTGATTAAGAAAAAGAAAATAGATTAAAAGTTAGAATTAAAAGTTAGCAAAAAAAATTAGAACTTCGAAATTTGGTTTTTAAAAAAAAGGTTAGAAAATAAAAATAAAAGTTTGAAAATAAAAGAGAAAAGGTTAGAATTTTAATAAAAAAAGAGTTAGAATGTTAGAATGGTAGAAATTTTGAAAAAAAGATATAAAAAGATTAGAAAAAAAAGAAGAGTTAGTTACTTTTGATGAAGACTGTAAGAGTTTTTGATGCTTGTCGATCCCCCCGTTTTGTTGCTTCTGAGGGTCCTTTTATACTTGATTTTTAAATCTTTTTCAATCTCAGATTTGATTTGAATATCTCAATCTTTTTCAATCTCTGATTTGATTTGAATTTTTATGATGATTTCAGATTTGATTCAATGATGGTGATGTTGATATTTAAATCTGATTTTCTTATGATGATGATATGATCTGATTGATTTGATTTTGCTCCATCTGGAATTCATTGGGATTGAATTTGATTAAAAAAGTGTTGGATTTAAATTTAAAAAGTTAGCAAAGAAAATAAGAGTTTCAAGTTAAATAAAAATTAGAATTTTAAGTTTAAAAAAAATGAGTTAGAATTTTAAAATAAAAAACATTTGAATGTTGATTTTAAAAAATGTTAGAATTATTTTGAAAACTGTTAGAATTTAATTTTAAAAGGAATTTAGAATTTAAAAAAAAAAGAAGAAAAAGAAAAGGGCATTAGAATTTAATTTTAAAAAGAACTTAAAATTTTAATTTGAAAAAAAAAAGGTGTCAAAAAAAAGATTTAGATTTAATTTTAAAAAAAAAAAGTTAGAAGAAAAAAAAAAGAAAAAAAAATTAATTTTAAAAAGAAGCTAGAGAAAAAAAGATTTAATTTTTAAAAAAGAAGTTAGAGAAAAAAAGATTTAATTTTTAAAAAGTTAGAAAAAAAGATTTAATTTTTTTAAAAAAGTTAGAAAAAAAGATTTAACTTTATAAAGGAGTTAGAAAAAAGATTTAAAAAAAGTTAGAAAAAAAGATTTAGCTTTAAAAAAGATAGAAAAAGATTTAACTTTAAAGAGGAGTTAGAGAAAAGATTTAAAAAAAGTTAGAAAAAAGATTTAATTTTAAAAAGAAGTTAGATTTTTATTTTAAAAAAGGTATTAGAATTTGATTAAAAAAATGTGTTAGAAATTAATTTAAAAAGGTTATAAAAAATTTACTCTTGAAGAAAAGAAGAAAAAAAAAGTTAAATTTTAATCTAAATCCTAAAAGTTAGTAAGAAGAGCTTAAAATGATTTAAATAAATAAACTAAATAGAAAAGAAAAAAGAAAAAAAAAGTTAATAAAAAACGTTAGTAAAGTTATAAAAAAGGTTAATTAAATTATTATTAGTTAAAAAAACAAAATTTAAAAAAAAGGTTAATTTATTAGGTTAATAAGAATTTAAAATAAAAATAAAAAAGAAAGGGTAAAATTTGGGGTATTACACATCCCAAAACCTCGCTATGAGGAAAACCAATAACCACTGGATCCTACTACGGAAACCAACTTCACTGGGGAAAACTCATCGAGGGAATCAGCATCAACCTCTGCTTGGAAAAATGAGAATAAACTCAATAATATCAACCTCTGCTCAGGGAAATAAGACTCATCCACATCAACCTCTGCTTAGGGAAATCGATTCTTAGACTCTGTGGGGAAATAAAACTGGACTTGTCCCACTGCTGGGGGACCTCAGTTTCAACCTGCTGGGGATAAGTGCAATCTCAACTTGCTGCAATCTCAAACTGTTGGGGACAAACTAGTCTTAAACTGCACATTGTCGTTGACGAGATGCTTCTGATCTGGCATCTTTACCTCGTGGGGATGGAGACATATCTCTGTCGGGGATACACTTCTGAAACAAATTTCAATGATGAGAGCCCTACAAATGACAAACAAACCACGTGTCCTGTATGCAATAAAGGCTATTTCAGTCATCGTCCATGACATTATTCAAGCAAATCAATGTTTCAGTTATGATTAGCAAAGTCCCAAAAGTTTATGTATGCAAAGTTTTATAAAAAACGGCAGGCATCTTTTGCAAACAAAACAGTAAAAATAAAAACAAGCAAGATTTCTGGATAATAAACTTATTGATTGACAATGGCCTGTAAATAGGAAGATTTACATCAGATGCAACTCCTGAAAAGAGAAAGTTATGCAAAAAGTATAGAAATGCAAAAGATATATACAAATGTCGGCAATATGGTACAGATAACCACCATGTGTCAATTCGACTATGACTCGCATGACTTCGATGCTTCTGTATTGTCTCGCTCTCTGAAGAGATTGATCGATTGATTGATTCTCAGGTCCTCCCTGAATCCACTGTGCTCATATGATCAAACACATACCGTAGTCGTTTGATTTTAAAATCCCTAACTTTTTCTTGAATCGTCCTTGCGGGTTTTCGATTCACCGGGTTACCCATTTTTGCTAAAGTCACCTTTTCAGGTTTTCATCTTTGCGGGTTTACATTCTTTTTCTTTTTTTTTATCCCTAACTTTTTCCCGAACCCATTCTTTTTATGGTTCACCAGGATGCCCCATTTTTGCCTGGATTTTCTTTTTATTTCCAGCGGGTCTCTTTTAAGCAAAGTATTTTCTGACTACGTCTATGTTCACAGGGGACATAAAATCTTCGCCATCCATAGTTGAAAGTAGTAAGGCTCCTCCGGAGAAGACTTTCCTTACCACATATGGGCCTTCATAATTGCGAGTCCATTTTCCCTTGTGATCTATTTGTGGAGAGACAATCTGCTTCAACACTAAGTCACCTGCCTGAAAGCTTCGAGGGCACACCTTCTTATCGAATGCTTTCTTTATTCTACTTTGATACAATCGGCCATGGGTGATGGCTTCCAATCTCTTCTCGTCAATCAAACTAAGTTGATTCAATCTGGCTTTCACCCATTCCGTCTCATCAAGTTTGACATCCACCAACACCCTCAGGGAAGGAATCTTGACTTCCAATGGTAGGACAACTTCCATACCATATACCAAGGTGAAAGGAGTTGCCCCAGTTGAAGTACGTACCGAAGTACGATATCCATGTAATGCAAAGGGCAATATCTCGTGCTAATCTTTGTAGGTAACAACCATCTTCTGCACAATCTTCTTTATGTTCTTATTGGCTGCCTCAACAGCACCATTCATCTTCGGGCGATAAGGAGAAGAGTTGTGATGTTCGATCTTGAAACTCTGGCACAGTTCCTTCATCATCTTGTTGTTCAAATTCGAACCATTATCAGTGATGATTCATTCGGGCACTCCGTAATGACAAATGATGCCCTTTTTGATAAATCGAGCCACAACCTGCTTGGTCATGTTGGCGAAAGAAGCGGCTTCAACCCACTTAATGAAATAGTCAATTGCCACTAGATCAAGCGATGTCTGTTGGATGCAGTCGGTTCAATCTTGTCGTTCATATCAATTCCCCACATATCAAAGGGTTAAGGAGATGCCAAGACATTCAAAGGACTTGGCGGCACATGCATCTTATTAGCATAAATTTGACATTTATGGCACTTTCTGGCATACCTGAAACAATCAGACTCCATGGTCATCCAATAGTAGTCTGCCCTCAATAATTTCTGAGACATTGCATGTCTGCCTGCATGCGTACCAAAAGCACCTTCGTGGACTTATTCCATTAGCAAACCTGCTTCCTTTTCGTCCACACATCTCAAGAATACCAAGTCGAAGTTTCTTCTATAAAGAACATTGCCCTTGTTCCCGTAGAAGTTTCCAGACAACCTCCTCAAAGTCTTCTTATCCCGGCTCGATGCCCTAGACAGATACTCTTGATTCTTGAGAAAATTTCTGATATCATAATACCACGGCTTTCCATCAGACACTTCCTCTACTGCAAATATGAAAGTCGGCCTATCAAGGCGCGAGATGACGATCCTTGGAGCATCGTTCCAATAATTCACCTTTTACATTGAGGATAAGGTTGCTAAGGCGTCTGCCATCTGATTTTCGGTCGTTGGCACATGATGAAACTCCACTCTATCAAAGAAAGGCAGTAATCTCCTGGCATAATTCATGTAAGGGGTCAGGTTGGGATGGCAAGTCTCCTATTCTCATTTAATCTGGTTAATGACCAAAGTTGAATCACCATATACATCAAGGTTCTTGATCCTCAAATAAATAACTTATTCAATACCCATGATGCATGCTTCATATTCGGCTTTGTTATTGGTGCAGGCAAATGTCAACCGGGCAGTAAACGGTATGTGGGAACCGTGAGGCGTTGTAATGATTGCCCTAGTTCCATTGCCATATGAGTTAACAACACAATCAAAAACCATCTTCCACTAGGAGCCTATCTCGGGACCTTCATCAGGTAGCGGCTCATCACAATCTTTCATCTTCAGAAACATTATGTCCTCGTCAGGAAATTCAAATTTCATCGGTTGATAGTCATCAATCGGCTGCTCTGTGAGATATTCTGACAAAACACTCCCCTTAATGGCTTTCTGGGAAACATACTAAATATCGTATTCTGTCAGAACCATCTGCCACCTAGCGATTCTTCCTGAATGTGCTTTCTTCTCGAACACATATTTGATCTGATCCATCTTTGAAATCAACATGGTTGTGTGATCAACATGTATTGCCTTAGGCGTTTGGCTGCCAAAGCGAGTACACATCACATCTTTTCTAATATTGAGTATCTGGACTCATAATATGTGAACTTCTTACTCAAGTAATAGATAGCATGTTCTTTTATGCTTGTCTCATCGTTTTGACCGAGAATACAACCCATGGAGTTCTCAAGAACTGTCAATTACATTATCAAAGGTCTTCCTGCCACTAGAGGCATCAGTATTGGAGGCTCCTGTAAATATTCTTTTATCTTTTCGAATGCCCTCTAGCAATTTTGATTCCAGACAACCCCCTGATCTTTCTTTAACATCTTGAACAATGGTTCACAGGTGACTGTAAGGTGAGATATGAACCTTGCAATGTAGTTCAACCTCCCTAGAAAACCACGAACCACTTTTTTCGTTTTCTGCGCTGGCATTTCTTGTATTGTTTTTATCTTTGCAGGATCTACCTCAATTCCTCTTTCCCTGACAATAAACCCCAATAGCTTTCTTGACCTTACTCTGAAGGTGCACTTATTCGGATTCAACCTTAATCTGAATTTCCTCAACCTTTCAAACAGCTTCAAAAGATTAACCATATGCTCTTCCTCCGTTTATGACTTTGCGATCATGTCATCAACATAAACCTCAATCTCATGATGAATCATATCATGAAATAAAGTCACCATCGCCCGCTGGTAGGTTTCCCCTGCATTTTTCAATCCAAAAGGCATCACCTTATAGCAAAAAGTCCCCTACGACATGATAAAGGTTGTTTTCTCCATGTCATCTGGGGCCATCTTGATCTGGTTATACCTGGAGAAACCATCCATGAAGGAAAACACGACATATTAAGCAGTATTATCAACTAAGACATCGATGCGGGGGAGCGGGAAATCACCTTTTGGGCTCGCTCTGTTCAAATCTCTGTAATCAACACACATCCTGACCTTTCCGTCCTTCTTAGGTACAGGAACAATGTTAGCGGCCCACGGAGGATAGTTTGTAAGAGCAAGAAAACCGGCGTCCAATTGCTTCTGGACCTCTTCCTTAATCATGACTGCCATGTCCAGCATGGTTCTTCTCAGCTTCTGTTTTACAGGTGGACATTCCTCCCGAAGAGGTAGACGATGTACCACTATGTCCGTACCTAAGCCTGGTGTTGCACCCCAAAATTTTCCCTCTTTTTATTAGGATATTCAATATTAATATTCCTAAGGAACATGAAGTGCAAGGCCTAATTCAAGATTTTTTCCATCCAACTTTGCTTCCAACTCCATGTTCAAGTGGAGTTCAAAGATCACCAATTCATAATTCAAGACTTCATCCCTTTCAAATTGATTGGCATAAGGGAGACCCATTGTTCCAAATTCAAGGTTCATGGAATTCAAGACTAAATTCAAGATTTTTTACAAAGAGAAATTTCATGACATTTACAAGAATGTCACATTTGTTACAAAGTTTCAAACTCTTAGTAATGCTTAGAAAATTAAGCTATTTGTAGTCTTAACTCAAGCTTCTAAATAACCTCATGCCATGGTACCCTTCATGCCCCATCAAGTCCAAATGATCCTCTTTGTGATTACAAACATGCAAGGAAAATATTTAAGAGTTAATTCAATGTTGGAATATTTCAAGATCAAGGCTATGCATATATTCATAGGCAATTTGAATATGTTCCAAAACAGCCCTATGCAAGAAGTGACAATTTGTATCATATCACAAAATCAATACATGTCACAAGACCAAGGGAATAACATATGATAGTGCATCTAAAAATCAGAATTTCAAAATTCTGTCCAAAGGTTAACATTGACCAAAAGGGGTTGTCTAAGCACAAGCCACCAAAGGGGTGCAAGATACAAAGTGCAGCAGAAAAAACAGCATGGGCAAGTAGTGCAGAAAAATGCAGCATACCAACATACATGGAAATGGAAAGAAAGAGAGTGACACAAAGAAAGTTGTCTTGGACATTTCCAAGTAAAAATTTGAAATCTTGAAGGGAGAGCAAACCCTAGGGTGCTGAGATAAGATAGGAGAGGAGGCTGCAAACACATTATTCACACACATTTGACATAGAGAGATTGAGAGCAAGAAAAAAGGATAGAGAGCAAAAAAAAGAGTAAGAGAGAAAAACAGAAAAATAGATTGAAAAGAAAACCTTGATAGAACAAAGAGTGAGGTAGAAAACTAAAAAGAGGAGGTAGACCATAGAAGCACAAACCATTAGTGAAGGAGGATAGTAACTCTTGGGTATCTTTCCTTTCAAACCCTTATCTCTTTTACTTTTTGTGCGTGTTTTATTTTCATTTTGTTTTTGCTTGTGTGTATGCGGTAATAAGGTCTTGATATGACCAAAAATCTACTGTAAAAGAGC
Organism: Lathyrus sativus; assembly: GCA_963859935.3. Classification (NCBI taxonomy): domain Eukaryota; kingdom Viridiplantae; phylum Streptophyta; class Magnoliopsida; order Fabales; family Fabaceae; genus Lathyrus; species Lathyrus sativus. The sequence goes on along the minus strand of OZ012741.1, from coordinate 402,693,259 downwards.
TAGGAAAAAAGATAGAACATGGTGTAGGTTGCATAGTGACATGAGTTAAAAAAATCAAAAACACTGTCATGTTCACCGGCAAGTTCGCCTAGTGAACTTTCCCACTTTTCCCCACTATTTCCATAAAAAACGTGCATTCTGGGCAAAACCACACGAAGTTTGCCTAGCGAACTTCTTGACTTTTTCTTCTGTCATGTTCGTTGGCACCTTCGCCTAGCGAACTTTCCCCTTTTCGCCTCTGTTTGTGTTTGCTAACACCTCGCCTAGCGAACTTATCGTTGTTTTTCTGGGCAGCTTTGCTGGAACCTTCACCTAGCAAACTTATTGTTTTTCTGGGTAGCTTCCTTATAGCCTTCGCCTAGCAAACTTCCCCTGTTTTTTCTAGTTTATTCCTAAAAAAAAAAATTTCAAGGAGTTCGCACGGCGAACTCCTTGATGGCACTTCATGCCATTTTTTTCGTATCTTGTTTCTTTTTAAGCTGAATAAATCATTGTGGTTGTATGTTTTGTATATGTTTATTGTTGGTCATTTTTGACCTTTGGTTCCAAAAAACTATTTTCAAGAAAACAAACTCTCGATTCTCATCGAGCCATTTTTGAACTTATAAGTCGATTGCCTTGTGCATCACCATCGACCTTGTTCGCATCACCTCAAACTTTTTAAGCAATCAAACCCTTGATCCAACGTCAAGCGGATTTTCTCAAACAATTGTTGAACCAGTACACCATCTTTAATAAAAGGATAAATTTCTTTTTGTATTGAACAAGAGAGAGGATTGAGTGTAGACTTCTTCCTCTCCGAGTGTCGGGATACTCGCTGTAGAGTGTGTGGTCTCGATACTCGTCTTTCAATACAAAGACGTAACCATTCGCCACACCTTGCTCTCCTAAAACCTCGGCCCTGTGCCGAGTGCCTTTTTGAAAATCATTTTAATAATAAACACTTGAATGGTCGTGGAGTGGTTAGGCGTAGGCCTTCTCCTATCCCGAGTGCTTGACATTTACCATAGGGTTTACAGTCGCAAAAGCACTTACCATTCAAAACCAAAAATACTTTAATAAGAGAATTAAGTTCTCTTTATGTTGAATTAAAGAGAGAGGATTAAGTGTAAACTTCTTCCTCTCCGAGTTTCAGGATACTCACTGTAGTGTGTGTGGTCTTGATACTCGTCTTTTAACACGAAGACGCTACGTTCTCCACACCATTTCATAACAAAACCTAATCTTTCAAAAAAGGATATGTTACATCCGTTCTATTGCAAACAGGTAACACTTAAGTCTCCAATGGTTGAGCAGCAATATGCCTAAACTGCTAGAATGCGCACGATAACATCATCCATGAAAACATCGATTAACCTTATCCCGAACTACGTTTGCTCTGATCTCATGCCAGATGAGGATACGTAGGCACAAGACGGTGATGTCTCGGCGAGCACATTTCCCCCTATATCTGTAGTTCCCCGAACTACGTCGACTCTGACTTTCTCATATCTGTTGAGAATACGTAGGCCTAGGACCGCGAAGTCCTACCGAGTCCTTTCTTCCCCCATTTACCTCTCCTTTTCCGGTTTCTAACCTTTATCTTTATCCCCTAAAACACACTCATTTATCAATAAACTTTAAAGCAAATGTTACCACACGTCGACAAACAAATGGTTCCAATCGAGTACGATGGATGCGAGGGGTGCTAATACCTTCCCCTCGCATAACCGGCTTCCAAACCCGTTTTTGGTCGCGAGACCATATTATCCGTTTCTTCCCTAGGGTTTTCTCGATGTTTTCCCTTCCCTTAATGGGATAAATAAATTTCGATGGTGACTCTTCTGTCTATCTTTTCGCCTCCCCGTCGTTGCATTTTTCGAGTAACGACACCTGGCATGTCCTCGTATGACCAAGCGAAGACGTCTCTGTACTCTCGGAGCATTTCAACTAGTCTTCTCTTGACATCATCTTGCAACACAACCACTATCCTGACTTCTTTCTTATCTTCTTCTGTGCCCAGGTTGACAACTTCAATTTCTTCTTGATGAGGCAGAATGACCTTCTCTTCTTATCTCAACGGTCTAGCAAGCTCTTGAGGCAGGTTTTCATCTTCATCAATCTCTTCCTCAGCTTGAAATATAGGATTGTCAAAGTCAAACCGAGTCATAGATGAATCTGAAGCAGCGACATCTGTGATGTGAAACCTGCATGATTGATGTTTTATGCTTAAAATGATATGCAAACAAGCATAAACCACATTGCCATTTTATTGTGAAAAATAAAAAGTAGAAAAACAGGGATCAAAACATTTGAATGCATAAAGACGCCTTTTGATTAATGATAGAAACCAAGTTTAAACATAAAGAAATAAGGACCTACAAATGAAAACCACTACTTCCTGGACATGAACGCAGGGCCACACATAATCAAAATAGATAAATTACTCTTCAAAGGACCCTTGGACGACTTCCTCAATGGTCCAATTGCATAAGCTTTTGCCAAGAACACACGGCTGAATCCACGCGTCCATGTCACAATCACAGTCCCCTTCATCTTCAGATACGACGTTGATTATGTCAAAGATAACCCCGCCCCTAGTAAATTGCACTGGTCCCCTATACCTTGGAGCACTCTGCAAGGAGGAAGATGGGATGTATCCCAAACCAAATATGTCCTGCTTGTTGGGAATACTGAGCACTTGGCCCCATCCTTGTGAAGAACCATACTCCACCACAGCTCAGGCTTCTTTGAAAGAAGACATAGAAATCTCGGAAGTACTGTCCACAATAGAAGGTTTCTCTTTAACCTGAACAGATTCAAATGCCTGGCACAAGGTTTCGTGGATCTCTCCATCCACCTCGGCATACTTGAAGGATGATAGCTGGCTAATCATTATATCCTCTTCACCGCACACGGTGACAATATTTCCTCCAACAATGTACTTCAGCGTATGATGCAAGTTCGATGTAACGGTGCCTGCATAATGAAACCAGGGTCGACCAAGTAGACAACTGTACGCGGGTTGAATGTCCATTATGTAGAAAACAACATTGAAAATCTTCGAACCTACTTGAATAGGGAGGGTAACTTCACCAAAAACTGATCTTCTTGTTCCATCAAACGCTCTCACAACAAGATCGCTAGGAGTACATATCACACCTTGGGTGTCTAATTTCATGAGAGCCTTCTTGGGTGTAATTTTGGCTAGCACGCGATGCATGTTATTATGGATGTTATGACATCCACTGTAACACAGACTATTGAAATAATTAAAAAGCTGTAAAGGAAAGCAGTAAATCACACCAGTAATTATTCACCCAGTTCAGTGTCAACAACACTTACATCTGGGGGCTGCCAAGCCAAGGAGGAAATTCACTATTAGTAGAATTAATTCAGAGCCAAACAATCCCAGTTTGGACTCCTCACTTAAGACCTACCCAATGACACTTCAACCTAGAGACACTCTAGATCTGAGTATTCCCACTCACTCCCCCCAATCAAACCACAGTGATATCCAATTACAATTACAGATGACTGTTGAAGTTATACTTCAAATACACCTTGATCGTGCTTCACAGCTTTGATCAAGAACACAGCACTCTTGCTTAACAGCTTTGAGTGTTCCATCAGCTTAGAAACTACCTAACTAATGCAATTCTACAACAGACAATTGCTTGGTGAACAAGTATTCCTAAGCCACAATACAAACGTGAAGAACAATCTTCTTCACTCACAAGGACTCTCTATATGCACTATCTGATCTTCTGTCAAGAGCTTCCCTTCTAGGATTGCTGCTTCTGTTATTTATAGCAGCAGTCAGTCCTTAGGCTTGGGTGCATAAATTAGGTTTAACCATAACAAAACCTTTCTTCAATAATCTGCACACTTGCCATTTAATTTAGGAGCATTTATTTCGCTTTAGGGCTTCTAAAATGTCTCCTGTCTTTCAGCTTGAGCTTCTAATAAGTTTCCTGATTTCTAGCTACCAGAAAAACTAATCTCCTCGCTGAATGTCATACGATCATAGTCATGACATTCTGTATGACATTCAACTTAACTAACATTTAGCTAAGTTAACTTACCCTGCAAAATCCATGTTATGTATGTAATAACACCAGTCATGACATACATACATACTCTAATGTTTTGCCACAAAATGCAGCAAATCAAAAGCACTTACAAACTCCCCCTTTGGCAAATTTTTGGCTAAAACACCCTGTCAATAGAGTTTACAAGCAACAGAAGTCTAACAAATAATATTTTATGCAGGTAAGCAACTAACGCCCTAGTGAAGTTGTTTATATTCACACAGTTAGCTTCTCAGGATCAACCTGTCATACACTGTTAGTCAGCACTATAGATGTCACAATTTTTTGAGTAACATATCAGAAGTTACTCCCCTTCAACTGATTCATGTCACACCAGCTGTACAGAACCTGCAGACACCCTGCAGTCACAAACATCCAACCTGTTCTGCATGTCATGACATTCAGGGTATTATCCTGAAGACACAAGCTCCTGTGCTACTCTGAAGAGATGCACAACACTCACATTCTGCTACTATCCTGCAGACACACACACACACACACACTCCCAAGCAGCAGCTGGGAGCTCACATAGCTAACATACATTCCTACCCAAACTAGGAATTCACAAAATACTAACAACATCAGTTGTTATTACATATATCAGCAGCAACATATACTTGCTCTAACAGCACAAGCATAGACTTGCTCTTACTCTAGCAAGTCTTCAACACGCAAGTCTTCAACCTGTTCTTCAACCTGCTATTATCTAACATTCTCTCCCCCTTTTAGCCACAAATTAAGATCTAACTAATTAGTATAGATCACAATGTGTAACTTTAGATATGTTTGGGGTCATTATAAACCAACATTGCTTATGGAGAGCATCACAAATAAAATTCTTGCTGTCAAATAAGTCTAAAAAAACTCAGACAAAAAAAAACTTCAAACCATCAACTCACACAAACAACTCAGCAACCAGTAGCTTGAGCTCCACAACACTTCATCAGCACATGTTATTCTTCCTCCTCAGAGGAAGAACTGGAACTAACCTTCTCGGATTCTTCATCACTAGTCTCCTCAGCATCAGGGGAGCCATCTTCATCATTGTCCTCTCCTTGACCTGAGTGTTCCTCTAAGCTGGCAGCATCTTTTTCTGAATCAGCTGCCTGGCTATCATTCTCTTCTGACCCATCATTTTTCCTATCCTCATAGTGAACTCAACATCTTCATTTTGCTTAAGGATCCTGATTAATGCTTCAAGATTATTCTTCCTAGCATCCAACTCCTGATAGGTTTCCTTTAGCATGGCAATCACTTCAGCTTTTCTTGATTTAGACTTGGATGTCTCAGCTGATGTTACAACAATGTCAGGAACATGAGTTCCTTGAAACAGCTTGGGATGGAAGGATAAGGGGCTTTCTCATTTGCTTACAGCATCACTTTTCTTGAGAATGTTTGGATACTATTTCAAAATGATGCCACAGATGAGTGAAGGGAATGCAATGAGGCCTTTGATGCTATAGCTGCCTGCATGCTTCATAGTCTAATCAAATATATATGTCCCAAAGTCATATTTGGCCTTGGTCCCAATAACATAGATGATCTTTCCAAGAACAGTTCCCACAGTAGACTTATGGTTTGTGCGCACCCAATTTGCAGCACCAATCTTGTGTAACATAGCATACTTGACACTCAGTTTGCTGGCAACTAGCTTTCCCTTTGATGGCCAAATTTTTACCTGGTTGCCTGTTATCACTTGACACATTTTGTTTTCAGAGACAGTTACATCAGGATGAACTCTATCTGACCTACCCAGATACTTGTTGATTATTGTTGAAGAAAAAGTAACACACTTCCCTCTTACATACACCTTACCAAACTCTTTAGATTTCCTGTCAGCACATTCCTCTGAAAGATTAACGATGAATTCTTTGACAAGTAACTCATAGCATTGTGAGAATTGACTAACTGTTTTCATCAATGCCACACCATGAATGAGATCCATGATTTCTTTACTCTTAAGAGCATTCTGTCCCAGCTCCCTCTCCAATGCCAGCCTCTTCTGAACAACATACTTCCATCTATTTACACATGAGGGATAATGAAATGAAATGTTGTCGATAGGAACCTCAGGGACACTAGCAGCAAGCTTGCTAGTGGTTGGTTTCTTCTTTGATGGAATTTCAGATACATCATCATCGTCATCTGAAATAGAATCAGTTTCAGTACTGGATTGGGCCTTCCTCTTCTTCGGCACCACCTTGCTCCATGCTTTAGCAGGCCCAACAGGGGTATTTTTGGCTACCGTCTTCTTTTTGGGGTTGCTTTGCATGACTTGTTTCTTCCCTTTCCTCGTCATGAGCCTTTTGGCTATATAAGGATTTCTCTTGATTATCAAATCATCATCAGAGTACTCCTTAGGATCTACAGTGTCAGTCACATCATCATTCTGGTCACCTTGCATGTTACCATCCATATTTTCAGAACCTTGACCCTTGTTATTGCCCTCTTGTGAAATGGCTTCCAATGTTTCAACATCGTGAGTGACATTGTTTTGATTATCCAAATTTGGAGCAGGAATCTCATTTTTAGGTGGAATGGCTATCCTAGGCACCTCATTTGGCTCAATTAAAACCCTTGTTACCAAGTTGGCAATGGCAGAGTGGATTTCCCTAACTTCTTCCTCATTGATCTCCTCATCAGGATCATGAGTTAAAGAGTGAGGAGCCTAACCTGTTACAAGTTCTTTAGGTCTTCTTGCATGTGAGGTTCGTGGTTTCATCACCATCAATCCTTCTGGGGTTAGCACTCTTAGAGGAGCTATCTCAAGAACCTCTTTAGGGTTAGCAGCGAAATCTATGTCAGAGCTAGTTGGTATCTTCTTGGAAATAATATCTGTTGGATGTTGAGACATTTTTGGCGACTTTGATTGTGAGAAAGAGGATTTTCTGTGCTTGTTGAAGGATGAATGGAAGATGAACAGTTTGTGAGGGTACCAAAGATAGAAGGGGTGTCTCGTATATGTAGTAGAGAGGTATGATTGCCCAATAGGAGGGAACTTACATTTTTTATTGAACTGTAAATGATCAAATTTCAAAAAGTAATTCCCTATTACTTTTAATTGCTATAATTCATCATTAATAGAGGACCTCAACTTCCTTAGAGATTTTTCAAATTGGGTATCATTGAGGCCTCTTGTACCCTTGTGGTCACTGTATGCTACTGAGTCTCTTGGTTCCTCACATTCTTTCCCAAGGTGATGCCAGTCAGACTTTTTCACAGTTTTTTCTGACTGACTAGGATAGCAGTTCATGTTATTGAGATTGTCACAAAACGATGTTATGACATTCTGAGTGACATTACTCTCTGTATGCTGAGTAGCTTCCATGGACTCCATCAGGTTTCAATATAACCTATCTAGATTTCCCTGATGACCATTCTTTGGGTATCCCTTCTTGGCTTGCCTATCCACACAACATTTACCACAACCTGTCCAACTATCTGAAGTAGACTTTGAAGTTCCTCTTGCTACTGTTTTGGACATGGTCCCTTTTAGAACTTGTCTTCCTTTCTCCAGCCATACTTAATCCTTTTCTTCCTTTTTGACTAGGACATTGAGGTTACTCCAAGGCTCCCATAGATAATAGCTGTTCTTGGCTCTGGATCCCCTCATAACTTCCTTACCTTCTTCATTGATGACAACACATTCATCTTTAATGAATTTTACACTGAAGCCTTGGTCACAGAGCTGACTGATACTGATGAGATTAGCAGTCAGTCCTTTAACCAACAAGACATCATCCAGTCTTGAAACACCAGGGCCATCTAGTTTTCCCGCACCTTTAATTTCTCCTCTAGCTCCATCACCAAATGTTACATGACTTGAGGAATGAGGTTTTATGTTTACCAACCTATTCTCTATTCCAGTCATGTGTCTAGAGCAACCACTATCAAAATACCAATCCCTTTTGGTAGGCATCCTTAGAGAAGTGTGAGCTACTAGAGCCACATTCTTAGTAACCCATTGTCTCTTCTTGTTAGGGACTTCCTTCTTGGGTTTGGCATGATGCTTTTTCTTGCTATGAGCACCCTTTTTGGATTTTCCTTGATGAGTGTGACTGGAAAATCCATGTAGCCAATAACAGATAGCTTGTATATGACCTAACCTTCCACAATAGTAACACCTTTTCCTTTGAAAGTTCCTCCCGTTCTGGTGTGTACTTTTGTGACCCTGATGTTGTGACATTGGTCGTGACATCAGGTTAGTCCTCTGAAGTTTTGGCTTTGGCTTCTTGAACCCCAAGCTAGGCTTTTGTTCACCAACAAATCCTAGTCCAGACACGTTGCCTGCCTTCTGACTACTTTGTAGAATTTTTTCTAGAGTGTCAGTTCCAGGGTTGAGTATTCGTATGGATTTTGACATTTGAACCATTTTTTATTCCAACAGGCTAGCCTCATTTTTGAGAGAGTTTATATTTGCCAGATGCTCCTTTTTCTCATCCTCCAACTCCTTGATGATTTTCTTTTGCTTTTCCCCTAGTTGGCATACCTCAGCACTTCTCATGCACAGCTGTTTACATGAGGCAGCCAGTTCATCAAAGGTTACCTCTTCTTCATTGGAATCATCACCAGACATGCACACACTGTTCAGAACAGTGACATGTTTGGCAGACTCTTCTTCTGATCCACTTTCAGAGTCTTCATCAGACCAGGTGACAGTTAGGCCTTTTCCCTTCTTTTTAAGGTATGTGGGACATTCCTTTATAATGTGTCCATATCCTTCACATTCATGGCATTGTACTCCTTTGCTTTGGTTAGAATTCTCCTCAGAGTTACTCCTTCTGCTGCTGTCAGAAGAGGTGTTCTTGGCATAAGGCTTTGACTTATGATCTATCCTTTTGATCAGTTTGTTGAATTGTCTTCCAAGCAAGGCTATGGCCTCTGATAAATTTTCCTCCTTTTTACCTTCTTCTTCTGAGTCATCTGCAGTATTTGAAACATGAGCTATGCTTTTATTCTTTTTCTCTACAGCCTGATCACACATTCCCATCTCAAAGGTTTGGAGAGAACCAATGAGTTCATCCACCTTTATGTGGCATATGTCTTGGGCTTCTTCAATGGTTGTGACCTTCATGGCAAACCTCTTAGGCAATGATCTTAAGATCTTCCTCACTAGCTTTTCTTCAGACATCTTTTCTCCCAGAGCTCCTGAGGTGTTTGAAAGTTCAAGGACATTCATGTAGAAATGATGAATGGTTTCCTCCTCCTTCATCTTTAGACTTTCAAACTTGGTTGTCAACATTTGAAGTCTTGACATGTTGACATTAGAGGTTCCCTCATGAGTTGTTTTGAGAGTATCCCACACCTCTTTAGCCAGTTCACAAAGGTGTACCAGTCTGAAGATATTTTTGTCTATACCATTGAATAATGCATTCAATGCTTTAGAGTTCCCAAGAGCTAAGGCCTCTTGCTCTTTGTTCCATTCCTCTTCAGGAATTAACACAGATAATCCATCCTTGTCAGTCTTCACAGGATGTTCCCAGCCTGAGTTTGCAGCTCTCCATGCCTTGTTGTCTAAAGACTTTAAGAAGGCAATCATCCTAGGTTTCCAATAGTCATAATTAGAGCCATCCATAATTGGTGGTCTATTTGTGAATCCTATGTCTTTATCCATAGTACCAGAATTTATTTTCCCTAGATCTCACCCAGATATAACAGGCAGGGTGCCTTCTCTGATGCCAATTGTAATTCTGGCTAGCACGCGATGGATGTTATTATGGATGTTATGACATCCACTATAACACAGACTATTGAAATAATTAAAAAGCTGTAAAGGAACACAGTAAATCACACCAGTAATTGTCCACCCAGTTCAGTGTCAACAACACTTACATCTGGGGGCTACCAAGCCAGGGAGGAAATTCACTATTAGTAGAATTAATTCAGAGCCAAATAATCCCTGTTTGCACTCCTCACTTAAGATCTACCCAATGACACTTCAACCTAGAGACACTCTAGATATGAGTATTCCCACTCACTCCCCCTCAATCACACCACAGTGATATCCAATTACAATTACAGATGATTGTTGAAGTTATACTTCAAATACACCTTGATCGTGCTTCACAGTTTTGATCAAGAACACACCACTCTTACTTAACAACTTTGAGTGTTCCACCAGCTTAGAAACTACCTAACTAATGCAATTCTACAACAGACAATTGCTTGGTGAATAAGCATTCCTAAGCCATAATACAAACGTGAAGAACAATATTCTTCACTCACAAGGACTCTCTATATGCACTCTCTGATCTTCTGTCAAGAGATGCCCTTCTAGATTGCTCTTTCTGTTATTTATAGCAGCAGTCAGTCCTTAGGCATGGGTGCATAAATTAGGTTTAACCATAACAAAACCTTTTTTCAATAATCTGCATGCTTGCCATTTAATTCAGGAGCATTTGTTTCGCTTTAGGGAGTCTAACATGTCTCATGTCTTTCAGCTTGAGCTTCTAATAAGTTTCCTGATTCCTAGCTACCAGAAAAACTAATCTGCTCGCTGGATGTCATACGATCAGAGTCATGACATTCTGTATGACATTCAACTTAACTAATATTTATCTAAGTTAACTTACCCTACAAAATCCACATTATGTATGTAATAACACCAGTCTTGACATACATACATACTCTAATGTTTTGCCATAAAATGCTGCCAATCAGAAGCACTTACATTTGGCAATCAAAAGCACTTACATTTGGCAAACATGTTGAGTGATGACCCAGTATCCACCAAGACATGTGACAAGACAACTCCTCTTCATTCAATAGAGATGTGCCAATCATGATTGTGATTTCTTCCCTTGGGAGTCAAGTCTAAATCCGTAAACCCCAAGCCATTACCATCATTCACGTGGGCCACGACCCCCTCAAGCTGATTCACGGAAATATCCTGCGGCACGTAAGCCATGTTCAGAATCCTTAACAAGGCATTCCTGTGTGCCTCCGAGCACAATAACAAAGATAGAATTGATATTTTGGAAGGAGTCTGCTGCAGATGATAAACAATCTTATAGTCACTATTTCGAATAAGACGCATGAACTCTTCGGCGTCTTTAACCAGAGAATCTTTCTCTCCTTGCTGTGAACTTTCTTCCACTATAGCTTTTCCTTTTCCTTTATCAGGCCTCTCCGCATCAATATCTGGTGGTGAAAACACCCTACCACTTCTTGTCAATCCACCAACTCCAACTACATTGTCAACGAATGACCCTTCAGACGATGTTACCATTAACTCTTGCTTCTGGCCGTTACAAAAGACCTATGCCCTGTAATTCCATGGGATGACTTTGGTACTTCCATATGGCACTGGTCCAGCTTTAGTGATTATTACAGGCGCTTTCCTCGAGGGTGTTAATATGTTAATAGTTCTGAAAGGGATCGAGATTGTAGCAATCTCATCCTGATCACTGTTAATCTCTTTCACATCTTTTTCCTCTATCATCCTATCAAACTGCAATACACCTTCATTAATCAGACATTGAATATGATTCCTCATATCCTCACAACCCTCAGGGTGAGTAATACAACCTTCAAAACCTTCCATACAACCGGGAAAAACTCCGCCTTTCAACAACCTGCATTTAACAAAGCTCAATGGTGTTCTCAATTCTGCGACGTCCATTACCAAATTCAGCTCTTCTTCTTCAATAACAACATTAACTCCGGCCGCTCCATGATTAGGCATTGGGTTCTGAACCATGTTCGGCATGTCATTGGTGAAATTAATTGCCTTGCTATCAAGGAGGTCTTGCACCTTGTGCTTGAAAGCCTTGCAATTATCTATATTGTGGCCTGGAGCGCCTGAATGGAAATCACATCTCGCATTCGCGTCATAACCTGGAGGTGGTGCGCCTGTAAGAGGTGCCAATGTTCTCTTTTGGATTAGATGAAGTTGAAGCAAATGCTGTAGAAGTTGAGAATATGGCATAGGCGGTGTGTCCAACTGCCTATTCATTGTTCTTCCTCGGTCCTGAAACCGGCGTGGTGCATAATTCTGTTGTTGTTGTTGTTGAGGTGCTGCAGGAATGGTGATGGTTGCAACCTGTGGTTGTTGTTGAATTTATTATGAATGTTACGCCTTACTCCTGTTCTTGTTTCATAAACCTGTAACTGCATTTGTTTCACCTTCCCTCTTCTTGGAATTACCAAAAGTCTTTTTCCCTCCACCAGATGTGGATCCTTCTCCTGCTTGAATCTTACCCAACTTGATACCATTATCCACCCTCTCACCGGTAATAATCAAATCAAAAAAACTGTCGGACATGTAACCAATCAAATTTTCATAATATATCCCTGGCACCGTTGCCACGAACATATCAATGAGCTCCCTTTCCACCATTGGAGGCTGAACTCTCGCAGCTAGTTCACACCACCTTTGGGCATACACTTTGAACCCCTCATTGCTCCTTTGAGAAAGATTCTGCAGCTGAACTCGATTCGGTGCCAGGTCACTATTACACTGATAATGACGGACAAAAGCCTCTCGAAGATCCCTTCAACTTCTGATATGAGTCGGCTCTAGACCCATGTACCATTCTAATGAAGGTCCGGACAAACTATCTTGGAAGAAGTGCATCAACAGCTTTTCAATGTCTGAGTAGGCCGACATCTTCCGATAGTAGGATCTGAGATGTACTTTGGGACAAGTCATCCCTTTGTTCTTATCAAAGTCAAGCACTTTGAACTTAGGTAGAATCTTAAACCCTAGAATCAGCCGCAAGTTAGACATATCAAGCCCTAGAGAGTTCTAATTCTCCAGATTCTTCATTTTTTCCTTAATTATTTCAAACCTTTTATCCGCATCAGTCTGAACACCTACACCCAAATCTCCCATAGAAAAAACATCATCTTGTTCATCCTCCTCCCATTGAGGGCCTGCTGCCCCATGTGCAACGCCCGCTGCACCTGGTATATGAGGTCCTGGTTGATGACCTCCGCCCGGAGGAATAACAGCAGTAGGAATAGCATTAGCTTGAGGAGTGCTCCCATCAGCCAGGGGAGGAATGACAATGGTCCCACCATGCAAAACTCCGCTACCATCCATCCTAAAAATCAAAGGCTGGACTAGTGTTCGGAGCTGCTCCTGACTATTAGCAACCCCTTACATAAGATCCATGAGCTGAGCCATGCGGTCCCTGAACTCTTGCAATTCAAGTTGAATATGATCCATAGCTTTCTGCTGATTCCCTCTAGTCGAGTAACAGTGAATTGTCCAGTCTACTATCCTGAAACACTGCTGAGAGAAAACCATAGAGAGAATAAGGTTAACGGCACCAAGAACACTTGCAATGCAATATGATAATGATGCACATTGCAAGCATGTAAATATGTTTCAGGGAAATTCTCCCCTTGATTCTAGTTCCACGGAAGAAGCAACAAAAGGCAGAAGAACCACAGATAAGACCACAAAATCCCTCTCATAAATAAAATGAGGATAAGAGTCAGCACATACAACATATCACCAAGGAAAACAACAGAGTTATCCATACGACCTCATCCAACAATCCTGGTGATGGTCTGAACACATGATAAAAAATAAATACAGAAGAACAAAGGAAAACTGCATCAGCCATGACAGCGAGTTTGGAACTCTTCTAATAACTTTTTCTTATCTGGATGATCAGGTCGTGCAACCAATGCCTAAATAAGCAACTCTCTTCTGCTGATGACATCCTTCAAGTCTTGAGCATACTCTTCCCAAGCACCTTCTCCGAAAGCATCTTTGAGTCCGGGCTTCTTCAATTCCGCTCTTATCTTGTATTCTTCCAACATTGCAAGAGCTTCTCGTAGCTTACGGTCGCTTTCGTACTGACGAAATGATTCAACTAGATCTTTTTCATCTTTAATCAGGAGTTGTGTCTTCAACCTAACAATCTGCTGATGGAGCTCATCTTCTCTTTCCTTGTTATTGGTCAAAGTTGCATTCCACTGAGCGTTGAACTTTGATATCTCCAGGCGTGCTCTTTCTAGCTCTTTCTTCTTGTTCTTGAGGATTGTTGCACCCCAAATTTTGACCCCTTAGATCTTCATCATCATTTTAGGATCATATTCATTTGATTATCTAACCTTAACCTATTTCAAGTTGGTCTTTATCAAGATACAGGTGAATTAGGGTTCCGTACAATCGAGAATCGAGGTTTCGATGGCTTAATCATTCAATGTGTTGGATTAATTCTCCATGAAATAAGTCTCCAAATCATCAAATATACTCCATTGGTTCAAGTATGAATTCAATTTTAGGTCGTCACCCAAAGATTAAAGACAATGCAGTCCAGGATCCCTGATTAGGATTTTCGATTAGGAAAAGTCAAATATAGTTTGACTTTTGATTTAAAAGGTGTTCCAATGGGGGTATCATGGTCCATGAAGTTTATATGGCTTAGTGAAGTCAACTCAAAAAATTTCAAGGCCTCAGGAGACCCGGAACATCAACAGTCAATCATAAGGAATTTGACCACAAAGTATGAAGCAAAAATGTTCCTAGTAACATATTACACCTATCCATGAAGTTTCATGACCATTGGATCAAGGATTAAGGAGTAATCGAGAAATCGGGAAATTAGGGTTTTGAAAGGGGCAAGACCATAACTCCCTAACCACGCATCCAATTGAGTTGGTTCAAGGCTTGTTGGAAAGGTCATGACCATTCCTACAAAAGTCTCACAGTGGTCCATGGGTAGAAAATGAGTAGATTTGGAGTTATGGCCAATACATCATAAGAGGGAGAAAACACTAAGAAAAATTCTAAGTTGCTGGCCTTTTTAGGCATGTTTTCAGCCAACTTTGAGTGGATTTTTGACCTAGTTCCACTTGGAATCTGAAGATCATGAAAACATGAAAGTTGTAGAGCTACACGAGGGCTTTCGAAAATGTACTAGAACTCCTCCATATCCCTTATGAGTTGAGAAATATGAATCCAACAAGTTAGGGTCTCAACACTTGAGTGCACCATTTCCACTTTTTCACAAATTCACTTTTTAACCACTTGAACCATTCCCAGCCATTTGATCATGTTTCTATCTGATAATTAGGGAGTTTGATGAGTAGAAGTGCAGAAAAAGAAGGGATTTGGTAAGCTTTGCAAGTTGTAGGCAAGTTGTCATTATTTTAATCAAAAAAATCAAGAAAGAGAAACTTTTCATGAAAAATCTGTAGCAGCAGCCTCTCCTACTCTCTAGCTTCACTTCAGTCACTTCCATGTCCTCCATACCACTTGATTTATGCCTTGCATGGAGCCAAGGACTTGAGTGTGCAGTTGTACATGATCTTGAACAAGATTTCATTTACAAAACTCCCTCCAAAAGCCAAAATACAAATATGCCCCAAACCATTCCTTGGCCTATAAATAGAGGTTTCCTCTATGTTAAAAGACACACCTGAGCACTCTAAAACCCAAGAGAAAACCATAGCTCTCATCTTGCCTTGCTTTTCTTGTAAGTGAAGAAAAGATTCTAAAAGCTCCTCAAAAATCTGCCTTGAGCAGTTGGCCTTCCAAAACCATTTCCATGCACTTAAAATCATCACAAACCATCTATACAATCCTCAAATGATGTGTGGGAGGTGTTCAAGCTCTTAAACCACTCCAAAACTCCATATTCTCAAAAGTCAACTTTCAACTAAACAAAGTTTGACTTTCCACACAAAATTAGATAAATCTTTACTCAGGCCTGTTTTGATCACCTCAACCCTCCAAACACCTTTGGTTTGAGGTGTACCAACTGTCTAAACATTCAAAAAATCTCTACATCACTTGTTTTGAGATATGTCACAAAGTTCACTCATTTACTTAAAGTGTAAGAAAAGTTGTGTTTTCATCAAGGCATTGGTTGGATCTCAGTTGGAAAGCTTCAAGGTTTTCCCTACTATATAAGCTTGCTTGGAGGTCTACAAGAGGTTAGTAGTCACATTTCCTATCTTGAACTGTCATGAACATGATTGACATGCTTGGTGTGTGATGTGTTTAAATGCAAGAGCAGTTCATGTTTGAACGTGCGATACTTTGTTTGTTTTGCTCATCAATATGTGTATTGCTCTTATAATCATCATGCAATATGTTGTTGTTGTTGTGTTTATGCTTTTGAAGCTCCCTTAAACATTATCCTAGGTCATGTATGAACATAGGAAAAAATTGCTTGCAACTGTTATAGTTTGATGCTGGATCTGACCATTTGACCTTGTTCTATTTGTGAATAATATTTTTGGTTCTGTTGGGTCTAGGTGTGAGGCTTAGATTTAATGATAGAGTAATTTTTCATTTGAAGACTTTGATGGATTGTGATGGCATGACATGGTGGTGGGGTCTGTTCAGGCCGGTTTTTGTGTGGTTTTAAGACTGTATTGAATGTGTTTATGTTTGTGTCATGCTATGTATTGTTGTAGTTTAATGTGAATCATGAGTGAATGTTTGCCATGACTATTGTTGATTGGATACTACATGTTTTGGTTCAAGGCGTTGCATTAGCTACTAATGTTGGATAGGATCATATTGATCTGGTTCTGTTGGAAGCGGCATCCTTAGATCTTGCATCTTTTTGCTGGCATTTTAGATTAGAAGTCCCTATATGTTTGATTCATATGATTTATGACATTGTATTATTTGAAACTATGTTTGGTTTTGGATCTGCAACATTCTGTTTTGACCACTTTCAATCAAAAATGCATTTTTGCAACTCACACACCATTTTCAATTCAAGCACATTTTTTATGCATCCTTCTGTTGGAACTTTGTCTATAACATGTTTAGAATGTGTGTACACCTTTAAACCAATACAAGCATGTTAGTTTTGCACTCAAGCTTTGAAATTTCATCTCAACTGTTTTTGAAAAAGCTGCTTGTTGTCTAGCATAGTCATGGCCAATATTGAAGTGATTCACCTAGATGTTGTTGAAACACATCTTAATCTATGATGATCAATATTCTCATGTTGTTTTGAATATGCTGTTAAATTGTGTAATCTTGTTGGATTTGGTAAAAAAAACATTGGGATGATTCATGTAGTTGTTGAGGCCTAGGATGATTCATGATGACCAATACTATTTTCCTGTCACAGGGTTGTAGCCATCATGAAATATACATTGAAGTTTAATGCTTGCCATTGTCATGCTAAGTTTACATCTGTGATAATTTGAACTACTGCTTGGTGTTTGGTTTTGGCTTGTTGACATGAGAATGTGGCATTAAGTGAATCATGTTTTATTAGATATGTGACATTGTCATGTTCATTCTGCATCAGTTGCTGTCAGCATTAGGGTTGTGTGCTAGGGTTTGTAATCTTTGCAATCTTGGTGAAGTAGTGACTTTTATTTCAAGGCATTGTAGTAGGGCTGTTTTTAATCTTGACATGACCATATTTTGTTTGAGTTGTTAACTGTGATAAGCATATATGAACCTTTTGTTGTACCCCAAAATTTGCTCAACCTTGTCTTACCTGGTTTATGTTTCATTGCATTATCATCTGCATAGTTACATCAATTGCATATCATGGTATCATTCATATAGCAGGGGATCAAGTGTGTTTCTTCTCAAGAGAAGCCTAGCAAGAGGTCTCATTCAAGATTGAGGAGTGGTCAAAGTCATCAGAAGGTGGTTTGAGTGCCTAAGGGTTTAGATGTTTGAATGTGAATCTTCTCCTAACTTGAGGATCAAATGAAGACCCTCAGAGGGTTGTGAAGTGTTGAATGTGATAAGAGGATGTGTATGGATCTCATAGAATGCCTAGAGGGCCATGGGAGAGTTTAATCAAGTCATTGTGTCAAATGCAAGAGCCACAGTTGAGGTGCAAGCAATTAGGGTTTCATCTGGATCAATCCTAAGTCAACTGGGCAATTGAAGAGTGTGAAGGCCTACTTTTAGGTCATGGAGTACATGAAATGATATGATAAGACATTTTTGGTGTTGTGCCAAGATCAAATCAAGAAGAGTCAAGAGTGTGGGAAGTTGATAAATTAGGGTTTCAGTGCAAAATTCCCTGTCTAGTGCCTAACTTCAAGACTACATAAGTCAAGATACAAGTTTCAAATGGATCTTTATCCAAAAAGAAACTTTTAGAGCATCTCAATACCTTTAATTTGAGTACTTGAAGTCCTCAAGGGGATTTATAGAACTCAAGTTATGACCCAGACAAGTTACAAGTCCTCAGATGCTTCTGAAATTTGTTTGTGAAAATCATCTGACTTCAAAGCTATTTTTGACCTAGAAGGAGGTTTCTCATGAACTTTTGGCCAACATGAAAGTTGTTCCTCATGATCTTAGCTTTCTAATTTGTACTACAAGTCTTCCATCGAATTTGTAAAACTCACGTTATGAGGTTTACAAGCCAGGGGTATTTTGGGAAAGTGAGATTATAGGTCATTTTCAATCATAGGCCAAAATCTCCAACTTGAACTTGTCAAATGGATTTTTGTTCAACATGAAAGTTGTTCAAAATGTGGTTTTTAGGCTAGCCAAGAGGTCATGATGGATTTATTTAGCTCATAGCAAGACTTGGTTTGAAATGGTTTAAATAAGAAAGATTTTCAAATGAATTAAGGAGGGAAAATTGATTTTTTGAGTTAAAGGACCAAAACATGTCAAGTAACTACATTTTTTGAATGGAAATTGAATTCTAAGCACTTTGGCATTACCAGAATTTTGAGTTTAGGCCAAGTTTCATGAGTTGTCATTTGGTTTCTTCATTTGCATGTCACACATCCAAAATTCTTCACCAATGCATTTCAAGTGCTCCTTTTGGTCTGAATACATTCACAAGGCCATGTGCAATTGAAAGGGAAACTTCTAGAGCAATTTTCATGGCCAATTCGTGACTGTTACATTGCACATGTGAAGAGAAAAACAGAAAATTGGATTGGCTGGATTGGGCCTCAATTGAGTTTCTAAAGCCCATGGAAACATTCTATATATTCATTGGATTGATTTCAGATCAATTTTGGCTTTCATTTCATGAAGAACACTGAAGTTGCAGTTGAAAAATTCCAAGGAGCAAGTGAAATCATGTTTTGAGTTCCAGGCTGATTCAGAGCAAATTGAAGCTTACAACATCTCTCTCTTGCATCCTTGAATGATTCTGGAGAGTTTTGAAGGTTGAATCAAGCTCTAGCTACCTCTGTTAGTGGATCTACACCAGGTATGTAACCTTCAAATTTCTCACCATTGTAGGAAGATGTAGATCAATTTGCATATGTGGTTAGGATCTAGTTAAGGAGTAGATCGTTTTTGGACAGAATTTTGGACAATTAGAGACAAATTTAGGTGATGTGTAATTTCTGTTGAGGCACGGTTTAACTTGATCATGAGGAATTAAGTTGAATTGGATAGATCAATTTGATGTATGAAGCATGAGGAACATTTCTGTATCATTAGATTTGCAATTGGTGATGTTTGATCTGGATGACATTTCTGAACTTTGCTTCGTGATTTAAAATCTATGGAGAGTTAGAACATTTGAGTAGGAGATTTGAGATCCTGATGAAACTCTGGAAAGATTGATGTAAGGATTGTTGATGTTTGATCACCTGAAACCACCATCTCACCGGAGAAGACGGTTGTTTCCAGCGTGGGAGTCACCGAAGCTGTTCCCCCCTCGCCTGAGCTCAAGGTTGAAGATGAGTTCATAGACATTGGATGAGTTTGAAAGATGGACTTAGTAGGAGCATCTGAGGGCTCACATTTGATCTGAGGATTTGCCTCTCAACCAAAACGCAGCGTTTCATTAATCCTAGTCGGCGTGTGACTGGGATGCTTGCATGGACACGTTCAATGACATTAGTCCTCAGTCAATTGATCCAAGCACTGTGGTTTTATTTCAGTTTTGTTATTTCTTTTATTTGATTTTGTTTATTTTAAATGCTTTATTGATTCAAAAAATCACAATAAATTCAATTTTGATCCAAAAATTATTTCAAAAATATCTCCATGATCTTGAGAGAATTTGTGATTTTATGAAATCAATAAAATGCATTTTCATGGATTTTTCAATTTAATTTCATTTTTCTTATTTTGTTTAATTCTTTTAATTTTGCATATTTGATCATCTATTTTGTTGATTTTTGTTCTTCCAATTGGTGATGAATTTGACTTTGATATTTTAGTATGTTTTAGGGTAGATATGTATGTTCCCTTAGGATTTTGTTTGGAATTTTAGAACAACTTTAGGTTCTGTTTTGGGTGTTGAGATTAGAGACTTCCCAAACATGTGGATCACCTTAATACCCTTCAATCTAGAAATTATTTAGGTGACTTAGAAGTTGAATTAGGCTTTAATATTTTATCCCTAGGTTGTTCAAACATGTATGTTCCCATAGGAAGTTTATTAGAATTTTACAACTTTGTTTTCTATTTTAGTTGTATTTTGTAAGTTGCTTGTGCTTGTGGTGTTCTATTTTGTGTGCCTTTGTTTGCTTGGTTTTGTTGGTGACTTTGGAGCTGGATTTGCTTTGGTTTCTTTCTTGGGAGGTCTTCTAGACTTGGTGTAGCTGTTGTGGCTTGAAGATTGGAGCTTGGAGTTGAAGTTTCCTTTTCTTTTAGGAGTTGTTTTAGGAGCTTAGGAAATTAGGGTTTTAGGAAGAGCCGTTAGGACTAGTTTTGATTCCTTTACTATCCAATGATGTAAAGTCCTCCTAGGGAAACTCCATCTCTCCTTTGGAGGGATGTGTGGTATGCCCATAGTTGAGTAGAACTTTGAGGATGCCTTTCCATTTTAATGTTGATAATTAATGATTTCCCTTGGTTTTCATTTGGTTTTCAACATTACAACCTGGATCTTAGTGATTATTCCTCTGCTTGGAGTGTGCTTGCTAGAGCTTGAAGATGAATTTGATGAAGCTTGAAGATAGAAGCTAGCTTGAAGATGAAGATTTTTTGCTGTCAACTTTGTTGTCAAGAGGATTTGCTGTTCAGAGCTGCTGTTGAGGATTGAAGTTGCTGTCTGCTGAAGACTGTTGTTGTTGCTTGGGCTGCTTTCTCTGTTTCTTTTCTTTTGTTGTTTTGTCTGTTTGCTTGTGTTTCCTACCTATAGGTTTGAGGTGGAGCTTGTCTCCTCTTGCCTGTTGTTTTCTTAGGTTTGAGGTTGAGCCGAACTCCCTTGCCTCGCTTGTACTGTTGCATAGCATGCATTTTACTGTTTACTATTTAATGCTGGCTTTCTTTTGCTGTTTTCCCCTAGGATCTCTGATTTCCTCTGTGCAAGAGGGAATTAGGACAGACATTAGGTTTCTAAACCATGCATGATAATTGTAGGTAGATTCCCCTTTCAACCATAGTTTTAGGGTGTCTTTCTCTTCTCATCTCAAAACAATTCAAAAACAAAGTAATAAGGTTAATTGAAGTCGTACATTACGAGCCTTAAGCTATCTAGGAAAAGGTTGGTGGAGGTTCTCTCTCCAGTAACCTGGATGTTAGTGTGGTACCCTTTGGGTGACATACGAAGCGTTCACTCCTGGGTCCTAGTCTCTAGTGCGACTGAGATTGCGAATATCCTAAAAAACAGTTCTTTCGTAAAAAACACAAACAAATATTCAAACTATGTTTTTGTCCTCTTGGACCTTTACTCAGGAAAACCCTTTTATAAGGAGATAAAAAACTGTCAGACAAACTTGTGTCTTCCGTAGCCCGAACTACGTTTGCTCTGATCTTTCATGCTGTATGAAAGTACGTAGGCACGAGGTGCGATATCTCGGCGAGAAACCTTCCCCCCTTAACCCGTAGTTAGGCGAACTACGTTGACTCTGATTTCTCGTTCTAGACGGGAATACGTAGGCATAAAGTGTGATACTTTGCCGAGTCATTTCTTTTTCTTTTTAACCCAGACCTTTAGAGTAGATAGATAAGCATACCCTTAGATAGAAAACAAGCGTGGATCCCGTCGAGTACGACGGACGTGAGGGGTGCTAATACCTTCCCCTTGCGTAACCGACTCCCGAATCCAGGATTTGGTTGTGATGACCATTCCTTTCCCTCTTTGCGTTAGGTTTACTTTGAGCGTTTCCTTTCCCTCTTGTGGGATAAATAACGCACGGTAGCGACTCTTCTGTCATAGCCGGCGCCGATTTTCGCAGTAGCGACAGCTGGCGACTCTGCTGGGGACTCCAACGGTTCCCTATGCGAGTCAATCCTAGCGCTTGTTTTCCCCTATGGGGTTTTGTATGTATTTATTTTTTTCAGTACTGTATATATTTGTTATTGTGATGTGGGTAGAGGGTTAGTTTGAGAGATAAGTCGGACCTGGGCTTGAGTGCACATAGACTTAGAAGTAGAGAGTAGTGATTAGCCTGGTTGCTTTGCTCGCACCAGCTAGCTACAAAATTTACACTCAGACGAGATTCTCTTTGATGGCATCTTGCGTGGCCCTTTGGGCTCGAAAGGTTGTTGGATTTGAGGGTTGTCGACTCTGGGAACCTATCATTTGGGATTCGGCTAAGTGAGGCCTCTTCAAGGGATGATGATGCCACACTTTCTGGGTATCGTATCATCGCTCTTGAAAGTCTGTGACGCTGATGACCGCATAGGATGTCGTACCTCGTCTGCGAGTTAAGTACATACCTGTGAGGGGTAGGTGGGTCTTTTGCAAGAAAACTCTGACCTCAGAACACCTGATTTGTCTCTGTCAGTGAGAATTGGTTGTGAGGGTTATTTTATGGTTGGTTTGGTTTGAGGAGAAGATCTGATGGTTCTAAAGTGGCAGTACAGCAAAACACAGTTCTTCATTATTGCACTTGATCCCCTGTCTGCATATGCATCTGCATTTTCATGTCTGCATTTCATTAACGTGTATTTATGTTGCAGGTGTGTTTGTTCCCCTCAGATTCTAGTGTTCTTCTTGCCAGACATGGAGTCCATGAAAAGAACAGTTGCTTACAAGTTGCCTTTTCCAGATATCAGTTCCTTATTGCGGTTGGTTGCTCTAGCAGATCAGAGAGTGAGGGCTGGGTTTAGAGAGTCTTATGGGAAACTGCTCAGTTTGGTGTGCAGACCTTCTGTGTTTGAGACGAATGGATTGTATACCTTGATGCAGTTTTACGAGCCTCAGTTGAGATGTTTCTTGTTCTCTGATTTTATTCTGGCTCCTACTTTAGAGGAATATTCTGATATGCTGGGAGTTCTTGTGTTAGATCAGATGCCTTTTATTCACGAGGATACTGAGCCTGAGTTGGCTAAGCTTGCTGAGATTGTCAGTTTAGATGCTTCTGAGTTCCCCAGAGGTTTGGTCAAGCTGAATGGAGCTTATGGTTTTCATCTTTCTTGCTTGGTTGAGAAGGCTACGCAGTGTGCGAAGGATGGATGTTGGATTGTCTTCAATGCTATTATGGCTATTTGCATTTATGGGATTGTATTGTTCCCTAACTTGCCTGATTTTGTTGACTCAGATGCTTTCTTTATTCTTGCCTCGAAGAATCTGGTGCCTACTCTCTTGGGTGACATTTATCATTCTATTCACTATAAGAATGAGAAGCGTCGGGGGAAGAATGTTTCTTGCTATGTACCTTTTCTATCCAGGTGGTTTCAGGGACATCTTCCTAAGAAGGGACCTTTTGTCGATACTGCTGGTACTTTAGATTGGTCTTCCAAATTGATGAGATTGTGTGCTGAGAATGTTGTTTGGTTTGATCGGAACTTGCTCGGAGTGAATATTATATATAGTTGCAGTGGCTTTCCGAATGTTCCCTTGATTGGACGGAAAGGTTGTATTAACTATAACCCTTATCTGCTTGTGAGACAATTTGGCTATGCTTTGAGGGACTCTCTGATTGAAGACGAGATACAGGAATCTCTGTATCTCACGTGTTTATTAGATGGAGATGTTTTGGTCAGATTGAGACATGCTTGGGGTAATATTCACAGAAGAGGAAAGACCTTGCTTGGTAAGAGTGACAGTCGAGCTTATAATCCTTATCGGCTCTGGATCCATGAGAGAGTTAGGATTTCTTTGATGTTGTATCCTGCTGTAGAGCCTTTGTATCTTCCGGTGATTGAGGAACCTACTTCAGTAGAGATTGAGAAGTATAACAAGCTGCTGGCTGAAAAGGAAGAGTTGCAAAGAGCAAATGAAGAGTTAGAAAAAGAGATTTTCCAACTCCGGCATGAGAAGAATGAGGTAACCTTCACTTTGAAGAAGCAGACTGAGATGATTAATAGGTTGGGTTCAGATTTGACTGAAGAGACCAGCAGGAGAGAGAAGGTGGGAGTAGCCCTGAATGGTGTTAGTAGTGTGATTACTACTAAGAAAGAGCTTTTGAACAAGGCTTATTCTCGACTTTCCAAATGGGAACTTTTATGGAATGCCATGCTTACTAGCCGGAAGGAGCGTGAAGATGAGTTGAAGCTTCAGATTTCCCAGTTAGAGGAGCAGCTCAACGCTAAGGATGCGAAGATTGCTGAAGAGGCATCTCTTAGACGTGATGCTGAGTCTAGAGTGAGCAACATGGTCAAAGAAAATATGGGTGGTGAATTGAAGGCTGGCTTCAAAAGATGCAGGATTGATGAGTGTTTTGGCAGGGGAGCCTGTGAAGAGGACGCCAAAATGCTGAGATCCACTGTTGAGAGGCACACATTACTGATACAGGAACTAATTTTCAGACTAGGTCATCCGGAGACGTTGAGGCTATTGGAAGATGTCAGGGCGCACCATTTGTCCTGATTTACCTTTGCTTTTCTCTTGTTATTCGTACTTGTATTTTGACCATCGCCAGGCTTGTTGGCCGAGGTCTTTTTCAGTTGTATTCAGTTGTACCTTTGTACTCAGCCTCTTAGCATTTGTTTATGTATGAGGTTTCTGATTATGCGCTTGCTTATTTGGGACTCCATTGTCGTTATGGCTTCATCTCTGGAACTAGAATCGGGGGGGGGGGGGGGGAATTAACCTGTTGCATATTTACACATGTGCATTTGCATATTCATATTGCATGGCAGGTACTTTTTTGAACTCAAATCTTATCTCCTGCATCTTACAGGTTGTTTCAAGATTAACGAACAGAGAACTCACCGGTACGCTACAAGAAGCAACAGTAACAAAATCATGGATCAAGTACAGTCTGAGATGCAGGAGATCCGGGATAGGTTGGTCCAATTCATGAAGACAATGGAGGCTGTGGCTAAAGGCCAGGAACATCTTCAAACTTTGGTGCAACCGCTGTTGGCGCGAGCGGCTGGTAAAACTGAATACAACTCTGCTCATGTTGAGACTCCTCACAGGGAGGAAGTGATACCAAATGCTGGTGAGAATGGTACTGGCAACGGCAACGGCAACGCTGGTAACAGAAATGCTGATAATGTTAATGGAAACGTGGAAACCAACAGGAATGTTGGTATCAATACTGGTTTTGGTGATAACAATCAGGGTCTTGGCTTTGGCAATCGGGATGGCAATGATGGTTTCAATAATCAGGGCCTCGGCAACGGAGGGTTCGGTGATAACAATCAAGGTTTTGGTAATAATGGCTACGACAATGTTGGGTTTGGCAATGTGAATACTAATTGTGCTGGGATGGGTCCTTTCAATACTAGTTTTGGGACAGTGGCTGCTAATCAAGAGCTTGGCAATCTGAGGTATGATCCCAGGTTCTTCCAATGTGGTCATGGTCATGGTCATAATGCTGCTTATGACGGATATGGTAATGAAGGGCCGTACTGGAATAGAGATCGTCAAGAAGATGACTTTTCTGGGCAAGGCATGGGTTTTGAGGGTCCCACTGATAGTGATCAGAGGATTAAAATGCTGGAGGAACAGATGAGAGGTATAGCCAATCAAAATTCTACAGGGTTGGACATGGCTACCATGGGGCTGGTTCCTGGGTTGAGAGTGCCATTGAAGTTCAAAGCTCCTACTTTCGATAAATATAAAGGGGATACATGCCCACGGGTTCATGTGCGTTCATACTACCGGAGGATGTCTGCGTACTCTGATAATGAGAAGATGCTTATGCATTTTTTCCAAGATAGTTTGTCAGGACCATCGCTGGAATGGTACATGGGACTAGAGCCTGCACAGGTCGGAAGTTGGAAAGAATTGGTTGATGCTTTCGTCAAACATTACCAATACAATAGTGACCTTGCACCAAATAGGGTCCAGCTTCAAAGTCTTTCACAGAAGAATGGGGAGAGTTTCAAGGAGTATGCTCAGCGTTGGCGCGATCTGGCGGCAAGAGTCCACCCCCCTATGGTTGAAATGGAATTGATTGATATTTTTGTTGGAACATTCTCTAGGATGTATTATGATAAATTGCTCAATTGCTCGATGGGTAGTTTCTCTGACATGATACTCATGAGGGAACAAATTGAAAATGGCATCAAAATTGGTAAGATTCAAGCCGGTGAATCGACCGCAGCTGGAGGTGCGAAAAAGGTCTTTGGTGGTAAAAGGCAAGGAGACGCCGGTGCAGTGTATGGTGGTCAAGGACGAGGTAGAGGTCGGAATCAGTATATTCAACAACAGGTTGCTAGTGTGACGATCCCTATCTACAACAACGACAACAACCACAACAACAGCAGCAACAACAATAAAGGTATAATCCTGCTCAGAGAAGGATCCAGAACGGGAAGCCAAAGAGGGTATTTGATACACCTCCGTCAACGTATGCAGAACTGCTTCAGACGCTGTTAAGTTTGAATCTGGTTGAGAAGAGAACGTTGGACCCACCCACAGGAGCGCTTCCTTACGGGTATGATACTAGTAAGCAGTGTGACTTTCATTCTGGGGCACCCGGACATGATATCGAGAGTTGTCATGCTTTTAAGCACAAGGTCTAAGATTTGATTGATAGTAAAGTCATTAACTTCAGTAATGATGGTCCCAACATTGTACAGAAACCAATGCCGAATCATGGAGCAAATGTTGTTTTGACAGAGGAGGATTTGGATTTGGTTATGGACGTAAATGATCTGAAGACGCCTTTAAGTTATGTTAAAAGCAGATTTTTGAAAGGAGGGGTCTTCCCCGGATGTGATGAGTACTGTTTGGATTGTTGGACCCGACCAGAGGGCTGTATTGATTTGAAGAGAGGTAATCAGGCCATGATTGATGAGGGAACTTTACAGTTTGACCGCACTACTGTTGAGAAACCTGGTAAGGTAAATTGTGAAAATTAGGGTGAGGTTGCAACAATTACAATTCCACGAAAGACTATTACGATATCAGCGCCCGCCAAGCGGCCAACTATCATGATAACGAAAGCAGGACCCGTTCCTTATGAGAGTACGAAAGCCATTCCATGGAATTATGGGTTGGAAGCTTTTTGCAACGGGGAAAAGATTAATGTGGATATCCAGCCAGCAGGGGCAGTAGGCAATATTGTTGAAGCGGGAGGTATGACCCGAAGTGGTAGAATCTTCACTTCACCTGAAATCGAGGCTGAAAGAATTGCTAGAGGCAAAGCCAAAGTGGATGAAGGAGGACCTTCCCAGTCGAAAGAGAAAGAAACATCGATCAAGGATGTAGAAGAGTTTATGAGGTTGATTTGCAAAATTGACTATAAGATTGTGGAGCACTTGTAGCAGACGCCCTCCAAAATTTCAATAATATCATTGTTGCTTTGTTCCGAGGCCCATCGGAATGCCTTGTTGAAAATCTTGGACACGTCTTTTGTACCTCAGGAAGTAACTGTTAATCAACTTGAGGGGGTACTGGCGCATGTGAATGTCGGCCACAGCCTGGGATTTACTAACTTTGATTTGACGCCTAGAGGTCGGAATCATAATATGGCTTTGCATATTTTAGTGGAATATCGGGGCACTAATATGTCGCATGTTCTTGTAGACACCGGATCATCTTTGAATATGTTGCCGAAGAAGGCTATGATGAAGCTAGATGTCCGAGGAATCATATGCACGCCAAGTGATTTGGTCGTGAGGGCTTTTGATGGGACCAAAAGGTCGGTGTTTGGGTCCATAACGTTACCACTCCAGGTTGGGCCAGAAGTGTTTGACACCATTTTCTACATCATGGACATACATCCAGCTTACAGCTGTTTACTTGGGTGACCATGAATACATTCTGCAGGGGCTGTGACGTCCACGCTACATCAGAAGCTTAAATACATGGTTGGGGACAGTGTTGTTACTATTTGCAGAGAGGAGGACATTCTAGTTAGTCATCTTTTGTCATTCAAGTATGTCGAAGTGGATGGGGAGATCCATGAGACGCCATGCCAAGCCTTCAAGGGGTTGCAGATCAAAGACAAGTCTCATGTTCCTAGCAAAGGGCCAGAGGTGGCCATGTCTTCGTACAAAGACGCTCAGGCAGTGGTTCAGGCTGGAGCAACCAAAGGATGGGGCCAAGTCTTAGAAATTCCGGTCAAGATGGACAAGTTTGGGTTGGGGTATCGCTCGACATCGTTAGCTTCCGCATCAGGCGTGCTAAAGGTCAAAGGACTGGTGGTGATCACTCCAGGTGGGGTCTGTTATGAAACGATCAATGCTGTTTCCGATGCTGAAGACGGAGATAGTGACTGCGATATGGACTCGTGGATCAAGCCCGACGTGCCAGGATAAAATCTGTGCAACTGGTCTATCCAGGAACTCGTCCCAGTGACTACAAAACAGTAATAATTTGTTTTCTCAATTATTGTATAATCCTGTGTCCTACCCGGGGCATGGTGATTCTGTTTTTAGGGCTACCTGCTTATGTGTGTACTTTGCTTAATCATTAATAAAGGCGTTTTTCGCATGCAAATTTTGTGATCCTTGTTTTTCCTATTTTTGCTTTAACAATAAAATGGCAATGTGGTTATGTTCTTTGTTTGCACTATTTGAAACATTTAACCATTCTCATTGCAGGATTCATATTTCAGACGACACCGATCACGAACTTCCTATGACTTGCTTCGACTTAGAGCACCCGATATTTCAAGCAGAAGAAGAGATTGTTGAGGATAATGACTTATCAGAAGAGCTGACTTGACTTTTGAAACAAGAAGAGAGAATCATTCTGCCTCATCAGGAGGAAATTGAAATTTTCAACGTAGGGTCCGAAGAGGTTGTCAGGAATATCCAGATAGGGGCTGCATTGCAAAGTGATATCAAGAAAAGGCTTATTGAGATGCTGCCGGAGTACAGTGATATTTTTGCTTGGTCTTACGAAGACATGCTTGGGTTGGATACTGATATGGTGGTTCACCGTTTGCCATTGCGTGAGGAATGTCCGCCGGTTAAGCAAAAACTCAGAAGAACTCGACCAGATATGGCTTTGAAAATTAAAGAGGAAGTTTAGAAACAATGGGACGCCGGTTTTCTGGCTGTTACAACTTATCCCTCATGGGTCGTTAATATAGTACCTCTACCAAAGAAAGATGGTAAGGTGCAGATGTGCGTGGACTATCGAGATTTGAATATGGCAAGCCCAAAAGACGACTTTCCGCTTCCTCATATTGATGTGCTGGTCGACAACACCGCTCAATTCTCCGTGTTTTCCTTCATGGACGGCTATTCGAGCTACAATCAGATAAAGATGGCGCCGGAGGATATGGAGAAAACAACTTTTATTACCCCGTGGGGAACGTTCTGCTACAAAGTGATGCCCTTTGGTTTGAAGAACGTCGGGGCAACATATCAGCGAGCTATGACGACACTCTTTCATGACATGATGCATAAAGAGATTGAAGTCTATGTTGATGATATGATTGCCAAATCCCAGACGTAGGAAGAGTATCTGGTCAATCTTCTGAAATTGTTCAAGAGGCTTAGGAAATTCAGGCTGAGGCTGAATCCTAACAAGTGCACCTTCTGGGTGAGATCTGGTAAGCTATTGGGGTTTATTATGAGCGAAAAAGGAATTGAGGTTGATCCTGCTAAGATAAAAGCAATACAAGAAATGCCAACGCCGAAAACAGAAAAAGAAGTTTGTGGCTTTTTAGGGAGATTGAACTACATTGCCCGGTCCATATCTCATCCAACGGCCACGTGCGAGCCATTATTCAAGTTATTGAAAAAAGATCAGGCAGTGACCTGGAATGAAGATTGTTAAAGGGCGTTTGAGAAAGTAAAAGAATATTTGCAGGAACCTCCAATATTGATACCCCCAGTAGCCGGGAGACCATTGATTATGTATTTGACGGTTCTGGAGAAAAGTATGGGTTGTGTTCTTGGTCAACATGACGAGACTGGACGTAAAGAGCGTGCGATTTACTACTTGAGTAAAAAGTTCACAGACTGTGAGTCCCGTTACTCAATGCTCGAAAAAACGTGTTGTGAGCTAGCCTGGGCTGCCAAACGTTTGAGGCAATACATGATAAATCATACAACCATGCTAATTTCAAAGATGGACCTGATCAAATACGTGTTTGAAAAGCAAGCACTTTCCGGAAGAATTGCCCGGTGGCAGATGGTATTGACAAAATATGATATTCAGTATGTTTCTCAAAAGGCTATTAAAGGTAGTGTTTTGTCAGAATACCTAGCTGAGCAGCCAGTTGATGATTACCATTCGATGAATTTTGATTTTCCTGATGAGGATATCATGTACTTAAAAATGAAAGACTGTGAGGAGCCGTTTCCTGATGAAGGTCCAGAGCTGGGTTCCAAATGGCAATTGATATTTGACAGTGTCGTCAATTCATACGGAAGTGAAATAGGTGCAATCATTACTACTCCCCATGGGTCGCACATCCCATTCACTGCTAGATTGACCTTTCCAGTTACCAACAATGAGGCCGAATATGAAGCGTGCATTATGGGTCTCGAAGAAGCTATCGATCTGAGAATCAAAAATCTTGATGTGTATGGAGACTCTTCTCTAGTTGTCAACCAGATCAAGGGAGAATGGGAGACTCGTCAGCCCAATCTGATACCCTATATGAATTATGCAAGGAGGTTGTTACCTTTCTTTGACAAGGTGGAATTGCACTATGTACCACGAGCAGAAAATCAGATGGCAGACGCTCTCGCAACTTTGTCTTCGATGTCTAAGGTTAACTTCTGGAATGAGGCTCCCAGGATAGTTATCTCTCGCCTTGATAGGCCCGCTTTCATATTCGCCATTGAGGAAGCTTTTGATGGCAAACCGTGGTATTATGATATCCAGAATTTCCTGAAGAACCAAGAGTATCCGGCTGGGGCATCCAGTCGTGATCAGAAGACTCTTAGGATATTGGCTGGCAATTTCTATTTGAATCCGGATGGGGTTTTGTACAAGAGAAACCATGACTTAGTGTTGTTGCGGTGTGTGGACGAGAAAGAGGCTAAGTTGCTATTGGAAGAAATCCACGAGGGTACATTTGGCACGCATGCCGGCGGACATGCAATGACGAGAAAGCTATTAAGAGCAGGGTATTATTGGCTAACAATGGAAACAGATTGTTTCAAGTTTGCAAAGAAGTGTCATAAATGCCTGATTTATGCGGACAAGATTCATGTGCCTCCGAGCCCTCTGAACGCTATGTCATCACCTTGGCCTTTTTCCATGTGGGGAATTGATGTGATTGGAAAGATTGAGCCCACAACATCCAACGGACATCGTTTTATCTTGGTAGCTATTGATTACTTCACCAAATGGGTTGAAGCGGCATCATATGCTAATGTTACCAAGCAGGTGGTGGCCAGATTTATCAAGAAAGATATTATCTGCAGATACGGAATCCCGGAGCGGATCATCACTGACAACGATTCGAATTTGAATAACAGGATGATGAAGGAATTATGCCAGAATTTCAAGATTGAACATCATAACTCTTCTCCTTATCAGCCCAAAATGAATGGTGCTGTTGAAGCGGCCAATAAAAACATAAAGAAGATCGTTCAGAAGATGGTTGTGACCTACAAGGACTGGCATGAAATGTTATCTTTTGCTTTGCACGGTTATCGTACAACGGTACGCACATCAACCGGGGCAACTCCTTTTTCACTGGTATATGTATGGAGGCTGTCTTATCATTGGAGGTTGAGATTCCTTCTCTGAGGGTTTTGCATGATGTCTAACTTGATGAGGTAGAATGGGTGAAAGATAGACTGAATCAGCTCAGTTTAATGGATGAGAAGAGTCT
This sequence comes from Lathyrus sativus, assembly GCA_963859935.3. Lineage (NCBI taxonomy): Eukaryota > Viridiplantae > Streptophyta > Magnoliopsida > Fabales > Fabaceae > Lathyrus > Lathyrus sativus. The sequence continues at coordinate 402,661,226 of OZ012741.1, read as the reverse complement.
GGCTTCTCTAGCATATGGTCGGCTGTATCAGAGCCGGATGAAGAAAGCTTATGACAAGAAGGTGTGTCCTCGAAGATTTCAGACGGGTGATCTTGTGCTGAAAAAGATTCTCCCACCACAATCAGATCACAGGGGCAAATGGACTCCCAACTGTGAAGGTTCATATGTTGTTAGAAAGGTTTTCTCTGGAGGAGCTTACTGTTGTCCACCATGGATGGTGAGGATTTTACATCCCCTGTGAACTCGGATGCAGTTAAAAAATACTTTGCTTAAGTAGACACGCTGGACAAAAAAAAGAGAGTCCAGGCAAAAATGGGGCATCCCGGCGAACCATAAAAAAGGAATAAAGGGTTCGAGCAAAAGTTAGGGATAAAATTGAAAAAATGTACACCCGCGAAGTTGAAAACCTGAAAAGGGAAACTTCGGAAAAAAAAGGTATCCCGGTGAATTGAAAACCCGCAAAGGGCGGTTCACGCATAAGTTATGGATTTGAAAAAGCAAATGACTGCGGTCCGAGTTTGATACTGCGTTGCTTAGTGGTGTAGTGACACCTAAGGGTCGTATATCCGAAACAATCTCTTCCGAAGATCGAGTATCGGGAAAGCGTCAGAGTCAGGCGAGTCATAGGAGGATCAGCACATGGTGTTCGTCTGTACCACGTTGCCAACATGTACACAAATCTTTCTTTGTGCTTCTGTAATATTTGTATTTTGTTTGTGCGTAACTTCCTTTTTTCAGGAGTTGCATCCAGTGTACAAAATTTTTCCTATTTACAGGCCTGTTATAAATAAAGCATGTTATTCAGTACTTGATGCTTATTCTTTACTGTTTTGTTTGTGAAAAACGCCGATGTTTTTGATAAACTTGCATGTGCATAAACTTGCTGGCCCTTGCCAATAATTGCTAAAACTTCGAATTGACTGAACGAACGTCACAGACACTGACCGGAATAGATCTTGTTGTATAGATTTGTTTTGTATTGTTTGTGTTTTGCAGGGTTCCCACCTTTGTAGCAAACAGGCAGGGAAATTGTGTTCCCCAGCCAGAGTCCTGTGACATAGTGATGGTATCACTCCTCAGCAGATGGAAGTCACATCTTATCTCAGAAGATTTGAGATGGCACTTATCCCTATTGGATGTGGGTGGTCCTCCTCAGAAGAGTATTCCCGAGGAAAGTTGCCAAGAGAGTATCCTCAGTGGATCTGAATGTCCCCAACAGAAGGTGCATTCCCAGCAGTGAATATGTGCGCACCCCATTCCCAGCATGGGTAACTCCCGCAGTATAACGAAGTCGTCTTTGGTTCAGAAGGATTATCCCCGCGCAGGATTGTTTCGCCTTCTCCCCAGCAGGTTGTTTTTCCTCCGACAGGATGAACATTCCCAACCGAGTTCGTAACTTCAAGCTTGTGAGTCGTCTTCCAACAGGATGGTTACCCCCAGCGGAGTTGGTTGCACCGTTCCAACATTTACTTTGTTGGAATATGTCTATGATACCCAGTTATACTAGTGGATTCGGCTTTGTCTTCGGCATGTATTCTGCTGAAGCGCCTCTTGGCATCTTTGCATTTTGCATATATCATCATATTTTGCATCTACCTAAACGCGTAACATTTCCATGCCGTATGGAGCATTACGCCATTGTCGAGCATACGCATTTTGAAACATAAGCCAGGTTGGTTACCTCTTTGTTTTCAGATGTTATCCCTTGCAGAGGAGTGGAATTCGTGCTCAGGAGGGTCTCTAGATATTCAAATTCTCAACGTGAAATAGGTGATGATAATGTTCGTCCCCTAGCAGAGTTGCTTGGTTAAGTTTCTCTTTATCCCCGGCGGGATTCTTCTCAGGTTGTTGTTATGTCAGCAGTAGAAGATTTCATGTCTTAAATTTTCGGAGTTGTCACTAGTGATTTCCCCGGTGAAATTTTTCCCCACAGAGTTGTTTGGTTAAGTTTCTCGTATTCTCCAGGAAAGTATTCTTCAAATGGATCCTTGTTGACGGATCGTACCTGTGTTGACAGTGATTGTTATCCGTGTTGACGGAATGGTTACCTGTGATGGACATAGGTTGCGCCTGTGTTGACAACGATTGTTATCCGTGTTGACCGAATCGTACCTGTGTTGACAGTGATTGTTATCCGTGTTGACGGAATTATGGCTATGTTGACAGTGATTGCTACCCGTGTTGACGGTGATTATTATCCGTGTTGACGGAATTGTACCCATTCTGACGGTGATTATTATCCGCGTTGACGGAATTGTACCCGTGCTGACGGTGATTATTATCCGTGTTGACGGAATTGTACTCGTGCTGACGGTGATTATTATCCATGTTGACGGAATCGTACCTGTGTTGACCGCAATTTTTATCCGTGTTGACGGAATCATACCTGTGTTGACAGCGATTGTTATCCGTGTTGACGGAATCGTACTTGTGTTGACAGTGATTGTTATCTGTGTTGACAGTGATTGTTACCCGTGTGGACGGAGTTATTATCCGTGATCGACGAAATTGTCCCCAGTGGAGTTGTTACCTGTGATTGACAGAGATCGTTATTCCAGTTATGGACGGAATTGTACCCATGGTGATGGAGTCTCTCCCCGTGTTGACGAAGTTTAGTCCAGTGGTGGGCGTAGTTGTTTCTTGAAAAGTTAATTTGATGCCTGTGGCGTCACACAGGGGGTTAATGTTGAAATCCCAAGTTTTATCAGATAATTGATCAGTTGTTGCCGTAACAACTGAGTTCAGCGCAACGGACGTTGTTCCCCAAGCAGTTGTTGCAGCTTATTTCTACGGTTGGCAAATTCCCGGGTTTCTTGGTATTCAACCGTCTTCTACCTCGATTGTTTGAAGGTCGTTCGCTCTTCACCCAGTCGGGTCCAAGCCGTTTGAATAGGGGCAACTGTTGTACCCCAAAATTTGCTCAACCTTGTCTTACCTGGTTTATGTTTCATTGCATTATCATCTGCATAGTTACATCATTTACATATCATGGTATCATTCATATAGTAGGGGATCAAGTGTGTTTCTTCTCAAGAGAATCCTAGCAAGAGGTCTCATTCAAGATTGAGGAGTGGTCAAAGTCATCAGAAGGTGGTTTGAGTGCCTAAGGGTTTAGATGTTTGAATGTGAATCTTCTCCTAACTTGAGGATCAACTGAAGACCCTCAGAGGGTTGTGAAGTGTTGAATGTGAGAAGAGGATGTGTATGGAGCTCATAGAATGCCTAGAGGGCCATGGGAGAGTTTAATCAAGTCATTGTGTCAAATGCAAGAGCCACAGTTGAGGTGCAAGCAATTAGGGTTTCATCTAGATCAATCCTAAGTCAACTGGGCAATTCAAGAGTGTCAAGGCCTACTTTTAGGTCATGGAGTTCATGAAATGATATTATAAGACATTTGTGGTGTTGTGCCAAGATCAAATCAAGAAGAGTCAAGAGTGTGGGAAGTTTCTAAATTAGGGTTTCGGTGCAAAATTCCCTGTCTAGTACCTAACTTCAAGACTACATAACTCAAGATACAAGTTTCAAATGGATCTTTGGCCAACATGAAACTTGTATAGCATCTCGATACCTTTAATTTGAGTACTAGAGGTCCTCAAGGGGATTTATAGAACTCAAGTTATGACCCAGACAAGTTACAAGTCCTCAGATGCTTCTGAAATTTGTCTGTGAAAATCATCTGACTTCAAAGCTATTTTTGACATAGAAGGAGGTTTCACATGAACTTTTGGCCAACATGAAAGTTGTTCCTCATGATCTTAGCTTTCTAATTTCCACTATAAGTCTTCCATCTGATTTGTAGAACTCAAGTTATGAGGTTTACAAGTCAGGGGTATTTTGGGAAAGTGAGATTATAGGTCATTTTCAATCTTAGGCCAAAATCTCCAACTTGCACTTGTCAAATGGATTTTTATTCAACATGAAAGTTGTTCAAAATGTGGTTTTTAGGCTAGCTAAAAGGTCATGATGGATTTATTTGGCTCATAGCAATACTTGGTTTGAAATGGTTTAAATAAGAAAGATTTTCAAATGAATTAAGGAGGGAAAATTGATTTTTTGAGTCAAAGGACCAAAACATGTCAAGTAACTACATTTTTTGAATGGAAATTGAATTCTAAGAACTTTGGCATTACCGGAATTTTGAGTTTAGGCCAAGTTTCATGAGTTGTCATTTGGTTTCTTCATTTGCATGTCACACATCCAAAATTCTTCACCAATGCATTTCAAGTGCTCCTTTTGGTCTGAATACATTCACAAGGCCATGTGCAATTGAAAGGGAAGCTTCTAGAGCAATTTTCATGGCCAATTCGTGACTGTTACATTGCACATGTGAAGAGAAAAACAGAAAATTGGATTGGCTGGATTGGGCCTCAATTGAGTTTCTAAAGCCCATGGAAACATTCTATATATTCATTGGATTCATTTCAGATCAATTTTGGCTTTCATTTCGTGAAGAACACTGAAGTTGCAGTTGAAAAATTCCAAGGAGCAAGTGAAATCGTGTTTTGAGTTCCAGGCTGATTCAGAGTAAATTGAAGCTTACAACATCTCTCTCTTGCATCCTTGAATGATTCTGGAGAGTTTTGAAGGTTGAATCAAGCTCTAGCTACCTCTGTTAGTGGATCTACACCAGATATGTAACCTTCAAATTTCTCACCATTGTAGGAAGATGTAGATCAATTTGCATATGTGGTTAGGATCTAGTTAAGGAGTAGATCATTTCTGGACAGAATTTTGGACAATTAGAGACAAATTTAGGTGATGTGTAATTTCTGTTGAGGCACGGTTTAGCTTGATCATGAGGAATTAAGTTGAATTGGATAGATCAATTTGATGTATGAAGCATGAGGAACATTTCTGTATCATTAGAATGGCAATTGGTGATGTTTGATCTGGATGACATTTCTGAACTTTGCTTCGTGATTTAAAATCTATGGAGAGTTAGAACATTTGAGTAGGAGATTTGAGATCCTGATGAAACTCTGGAAAGATTGATGTAAGGATTGTTGATGTTTGATCACCTGAAACCACCATCTCACCGGAGAAGACGGTTGTTTCTAGCGTGGGAGTCACCGGAGCTGTTCCCCCCTCGCCTGAGCTCAAGGTTGAAGATGAGATCATAGCCATTGGATGAGTTTGAAAGTTGGACTTAGTAGGAGCATCTGAGGGCTCACGTTTGATCTGAGGATTTTCCTCTCAACCAAAACGCAACGTTTCATTAATCCCAGTCAAGGTGTGACTGGGATGCTTGTGTGGACATGCTCAATGACCTTAGATCTGCATACTCAGTCAATTGATCCAAGCGCTGTGGTTTTATTTCAGTTCTGTTATTTCTTTTATTTGATTTTGTTTATTTTAAATGCTTTATTGATTCAAAAAATCACAATAAATTCAATTTTGATCCAAAAATTATTTCAAAAATATCTCCATGATCTTGAGAGAATTTGTGATTTTCTGAAATCAATAAAATGCATTTTCATGCATTTTTCAATTTAATTTTATTTTTCTTATTTTGTTTAATTCTTTTAATTTTGCATATTTGATCATCTGTTTTGTTGATTTTTGTTCTTCGAATTGGTGATGAATTTGGCTTTGATTTTTTAGTATGTTTTAGGGTAGACAAGTATGTTCCCTTAGGATTTTTGTTGGAATTTTAGAACAAATTTAGGTTCTGTTTTAGGTGTTTAGATTAGAGCCTTCCCAAACTTGTGGATCACCTTAATACCCTTCAATCTAGAAATTATTTAGGTGACTTAGATGTTGAATTAGACTTTAATATTTTAAGTCTAGGTAGTTCAAACATGTATGTTCCCCTAGGAAGTTTATTAGAATTTTACAACTTTGTTTTCTATTTTAGTTGTATTTTGTAAGTTGCTTGTGCTTGTGGTGTTCTATTTTGTGTGCCTTTGTTTGCGTGGTTTTGTTGGTGACTTTGGAGATGGATTTGCTTTGGTTTCTTTCTTGGGAGGTCATCTAGACTTGGTGTAGCTGTTGTGGCTTGAAGATTGGAGCTTGGAGTTGAAGTTTCCTTTTCTTTTAGGAGTTGTTTTAGGAGCTTAGGAAATTAGGGTTTTAGGAAGAGCCATTAGGACTAGTTTTGATTCATTCATCAGACATAGAATGCATTGTGTGCTTCTATTCTATCCAATGATGTAAATTCCTCCTTGGGAAACTCCATCTCTCCTTTGGAGGGATGTGTGTTATGCCCATAGTTGAGTAGAACTTTGAGGATGCCTTTCCATTTTAATGTTGATACTTAATGATTTCCTTTGGTTTTCATTTGGTTTTCAACATTGCAACCTGGATCTTAGTGATTATTCCTTTGCTTGGAGTGTGCTTGCTAGAGCTTGAAGATAAAGTTTGATGAAGCTTGAAGATAGAAGCTAGCTTGAAGATGAAGTTTTTTTGCTGTCAACTTTGCTGTCAAGAGGATTTGCTGTTCAAAGCTGCTGTTGAGGATTGAAGTTGCTGTCTGCTGAAGACTATTGTTGTTGCTTGGGTTGCTTTCTCTGTTTCTTTTCTTTTGTTGTTTTGTCTGTCTGCTTGTGTTGCCTACCTCTAGGTTTGAGGTGGAGCTTGTCTCCTCTTGCCTGTTGTTTTCTTAGGTTTGAGGTTGAGCCGGACTCCATTGCCTCGCTTGTACTGTTGCATAGCATGCATTTTATTGTTTACTATTTAATGCTTGCTTTCTTTTGCTGTTTTCCTCTAGGATCACTGATTTCCTCTGTGCAAGAGGGAATTATGACAAACATTAGGTTTCTAAACCATGCATGATAACTGTAGGTAGATTCCCCTTTCAACCATAGTTTTAGGGTGTCTTTCTCTTCTCATCTCAAAACAATTCAAAAACACAGTAATAAGGTTAATTGAAGTCGTACGTTACGAGCCTTAAGCTATCTGGGAAAAGGTTGGTGGAGGGTCTCTCTCCAGTAATCTGGATGTTAGTGTGGTACCCTTTGGGTGACATACAAAGCGTTCACTCCTGGATCATAGTCTCTAGTGCGACTGAGATTGCGAATATCCTAAAAAATAGTTCTTTCGTAAAAAACTCAAATAAATATTCAAACTCTGTTTTTGTCCTCTTGGACCTTTAATCAGGAAAACCCTTTCATAAAGAGATAAAAAACTGCCAGACAAACTTGTTTCTTCCGTAGCCCGAACTACGTTTGCTCTGATCTTTCATGCCGTATGAAAGTACGTAGGCACGAGGTGCGATATCTCGGCGAGCAACCTTCCCCCTTAACCCGTAGTTAGGCGAACTACGTTGACTCTGATTTCTCGTTCCAGACGGGAATACGTAGGCATAAAGTGCGATACTTTGCCGAGTCATTTCTTTTTCTTTTTAACCCAGACCTTTAGAGTAGATAGATAAACATACCCTTAGATAGAAAACAAGCGTGGATCCCGTCGAGTACGACGGACGTGAGGGGTGCTAATACCTTCCCCTTGCGTAACCGACTCCCAAATCCAGGATTTGGTTGCGATGACCATTCCTTTCCCTCTTTGCGTTAGGTTTACTCTGAGCGTTTCCTTTCCCTCTTGTGGGATAAATAACACACGGTGGCGACTCTTCTGTCATAGCCGGCGCCGATTTTCGCAGTAGTGACACCTTTCCCATGTATGTTTTGAATGACTTGTAAATCATGTTTGAAATCTATCATGAAATTTCCTGCTAGCCTCATAAGATCAATGAGTAGAATGTTTGTGTTAACATGTCATGTTTTATTCTGTTATAAGTTCAACTACCATTTAGAGATAATACTATTGTTATAGGATACCAATTTTCATTGCCTTGCAAGTTGTTGTGTGCATTGAAGTATTAGGGTTAATAGTTGAATGATGTTATCATGGTCAGGTTAGGATTCACCATATTGTTGTTAGAGCTGTCAAATTCATGAACCACTGCCATGTAATGCTGCTACCACCCTTTGCTTCCAACCATTGCCAAATTTTGCTCCTTTTGCTGTTTGTAAACCAAGAGCATGGTTGTTTAATGATGATTGGCATGTTTGTATCTGTGCTGTTAAGAACTAGGTTCTCCTGCTAGAATTTATTTGTGTTTAGTATCATAGGGTTGTAACTCTCATTTTAAGGCATGTATTGAATTGATGTATTGATTTGATTTAGCAATGACCAAAGACTAGTTGCTGCTTCTGTATAGTTGTTATGCTATTTGATCTGTTGCACAAAACCAATTAATCATGTTTAGCTTGTTAGGTTGTTTATTTAGACCAAGTTGTCAAGGTGTGAGAAATGTATGTGTGTGTATAGGATTCATTATGCATTCTTGTTTTACATTTTGGTTTGACAAAAACAAGTTTACTGTCAGCTTCTGTTTTGAGGTTTTCACCTCTTGTGTTGTCATTATGTTGAGTTTTCTTGCAAATTGTGTATAAATTCATGTCTTGATGTATGTGAATCATTGAATGTGTGTTGGTGTTTTGAAGTATGGAATGATGCATCATGAGAATGCTTTTCTTTTCTAAAACAACATTTTAAGCATTTTTGATCCATAGCTGCAACACATATGCCAGTTTATGTTTTGATGTGTTTTTTAGTTATTTTAGGGTTTAGAATCCATAAACTATGTGTTTAGAGTTTGTGTGTGGTGATCACTTAGAGTGAAACAGTTTAGTTTAAGTCATGACTTCCAAAATGCATTTCATAAGCTTCCATCTACATCTACAGTCGTGTTTCAATTTGTGCATATTGTTTTGAAAAATTAATGATGCCATCATAATCCTCTTCAAATTTCAAGTGGTTTAGACTCAAATTTTATGAAATTTGGTTGTGTTTTGATCAAGTTTGAATGAAACCGTTTTGACACCAACTTGCCTTATTTTGTTTGTCTTGCCTTTGCCCAGAATGCTTGTTTTGTTAGGTTTAAGTATTTATTGGGGTGGCATAATACACGGATGTATCTCCACCCCAGTGGTTATGCCTTGCTTTTCAAATGCCTTGCCTTGCCTCCTGACCTGAGTTTGATCCGTGTGGAGATCAACTCTTTTGTTATTTTCAAACATTTTTCATGTTTTCACTTATTTCTCTCTTTTTCCTTTAACTGCTACACACGCGCGCATTGGATGGATTGGTGAAGTTTTGTACTTGTGATCCAAAGGTGGTGAGTTCAACACCCACCAAGTGCACTCCTTTATTTTTAATTACTAAAATCTTTTTTTTTTTAATTTCAAAGTAACACAACTTTGTCAGTTTTTATCATTTTTAAATGGTTCTTTTTGCTAATGTCTTGTATTTTTGCATATTTTAATATGGCATATAAAGAATTCTAGAATTTTCATTTTAGAAACACTTTACATTAAAAGAAAGTCATTCTTCATTTTTAGGGTTTTTACCCTCCTCTCTTTCAATCTTCCTTTTCAAAACTTTTGTTTCCTTTTTCTTAAGTTTGATTTGCACTTGATGTGAGCATTATTTGTCAACTTCTTTGTGTATGTGATTTTGATTTCAAATTTTGCTTGTAAGCATTGTAATTGATTCATTTCTACAAACATTTAAAATCCCCATGAAATTTTGAACCATTTATCAAGTTATAACTTGTTTGCTTGGTTGTTACCTTTATCTTTGTCAAGATATGTCTTTGGTTTTCACCTTTTGTGCTTAAGACTTGTAAGAACCCCTTCATGATATTGTGATATCCTTGTACCTTATTTTGGTTGTAACCACGTATCATGATTGAAATCCTTTCTTATTGTAATATGCTTGCTTATTCTTGGTGGTAACCATATCTCTTTATATTCCTAATGTTTGAATGATTATTGCTTTGTTAAGTTTATTTCTCCAAGTGATGAAACTCTTTAGTTCTCATCCAAGTTGCCTAATCCTTTCCCTTCTAAAGGAAAGTCTCTCTATTGACCTTTGGGTCATAGATAGCTCATTACCCTCCCTTGACTTTGTAAAGTCATCTATACACTTAGTTAACTTAGAACCTATCCATTAGACTTTGCTTAAGTCTAAAAAGCATACCCTTTGTTAGGAGTGCTCCTTCAATTAGAACTTAAGATAGAGTTTGTTAACTCTATGTAAGAATCATGGAGATGATTACTTACTCCCCTTTCTTAAGTGTTCAATGTAGATCTAGAGAGTTTTCTTAAACTCTACACAAGCATTGTAATGTTTGTTCCCCCTTGAACCTTGATCATAATCAAGTGTTCTTTAACCTTAGTAAGGTGAACTACGATTGCTCTGATTCTATCCTAGTTAGGATACGTAGGCAGAGGACGCAATGTCTTTGCGAGCAAACCTAGAAACTATCCTTAGGTCTTTACCTACACTTTTTACCCAATCCCAATCCATAGAAAACATTTAGCAAACTTAGCATACAAACAAACAAAAGGTTCATGTAGGGTACTACAGATATTTAGGATGTGAAATACCTACCCTAGGCATAACCAACCCCCGATCCCCGAATCTCTTAGCATTGTTGTTACATCGCGCAAAAGGGTTTTTCTTTCTTTAGACCTTTCATTTGGATAAATTAAAGTCCGATTGTGAATTTAAGAATTAAGATTCAAGTTAATCAATAGCTTGGTATCACGATTCTCACCACAACAGAAATGGTGACTTCACTAGGGAAGCTTAAACTTAAGGGTTTAGCCTACTTTATTTGATTGTATGCTATATTTGTGAATATTTGCTTAACATGTATATTTGTCAATATATTTGTTTGTATGATGGATATTGGGTACTTTGAGTGGTGAGACAGTCCTATACCCGGACTAGAGTGCAATCATGATAGGATGGTGGTATATTCAAGAAGGCTTATAGGGAGTTGATTCCCGACCAAGATAACTTGAGAAACCACCACTCAGTGGAGGCCTTCTTGAGAGTTAGTTTTGTTGAACGAGTATTCGTGAAAACATTGCTACTCTCGACGAAGGAGCTTGTGACACTGTGGACTTTTAGATTACATTTTACCCCACTTTGGCCTTATTAGGGTGTAGTGCGATGGCTTTAAGGAAGTATTTCCGAAATAGTTGATACGTGATACTACACTTGGACGAGACTCTCTTGAGAATATTGTCGATTACCAAGTGATTTGGGAAATTGATAATATCCGAAAGATGGGTTGTTGACTCTGAGAACCTCTTAGAACCCTGTTCTACAGGTTTGAGAATCCATATTACACACCTTTTGGGATGGGAAGACCATGGCTCCACACTCGTGTCCTCTAAACTTAGGTTGTTATTTGTGCGCATATGTGTGATCTTTGTTTGCCTGTGTTTGTGCATTTTTGCATTCATGAAGCATCATATCATAAAGTTTCATGGAACTCAGACTTTTGTTTGTAAACATCAAGTTCGTTATGGATGGTGAAAGAAAGAAAACTTTGAAGTACACTTACAAGGGTTTTAACTTAGATGACCTAAGGAGGTTGAGCACCTTGGTGACAGATCCAGAGGGATTCCAAAGCAGGTATAGGAAGTTGTTGTTGCTATTGAAGATAAAGATGGATAATGGACTTCTTTCCATGCTTCTCCAGTTCTATGATCCAATCTACCATTATTTCACCTTTCCCGATTATCAGCTAGTACCCACGCTAGAAGAATACTCCTATTTGGTTGGATTGCCCATTCTTGATGAGTATCCTTTTCCAATCATGGAGAAGGACCCTAAGGAGAAGGATATTGCCAAAGCTACATGTTTGGGTTTGATTGATACTCAAAAAAATATGACTACAAAAGGAGGAGTTTTTGGGTTAAGTGCAGAATTTTTGGTTGAGAAAGCTCAATACTATGTAGATCATTTGAGCATGGATGCATTCGAGGCTATCCTTGCCTTGCTTATTTATGGTATCTTTTTGTTCCCTAGCTTCGAGAATTTTGTGGACCTCAATGCCGTTAAAATCTTCTTGAAGAAGAACCTTGTGCCTACTTTGCTAGCAGATGCATATCATTCTGTTCATCTAAGGAACTTTCATAATGGAGGGATGATTACTTGTTGCTCTCCTTTATTATACAAATGGTTCATTTCACATTTAGCTAAAGCTAACACTTTTTGGGATCCGAAGAAAGGTTGGTTGTCATAGAAGATCATGGCTCTCACTCACTCCGATATCGATTGGTACAGTCGTGACTATGACGAAACAATGATCATTAACAATTATGGAGATTTTTGTAACATACCTCTTCTTAGTACTAATGGAGGAATCAATTATAATCCAATTCTCGCTCGGCGACAACTAGGATATCCTTTGAAGGACAAGCCCAATAGTGTTCATGTGGAAAGCATCTTCTTCAAAGAAGAGAAGAATAATCAAGATTTGAAAGAGAAGATTCTAAAAGCTTGGAGTCATCTGCACAAGAAAGGGCAAAGGACCTTGGAAAACTTAATTGTGTCTCTTTGGAACCATACCTCCAATGGGTCCGAAAGAGAGCCATCACATTGAAGATGCCTTATCCTAAGCAAGAACCCATGGCTTTGAAGGAGGAACGCCCCTTGGTCTTCATGTCTGAGGAAGAAAAGCTGAAAATCGCCTTGGGTAAAGCGCGACAAACAGAAGACACTTGGAAGCACAAGTATCAAGTGGTCGTTGAAGAAAATACAGAACTCCAGAAACAACTACAGTTGAAGAATGAAGAAGTACTCTCTTGTAAGAAGAGGAAAGCACAAGATGATTTGTTTTTTTCTGGTCCCCAGTCTACTCCGTGGAAATTGATTGTGGATAAGCTCATTCTCGAGAAGGCTCAGATGGAAAAAGAGATCGGGAAGCTCAACATGAGGCTTCTAGGGGAACCTTCTTAGGATTCATTAGCTTTTATTTAGCTTTCTACTTAAAACTCTTGTAAAAGGAACCGATATTTTGTAATCCAATCTTGTTGATTAATGAATTTAAGTCTATAACAGCTTTTGATGTTTGCAAATATCTGAGTTCCATGACACTTTGTGCATTTGCATTTGCATTCACATTTTTTCTAATCATTCAAGGAAATTCAAAATTTTCTTTTGTAGACAACAACATGGTAAGACGAGGCATGCTCCCTTTCCCTGATTTGAAGTTGGGCAACCTTAGGATCCTAACAAGTCTTGTTAGGAATCCCGTCGCATTCATCGCGAAGTACGGAGATCTTCTGCCATTGCTTAACACACAAGTTAACGAATTCATGCTGCAGGCCCTTGTTGAATTTTATGACCCAGTGTACCACTGCTTCATCTTCCCAGATTTTCAGCTACTTCCAACCATAGAAGAATATACAGACTACCTGAAAATTTCGCTAACCTTCACAGCTCCTTATGGAAAACCAAAAAGAAGAGACTCGGCCAAAGCATTACATCTTAGGCCAGAAGAGTTACCGACTATGAGAGCAAAGGGGGGATTATATGGAATGGAGGCAGGACCATTGATGGAAATGGCTGAGTTTCACTACGAAAATAGAAATTTGGGTATTTTCGAAGACATTTTAGCCTTTCTGATATACGGGTTGTATCTCTTTCCAAGTCGTCATGATTTCATCAGCGAGGAGGCTATTCGTCTCTTCATCATCAGGAATCCTGTGAATGAGATACTGGCAGACACATACGTGGTCATCCACCGCCACACATTATATGACATCGGACAGTTCTCATGCTGTATCGCATTGCTCGACAGATGGTTCACCTTCCATTTGCCCAAGACTCACGTCCTCTAGAGACTTTATAGCAAGAATGCATGGATTGCAAAGCCTATAACTCTACAACACTATGATATCACTTGGTGTGACCCCAGTCTTGGTAATCTAGCTATGATCCCCAGCTGTGGGGACTTCCCTAACGTACATCTCATTGGAACAAAAGGAGTCATCAGCTACAACCCCGTTCTTGCTCAACTTCAGTATGGGTATCCAACCAGGCCGGAGCCCGAGCCGGAGCTGCTAAGACCTTGCTTTTATGAAACAGGTTGCAACCTAGAGTTAGAAGCATGTGCCCACTACGCTTGGAACCACCCTCACATCCAAGGGATAACTGCAATGGAGAATATAAGCTGCTTAACTACCAGAGCTTACCTACTTTGGTCGAAGGAAATAGCTTTGACAATGTTCTACACTCGTGACCACGAGATAACAATGGAACCAGAAGTCCCTGTGAGTAGGGAGGAGTTGAAGTATGCTTTGATCAAAACACAACGCGAAAAGGAAGACCCGTGGGAGATCATTTGCCAGTATCAAGCTCGCATTGAAGATCAAGAAGGAGAAGGATCATCTTGTTAGAATGATCAATGTTTCACCATTTCCTATTTTCCCTTAAAAGGATTGTAATCCTATGTTGCATTTACTTTCGTTGCTTTTATTGTAAGAAAGATCTTGCTTTTTAGCAAGAGCCATCCATTGTAACAGATTTCGAATTATCAATGAAAAAACTCTTTTTAAAGCACGTCGTTACATGTTGTTCCCTTTTTTTTTGTAAACAAAATTTCTTTTTCCTTGAATGGTTTGTGCATTTTCATTTGCATCTCATCCCGCATTGGTTTTGCATTCGAGTTCCGCAGCTCATCCGTTGTTCTTGTGTCAGAGGGAGAGAGGGAAATTCACGCTGAATTCGTACAAATACAACACCTGGGCCCAAGCTCAGCGCAGGATGGCAGACAATGATCAAAGAATCGACCAGATAGACAATGACATCGAGGGGATTAAGGACAATGTTATTCAGATCATGGAGTTTCTTAACATGTTCAAAGCGAAGATGGATACCCAGGTTACAGTGGTTTCTGAAGTCGCTACAGCAGCAACAAGCCTTCCAACCGCTCCAGTTATGACAACTGAGTTCCCATTTGGCATGTCCATGGATTTCCTGCCACCAATCAACAATCCTCAACCATCCAGCTTTCAACCACAAGTTGGTCCAATGGCGACAAATCCCACCTTTACTCAGGCGGGGGGACCAACTCATGTCCGACCTATTTTCAACCACCAGCCAATCTTCGATATACCAAACGGTTCCGAAGCAGAAAACGAGAAGCATGAAAAGCTAAGAGTAGAGATGGATATCATGACCAAAAGAATGAGAGCCATTGAAGGGAGTAATGTTTTTGAGTCAGATGCCAAAGACATGTGTTTGGTATCCGGATTAGTATTGCCACAAAAGTTCAAAATGTACGTGTTTGATAAGTACGTGGGAACTACTTGTCCCAAAGTACATTTGATCATGTATTGCAGGCGGATGGCTCCGCACATCGAAAATGACAAGTTGGTGGTGCACTGCTTTCAAGACAGTCTCAAAGGAGCGCCAGCCAAATGGTACTTAAGCCTGGACCAAGCAAAAATCCATGGTTTTCAAGATCTGTCAGATGCTTTCATCCAACAGTACAAATAAAACATGGATATGGCTCCGGATCGCTGTCAGCTTCTTAGTATGATGCAAAAAAGCACTGAGACTTTCAAAGAATATGCGCAAAGGTGGCGCGGGACTGCCGCTCAGGTTGAGCCGCCTCTTACTGAAAAAGAGCTAGCAGACTGGTTTGTAGACACAGTCAGGCTAGAGTTCTACGAGAGATTAATCAGCAACATTACTACCAACTTCTCTAACATTGTTGCGGTAGGAGTTAAGGTCGAAGCTGGTTTGAAAAGTGGAAAGGTGACAACGCCAAATGCCAGTTCAAGCGCCAATGCTGCCAAGAAGCCGGCTAAAAACTTCCATAAGAAGAAGGAGGGTGATGTAAGTGTCGTAACATATGGGAAAAAGGCGCAGAGTTCAAGGAATCATCACCAACAATATCATCCATCATCTTACATAGCAGTTGTAACACCTGTTTTTCAACAGTCATCTCAGCAGGGTCCTCAACAAGGGGCATCCAATCATCAATAGCAGTATCATTCCAATCATCAATAGCAGTATCATTCCAATCATCAATAGCAGTATCATCAACAAAGCCAACAGCCTCAGAACAGGGCTCCGAGGGCGAATTACCAAGGAAATCGGCCAAAAATATAGCCCATCACGATGAGTTACACTGAATTATTCCCAATGCTAATAGAGAGAGGGATTGTCAAGACGAGGAAATTAGGTGCTCCACCTAACCCATTGTCGTACTACTACAACGCCAGCGCACGCTGTTTATTCCATGAGAACGCTTTGGGACATGACCTAGAAGGATGTTTCGCGCTACAACACCTTGTTCGCGAGTTGATCGAAAAGAGGATTCTGTCTTTCGAAGACAACCACCCGAATGTAAAGGATAATCCTCTACCAAACCATGGTGGATTGAATGCTATCACTGAAGAGGTGGAAGGGTCTGAAACTAAGACGGTTACCACCATTGACGAAATCAAAGTGTCGTTGGTAGAATTACATAAACGTCTCGCTCAAGCCTAGACACTTAAAACTTATCATGAAAATTGTAAGCAATGTATGTTGAATCCACAAGGTTGTGACCTTGTACAAAAGGATATTCGAGCAATGCTTGAGCAAGGAATGTTAGAGATCGCTAGCAGGAAGAAAAAAGAAGATGTAGCGGTAATTGAACCCGTGTTCAATATGCCCGAAGAGCCTAGCAAAAGGGTCGTTTTTAGAAATACCAACAACAACAACAAAAGCGTCCGGCCAGTGTTCCGTGACGATGTGCCACCAAAATTTGGGAGGGATCAATCCAGATTTGAACCAAGGAGAGGATCTAGACCTCACCCAAGGGCCATAACGCCAAGAGAAGATCATTCGTGGTGTGAAGAAATTTTCAAGGAAAGAAAATAAGCAAATATAGCCAATATCGCCGGTGGAAGTAAAATGACCTGAAGCAGTCCGTGTATCAACCACAAGTGAATAATGCAGCTCCTCCACCAGTGGTTCCCACTCCAAAAGCTGCTTCCCCTAAAGGATCCATTCCAGAGGAAGTTGTCACTAAGGAACCTATTGTCTAAGGAAAAGAGAATTTTAGAAACGATGAGGAAGAATTTTTGCGGATCATTCGTCAAAGTAACTATCGAGTGGTAGATCAGCTAAATCAGACGCCATCCAAAATCTCAGTCATGTCATTACTATTGAGTTCCCCAGCACATCGCCAAGCTTTGCTAAAGATCTTAACGCAAGCTCATGTGACCAAGGACATCACAGTGGGGCAGTTTGACTCTATTGTGGCAAATATCACGGCCTGTAATACTTTAAGCTTTGATGACAACGACTTAACAGCTGAAAAACGCAAGCACAATCGTGCTCTGCATGTATCAATTAACTGCGAAGAGGATACATTGTCTAGGGTGCTTGTTGATACAGGATCCACACTAAATGTGATGCCAAAGAGAACATTAGCCAAGCTTGCTTACCAAGGTGCTGATATGAGACCAACATCTCTTGTCGTGAAGGCGTTTGATGGTTCCAGAATGGCTGTAATAGGAGAAGTTGACCTTCCTATCATGATAGGTCCACAAGTCTTTGAAATCACCTTTCAAGTAATGGACATCAATCCAGTCTATAGCTGTCTACTAGGGAGGCCATGGATACATGCAGCGAGCGCTGTAACCTCTACCCTCCATCAAAAGATGAAATTTGTTGTTGATGATCAGTTGGTCATCAGTCACGGAGAAGAGGATCTGATGGTGAGCAACCTATCCGCTTTCCGATACATTGAAGCGAATGAAGATTCACTCGAAACAGCTTTCCAAGCGCTAGAGATAGCCCATGTTGTTCTGGTAGACGAGTCTGATATAACTCGTGGTCCATCCTTCACTTCTGTTCAAAGTATCAAGGCAGCGCTGAAAACCAGACTCCCATTGGGATGGGGAGAAGTTATCCAAGTTAATGCTCGAGCGAAGAATGATCGACAATGGTTGGGTTACAAACTAACTCTAGAAAATGAGGCAGAAGAGAGCGTCATGAGGAAAAAGTCATTGAAAGAGATTTTTACCAATGGCGGACTGCAAATAAACGCTATCATTGCTGAGGAGGAGGATTGTGATCTTGATCATCTGATAATTCGAGGATGAGCAGCTCTACGCAATTAGGAGGCTGTGGAAATTTCTGTCTTTTTACCTTTAGAGTAATTCATTTTGCTTGTTAGCTTTGTTTCCTGGTCTTGCCCAAGGCCTGTGAATCATTTTGTATGGGCCACTTTGCAAATTGAAAAATCTATGAATGAAAAGTGTTTTTGTTAAAACTCTTGTTTATTTCCTGCTTATCATTTTCACTCTTTTTGTTAAAAGGAAAAATGGCAACTTTTTTTGAAAACGTAAAAGCAACCCTTCATCTGCATGTCTGTGTGTGTGTATCTAATCATTCCCAAAAATAAAACATGCAGAACACCTCCATTACCCACGGAATCCCGTGATCCTTCAGTTCCTTCTACTAGTGGTTCATCTGTCTTCCAAGCCGAAGAAGAGAATGATGAAGAATTAGAAGTGCCAAAAGAATTGAAGAGGATGACTGAATATGAAAATGCTTATCTCTAGTCGTATAAAGAGAAGATTGAGGTCATCAGCTTGGGGTCTGAAGAAGAGAAAAGAGAAGTCAAGATTGGAGCATCGTTGGGGCCGGAAGTCAAAAGAAGGCTAACATCACTCCTTAAAGACTATGTTGACATATTCGCTTGGTCTTATCAAGATATGCCAGGGTTGGACACCGACATTATTATGCACAAGCTCCCCTTGAAGCCAGAGTGTCCTCCGGTCAAGCAAAAACTCCGCAGGTCAAGACCGGACATGGCTCTTAAGATCTGAGATGAAGTCAAGAAACAGATTGACGCAGGCTTTTTAGCAGTATCCAAATATCCGGAGTGGGTGGCAAACATCGTGCCAGTCCCAAAGAAGGATGGCAAAGTCAGAATGTGCGTCAACTATAGGGATCTAAACAAAGCTACTCCGAAGGACGATTTCCCCTACCACATATCGACACTTTAGTGGATAACACATCTAGTTTCGCAGTGTTCTCATTTATGGACGGATTTTCTGGTTATAATCAAATAAAGATGGATCCGGCCGACATGGAGAAGACGACCTTCATCACACCCTGGGCACCTATTGTTATAAGATCATGCCTTTCGGTTTGAAAAATGCAGGGGCAACATATCAGAGGGCCATGGTCACACTCTTCCACGATATGATGCACAAAGAGATTGAAGTATATGTGGATGACATGATCGCGAAGTCTCGAAGTGAAGAAGACCATTTGGATCATCTGTTAAAGCTATTTGAGAGACTCCAAAAGTACCAACTAAGGCTAAACCCAGCTAAATGCACCTTTGGGGTTCGCTCAAGCAAATTACTCGGCTTCATCGTTAGTCAACATAGAATTAAAGTGGATCCTGACAAGGTCAGAGCAATCCAAGAGATGCCTGCTCCTAAAACAGAGAAACAGGTCAGAGGTTTCCTTGGACATTTGAATTACATCTCCAGGTTCATCTCTAATCTAACTCTTACTTGCACACCGATTTTCAAGTTGTTACGAAAAGATCAGACGGTGGTGTGGAATGAAAATTGTCAGTCAGCATTTGAGAAAATCAAGCAGCATTTACAAGAACCTCCAGTGTTGATTCCTCCTGTGCCTGGAAGACCATTGTTCATGTACATGACGGTATTAGAAGATTCGATGGGTTGTGTATTGGGCCAAACTGATGAGTCAGACAAGAAAGAGCATGCAATTTACTATCTGAGCAAGAAGTTCACCGATTGCGAGAGTCGCTACTTTCCGCTAGAGAAAGCATGTTGTGCTTTAGCATGGGCCGCCAAGCGCCTAAGACAATATAGGATCTACCACACCACAATGCTGATTTCCAAAATGGACCCCATCAAGTACATCTTTGAAAAACCAGCTCAAACTGGAAGATTGGTCAGATGGCATATGCTCTTATCAGAGTATGATATTCAGTATGTTGCTCAAAAGTCTATCAAGGGAAGTATCTTATCAGAACACCTTGTAGAGCATCCCCATGGAAGATTACCAGCCACTCAAGTTTGAGTTCCTTGATGAAGATGTGATGTACATTCAGTGCATGAAACCAGAACCTGGTCCTGAAGAAGGTCCTGAGCCTGGATCCTGGTGGGAAATGATGTTCGATGGAGCGTTAAACAAAAACGGACACGGTATTGGGGTTGTTTTGAAAAATCCAACCGGAGGGTATACCGCTGTCACAACCCTACTTTGTTTCTCGTGTACTAATAACATAGCCGAGTACGACGCCTGCATCTTAGGATTGGAAGCTTCCATTGATCTTCGCATTAAAATCTTGGAAGTAATCGGTGATTCTGCTTTGGTGATCTATTAGCTCAAAGATGAATGGGAGACTAGAGATGAAAAGTTGACCCCTTACAAAGCTCATATCCTAGAGATGGCAGAATATTTTGACGAGATTACCTTAAAGCACGTACCAAGAGCAGAAAATCACATCGCTGATGCATTAGCCATGATGGCGTCAATGTGGAAGGTCCAGTTTGTTAACGAGGCGCCTCTGATTCGCATTGAGAGAAGGACAGTGCCTGCATATGTTATCACAATAGATGAAGAATCTGATGAGAAACCTTGGTTCCATGACATCAAGAACTTTCTTCAAAATCAGAAATATCCAGCTGACGCATCCAGAATCGACAAAAGAGCCATACGAAGATTGTCTGCTATGTTCTTCATCAGCAATGGCACCCTTTATAAGAGAAACCACGACATGGTTTTGCTTCGATGTGTCGATGAAAAAGAAGCAAGTCTCATAATGACTGAAGTGCACGAAGGAACATTCGGTACCCATGCCAATGGCCATGCCATGTGTCGCTACTGCGAAAATCGGCGCCGGCTGAACAGAAGAGTCGCCACCGTGCGTTATTTATCCCACGGGAGGGAAAGGAAACGCTCGAAGTAAACCTCGCAAAGACGGGAAAAGGTATGGTCATCGCAACCAAAACCTGGGTTCGGGAGTCGGTTACGCAAGGGGAAGGTATTAGCACCCCTCACGTCCATCGTACTCGATGGGATCCACGCTTGTTTTCGGGTATGGATTGTTATTCTATCTACGCTAAAGGTCTGGGGTTAAAAGAAAATGAAAATGAAAATGACTCGGCAAAGTATCGCACTTTATGCCTACGTATTCCCGTCTGGAACGAGAAATCAGAGTCAACGTAGTTCGCCTACCTACGGGAAAGGAGGGGAAGGTTGCTCGCTAGGATATCGCATCCTATGCCTACGTACTTTCACACGGCATGAAAGATCAGAGCAAACGTAGTTCGGGCCACGGAAGACACAAGCTTGTCCTTGATTGATTTTATACCTTTTGAAAAAGGGTTTCTTTGATTACTGGTCCCGGCGGACAAAAATGACGTTTTGATGAGTTCACGTTCTTTTACGGAAGAAGTGTCTTTTATTGTGTTTGAAATCTTTATGTGTTTTTCTGTTTGTTTTGAGAAAGAAAGAGACAGAACTCTAACCTACGGGTGCGAAGGGAAACAAACTAACCTAACGTTATCATGCATGGGTTAAGACCTAGTGTCTATCATGCTCCTCTCTTGCACAGAGAGAAACAGAGATCCTACGGGATAGGCAGAAACAGAAACAATATCAGATATATACAGTAAAACAGTAAAATGCATGGATGCAACAATACAAGCGAGGCAAGGGAGTCCCACTCGACCTCGAACCTAGAAAACAATAGGCAAAAGTGAACAGGCTTCACTTTCAACCCAGCAGGGTAAACAGCAAACAATACAGTTCAGAAAACCAATCAATACATCAGCAATAAAATACAACAGCAAAAAGAAACAGCATCAGCAGCTCTGAATCAACAACTGGCTTCAAGCAACCTCCAATCAGCTACAGGCTTCAACAAGCATCAATCTCCCTCTTCATGGCCTTCAGACAAGGGCTTTGATCATCAGTCTTCCATCTGCCATGGCTTTTCTTCAAGCTCAAACCTCCAGGATGAGGGATCAGTCACAAGAGTGGATTGGGTGCTAAGCAATCAGTTGACTACCAAAGGTGGTGAACAGATTGCTTCTAACACAAGAGACATTTTCTCTCAAGAGTTCTATCTCATAGACACCATTACCAAGCCTTCCAAAGGAAGGGGGTGAGTGTCATAGAGAGACTCTGAATCACAGAGAAGAATGGATGCAGACAAGGCAATCCATGTTTGGGAAACAACCATTCTAATCTAGAGCTCTGCCTAGCTCCTAAACTCTAGTCTCCTCAGCAACTGATAGCAGGAAACTCCTCCTCAACTCTGACAGTTGATCTCCAATCTTTGAATCTTCAATAGCTTCATCTTCACAAATCTTCAGCTTCCCCAGGGCCCCAGACAAACCCAATACCCATACAAACAATCAGTAAACCCCAGAGGGCACACCACACCAGACAGCAGATATACAGACAGTAATAATAGCAGTAGGGGAATCCTAACTGTTCTCTAAGGGATCTAATAACTACCCATAGCCCCTATAGTCCCATAACTAATCTATTCAAATCCTAAGTCCTAAGGGGAATGAAATCAAACTCCTAAGTTGTCACCTAAAACCCTAGTTTTGTTCATGATATTCAAGCATTTATTAATCATCCAAAATTAACCTCTAAAAATGGGAACTAAAATATTTCTATAAGCCTAATATCTCATCTAAACAATATGAAAAGAATGACCAAAAAATATCAAAGCATGTGAGAGAACAAAAATCATAAAAATGATGCATGAAATGAATTATTTAATGTGACATTTATTTAGAAAATATGTAAAAAATATGAAATAAAACTAAAAATGAAAATTTATTTTCCTATAATATTCTAGACATTTTAATGAAAAAGATGTAAAAAGAATGAATTAAAATGCATTTTTTATGAATTTATTATGAATTTTTGAAGTTGATGAAAAATTAAAATGGAATTAAAAAATGAAATGAATTAAAAATAAGAGAGAGGGGTATGAATATCAATTCTCCCCAGTTAAAAATCACAATGGGCCAACAATAGGGGGGTGCGCATATCACCTTGAGTTAAGCCCAGCTTGAGTTCAGAACTAATGAGAAATAGAAACGCCAGGGGGGGTGAGAAAAGTATCAAATCCATGTTGAAATTGCATTGGGCCTAATTGCTGGGGTGGGATTAGCAACAACCAACTCAGGCCCGCCCGTTTCAATTAATGAAACGGTGCGTTCTGGCCAGTTTCCACTTCCCTCCAAATGATCAGATTGAATGCCAGCCATTGGATCACTCTCACAGTCAAAAGTCTAACTCCAAACGAATGGCTCAGATTTCGTCTTCCTCCTTGGTTCTGCAAGCTAGGGTTTCCAACACCGTGGCAGCCATGCACGACCTACATTCCACCTCTTCGTTCTCATCATACACGCCACTAATCCACATGCCATAAACATGAAATCTGCTCCAAATCTCTCCCTCTACAAGCTTAGGGCATCAATTCGCTTTGAAATTCACCACAACAACAAACACGATTGGATCAACATTCGGCCTCCATTGAAATGCACTGATATGGACCATCACCAATCTTCCCCAGACTTAGCCTAAACTAAACTACACCTAATGGAGATCAACACATGCTATCAAGCCACAATTATAACACACTAATCTAAGAGATATGAACACTAACAGTTTATTACACCTGTCACTAACCATCACCAAATCTCTCCAAATTCATCTAACTTAATCTCCTAACCACCTAGATCAATTCTACACTAACAAAATCATGCCTAACTAACTAGATCGAGCTGTTTGAATGAAAACTTACCTTGTGCAAAATCTTGCAAACAGCTATGGAGATTGATGATTTGAGGCTTTTTAGACTTGGATCTTGATCAATCCTTGATGAACTTGATTCTGTATGCAAGCTTTGGATGAGATTTGGCCAGAATTATGCTATCCACTTGCAACTTCAATCTTGATGCTCTTGAAAAAAAATGCTCGAAAATGGATGATAACCACCTTGTTCTTGATTGAATTATACTATATGATGATGAATCAGTATGAGAAGGTTGATTATGATGAAGATTTGGTGAAGAATTTGGAGAATTGGAATGAAAACTTAATGAGAAAGCATGAGAAAAAGTTGTGGAATCCTTGGTGCAAATGAGGCCAACCCTTGATCAATGCACATTTCATGAATATATAAACCCCAAATGAACATTCTAGATCCATCTTGCACATTCCCTTGTTTTCCAACTTTGGTTCATTTTGATCATGTTTCTTAAAAGGTAAGCAACCATGGATAACTTCATTTTTTCCTTCTAAACTCAAAAAAGTGTGTGAACCATTGTTCTTAGAATTGTTTTTCCATTCAAAATCATATATTGGAAGTCTCCATTTGGCCTTGTAAATCTCCCAAACCATTTTTCACTTTGAAATTATTCACTTTATAAGCTTTTTTTAGTTCATATTTTGACCTATCATGCAACTCCATGCTATGAGCTTCTCCAATAACTTGTGACCTTCTTTCTAGACTTAAAATCCCATTTGGAGCAAGTTTGATGTTGTAAGTTTTTCCATTTGAGGCCTCCTTGTATGAGTTTTGGGTATAGGTTAAAATGACCTGTAATTCACAAATGCCCAAAATACCCTTTGCTTGTCAAGACCATAAGTTGAGTTCTCCACATCATATGAAGGCATACCATACCATTCTAGAAAGCTAAGACAATGAGGAACAATTCTTATGTTGACCAAGAATTCATTTGAAATCTCCTTGAGGGGTAAAAATGGCTTGGAAGTCAAGTCACTTTCACAGACAAAAATTCAGACACCCCAGATGACCTGTAACTTGTAAGGACCATAACTTGAGTTCTATAAATCTCCTTGAGGTCTTCCACCACTCAAATTAAAGGTCTTGAGATTCTCTACAAGTTTCATGTTGGCCAAGAAGCCATTTGAAGCTAGCATTTTGACTTATCTTGCTTGGAAATTTAACCTAAACTAGGGGATTTTACAGAGAAACCCTAATTTAGTAACTCCTCTTCTCCTTGATTTCTCTTGAATTCTCCTTGTCATATCTCCATATCCTTCTTCATATGTCAAATGTTGATCCCCACATCTCTCCAATAGACTTGAATGCCCTCTTAAGTCAGTCAACTGACCTAGGGTTGACCTAGGGTTGACCCGGATGAAACCCTAGTTGACTGTCTTCAACTATAGCTCTTATGCACTCATCAATGACTTGCTTTCTTTCTCCAAATGACTTTGTAAGTCTCTCAAGATGTCTAGATGCTCTCCATGCTTTCATTTCACAGCTCACAACCCTCTTGTTGATCCTCAGATACCCTCAGCTAGGAGATAGACCCAAGGCTTGATCTGCTGAACTCCTTGCTTTCAAATTCTTTCCTGATGACTTGAGTAGGATGGAATTAGGATAATAACCTCTTGCTAGGCCTCTAGAGATGAAAATAATGATTGGTCCCCTGTTGAATGACTTGCTATGCTTATGCTATGCAGATGGTTAGTCTATGTACATGATTCTACATGCAAATGCTAATGATGATGAAACCTAAATCCAAGGAATAAGGTTGAGCAAATTTTAGGGTGCAACAGCTGCCCCTATTCAAGCGACTTGGACCCGATTGGATGAAGAGCCCGGGGCCTTCAGACATTCGCGGTACGAGACGGTTGAATACTAGTGAAACCAGAAATTTGCCAACCGCAGAAATAAACTGCGCTCCTGCTTGAGGAATGACATTCGTCAGCTGAATCTGACTGTTACGATAACCCACTGATCTCGCACGACCGTGCTGGGGATTGTCTTCATCGTTCTGAAGAGGATTCTGTCATAACAGACTGCTTGCTTGTCCACGTTAGGACTCTGTCTGTCGTCGATACGAAGAAATCTCAACTAAAACCTGTCCACGTTAGGACTCCACTTGCTGTCAACCCAGAAAAAATCTCGGCAACTCCGCTGGGGATACTTTATCTGCATTTCCGTAAACTGAATCGCCCACGTTAGGAATAACACTCTTCCACGTTAGGAGTAACACCTGTCCACGTTAGGAATCAAAACTCTGTACCTGTCCCCGTCAGGACTAACCCTTTCATCTTTCCACGTTAGGAAACCATCTTCTCTCCGCGTAAGGAGAACTATATCAATCTGTCCACGTAAGGACTCCAATACCACTTGACATGTCCGCGTTAGGACTCCGATCTTTCTACGTAAGGAATTCCACTTTGGTGCTGAACCTGTCCACATCAGGACTCAACTTCTCGAATCTGTCCACGTCAGGACCCCAATTTCTCCGCGTAAGGAATAAACTTCTTCTTCCACATTAGGAATATCTTGATATGATCTGTCCGCGTCAGGACTAAACTCTCTTTCCACGTCAGGAATAATCCATTTCTTTCCACGTCAGGAATCAATCTTGATATGTCCGCGTGAGGACTCAATCTTTCCACGTAAGGAATAAACTCATCTTTCCACGTAAGGAAACCATTTTTCTTCCACATAAGGAATGCTCTTGATATGTCCACGTAAGGACTCTGATCTTTCCACGTCAGGAATCAATTCTTTCTCAATTTGTCCGCGTCAGGACTCATTTTTTTCGCGTTAGGAATCTCCGTCTTTCCACGTTAGGAATCACTTCTGTTGATGTGTCCGCGTAAGGACTACATCTTTCCACGTTAGGAATAATAATCTCTTTGATCTGTCCGCGTTAGGACACTGATCTCGTCTTGATTCGTCCACGTTAGGACTCAGGCGTCTTCGACTCGCTGAGGAAATAAGATTTGTCCACGTAAGGACTCACGCGTCTTCGACTTGCCGGGAAATATCCGCGTTAGGACTTACACTTTGCCAACAACACGAAGAAGGATAAATTTGTCCGCGTCAGGACTCTTGTATCTTGTCATCACAAAGAACTACAAACTTGTCCACGTCAGGACGCACATTTCACCATTACGAATAAAGATATCTGCCGAAAACAAAATGATCCACGTCCGGATACCAACACGAAGAGTAACCAATCTTTTTGTCAACGTCATGACCTCCTTTTCTCCAAATTTCGAGAGACCGAATCTATCCACGTCAGGATTACCGCACCTTACCAATCCGGTAAAACAAACCTGTCCACGTTAGGACGCCCACTTCTGAAAAAATCCCGTCATTCTAGGAGTAAATGGTCCACGTCAGGACTTAATTCTTCAATGATCCTTACCCACAAACTGCTCAGCACTGACGTGACAGCGACTTCAAGATGAACTCTACTGGGGATGTCTGAAAACCAACTATCGGACGCCTGCTCTGATAACCGGCGGTGGTCTCTGAAATTCTGATTCATGCGACCCGTTGATGACAAACAAACTCTGCTTGGGGATAAGAAGTCACTTATCCTGGCCACTCTGGCTGGGGAAAATAAGATACATTTGCATAAATGACTCTGCTGGAGACAAAGAGAGTGTTATCATGATAACTCTGTGGGGGGAATACCGCCGAAACTGACATTGTCATTGAATATCTCCTGCCGAGATCTTGATTGTTTAGTGATTTATTTGAGCAAGAGCTCTCTCCACCTGAACCACTAGAGTACAGAAGCTGCTTCAGCAAAATAAATGCTGGAAGGGTAACGCCGACTCGCCGGGGATAGCCTGATGCTACAAAATTATTCCAGCAAAATAAATGCTGGTAGGATGAAGTCGACCCTGCTGGGAAGTTGGGAACTCAAACCACACGTCTTGTTGAAGTAACCCCCTGCTGGGGAACATAACTCAAACCAAACACCTTGCTGAGGTAACCCCCCCTGCTGGGGAGTATAACTCTGCTGGGGAATGGCAGATGCACCTGGTATGATTGATCTTTCTGCTGGAACGTGAACCGATATCACCAGTATCTCTGACAAAATAAATGACAGGAACCGCCATCAACTCTGCTTTGGAGAGTCTTGACCTTCGAATTCCACTGGAAGGAAAGAACATTTGCTGAAAAGAGAACTCCTCTGGGGATGGCTGGATTATCTTGGGGGAAAATTAACTGACTCCGCTGGGGGAGAGCGCATGACCCTGCGGGGAAAGATGAACCTGTCTGAATACAGCCTTACGATCTCAGAATCACTAAACTCTGCTGAGGACAAGTAACTTCTCTGGAGCACGTCCTTTGGATAAGCTACGGCTAGCTGGAGAATTCTATCCTTCTTCAGGAAGAACATGCCTGACCTGCGTGGGGATCAAGCCTCTCACTATTGCAATCTTTTGATCACCTTCCTCGTACAGTTATGAAACCTGCAACAACACAAACAAGATACGACAAGCCTATGCAATCGAATCGATTCAGGTTAGTGACGTTACACTCAGTTAATTCAAAGCTTTAACAATTGTTGGCAAGGGCCAGTAACGTTATACTCATGCTAGCTTCAATAAACTTAGGCGTTTTATCATGCGCAAAACAGTAAAGAACAGGCATCAAGTACTGAATAACACATTTTCATTGATTGTGCCCCTGAATGGGCGGAGTTTTTGTACACGGGATGTAACTCCTGAAAAGAGGAAGCTACACAAAGCAAATATACAAGTATGCAAGTATTCACAAGAAGCATAAATATTGACAAATTAAATTTTGTACACATGTCGGCAACTGGATGCAGATGAACACCACGAACTGATCCTCCCATGACTCGTCCGACTCCAATACTTTCCCGGTATCCCTACTTCTGAAGAGGTTGTATCCGATAACTGACTCCTCAACCATATTCTCCCGCACTGATGCTCATTGAATACCAAATTCGGACCGCAGTCATTTGCTTTTCTCATCCCTAACTTTTGCGTGAACCGCCCTTTACGGGTTTTCAGTTCACCGGGATACCCCTTTTTGCCGAAGCCGCCCAGTGTAGGTTTTCAACTTCGCGGGTGTACATTTTTTCAATTTTATCCCTAACTTTTGCCTGAACCTTTCATTCTGTTTTTGGTTCGCCAGGATGCCCCATTTTTGCCTGGACTCTCTTTTTTCTGTCCAGCGGGTCTATTTTAAGCAAAGTATTTTTTAACTGCGTCCGAATTCACAGGTGATGCAAAGTCTTCCCCGTCCATGGTGGACAACAATAAAGCTCCTCCTGAAAAGACCTTACTGACAACGTATGGCCCTTCGTAGTTGGGGGTCCACTTGCCCCTGTGATCTGCTTGCGGCGGGAGAATCCTTTTCAGCACAAGGTCGCCCGTCTGAAAGCTTCGCGGAAGTATTTTCTTGTCGTACGCTTTCTTCATTCGTCTTTGATACAAACGACCGTATGCCAGAGAAGCTAGCCTCTTCTCATCCATCAAACTCAATTGGTTCAATCTGTTCGTTACCCATTCTGCCTCGTCCAGCTGAACGTCTCGCAATACCCTCAGAGAAGGGATCTCAACCTCCAATGGTAATACCGCTTCCATTCCGTATACCAACGAGAACGGAGTTGCCCCGGTTGATGTGCGTACCGTCGTACGATAACCGTGCAAAGCGAAAGGTAGCATTTCATGCCAATCCTTATAAGTCACCACCATTTTCTGAATGATCTTCTTGATATTCTTATTGGCCGCCTCAACAGCGCCATTCATCTTGGGTCGGTAAGGGGAGGAGTTGTGATGTTCGATCTTGAAATTCTGACAGAGCTCCTTCATCATTTTGTTGTTCAGATTAGAACCATTATCCGTGATTATCCGCTCGGGAATTCCGTATCGGCAAATGATATCTCTCTTGATGAATCTAGCCACCACTTGCTTCGTTACGTTTGCGTAAGACGCCGCTTCCACCCACTTGGTGAAATAATCGATTGCTACTAGGATGAACCGATGCCCGTTAGAGGCCGTCGGCTCGATCTTTCCAATCATATCGATTCCCCACATCGAGAATGGCCATGGAGATGACATCACATTCAGAGGACGCGGAGGCACATGTATTTTGTCAGCATAAATTTGGCACTTGTGGCACTTCCTCGCGAACTTGAAACAATCAGTTTCCATCGTCAGCCAAAAGTAACCTGCCCTCAGCAGTTTTCTCGTCATAGCATGCCCACCAGCATGCGTACCAAAGGTACCTTCGTGTATTTCCTCCATGAGCAGCTTGGCCTCTTTTTCGTCTACACAACGCAACAACACCAAATCGTGGTTTCTTCTGTATAAGACGCCATCCGGGTTCAAATAGAAATTACCCGCTAATCTCCTGAGAGTTTTCTGATCTTGACTGGATGCCCCAGCCGGATACTCTTTATTCTTCAGGAAATTAAGGATATCGAAATACCACGGTTTGTCATCAGATGCTTCATCAAGAGCAAATACATAAGCTGGCCTGTCTAACCGAGAGATAGTGATTTGGGGAGCTTCGTTCCAGAAATTGACCTTGTACATGGAAGACAAGGTGGCAAGGGCGTCAGCTATTTGATTTTCTGCCCGCGGCACATGATGCAATTCAACTTTGTCGAAGAAAGGCAACAATCTCCTTGCATAATTCATGTAATGTACTAGATTGGGCTGACGTGTCTCCCATTCCCCTTTGATCTGATTCACTACCAGAGCTGAGTCTCCGTATACGTCTAAATGTTTGATTCGCAAATCAATGGCTTCTTCAAGCCCCATTATACAAGCTTCGTATTCGGCCTCATTGTTGGTAACGGCAAAGGTCAATCGGGCAGTAAACGGGATGTGCGACCCGTGCGGCGTAGTGATAATTGCCCCTATTCCGCTACCGTAAGCATTCACAGCTCCATCAAATATCATCTGCCATTTGGACCCCGGCTCTGGTCCTTCGTCTGGTAACGGCTCTTCGCAATCCTTCATCTTGAGATACATGATATCCTCGTCAGGAAAATCGAATCTCATCGATTGATACTCTTCAATAGGCTGCTCCGCCAGATACTCAGACAACACACTCCCCTTTATTGCCTTTTGCGAGACGTATTGAATATCATATTCGGTCAAGATCATCTGCCACCTGGCAATTCTACCTGACAACGCCTGCTTTTCGAATATATATTTGATTGGATCCATCTTCGAGATGAGCATGGTTGTATGATTCAGCATGTACTGCCTCAGACGCTTGGCGGCCCAGGCTAGCGCGCAACAAGTTTTCTCCAGCATTGAGTATCGAGATTCACAGTCTGTAAATTTCTTACTCAAATAGTAAATTGCATGCTCTTTTCTCCCCGTCTCGTCGTGTTGACCGAGAACACAACCCATGCTTCCCTCAAGAACCGTCAAATACATTATCAAGGGTCTCCCTGCCACTGGGGGTATCAAAATAGGAGGCTCCTGCAGATACTTCTTTATTTTATCGAACGCCTTTTGACAATTATCGTTCCACGTTACAGCTTGATCTTTCCTTAACAGCTTGAATAATGGTTCACACGTGGCCGTTAGGTGAGATATGAACCGAGCAATGTAGTTCAATCTCCCTAAAAACCCGCGCACCTCTTTCTCTGTTTTAGGCGTCAGCATTTCTTGAATTGCTTTTATTTTAGCAGGATCGACCTCTATTCCTCTTTCGCTTACTATGAACCCCAGGAGTTTACCCGATCTCACCCCGAAGGTGCATTTGTTAGGGTTCAGCCTCAGCCTGAACTTCCTAAGCCTTTTAAACAACTTCAACAGATTCACCAGATGCTCTTCCTCCGTCTGGGATTTGGCAATCATATCGTCAACATAAACTTCAATCTCTTTATGCATCATGTCATGAAAGAGAGTTGTCATCGCACGCTGATACGTTGCCCCAGCATTTTTCAAACCAAAGGGCATCACTTTATAGCAAAATGTTCCCCAAGGCGTTATGAAAGTAGTCTTCTCCATATCCTCTGGCGCCATTTTAATTTGATTATAGCCTGAAAAGCCATCCATGAAGGAGAATACGGAGTACTGAGCAGTATTATCAACTAACACATCAATATGAGGAAGTGGAAAATCGTCTTTTGGGCTAGCTTTATTCAAATCTCTATAATCCACGCACATTCGAACCTTGCCGTCTTTCTTTGGCACTGGCACGATGTTAGCAACCCATGAGGGATACTTCGTCACAGCCAGGAACCCAGCGTCCCACTGTTTCTGAACCTCCTCTTTGATCTTCATTGCCATATCTGGTCGAGTTCTGCGAAGTTTTTGTTTGACGGGCGGGCAGTCTTCTTTCAGTGGCAGACGATGCACAACCATATCAGTATCGAGCCCTGGCATATCTTGATACGACCAAGCGAATACATCATTATACTCTCGGAGCATTTCAACCAGTTTTCGCTTGATATCACTCTGCAGTGCGGCTCCGATACGAATATTTTTCTCAACCCCTTCCGACCCCAAATTGATAATCTCGATAACCTCGTCGTGAGGCAGAATGGCTCTTTCCTCTTGCTTCACCAACCAAGACAGTTCTTCCGGAACGTCGCTATCTTCGACAACCTCTTCTTCGGTCTGGAATACCGGGTGCTCGAAGTCGGGACGAGTCATAGGTGGTTCAAGGATGTCATCTGAAAATGTTATCCTGCAAAAGAAAGGGTTAAGTGCTTCAAAATGCGTATAAAGCGGATAACCACATTGCCATTTTATTGAAAAATACAAAACAAGAAAAACAGGGATTACGGTATTTGCTCATGAAAAACGCCATTTATTTAATGATTAACGAAGCAATGTTTATAACAACACAGCCCTAAGCAAATCCTGATGCCCCGGGCAAGACATCAGATTATTCAACAATTATTAAAGCAAAGCATTACTGTTTAAAAGTCACAGGAACAAGCTCCTGAATAGACCAGTTGCACAGTCCTTGTCCTGGCGTGCTTGGCTGAATCCAGGCATCCATATCACAGTCGCTGTCCCCTTCATCGGATTCTGAAGCAGCATTGACAGATTCATGGCATACTCCACTGGCAGAGATGGTGATTGACTTTCTGAAATGAGGGGCCCCCACGGAAGGAGTTGATGACGACGGTCGGTACCCCAGTCCGAACCGGTCCATTTTCACCGGAATGTCCAATACTTTGCCCCAGCCCGTGGCTTCTCCTGCCTTCACTAGCGCTTGAGCCTCTTTATACGAAGAAACAGCTATCTCTGGCACTTTGCTTGGCCCGGGACTCTTGTCCTTTATGCGCAAACCTTCAAATGCCTGGCATGGCGTCTCGTGGATCTCCCCGTCGACTTCCACATATTTAAATGAAGAAAGATGGCTGACCAGGATGTCTTCTTCTCCGCACACGGTGACTACACTGTCTCCGACCATATACTTTAACTTCTGATGCAGGGTTGACGTGACAGCCCCCGCCCCATGAATCCAAGGTCTTCCCAGCAAGCAGCTGTACGCAGGCTGTATATCCATGATATAAAACTCCGTTGCAAACACTTCCGGCCCCACTTGCAGAGGCAAGGTAATCGATCCGAAGACTGTTCTCCGCGTGCCGTCAAACGCTCTGACTACCAAATCACTTGGTGTACACAAAATCCCTCGAACATCCAGCTTCATCATAGCCTTCTTAGGCAGCACATTCAAAGACGACCCGGTGTCAACCAATACGTGCGACATTGTCGACCCTCTGCACTCAACAGATACATGTAATGCCATATTATGATCCCTTCCTTTCGGAGTCAAGTCG
Source organism: Lathyrus sativus (assembly GCA_963859935.3). Taxonomy (NCBI): domain Eukaryota; kingdom Viridiplantae; phylum Streptophyta; class Magnoliopsida; order Fabales; family Fabaceae; genus Lathyrus; species Lathyrus sativus. Next base: position 402,627,825 of record OZ012741.1, on the reverse strand, counting down.
AAATCAGTAAAGCCCAGACTGTGGCCTGCATTTACGTGTGCCAATACTCCTTCTAGCTGGTTCACGGAGACATCCTGGGGTACAAAAGAAGTGTCCAGGACTTTCAGCAAAGCATTTCGGTGAGCTTCCGAACACAACAGCAATGACAGAATAGATATTTTGGACGGTGTTTGCTGCAGATGCTCCACAATTTTATAATCGCTTTTCCGAATTAAGCGCATGAATTCTTCGACATCCTTAGATGCTGCTTCTTTTTCATTTGCTTGTACCGGAATATTCTCAACCGCTTTCCCTTTTCCTTTCGCTAGCCTTTCGGCCTCCACTTCAGGAGATATAAAGATCCTGCCGCTCCTCGTCATGCCTCCTGAGCCCACAACATTATCCACAATCTCCGCTGACTGCTTGTTAACATCGATTTTAATCCCGTCACAATACACCTCTAGCCCATATGACCATGGGACTGCTTTCGTGTTCTCATACGGGATTGGCCCGGCTTTAGTTATAGTAATCGGTGGTCGCTGAGCTGGTGCTGAAATAGTGATCGTCTTCCTAGGAATTGTCACTGTGGCGACATCACTCTGACTATCCATTACTGCCCCTGCAGGCTCATCAGTTGCTGTTCTATCAAACTGCAATACACCTTCATCAATTAAGGCCTGAATGCCTTTCTTCAAATCCTCACACCCCCCAGACAGGGCCCAACAATCTAAGCAGTACTCATTACAACCCGGGTAAACACCCCCCTGCAACAGTCGGCTTTTTATTTCGCTCAGCGGCGTCTTTAAATCCTCAACATTCATAATCAGATTCAGAGCTTCCTCAGTCAGCACGGCATTCGCCCCATGATTAGGCATGGGTTTCTGGACTATATTTGCACCGGTCGTTCCGAAGTTGATAGACTTGTTGTCCAAGAGATCCTGCACAACGTGCTTAAAAGCATGACAACCTTCTATATCATGGCCCGGGGCCCCAGAATGAAACTCGCAGCGCCTATTTGCATCATAGCCGAACGGGGGAGCTCCCGTTATCGGTGCCAAGGTTCTTTTCTCCACCAGATTCAATCCCAACAAGGTCTGCAATAAGTCAGCATAGTTAGAGGGAGGCTTCTCGAACACCCTTCTCGGCTTACCACCCTGGAACTTTCGTTGAGCTTGCTGTGCCCCCTGCTGAGGCTGCTGCTGCTGTGGCATTGGTTGCTGCTGAACCTGTTGTTGTTGCTGGATTGGTTGTTGTTGATACGGAATAGTAACACTAGACACTTGCTGCGGCTGACGATATTGATTTCTTCCCCTGCCTCGGCCTCGGCCTCGGCCTCCAAATACCGCGCTAGCTTCGCCCTGACGGCGCCCACCATAAGCTTTCCTATTACTGCCAGATGCAGTTGATTCATCGACTTGGAACTTTCCTTGCTTAATGTTCCGCTCAATCTTTTCACCCATTAAAATCAGATCTGAAAAACTAGCCAGAGACGTATGAAACAGCATATCATGAAACAGCCCGGTGAATGTGCTGACAAACATATCGTTCATTTCTTTATCTTCCACAGGAGGACGGACCCTGGCAGCCATATCGCGCCACCTTTGCGCGTATTCTTTAAAACTCTCCCCCTTCTTCTGCGAAAGCCCGGCCAACTGGACCCGATTGGGTGCCAGGTCACTGTTATATTTGTAATGGGCTACGAACGCCTCTGCTAATTGCTTCCAAGTCTTGATATCAGTGGGCTCCAACCCCATGTACCACTCTAAGGAAGGACCCGATAGACTATCCTGAAAGAAATGCATGAGCATTCTTTCGTCAGTGGAGTATGCAGACATCTTTCTGTAATAAGCTCGTACATGAACCTTCGGACATGTATCTCCTTTGTACTTATCGAACGCAGGCGCTTTGAACTTGATTGGCACCCTCAGCCCAGGTACCAAGCCCATTGTTGCCATGTCCAGACCCACAGCGCTTTGATTCAGGACTCCTTTCATTTGCTCTTCCAGCATTCTAATCTTTTGAGAATCATCCATCGGCCCTTCAAAACCCCCTCCAGAGAAGGCGTCCTCCTGTTGATCCTCTTGCCACATACCGTTTCCAGCCCCGTATCCATCATATGCATTATTCCGTCCAGCTCTGACCTGATTCATCCCCGGAACTCGGCCTCTGTTGCCATACCCTTGAACACCTCCAGCAGGACCTCCAGCCATAAATCCAGTACCATTTCCGTTTCCAAAACCTCTGTAGCCCTGATTGACCATACCATAACCATCTTGCCCAAAGCCTTGAGCATTAAAGCCGTACTTGCCAGTGTTGTCGAATCCCTGATCGTTGAATCCGAACCCAGCGTTGACAAAGCCATTGCCTCCGAGATTATCTCCCACATTGACATCACCCAGCCCAGCGTTATGGACAGCAGTTTCATTTCCAACTCCGACGTTACCATTCACAGCAGCGGTAGCGTTGTTGACGTTAGCAGCATTCACATTGACGACCGGCGGAGCCACTGGCGTTGGAGTGCCATCTCCATGAGCAGTATCAACCCGGACAGACTGATGATCTTCGTTACCATGACCAGCGTTGCGAGCCAACAGAGGCTGGACCATGGCCTGCAAGTTCTCTTGCCCTTTTGCTATAGCCTCCATGGTCTGCATGAAGAGGGCGAGCTTCTCGCGTACATCCTGCATCTCATTCTGAATCTGGTCCATGACTTTCCGACAGTTGGATCGTGTAGAATAGCGGTGCGGATGTTGATCTGGAATCCTGTTAAGTACCTGATACAGAGTAAGGGATAAGACACCATTCATAGATTACCTGTTATGCAATATGAATATGAATGCAATGCAATGTGTCTGTGCATTAGGGAAGTTCATCCCCCCAGTTCTAGTGCGAGGGTTCCGGTGCAGTGACAGTGTTGACAATAAGAATACCGGAGCTGAATCATAGAAAGCCTCATATATTGCAGAGAGAATCAATAAACCCAGGGTACAATATCACTGAGAGTACAAAGATGGCATGACCTCAACCAACAATCCTGGTGATGGTCAGCACTATGCAAATAAAGCATACAAATAATGGAATGATCAGATCCTCCCAAAAGTCTGGTACTCCTCTATCAACTTCTTGGTCTCCGGATGGCTTGGTCGATCAAGCAGCCCTTCAACAAGCTGGTTTCTCTTCTTAAGGACACGGCGTACGTCTTCAGCAGTTTCTTCCCATGCTGCTTCTCCGAAGCAATCTTCTAACTTTCGCTTCTGAGACACTGCTTCATCTCTGGATTTGATTGCCTTGTTCAGTGCATGCTGGACACTATACCGGTTCATCACTTCCTCCTCACACTTCTTGATGCTAGACTTCAACTTCTCCTCGAGGTCGGAAATTTGCTGCTTTAGCTTATCTTCCCTCTGCTTGTTGTTGGTGAGAGTAGCATTCCAAGTCTTATTGCAAGAGGATATCTCTCGGTGTGCTGCGTCGAGCGCTTTCTTTTTGGCTTCCAGCATGTCATGGGAGCTTCTGAACTCTTGCCCCAGACGTTCGCGCTTTTTCTTTTCCTCGGTCAACTCAGCTCCTAACCTGTTTACCAGCTCAATCTGTTGTTGGAAAGCATACACGGCCTTGTTTTTCTCACTGCGTACCTGGGCTAACTCTTGCTCTAACCCTTCGTTAATCTTCATCAAGGCTTCTTTCTCCTTCACAACCTGCTCATAGACTTCTTTGGAAACAGTAGTCGGCTCTTCTACCGGAATAGGATCAAGAGTTGGTGCCTCTGGAAACGGCATCTTCAACTGACTAGCCCTCTCTTGAATCCAAGCTCTATAAGGTGCATAGGCCTGACAGTCATTCTTTCCTAACAACGGCTTCCCTTTGCGGTTAATACGCGTCCAAGCATGTCGCAACTTGGCTAATAACTCCCCCTTCACGTCTCCAGTGAAGTACAGAGATTCCTGTACTTCCTCCTCCTGAGGTGGATTCTTTAGCGCATATCCGAATTGGCGAATGAATAGAGAAGGGTTGTAATTGATACACCCTTTTCTTCCAATCAAGGGGACATTAGGGTAACCAGAACAACTGAAGATGAGCTCCGATCCCAACAGATCTCTATCAAACCACTCCATATCTTCCGACGATAACCTCATCAACCGCTCCGGCCAACCAACTGGAACTGTAGTCTCTGCAGCAGATCCTCTCTTAGGAAGGTGACTCTCAAACCACATACTCAATAAGGGCACACACAGATGAACATTCTTCCCTCTTCCTTTCTCATTCTTGTAATGCAGTGAGTGGTAGAGATCTCCGAGTAAAGTAGGCACAGGATTACCAGCGGCAAACAAGTAGAAAGCATCGAAGTCCACAAAATCCGGTATATTGGGGAATAAAACTATGCCATAAATGCACAAGGCCAACACAGCATTGAAAGCAACCCAGCACCCATTCTTGGCGTACTCTTGGGCTTTACCCACTAAGAACTGAAATGAGAATCCTGGAACTCCACGGGAAACAGTAGTCACAAGTTCAGAAGCATCAACATGCAAGGCTTTTGCCAATTCCTCCGGCTTGGGTTTGGCATCATAATGAATGAACGGAACCTGGTTCTGCACAGGCAGCTCAACATACTCAGCGTATTCCTCCAGAGTTGGTCCCATAATAAAGTCAGAGAACGTGAAACACCTCAAAGCAGGGTCGTAGAATTGCATCAAAGCATACAGCCCATCTAACTCTACCTCTGTAGGTTTGCACACCAATCTCAGTAATCTACCATAACTCATCCGGAAGCTCCTACGAACACCCTCATCAGCAAGAGAGATCAACCCAAGTAGAGGAACAATATCAGGCGTAGGCAATTTGTAGGCAACTGTTCTCCTTAGGCTAGTCATGATCAAACACTCAGAAGTCTGGGCACTAGAACTAGGGAAATGCAAATGCACCTGCAGCACAGACACACGTTAGTGAAATGCAAATGATAATGTATATGCAGGGATGCAATGCAAATAACATTCAACAGGGACCAAAGCTGCAGCTGAATAGCCTAAACCCAATCAAGAAAGGTCTCAGATAGACCATCCAGAAGTCATCAAATCCTGGTCTCAGATAGACCTAAAATAGAACTCCAACACTGGTCTCTGACAGACCTCAAACCATAACTCACTGGTCTCTGATAGACCTCAAATCCCATCTATAACTGGTCTCTGACAGACCTCATGACTCTCCAACTGGTCTCTGACAGACCTCATAATACATCTCCAAATGGTCCCTGACAGACCTCATAACTCTCCATAAATAACCAGGATCTATGATCAAGAAATAACCGGTAATCTGGAGGTCTAGTTACCTGCATAACCCTGAATCCCCTCACAGGTGGGTGGCCCTATAACTGGCATAAGGTACGGCATCCTATGCGGTCGTCGGCGTCACAGACTTTCAGGGTTGATGATACGATTCCCAGAAGGAGTGGCATCATCAAATCCTGAAGAGGCCTCACTCAGCCAATTTCCAAATGATCGGTCCCCAGAGTCGACAATCCAACTAACCAGCAACCCACGCCAACCAAAGGAAGGGGCAGGAGGCCAACCAGAGGAACCTCGTCTGAGTGTAGATTTCATGGGACACCAAAGCAAGCAAAGCAAGCGGGCGCCCACTAATTTCTACTCTAATTCTAGGTGCACTCAAGCCCAGGTCCGGCTTATCTCTCAATATCAGAACACCCGTCACACCCCAGATACAGCAATAATAAACAATATATATAAAGCTGAAGAATACAGGGTTAGAAATATACAATAACTCCATACAAAATCCTCGACGGGAAAACAAGCGTTAGGATTGACTCTCTCAAGGGACGTTGGATCCCAAATGCATAAGAACCATCGCAGTTCTTAGCAGCCAGGGGACGTTGGATCCCCAGCAGAGTCGCCAGCTGTCGCTACTGCGAAAATCGGCGCCGGCTGAACAGAAGAGTCGCCACCGTGCGTTATTTATCCCACGGGAGGGAAAGGAAACGCTCGAAGTAAACCTCGCAAAGACGGGAAAAGGTATGGTCATCGCAACCAAAACCTGGGTTCGGGAGTCGGTTACGCAAGGGGAAGGTATTAGCACCCCTCACGTCCATCGTACTCGATGGGATCCACGCTTGTTTTCGGGTATGGATTGTTATTCTATCTACGCTAAAGGTCTGGGGTTAAAAGAAAATGAAAATGAAAATGACTCGGCAAAGTATCGCACTTTATGCCTACGTATTCCCGTCTGGAACGAGAAATCAGAGTCAACGTAGTTCGCCTACCTACGGGAAAGGAGGGGAAGGTTGCTCGCTAGGATATCGCATCCTATGCCTACGTACTTTCACACGGCATGAAAGATCAGAGCAAACGTAGTTCGGGCCACGGAAGACACAAGCTTGTCCTTGATTGATTTTATACCTTCTGAAAAAGGGTTTCTTTGATTACTGGTCCCGGCGGACAAAAATGACGTTTTGATGAGTTCACGTTCTTTTACGGAAGAAGTGTCTTTTATTGTGTTTGAAATCTTTATGTGTTTTTCTGTTTGTTTTGAGAAAGAAAGAGACAGAACTCTAACCTACGGGTGCGAAGGGAAACAAACTAACCTAACGTTATCATGCATGGGTTAAGACCTAGTGTCTATCATGCTCCTCTCTTGCACAGAGAGAAACAGAGATCCTACGGGATAGGCAGAAACAGAAACAATATCAGATATATACAGTAAAACAGTAAAATGCATGGATGCAACAATACAAGCGAGGCAAGGGAGTCCCACTCGACCTCGAACCTAGAAAACAATAGGCAAAAGTGAACAGGCTTCACTTTCAACCCAGCAGGGTAAACAGCAAACAATACAGTTCAGAAAACCAATCAATACATCAGCAATAAAATACAACAGCAAAAAGAAACAGCATCAGCAGCTCTGAATCAACAACTGGCTTCAAGCAACCTCCAATCAGCTACAGGCTTCAACAAGCATCAATCTCCCTCTTCATGGCCTTCAGACAAGGGCTTTGATCATCAGTCTTCCATCTGCCATGGCTTTTCTTCAAGCTCAAACCTCCAGGATGAGGGATCAGTCACAAGAGTGGATTGGGTGCTAAGCAATCAGTTGACTACCAAAGGTGGTGAACAGATTGCTTCTAACACAAGAGACATTTTCTCTCAAGAGTTCTATCTCATAGACACCATTACCAAGCCTTCCAAAGGAAGGGGGTGAGTGTCATAGAGAGACTCTGAATCACAGAGAAGAATGGATGCAGACAAGGCAATCCATGTTTGGGAAACAACCATTCTAATCTAGAGCTCTGCCTAGCTCCTAAACTCTAGTCTCCTCAGCAACTGATAGCAGGAAACTCCTCCTCAACTCTGACAGTTGATCTCCAATCTTTGAATCTTCAATAGCTTCATCTTCACAAATCTTCAGCTTCCCCAGGGCCCCAGACAAACCCAATACCCATACAAACAATCAGTAAACCCCAGAGGGCACACCACACCAGACAGCAGATATACAGACAGTAATAATAGCAGTAGGGGAATCCTAACTGTTCTCTAAGGGATCTAATAACTACCCATAGCCCCTATAGTCCCATAACTAATCTATTCAAATCCTAAGTCCTAAGGGGAATGAAATCAAACTCCTAAGTTGTCACCTAAAACCCTAGTTTTGTTCATGATATTCAAGCATTTATTAATCATCCAAAATTAACCTCTAAAAATGGGAACTAAAATATTTCTATAAGCCTAATATCTCATCTAAACAATATGAAAAGAATGACCAAAAAATATCAAAGCATGTGAGAGAACAAAAATCATAAAAATGATGCATGAAATGAATTATTTAATGTGACATTTATTTAGAAAATATGTAAAAAATATGAAATAAAACTAAAAATGAAAATTTATTTTCCTATAATATTCTAGACATTTTAATGAAAAAGATGTAAAAAGAATGAATTAAAATGCATTTTTTATGAATTTATTATGAATTTTTGAAGTTGATGAAAAATTAAAATGGAATTAAAAAATGAAATGAATTAAAAATAAGAGAGAGGGGTATGAATATCAATTCTCCCCAGTTAAAAATCACAATGGGCCAACAATAGGGGGGTGCGCATATCACCTTGAGTTAAGCCCAGCTTGAGTTCAGAACTAATGAGAAATAGAAACGCCAGGGGGGGTGAGAAAAGTATCAAATCCATGTTGAAATTGCATTGGGCCTAATTGCTGGGGTGGGATTAGCAACAACCAACTCAGGCCCGCCCGTTTCAATTAATGAAACGGTGCGTTCTGGCCAGTTTCCACTTCCCTCCAAATGATCAGATTGAATGCCAGCCATTGGATCACTCTCACAGTCAAAAGTCTAACTCCAAACGAATGGCTCAGATTTCGTCTTCCTCCTTGGTTCTGCAAGCTAGGGTTTCCAACACCGTGGCAGCCATGCACGACCTACATTCCACCTCTTCGTTCTCATCATACACGCCACTAATCCACATGCCATAAACATGAAATCTGCTCCAAATCTCTCCCTCTACAAGCTTAGGGCATCAATTCGCTTTGAAATTCACCACAACAACAAACACGATTGGATCAACATTCGGCCTCCATTGAAATGCACTGATATGGACCATCACCAATCTTCCCCAGACTTAGCCTAAACTAAACTACACCTAATGGAGATCAACACATGCTATCAAGCCACAATTATAACACACTAATCTAAGAGATATGAACACTAACAGTTTATTACACCTGTCACTAACCATCACCAAATCTCTCCAAATTCATCTAACTTAATCTCCTAACCACCTAGATCAATTCTACACTAACAAAATCATGCCTAACTAACTAGATCGAGCTGTTTGAATGAAAACTTACCTTGTGCAAAATCTTGCAAACAGCTATGGAGATTGATGATTTGAGGCTTTTTAGACTTGGATCTTGATCAATCCTTGATGAACTTGATTCTGTATGCAAGCTTTGGATGAGATTTGGCCAGAATTATGCTATCCACTTGCAACTTCAATCTTGATGCTCTTGAAAAAAAATGCTCGAAAATGGATGATAACCACCTTGTTCTTGATTGAATTATACTATATGATGATGAATCAGTATGAGAAGGTTGATTATGATGAAGATTTGGTGAAGAATTTGGAGAATTGGAATGAAAACTTAATGAGAAAGCATGAGAAAAAGTTGTGGAATCCTTGGTGCAAATGAGGCCAACCCTTGATCAATGCACATTTCATGAATATATAAACCCCAAATGAACATTCTAGATCCATCTTGCACATTCCCTTGTTTTCCAACTTTGGTTCATTTTGATCATGTTTCTTAAAAGGTAAGCAACCATGGATAACTTCATTTTTTCCTTCTAAACTCAAAAAAGTGTGTGAACCATTGTTCTTAGAATTGTTTTTCCATTCAAAATCATATATTGGAAGTCTCCATTTGGCCTTGTAAATCTCCCAAACCATTTTTCACTTTGAAATTATTCACTTTATAAGCTTTTTTTAGTTCATATTTTGACCTATCATGCAACTCCATGCTATGAGCTTCTCCAATAACTTGTGACCTTCTTTCTAGACTTAAAATCCCATTTGGAGCAAGTTTGATGTTGTAAGTTTTTCCATTTGAGGCCTCCTTGTATGAGTTTTGGGTATAGGTTAAAATGACCTGTAATTCACAAATGCCCAAAATACCCTTTGCTTGTCAAGACCATAAGTTGAGTTCTCCACATCATATGAAGGCATACCATACCATTCTAGAAAGCTAAGACAATGAGGAACAATTCTTATGTTGACCAAGAATTCATTTGAAATCTCCTTGAGGGGTAAAAATGGCTTGGAAGTCAAGTCACTTTCACAGACAAAAATTCAGACACCCCAGATGACCTGTAACTTGTAAGGACCATAACTTGAGTTCTATAAATCTCCTTGAGGTCTTCCACCACTCAAATTAAAGGTCTTGAGATTCTCTACAAGTTTCATGTTGGCCAAGAAGCCATTTGAAGCTAGCATTTTGACTTATCTTGCTTGGAAATTTAACCTAAACTAGGGGATTTTACAGAGAAACCCTAATTTAGTAACTCCTCTTCTCCTTGATTTCTCTTGAATTCTCCTTGTCATATCTCCATATCCTTCTTCATATGTCAAATGTTGATCCCCACATCTCTCCAATAGACTTGAATGCCCTCTTAAGTCAGTCAACTGACCTAGGGTTGACCTAGGGTTGACCCGGATGAAACCCTAGTTGACTGTCTTCAACTATAGCTCTTATGCACTCATCAATGACTTGCTTTCTTTCTCCAAATGACTTTGTAAGTCTCTCAAGATGTCTAGATGCTCTCCATGCTTTCATTTCACAGCTCACAACCCTCTTGTTGATCCTCAGATACCCTCAGCTAGGAGATAGACCCAAGGCTTGATCTGCTGAACTCCTTGCTTTCAAATTCTTTCCTGATGACTTGAGTAGGATGGAATTAGGATAATAACCTCTTGCTAGGCCTCTAGAGATGAAAATAATGATTGGTCCCCTGTTGAATGACTTGCTATGCTTATGCTATGCAGATGGTTAGTCTATGTACATGATTCTACATGCAAATGCTAATGATGATGAAACCTAAATCCAAGGAATAAGGTTGAGCAAATTTTAGGGTGCAACACCATGGCTAAAAAGACTTTAAGAGCTGGTTACTTTTGGTTAACTCTAGAGACGGACTGCATCCTCTTCGCTCGGAAATGCCATAAGTGCCAGGTCTATGCTAACAAAGTGCATGTTCCTCCACACCCTCTCAATGTGATGACGTCACCGTGGCCCTTCGCAATGTGGGGCATAGACATGATTTGGGCAATAGAGCCAAAAGCTTCCAACGGCCATCGCTTTGTCCTTGTTGCAATTGATTACTTCACAAAATGGGTAGAAGAAACATCGTATGCGAATGTACCAAAACAAATGGTCGCCCACTTCACCAAAAAGGAAATCATCTGTCGATATGGTATTCCTGACCAGATTATCACTGACAATGGGTCAAATCTGAACAACAAAACAATGAAGGAACTCTGTGATGACTTCAAGATCAAGCATCACAATTCGTCTCCTTACAGACCTAAGATGAATGGCGCAGTCGAAGCTGCAAACAAAAATATCAAGAAAATAGTACAGAAGATGGTCATAACCTACAAGGATTGGCACGGGATGTTACTATTTGCTCTACATAGATATCAGACATCAGTGCGAACTTCAACAAGGGCAACTCCTTTTTCCTTAGTGTATGGGATGGACGCCGTGCTGCCCATTGAGGTCAAAATACCTTCTCTAAAGATCTTGATGGAAGCCAAGCTTGAGGAAGACGAATGGATAAAAGAAAGGTTCGACTCATTGAACCTCATTGATGAGAAAAGAATGACGGTCATGTGTCATAGCCAGATTTATCAACAAAGGATGATAAGAGCATTCGACAAGAAGGTTCGTCCCAAAGATTATAGGGAAGGAGAGCTTGTGCTTAGAAAAATCTTACCAATGCAAAAGGACATGCGCGACAAGTGGATGCCCAATTACAATGGCCCTTTCGTTGTAAAAACCGTCTTCTCCGGAGGATCTCTAATTCTTGAGACCATGGATGGCGAACAACTCAAGTACCCTATCAACTCAAATGCAGTGAGAAAGTACTATGCCTAAAGCGGAAAACCTATCCAAATACTTCAGCAAGACGGAAGTCAGAAAATTAAAGTTGACAAACACAGGGGCAAAGTCTTGTGCAAGGTGTCAAAGGAAGATCAACGTCTGTCATTCTCGTCAGAAGCAACAAGGAAAATGAACTGATAGTTAGTCGGACCGGAATATTATGGGATTCTGTAACCCTTTCTGTTTTCCATTTTTCCAAATGTAAAAAGTTCTCGAGGCTATGCCCTTTGTAAAGTTCTCGTCTATCAATGAAATCAGATTATGGCTAATCATTGTTATGATCTTCTGTTTTTGTTATGCAATTTCAATTATTTGTTAATAAAGATTTTTCGAAAAGCAAAGTGTTTTGAAAAACCTAAATTTTATTTTTAAAGAAAACTAATTTGACAAAACGATTGAAGAACTCTAGAGGTAATCCAACAATATTACACAGTTCTCAAGTCGTAAAAGCTTGTTGTCGCCTCTGACCAAACCAAATGCGTCCAACAACAATCCCCGCTCTTAAGCCAGGACTTCTCCTCTGCAGGTTTACAAGAATATTGTTTATCTTGGAAGATTGTTATCTGTCCTGAAAGAGAGCCCCATCTAACTTAAAGCATTTGAGATTCAGCGTGATGGGTTCCGTCCTTGTTTCCCTCGTTTTGCTCTTCCTTTTTCCCTTGTGGGTCGGTCTGCATTTTACATACAGCATCATATCAACATGTGCATTTGTTTGCATGTGGTTTTGGGTTCTGTTTGTTTGGCTATTGCCTTTGAGATCCTTTAGTCGTTACCTCTCTCTTTGATTCGTTGCCGCAGATTTCGCTTTGATGGTTAGTTGCTACTAATGTTTATCTCTAATTTGGTTGTCACCAATAATATTTGAAAGTCTAGTAGTCACTAGCATTGTTTAAAACCAATTGTTATTTGGTACCTCGATTTGGTCATCACCAACAATCTTCCAAACCAAGTAGTCACTAGCTCTAAAAAAACCAATCATCATTGGAGTCCCTTTGATTCGTTTATTACCAATCTTTGCTAAAATCTAGTGGGTACTAGTGTTGCTTTTAAAACCAATGGTCATTGGTATTTGAGGTGGTTGTTACCAAGTTCCCTAAAAGGTCCAATAGTTATTGGCATCGCTTAGACCCAATCGTTATTGGTACCGGTTGGCTCAGTTGTTACCGTTCATTCTAAGTCTAGTGGTTACTAGCATTGTTGGAAAATTCAATGGCTATTGGTGTCTAATTTAGTTGTTACTATTCTCATCAAAAAATAGTGGTTACTAGTATTGGTAAAACCAATTGTTTTTGGCATACTTTTGGTTTGGTCGTCACCAGTCTGTCTAAGTCCAATAATTATTGGCGTCGCTTGAAGTCAATTGTTATTGGCACTTTGAGTTGGTTATTACCAATTTTTCCCTTTGAAGCCCAGTGGTTACAGGCACTTCTTAACCCAATTGTTATTGGTGTACCCCGATTTGGTCATCACCAGTCCCTTCTAAGTCCAGTGGTTACTGGCATTGCTTGAAAGCTAATTGATATTAATACCGTGAATGGGTTGCTACCAACTTCCCCAGCCGAGGTCCTGTATTTTACCAATGCTATTCGGAATTCCCAATTATTTGTAACTTTGGTTTGGTCGTCACCATCACCCCCAGTAAGTCTAGTGGAGACTAGCACCACTTGAAACTGATTGTTGTTCTGGTCGTCACCAATGTGCCCAGCAAAGCCGTTGCTTTCCCTTTCGAGTCTCGGAGATCTAGTGGACACTAGCCTCCCCAGTGCGTCTAGTCTTGTTTCTAGTCCTTTCCTGAAGATCACGTTTGAACTCTTCGTTATAGGAAACTCCCCATTTGGTTATCACCAGTGAGGTTTTCGTCTCTGATCTTTTGCTTCCCCGGTGGAGAATTGCCTCCTTCACCAGTGGAGTATGTGTTCCCTTTTCCCCAGTGAAGATTTGTCTTCCCCGGTGGAATTTGCGTCCCCTGTGTGAAAGATTCCCCTTGAACAACATCTTTAGTCATGATTGAACTGTTTTGCTTGTTTTGCCTTGGATCTTTCCCTAGTGTGTTGGGTCCCCCGTGAGTAGTTACTCGTTGTCTCGCCGTTCTTCTATTCTTGCTCACGTGTCTGCATCTGTCTTGCATTCAAACATCATAAAGTATCATTTAGATTCATGGCATATTCACATTTGTCCTTTTGAATATCACCAGATCTATGGGACAAAATTGTTGGTTTGCTATATTTAAATACCTTTCACTACGATTCTATGAGGATTATCATCTCTCATTGCCATCAAGTGAAAATATTTAATTAGGGCAACTGTTGCACCCCAAATTTTGACCCCTTAGATATTCATCATCATTTTAGGATCATATTCATTTGATTATCTAACCTTAACCTATTTCAAGTTAGTCTTTGTCAAGATACAGGTGAATTAGGGTTCCGTACAGTCAAGAATCGAGGTTTCGATGGCTTAATTAGTCAATGTATTGGATTAATTCTCCATGAAATAAGTCTCCACGTCATCAAATATACTCCATCAGGTCAAGTATGAATCCAATTTGAGGTCGTCACCCAAAGATTAAAGACAATGTAGTCTAGGATCCCCGATTAGGGTTTTCGATCAGGAAAAATCAACTATAGTTTGACTTTTGATTTAAAAGGTGTTCCAATGGGGGGATCATGGTCCATGAAGTTCATATGGCTTAGTGAAGTCAACTAAAAAAGTTTCAAGGCCTCAAGAGACCCGGAACATCAACAGTCGATGCAATAGTCATCGATCGTTCGGTTGACCGAAAAGTCAAATCTTCAATCATAAGGAATTTGACCTCAAAGTATGAAGCAAAAATGTTCCTAGTAACATATTACACCTATCCATGAAGTTTCATGACAATTGGATCAAGGATTGAGGAGTAATCGAGAAATCGAGAAATTAGGGTTTTGAAAGGGGCAAGACCATAACTCCCTAACCACACATCCAATTTAGTTGGTTCAAGGCTTGTTGGAAAGATCTTGACAAGTACTACAAAAGTCTCATAGTGGTCCATGGGCAGAAAATGAGTAGATTTGGAGTTATGGCCAAAATCATCACAAGAGGGAGAAAACACTTAGAAAAATTCTAAGTTGCTGGCCTTTTTAGGCATGTTTTCAGCCAGCTTTGTGTGGATTTTTGACCTAGTTCCACTTGGAATATGAAGATCATGAAAACATGAAAGTTTTAGAGCTACATGAGGGCTTTCCAAAATATACTAGAACTCATCCATAGCCCTTATGAGTTGAGAGATATGAATCCAGCAAGTTGGGGTCTCAACACTTGAGTGCACCATTTCCACTTTTTCACAAATTCACTTTTTAACCACTTGAACCATTCTTAGCCATTTGATCATGTTTCTATCTGATAATTAGGGATTTTGATGAGTAGAAGTGCAGAAAAATAAGGGATTTGGTAAACTTTGCAAGTTGTAGGCAAGTTGTCATTATTTTAATCAAAAAATTCAAGAAAGAGAAACTTTTCATGAAAAATCTGTAGCCGCAGCCTCTCCTACTCTCTAGCTTCACTTATATCACTTCCATGTCCTCCATACCACTTTATTTATGCCTTGCATAGAGCCAAGGACTTGAGTGTGCAGCTGTACATGATTTTGAACAAGCTTTCATTTACAAAACTCCCTCCAAAAGCCAAAATACAAATCTGCCCCAAACCATTCCTTGGCCTATAAATAGAGGTTTCCTCTATGTTAAAAGACACATCAGAGCACTCTAAAACCCAAGAGAAAACCATAGCTCTCATCTTGCCTTGCTTTTCTTGTAAGTGAAGAAAAGATTCCAAAAGCTCCTCAAAAATCTGCCTTGAGCAGTTGGCCTTCCAAAACCATTTCCATACACTTAAAATCATCACAAACCATCTACACAATCCACAAATGATATGTGGGAGGTGTTCAAGCTCTTAAACCACTCCAAAACTCCATATTCTTAAAAGTCAACTTTCGACCAAACAAAGTTTGACTTTTCACACAAAATCAGATAAATCTTTGCTCAGGCCTGTTTTGATCACCTCAACCCTCCAAAAACCTTTGGTTTGAGGTGTACCAACTGTCCAAACATTCAAAAAGTCTCTACATCACTTGTTTTGAGATCTATCACAAAGTTCACTCATTTACTTCAAGTGCAAGAAAAGACGTGTTTTCATCAAGGCATTGGTTAGATCTCAGTTGGAAAGCTTCAAGGTTTTCCCTACTGTATAGGCTTGCTTGGAGGTCTACAAGAGGTTAGTAGTCACATTTCCTATCTTGAACTGTCATGAACATGATTGACATGCTTGGTGTGTGATGTGTTTAAATGCAAGAGCAGTTCATGTTTGAATGTGCCATACTTTGTTTGTTTTGCTCATCAATATGTGTAGTGCTCTTATAATCACCATACAATATGGTGTTGTTGTTGTGTTTATGCTTTTGAAGCTCCCTTAAACATTATCCTAGGTCATGTATGAACATAGGTAAAGATTGCTTGCAACTATTATAGTTTGATGATGGATCTGACCATTTGACCTTGTTCTATTTGTGAATAATATTGTTGGTTCTATTGAGTCTAGGTGTGAGGCTTAGATTTAGTGATAGAGTAATTTTGCACTTGAAGACTTTGATGGATTGTGATGGCATGACATGGTGGTAGGGTCTGTTCAGGCCGGTTTTTGTGTGGTTTTAAGACTGTATTGAATGTGTTTATGTTTGTGTCATGCTATGTATTATTGTAGTTTGATGTGAATCATGAGTGGATATTTTCCATGACTATTGTTTAATGGATACTACATGTTTCGGTTCAAGGCATTGCGTTAGCTACTTATGTTGGATAAGATCATGGTGATATGGTTCTGTTGCAAGCAGCATCCTTAGATCTTGAATCTTTTTGCTGGAATTTTAGATTAGAAGTCCCTATATGTTTGATTCATGTGATGTTTCACATTGTATTATTTGAAACTATGCTTGGTTTTGGATCTGCAACATTCTGTTTTGACCACTTTCAATCAAAAATGCATTTTTGCAACTCACACATCATTTTCAATTCCAGCACATTTTTGATGCATCCTTGTGTTGGAAGTTTGTCTATAACATGTTTAGAATGTGTGTACACCTTTAAATCAATACAAGCATGTTAGTTTTACTCTCAAGCTTTGAAATTTCATCTCAACTGTTTTTGAAAAAACTGCTTGTTGTCTAGCATAGTCATGGCCAATATTGAAGTGATTCACCTAGATGTTTTTGAAACACATCTTAATCTATAATGATCAATATTGTCATGTTATTTTGAATGTGTTGTTAAATTGTGTAATCTTGTTGGATTTGGTAAAAAAAACATTGGGATGATTCATGTGGCTGTTGAGGCCTAGGATGATTCATGATGACCAGTACTATTTTGTTGTCACAAGGTTGTAGCCATCATGAAATATACATTGAAGTTTGATGCTTGCCATTGTCATGCTAAGTGTACATCTGTGATAATTTGAACTACTGCTTGGTGTTTGGTTTTTGCTTGTTGACATGAGAATGTGGCATCAAGTGAATCATGTTTTATTAGATATGTGACATTATCATGTTCATTCTGCATCAGTTGCTGTCAGCATTAGGGTTGTGTGCTAGGGTTTGTAATTTTTGAAATCTTGGTGAAGTAGTGACTTTTATTTCAAGGCATTGTAGTAGGGCTATTTTTAATCTTGACATGACCATATTTTGTTTGAGTTTTTAACTATGATAAGCATGTATGATCCTTTCCCATGTATGTTTTGAATGTCTTGTAAATCATGTTTGGAATCTGTCATGAAATTTCTTGCTAGCCTCATAATATCAATGAGTAGAATGTTTGTGTTAACATGTCATGTTTTATTCTGTTACAAGTTCAACTACCATTTAGAGATAATACTATTGTTATAGGATACCAATTTTCATTGCCTTGCAAGTTGTTATGTGCATTGAAGTATTAGGGCTAATAGTTGAATGATGTTATCATGGTCATGTTAGGATTCACCATATTGTTGTTAGAGCTGTCTAATTCATGAACCACTGCCATGTAATGCTGCTACCACCCTTTTCTTCCAACCATTGCCAAATTTTGCTCCTTTTGCTGTTTGTAAACCAAGAGCATGGTTGTTTCATGATGATTGGCATGTTTGCATCTGTGCTGTTAAGAACTAGGTTCTCCTGCTAGAA
This sequence comes from Lathyrus sativus, assembly GCA_963859935.3. NCBI lineage: Eukaryota > Viridiplantae > Streptophyta > Magnoliopsida > Fabales > Fabaceae > Lathyrus > Lathyrus sativus. The sequence continues at coordinate 402,609,984 of OZ012741.1, read as the reverse complement.
TTTGTTTGTGTTTAGTATCATAGGGTTGTAACTCTCGTTTTAAGGCATGTATTGAATTGATGTATTGATTTGATTTAGCAATGACCAAAGACTAGTTGTTGCTTCTGTATAGCTGTTATGCTACTTGATCTGTTGCACAAAACCAATTAATCATGTTTAGCTTGTTAGGTTGTTTGTTTAGACCAAGTTGTCAAGGTGTGAGAAATGTATGTGTGTGTATAGGATTCATCATGCGTTCTTGTTTGACATTTTGTTTTGACAAAAACAAGTTTACTGTCAGCTTTTGTTTTGAGGTTTTCACCTTTTGTGCTGTCATTATGTTGAGTTTTCTTACAATTTTTGTACAAATTCATGTCTTGATGTATGTGAATCATTGAATGTGTGTTGGTGTTTTGAAGTATGGAATGTTGCATCATGAGAATGCTTTTCTTTTCTAAAACAACATTTCAAGCATTTTTGATCAATAGCTGCAACACATATGCCAGTTTCTGTTTTGATGAGTTTTTTAGTTCTTTTAGAGTTTAGAATCCATAAACTATGTGTTTAGAGTTTGTGTGTGGTGATCACTTGGAGTGAAATAGTTTAGTTTAAGTCATGACTTCCAAAATGCATTTCATAAGCTTCCATCTGCATCTACAGTCGTGTTTCAATTTGTGCACATTGTTTTGAAAAATTAATGATGCCATCATAATCCTCTTCAAATTTCAAGTGGTTTAGACTCAAATTTTGTGAAATTTGGTTGTGTTTTGATCCAGTTTGAATGAAACCGTTTTGACACCAACTTGCCTTGTTTTGTTTGTCTTGCCTTTGCCCATAATGCTTGTTTGGTTAGGTTTAAGTATTTATTGGGGTGGCATAATACACAGATGTATCGCCACCTCAGTGGTTATGCCTTGCCTTGCCTCCTGACCTGAGTTTGATCCGTGTGGAGATTAACTCTTTTGTTATTTTCAAACATTTTCCATGTTTTCACTTATTTCTCTCTTTTTCCTTTAACTGCTACACACGCGCGCATTGGATGGATTGGTGAAGTTTTGTACTTGTGATCCAAAGGTGGTCAGTTCAACACCCACCAAGTGCACTCCTTTATTTTTAATTACTAAAATCTTTGTTTTTTTTAAAATTTCAAAGTAACACAACTTTGTCAGTTTTTATCATTTGTAAATGGTTCTTTTTGCTAATGTCTTGTATTTTTGCATATTTTCATATGACATATAAAGAATTCTATAATTTTCATTTTAGAAACACTTTACATTAAAAGAAAGTCATGCTTCATTTTTAGGGTTTTTACCCTCCTCCCTTTCAATCTTCCTTTTCAAAACTTTTGTTTCCTTTTTCTTAAGTTTGATTTGCACTTGATGTGAGCATTGTTTGTCAACTCCTTTGTGTATGTGATTTTGATTTCAACTTTTTCTTTTAATCATTGTAATTGATTCATTTCTACAAACATTTAAAATCCCCATGAAATTTTGAACCATTTATCAAGTTATAACTTGTTTGCTTGGTTGTTACCTTTATCTTTGTCAAGATATGTCTTTGGTTTTCACCTTTTATGCTTAAGACTTGTAAGAACCCCTTCATGATATTGTGATATCCTTGTACCTTATTTTGGTTGTAACCATGTATCTTGATTGAAATCCTTGCTTATTGTAATATGCTTGCTTATTCTTGGTGGTAACCATATCTCTTTATATTCATCATGTTTGAATGATTATTGCTTTGTTAATTTTATTTCCCCAAGTGATGAAACTCTTTAGTTCTCATCCAAGTTGCCTAATCCTTTCCATTCTAAAGGAAAGTCTCTCTATTGACCTTTGGGTCATAGATAGCTCATTACCCTCCCTTGACTTTGTAAAGTCATCTATCCACTTAGTTAAGTTAGAACCTATCCATTAGACTTTGCTTAAGTCTAAAAAGCATACCCTTTGATAGGAGTGCTACTTCAATTATAACTTAAGATAGAGTTTGTTAACTCTATGTAGGAATCATGGAGATGATTACTTACTCCCCTTTCTTGAGTGTTCAATGTAGATCTAGAGAGTTTTCTTAAACTCTACACAAGCATTGTAATGTTTGTTCCCCTTTGAACCTTGATCATAATCAAGTGTTGTTTAACCTTAGTGAGATGAACTACGATTTCTCTGATTCTATCCTAGTTAGGATACATAGGCAGAGGACGCAATGTCTTTGCGAGCAAACATAGAAACTATCCTTAGGTCATTACCTACACTTTTTACCCAATCCCAATCCATAGAAAACATTTAGCAAACTTAGCATACAAACAAAAAAAAGGTTCTTGTAGGCTACTACAGATGTTTAGGATGTGAAATACCTACCCTAGGCATAACCAACCCGCGATACCCGAATCTCTTAGCGTTGTTGTTACATCGCGCAAAAGGGTTTTTCTTTCTTTAGACCTTTCCTTTGGATAAATTAAAGTCCGGTTGTGAATTTAAGAATTAAGATTCAAGTTAATCAATAGCTTGGTATCACGATTCTCACCGCAACAAGGATATTGCTAGCACTTTTTAGATCTTGACCTACTCGTTCTCGTGCACGAATTTCTTCAGTCAATTCTCTCCCCATTCTATTCAGAGTCTCTGTCTTCATCTTGGACAGGTAGGTGGCTTCGTTCTTTTTGCTCCTAAGCTGAATAATCTCCTTTTCTAACCCTTCATTCGCTTTGTGTAGTTCTTCCTTCTCGGCCCACAAATGGTTATACTTATGAATGTTAACTGTTGTTGGTTCCTCGGTTACCAAAAGATATAAAGGCTCTCGGGCTGGAAACGGTAACAACAACCTCTCAAATCTCTCTTGGATCCACTCAACATATGGTCCATAGGCTTTGCAATCACTTTTACCCAAAGAAGATTTTCCTTTGCGGTGGATTCTTCCCCAAGCTTTCTCCAATCTGGCTAAGGTCTCACTGTCAACTAATCCTGTCAAATAAAGAGATTCCTGTATTTCCTCCTCCCTCGGGGGTCCTTTCAAAGCGTAGCCAAATTATATGACGGCAAGAGCAGGATTATAGTTGATGCCACCCTTCCTTCCTATCAGAGGAACATTGGGAAAGTTTCCACAACTGTAGATAGTCCCACTCCCAAGCAAGTCCCTGTTTAACCAAACAATATTCTCCAATGTCAAGCCCGTGATCCTCTCTGACCAATCAACTATGTCTGTAGTATCAACAAAGGGTCCAAACTTAGGAAGATGATCCATAAACCATCTGTAAAGAAGAGGCGCACAACAGGAGACATTCTTTCCTCTTCTATTCTCATTCTTGTAGTGCACAGAATGGTATACAACTCCTAAGAGTGTAGGCACATGATTCTTAGAAGCGAAAATATGGAAGGCATCCAAGTCAACGAAGTCTGGGATGTTAGGGAATGGGACTATGCTATAAGTGCAGAGAGCCAAAATAGCATTGAAAACTACCCAACAACCTTTTTTTTGCAAAGTGTTGAGCTCTACTTACCAAGAACGAAAATGGAAAGCCAGGAACTCCATTCCTCCACACCATTTTGCCATTCAACTCAGAGATATCTAGATGAAAGCATTGGCTAGCTTGGTCAAGTTAGGTTCTGCTTCAAAGTGATAGAAATGCATATGCTCTAGGACCGGAACTCCTATCAGCATAGCAAATTCTTCCAAAGTAGGCATCAAGACATAGCCTGGGAATGTGAAGCAGCGCAACTGAGGATCATAAAATTGCAGCAGAGTATGGATACCTACTAACTCATATCTTGATATTTTGCAGACATAGCTCAAGATCTTCTCATAGTCCTTCTTGAAATCCTCCATGACACTATGATCTACTACATCAATGAGACTGAGCAAAGGCTCTATCTCTGGCGTTAGGAACTTGTAGACGACAGTCCTCTTGAAACCAGGCTCGATACTGACGGTAGATTAGATTACTAAAATCAAAGGGAAAACATGCACCTGAAACACAAATACATGCAAATGTTAAAATGCAAATGAAGATGCAAATGCAAACAAGGGATCAAGGTTGTTGTGCTGCTTGTCGCTACCGCGAATATAAGGTGTCGGAAAAACAGAAGACTCGACACCTTTCGTTATTTATCCCTCAGAACAGGAAAGAAAACGATCGGAAAAACCTGACAAAAAGGTATAAGACAAGGTCATCGCAACCGATGTCTGGATTCGGGAGTCGGTTACGCAAGGGGAAGGTATTAGCACCCCTCACGTCCATCGTACTCGATGGGATCCACGCTTGTTGTGTGTATCTGACGGGTTGGTTTTAACTATCTATGCTAAAAGTCTGGTCTGAAAAGAAAAGAAAATGACTCGGCAGAACACAACAGTTCTATGCCTACGTATTCCCGTCTGGAACGAGAAATCAGAGTCAACGTAGTTCTCCTAACTACGGGTGACGGGGGAAGGTTGGTCGCCGAGATATCGCATCTTGTGCCTACGTACTTTCACACAGCGTGAAAGATCAGAGCAAACGTAGTTCGGGCTAACAAGACCACAGGTTTGGTTCAAAAGTTTTAACCCTAGTAGGGTTAACAAATGGTTCTAGCAGTTTGGTGTATGCAGCTCGACCTTTGGAAATGGTTTCCAAGGATTAGAGGTCCAAGAGGACAAAAAGAGTTCGACCTTTGTTTTTGAAGTCTTTTAAAGAAGAAGTGTTTTGAGTTTTGTTTGTAACTCATGTCGCACTAAAGACTTGGACTTAAGAGTGAATATGTCGCGTGTCACCCAAAGGGTACCATAATAAACACCCAAGTTGTTGAAAAGAAACTCTCCAACAACCCTTTCTCAAGTGCTTAAGGCTCGTAGCGTACAACACGCGTTAATCTTTATTAAGTGTTTTAAAGATGTTTGAAGATGAGAAGAGAAAGGACGCACTAAAGGGGAACTAATCCAATCCTAAAGTTGTCATGCAAAGTTGATCCTATGATTGAGGTTAGGAGGGAGCTACCTAATGTTATCATGCATGGTTAGGACCCTAATGTCTATCACATTCCAACTTGAACAATAAGGAATGGAAATTCTAAGGGAAGGAAGACAAAAGAAGAAGAAGAAAATAATTATAAGAATGCACACATGAAATGCAAACATGGAAGGTAAAGATGCAATGCAAGTGAGGGAGGAAATATGTGTGGGGCTGGAGCCTCCACAAGCTCATCTCAACCTCAAGCCAAGTATGAAATAATGCAAGAGAAGAGGAGAGGAAATGCAACAAGAGCAAATCAATAAAGCAACATCCAAAAGAAGTCCTCAAGGATTCACCACTTTAGGCATGCCTTAGAGAACTCCAAAGGAGGGACCCAAAACTTCCTTAAATGACACACCAAGGTCATTTGACAGAGAGTGGCATATTCTAATCATACAACCTAAGCCACAAATGAATATCAAAAGGAAAATGGCAAGGAACCAAGAGAACTGTGCAAAAGGTACTCATGTAATGACATTTACAAGTACAAAGTTTAAGCATTGAAATATAAAGGCAAGTGGGAATTCTACACACAATATAAAGGTCCACCAATTGGTCCACAAGACCTATAATCAGCCTATAACATGAGTCAATCACCATAAGACCCATCATACAAGCATTACAAGGCTTTTGGAGCCAAAAAAATACAAGTGTGTAAGTGAAAGTGTCATATTATGAGTCAACTTGCAAAATAAGGAAAGCTAAGATCAAGACCTACAATTTTCATGTTGGCCAAAAGTTGAGGAGAAACGTCATTCTAGGTCAAAAGTGCCTTGGAAGTTGGTTGACTTTTGCAGACAAATTTCACATTCATCTGGTGACCTGTAACTTGTCTGATCTATAACTTGAGTTCTACAAATCCAATGGAGGACTTCTAGTACTCTAAAGAAATCTAAGAATATGATCTACAAGTTCCATGTTGGTAAAAATTTGAGATGAAACTTGTATCTTGAGATAAGTGGTCTTGAAGCCAGGCACTAAATAGGGGAATTTACCCTGAGAACCCTAGTTTAGCAACTCCTCACACCTTGGATTCTTCTTGATTGATATTGTAATAACATCTCAAATTCCTCAACACAACATCCCATTATCACCATGACTTAGAGTTGAGCTTTGAGCTCCTTCAATTGCACAGTTGAATTAGGGTTGACCAGATGAAAACCCTAATTGCAACACCTTCAACTATGGCTCTTCACACCTAGCATAATGACTTGACTGAGCTCCACCATGACCCTCAAGGAACTCCATGAGCTCTATCTACATAATCTATCCATAATCAAGGCTTCACAACCCACTGATGGTCTTCAATTGGCTCCCAAGTTAGGAGATGAACCACATACAAGCATCCAAACTTCTCGAGAACACAAACCATTTCCTGATGACTTTGGTGACCTTCCGAAGCTTGAATAATACCTCTAGATAGGCTCCTCTTGATATATATCATACTTGATCCCCTACATAAATGCTAATGCAATGCTTATGATAATGCTAGAACAATGATATGATAATGCTAGAACAATGATATGATAATGCAATGAAACATAAACCAAGTAAGAAAAAGGTTAGGCAAATTTTGGGGTGCAACAGCTGCCCTTATTCAAGCGACTTGGACCTGACTGGATGAAGAGCGAACGACTTTCACGCAATCAAGGTAAAAGATAGTTGAATACCAAAGAACCTAGAAACTTGCTAACCGAAGAGATAAACTGCACAAACTGCTTGGGGAAAACCATCCAGAAAATTGAATTCGGTTGTCACGGCAACAAACTGATCAATCATCTGATACAGAACCTGATTTCACCATCAACCACCTGTGTGACACCCCAGGCATTGAACCAACAATCAGTCTTCAAATATACGCTACAATAAGCGGGCACCGAGTCATAGGACTATATCAAAATGTCATCCTTGATCTTCCATCTCCGAAGGGACGAACAAAGCACTACGTAAAGTGCGTCATCCATGTACTATCCTAGATCTTCCATTTCCGCAGAAACGAGCAAAGCACTAAATAAAAGTGCGAACTTGACATCTTTTTCCGAAGACACAGGCGAAGCACTAAATAAAAGTGCTAATCTGGCATCCGAAGACTTGAACAAACAACTCCACGGGACCAACTCTGTCAACTCGGGTAACAACTCCGTCAACACGGGTAACAACTCTGTCAACACAGGTAACAACTATGTCAACACATGTAACAACTCCATCAACACGGGTAACAACTCCTTCAACATGGATAACAACTCCGTCAACACGGGTAACAACTCTATCAACACAGGTAACAACTCCATCAACACGGGTAACAACTCTGTCAACACAGGTAACAACTCCGTCAACACGGGTAACAACTCCGTCAACACGGGTAACATCTCCGTCAACACGGGTAACATCTCCGTTAACACGGGTAACATCTCCGTTAACACGGGTAACATCTCCGTCAACACGGGTAACATCTTTGTCAACACGGGTAACATCTCCGTCAACACGGGTAACATCTCCGTCAACACGGATAACATCTTCGTCAACACTGGTAATATCTCCGTCAACACGGGTAACATCTCTGTAAACACCGGTAACAACTTCGTCACCACGGGTAACAACTCCAAAGGTTTAATCCATGAGATTTTTTAACGCTGACGTAATAGCATTCCAAGGAAAACTCTACATGGGGAAATTCTGACGTCAAATGCCAGACATTTACTTTGGCAACAAGTAACGACTTCAAAGGTCTAATCCCTGAAATCTTTTAACGCTGACGTAACAGCAATCTGAGGAAAAATCCGCTGGGGAAGAAGGGAAACTTAGCCAAGTAACTCTGATAAAGGCACACATGATAGGACGAACGTTATCATCACATATACCATGCCAAGAATTTGAATATCCAAAAACCATCCTGAACAAGAATTCCAATTACCTGCAGGGAAAAACACCTGAAAACAAAGAAGTAACCAACCTGGCTTATGTTTCAAAATGCATATGTCTGACAATGGCGTAATGCTCCATACGGCATCGAAATGCTACACGTTTGGGTAGATGCTATGCGTGATGCAAATGCAAAAGGGGCGCTCTAACAAAATAAATGCTGGAGAAATGAAACCAAACTTCCACTGGGGGAAGAAACAGTCTTGCTGGGGATAGCCCAACATATCCGGAGTTACAAACTCTGATGAGGACGGCCAACCTATTGGAGGAAAGACAACCTGCTGGAGAACAGAGAGAACAATCCTGCGTGGGGATGATCCCTTCAAACCACCGACAACCTGGTTGTACACTGTGAGGACTTCACTAGGGATTAAATGTGCACATGACCAACTGTTGGGAATGCACACACCTGCCTGACCGCTTACTAGCCTGCATCTAACTCTCTCGGGGATAAAAATGTGAATTCCATCTGCTGGGGAGGAATAAGTTTCACATATAACCTGCTCCTACGTTAAGGAACTCCGGCTGGGGAAACACGATCCCTTGCAGAGGAAGAAGGAGTCATCCTGCTTGGAAAAACATGCCATGAAACAAGCTCAAAATGGCTTGCCCCAGAATCTATAACAACTTTTGACAAACTCTGCAGATATGAAGAGGAACGGCTCCTTTGCTTTCAGCTTCTGCCCCACCCCGCGGGATCTTCGTCATATCCTTTCAAAAGGAAACCTGAGATCTCTATACTCTGGCGGTTTGATACGAATGGCTTCAGCACTTTGAACCTCACGGAGGTGCTTCAAGTTAATCTCCTTCAGGATAAGGATAGCTTTGGCGCTCTCGGGGTGACCTGCCCTAGTCTTGTCATGGCTTTGCCCCTCATGGGCTGATCTGTGGGGAGTAGTACCTTTGGCTGCGAGAGATTCATCAAATCTCGACCTGATTTCCCCAGATTACCTGATTTCTGGATGGCTGACTCCCATGCCGCGATCATTTGACATAGCTTGCCCCGGTTCGCACGGATATTCTGGTGTCCTACATTCTGTCCTGATCAAATCTTTCCATCGTGGAAACTTTCCTGCTGTCAAGCGCTTACTCGCTAGTAAAACAAACTGTTCTGCATAAAAGACATATCAAATGCAATGCATATGGCAGTTTTCAAAATCCATTCATGTTCACTGGAAAACACTTGTGGCATAAAATGTATGAATCATTCATCAATATGTCAAAATCAATACAACGTTGTAAGAAGAATCCTTTCAGGAGTCAGTTCCGATACGATCTTTACCGAAGTACGCTTTCGAAACACCTATTTCAATTAGGACTTTTAAAGGTTATAACGTGGTCAGGTTCACGGTTTACGAAAGAAAAGATAAAGGCTCAAAATTCATTTTAACCCACCCATTCTCCGTGATGTTCTCCGATCCTACGTTCAACTAATTCGACCTTAGCGTTCTCCTTTCCAAGGTTGAGTGACAGTTCAAGAAATTACACTTTTCGAAGTGACAGTCGCTCCCTTTTCGTCTTTTGGCGTCCAGAGCCACACAATTTCGTTCTTGTTTGAGGATTTTTCTTCCGTAATCCCTTTTCGCTTTTCGGTTTTTGCTTTTTTGTTTTCCCCTAGCTTTTGCCTGGACTAACTCTTTAGAGTTTTTTCAATTTTGAAGTCCAGCGGGGTACCCTAATTTTTGCCTAAGTCGCTTGCTTTCAAGATTTGACTTAGCGGGCTTTTCTTTTCGATTATTTTCTTTCTCTTCTTTTTTTTGAACAAATCGTATGACATCGGCTCGCATAACTTGTTAAAGAGATTGTGACTGTTTCACTCCTGATCGACCAGGCTTAACCATTGTGGTTCTTAGGTATGACCTAAATAGGTGTGATCTATCCTCGGATGGGCACTCCTTTTGTAATTTGAACGCTTGGTCAAATTAACTGACACCTACCCTGCCCCGGGTTAAGATTGAGGGTTTTTCATTTTCAGAAAGAAACTCCTACAACTACGCTCAAAGGGCTTAACAAGGGATTATCTTCCTTATATCTCCGGTGTTTGTGAATTGAAACAATGCCTGTACATCATCAACAGGTTTTTATTCAAAAGCATAGCATCAGAAGCTTACGCATCATTGGATTTCGTTATCCTCCCCGGATTCCACTTAAATAAGCGTTTGAAACAAAAGAAAGCAATAGAGTGAACACGAATGGATTAATTTGAAACATGCATATTTATTTCATTATCAATATCAATTGAAAACAACAAGCTTTACAAACGAAATTTGCAATTCTAACAGGAAAGAAACTACAAATGTAAAGAAATGACATGATAAAATGCAGATTGCCAGATTCTAGGAACTGGGCTTTACAACTTGATTCGCCGCTGAGGCAGCCATCTTTAGAGTTTACTCGTTGAGGTCAGTCTGAAAGGCTTCTGAACCTTCACTCTCGGGGGACTCTTCTTACTACCTCTATGATCAAACCCATCTGAGTTTTCAAATGCTGGTTCTCCTCTCTGAGTACCTGCTGGTTCGAACGCAACTCTTGCATGTTCCCCATAACCTGCCTCATCTGGCCTATAATCTCACTCAACTCTGCTCGTACCTGTTCCATAGCCCTGTGGGGATTTCTGTAATCTTCCTGATCGGATATCCTGCAACAAACTGGTTAGCACAGGGAATAAGATCAATGGTTCTGCGGTACATGTTATGCAAAATGATATGCAGATGCAGATGCAAATATGCGACAGGGAAATTCCCCCCGATTCTAGTTTCGGAAAGAAGCCATAAAGACAATGGAGCCCATATAGACAAGCATAGAATCAGAAATCCTCATATATGCGCATGAGCCAATAGGCAGTGTACAAACTCCAATTGAGTGCAAAATAGAGAAGACCTCGGCCAACAAGCCTGGCGATGGTCAAGTACAAGCAAGATAACAAAGTACAAAAGAAAACAACAAAGTCGGTCAAGACGGGTGACGCGCCCGAAAATCCTCTAGCAATCTCAACGTCTCAGGGTGGCCTGGTTTGGAGAGTAGTCCCTGTATAAGCGACTCCTGCTGGACAATAGTGGACTGCAAACTCCTAGCATCCTCTTCACAAGTTCCCTCACCGAAACATGCGTTGAGCTTACACCTCTTGAAATCAGCCTGCAGCTTACAACTCTTCAGCTCTTTAACAGTATCGCTCAATCTATACTCAGCATCCCACCTAAGTGATGACTCCTCTGCAATCTTTGCTTCCTTGGTGTTAAGTTGCGTATTCAACTTGGAAATCTGCAGCTTCATCTTGTCCTCACGCTCCTTGCGGCTAGGAAGCATGGCATTCCACAATGATTCCCACTTAGAGATTTGCAAATAAGCCACGTCTAGATTCTCCTTTTTAGTAGCAAGCACACTACTAACGGCCTTCATATCCATACCCAACCGCTTTCTTTTGTCAATCTCCTCAGTCAACTCTGTACTCATTCTGTTTACCACCTCAGTTTGCTTCTTCAAAGCAAAGGTCGCTTCATTCTTCTCATGTCGAAGTTGAAAGATATCCTTCTCTAGTTCTTCATTTGCCTTTCGCAACTCTTCCTTTTCGGCCAACAGCTTATTGTACTTTTCAATCTCCACGGTAGTAGGTTCCTCAATCACGGGAGGGTATAATGGCTCTGCTGCAGGAAATGGAATCAGAAACTTCCTAGCCCTCTCACGAATCCAGACCAAATAAGGATCATAGGCTCGACTATTGCTCTTTCCAAGCAATGCTCTACCTCTTCTATGGATGTTACCCCATGCATGCTCCAATCTGAGTAGGGTATCTGCTTCCAATAAGCCCGTGAGATACAGAGATTCTTGTATCTCGCCTTCATTAGGAGGACCCTTCAGAGCGTATCCAAACTGTCTTACAAGCAAGGAAGGGTTATAGTCAATACAGCCTTTCCGACCAATCAGCGGGACATTCAGAAAGCCACTGCAACAATATACGATATCAGCTCCAAGCATATTCCAATCAAACTATACAATATTCTCCGTGGACAAACCCATCAACCTGGAAGACAACTCCAAAGTACTGGCAGTAGCAATAAATGGTCCTGTCTTCGGAAGGTGACTATGGAACCATTTGTACAACATGGGTACACAGCAGGAAACGTTCTTACCCCTTCGCTTCTCATTCTTATAGTGAATAGAATGATAAACGTCTCCTAATAGTGTAGGCACTAGATTCTTTGAAGAGAGAATGAAGAAAGCATCTGAATCCATAAAATCAGGCTGGTTGGGAAATAAGATGATACCATAAATGCACACAGCCAGAATAACACTGAATACGATCCAACACCCGTCCTTTGCACATTGCGCAGCCTTGTCAACCAAGAAAGATAAATGAAACTCATACGCTCCGTTCAGCTTAACCAAATTCCTTGAGAACTCAGAAGCATCCAGACAAACAACTTCAGCAAGCTTAGCCAGACTAGGCTCAACATCATCCTGAACATATGGCATTTGATCTAACACCCGGACTCCTAATAAAGCAGAGAATTCCTCCAAAGTTAGCGCCAAGACATAATCAGGAAACAGAAAGCACCTCAGCTGAGGGTCATAAAACTGCATCAGAGCATATAATTCGTTCAACTCGAACACAGATGGCTTGCGTACAAAACCGAGTAGTTTCCCGTACGATTCTCTGAACTCAGCCCTCACCTTCTGATCAGCTAAAGAAACTAACTTCAACAAAGAACTGATGTCGGGAGAAGGAAGCTTGTAAGAAATGGTCTTCTTCAGAGGCTCCATGTCGGGAAATAAGGTAGAACACTAGAATCTAAGGGGAAAAGCACACCTGCAACATAAGTACATGTTAATGAAATGCACAAATGAAAGTGAGAATGCATATGCAAACAGGGGATCAAGCTTGCTGTTGTAGCTTGAGAATAATCAGAAGTTTTTTTTGCTATAGCTTGAGAATAATCAGCGCTTCGCCTTAGTAAGAACCAATCCAACAACAAGAACCCTTGTATTAAATTCACACTTGTATGGAACCGGGTAATCTGAAGTCTAGAGTTTCCTGCATAACCCCAACCCACTCACAGGTATGGACTTAATTCACCGACGAGGTATGGCATCCTATGCGTTCATCAGTGTCACAACCTTTCAAGAAACGATGATACGATACCCAGAAGGTGTGGCATCATCATCTCTTGAAGCGGCCTCACTTAGCTGAATCACAAATGATTGGTTCCTAGAGTCGACAATCCTCAGATCCAAAATCCCTTCGAGCCCAAAGGGCCAGGAGGAAAATCATCAAAGAGAATCTCGTCTGAGCGCGGATTTCGTGGCTAGCTGGTGCATGTAAAGCATACAGGCTCGCCACTAATCTCCACTTCTAAGTCTAGGTCTATACTCAAGCCTAGGTCTGGCTTATCTCTCAAAGTGAAACCCCTCCCACAGCACAACAATAATAATATAGTGCAAAAAGTAAAAAGCAAAAGATAAAAGCATAAATGCAAACCCAAAAGATAAACAAATAAGCGCTCAGATTGACTCGTATAGGGGATGGGAAACGGTTCCAGCAGAGGGGATGGGAAAATTCCCCAGCAGCTATTTGTCCCCAGCAGAGTCGCCAGCTTTCGCTACCGCGAAAATAAGGTGCCGGAAAAAAAGAAGAGTCACCACCTTTCATTATTTATCCCTCAGAATGGGAAAGGAAACGATCAGAAAAACCTGACAAAAAGGTATAAGACAAGGTCATCGCAACCAATGTCTGGATTCGGGAGTCGGTTACGCAAGCAGAAGGTATTAGCACCCCTCACGTCCATCATACTCGATGGGATCCATGCTTGTTATGTTTATCTGACGGGTTGGTTTTAACTATCTACGTTAAAAGTCTGGTCTGAAAAGAAAAGAAAATGACTCGGCAGAACACAACAGTTATATGCCTACGTATTCCCTTCTGGAACGAGAAATCAGAGTCAATGTAGTTCGCCTAACTACGGGTGACGGGGGAAGGTTTCTCGCCGAGATATCGCATCTTGTGCCTACATACTTTCACACGGCGTGAAAGATCAGAGCAAACGTAGTTCGGGCTAACAAAACCACATGTTTGGTTCAAAAGTTTTAACCCGAGTAGGGTTAACAAACGGTTCTAGCAGTTTGGTGTATGCAGCTCGACCTTTGGAGACTTAGGCGTTTACCATTTGTAGTAGAACCGAGAGTTAACAAAACTCTCCTTATGAAAATGGTTTCCAAGGATTAGAGGTCCAAGAGGACAAAAAGAGTTTGATCTTTGTTTTTGAAGTCTTTTAAAGAAGAAGTGTTTTGAGTTTTGTTTGTAACTCATGTCGCACTAAAGACTTGGACTTAAGACCCAAGCTGTTGAAAAGAAACACTCCAACAACCCTTTCTCAAGTGCTTAAGGCTCGTATCGTACAACACACGTTAATATTTATTAAATGTTTTAAAGATGTTTGAAGATGAGAAGAGAAAGGACGCACTAAAGGGGAACTAATTCAATCCTAAAGTTGTCATGCAAAGTTGATCCTATGATTGAGGTTAGGAGGGAGATACCTAATGTTATCATGCATGGTTAGGACCCTAATGTCTACCACATTCCAACTTGAACAAGAAATAATGGAAATCCTAAGGGAAGGAAGACAAAAGAAGAAGAAGAAAACAATTATAAGAATGCACACATGAAATGCAAACATGGAAGGTAAGGATGCAATGCAAGTGAGGGAGGAAATATGTGTGGGGCTGGAGCCTCCACAAGCTCATCTCAACCTCAAGACAATTTTAAAATAATGCAATAGAAGAGGTGAGGAAATGTAACAAGAGCAAATCAATAAAGCAACATCCAAAAGAAGTCCTCAAGGATTCACCACTTTAGGCATGTCTTAGAGACCTCCAAAGGAGGAACCCAAAACTTCCTTAAATGACACACCAAGGTCATTTGACAGAGAGTGGCATATCATAATCATACAACCTAAGCCACAAATGAATATCAAAAGGAAAATGGCAAGGAACCAAGAGAACTGTGCAAAAGCTACTCATGTAATGACATTTACAAGTACAAAGTTTAAGCATTGAAATATAAAGGCAATTGGGAATTCTACACACAATATAAAGGTCCACAAATTGGTCCACAAGACCTATAATCAGCCTATAACATGATTCAATCACCATAAGACCCATCATACAAGCATTACAAGGCTTTTGGAGCCAAAACAATACAAGTGTACAAGTGAAAGTGCCAAATTATGAGTCAAGTTGCAAAATAAGGGAAAAATAGTAAAATGCATCTAAAAATGCCAAATAAATTCTCCAAGCACCTACAAAGTGTTAGTAATCAGATTTTCAAAGGGTAGAAAAATAATCCAAAGGGAAGTGCCTAAACAGAGGGAAAACATTCAAGGGTACCCCAAAACTAGGGCAAACTAGAGCATGCACAAGATGCTATCAAAAACCAATGAAAATGGTACCATAAAATCCATAGAAAAATACCCCTAAATCCCTAAATATGTGTACAATGATCCTACAAAATATTAGGCAAAATATTTTGTTTTGTTACCTCAATGAAAATCCATAAGAAGATAGGTACAATTTCACAATTTTAATGGCAATTAAATGGGAAAAATCATAACAAATTGAAAATAAATCCAAAAAATGAAATTGCAATTTCTAAAATTTCTTTACATGTCCAAGATCATGGTGTAAAACTCTCGAGATTTAATAAGGCTTTTTACTATTTTTCATGAAATTAAAACTAGCAAGCAAGAAAGAATGAAATAAAAGAAAAACAATTGAAATTAATTAAGAGCGCGTGGCAATTAGCAAAAGAAAACAGTTAAAAATTTGGGTTGGGCCTGGAGGGGTGCGTGAATAGCAAGGAAGTTAAGCGCACTCTGAATCACTAATTCAAACGCAGCGTTTAGGCCAGGGGTGACGTGGCAGCTTCACACGCGTGAGATGGAGAGACTTGGTCAATCTTTTCAGCCAGATCTAATGGTCATGAGGTCGTCTTCTTCATTTGAACGAAAAAAAAGGTGGGAAAATACCAGGTTGGCCTTGGACGGTGGCCGGAGATGCGCTGGTCATCTCTCCCAAATCCTATCTCACTCATTTCTTCACCAAACGCAATGATTCCTGAACCAAAGTTGTGTCTTTTTCCACGTAGAATACAGATATGGCGTTGAATCAAGCTATTAACCACTGAATCTTCAAACCCGTGCCCAATCAAGAAAATGTCAAGCACATGAAAACTCCATGAAACTTCTCCAATTGTTACCAGAAACGAAATTCACATCAAGGGGATTGTAGTGGTGCAAGAATGGATGCATAAAGATCCATAAATAATGAGATATCTTGATTTGTGTATACCTCTGAAATTGGAGATGTAGAACCTCAACCAGCCACGAATTCTTTAAGGAAAATGCTCAGAATCATTCAATGATTGTTGATGAAGATGTTTGAACACTTGAAATGCTTTGAATTGATGGAAAATGGAGAATTCGAAAATCACTTGGTGCTCACTTTTTCAACTTGCTATCAGCCTGTTTCACCACCAAATTCATCCAAAAAAAAATGATAGACTTGCTCTATAATACTTATAGAAGATGTTTGTAACAAATTGGGGGCCCAATTGTGGCTTGATTATCAAATGGGATTTTCACATTTCATTCTTATGGAAGCCCATGAAAGTGGATGAATACATGGCTAATTTCCCTTATAAATGATTCAATCTCATTCCTTGCAATGTAAGGAAGATCAATGGCTCATAATCTCCCCTTGTTTGGATCTCAATGGCCATAATCCATTGTGTTGCTTAAACACGAAGAAATCTTGAAATACCCCATAAAACATGTCTCAATTGCAATTGATTTTGTCACAAATGATCTTAAAATATGTTTTCCATTCAAAATGAGCACAAATATGACCATATTTGATTAAATTTTGGCAAGATCACAAACTTGGATTTTCACATGCTTTTACCAAAATCTCCTTCGCCAATTTTCAACTATAAGCTAGCCCATTGATAACTCAAGGTTTAGTTGACCAAATGACCCCATTTTGAGCAACTTTCATGTTGGAAAAAATTTCATTTGAGTTATGCAAAGTGGTGAACATGACCTGTAATTTTATGACCTGTAATCAAGGTTTCCCAAAATACCCCTGCCTTGCAAAGCTTGTAACTTGAGCTCTACAAACTAGATGAAATACTTCTAGTACAATTTGGAAAGCTAAGATCAAGACCTAGAACTTTCATGTTGGCCAAAAGTTGAGGAGAAACGTCATTCTAGGTCAAAAGTGCCTTGGAAGTTGGTTGACTTTTGCAGACAAATTTCACATTCATCTGGTGACCTGTAACTTGTCTGATGTATAACTTGAGTTCTACAAATCAAATGGAGGACTTCTAGTACTATAAAGAAAGCTAAGAACATTCTCTACAAGTTCCATGTTGGTCAAAAGTTGAGATGAAACTTGTATCTTGATATAAGTGGTCTTGAAGTCTGGCACTAAATAGGGGATTTTACACTAAGAACCCTAGTTTAGCAACTCCTCACACCTTGGATTCTTCTTGATTGGTCTTGGAATAACATCTCAAATTCCTCAACACAACATCCCATGATCACCATGACTTAGAGTTGAGTTTTGAGCTCCTTCAATTGCACAGTTGACTTAGGGTTGACCAGATGAAAACCCTAATTGCAACACCTTCAACTGTGGCTCTTCACACCTAGCATAATGACTTGACTGAGCTCCAACATGACCCTCAAGGCACTCCATGAGCTCTATCCACATACTCTATCCATAATCAAGGCTTCACAACCCACTGATGGTCTTCAATTGGCTCCCAAGTTAGGAGATAAACCACATACAAGCATCCAAACTTCTCGAGAACACAAACCATTTCCTGATGACTTTGGTGACCTTCCCAAGCTTGAATAAAACCTCTAGATAGGCTCCTCTTGATATATATCATACTTGATCCCCTGCATAAATGCTAATGCAATGCTTATGATAATGCTAGAACAATTATATGCTAATGCAATGAAACATAAACCAAGTAAGAAAAAGGTTAGGCAAATTTTGGGGTGCAACACTGCTGACTGAGATGAACCAAAACTCTGCCTCGGCGAGAAAATACCAGAACATCAGAATACCAACAGTATCAAAGATCAAAGGTCCGCACTAATAAGAAATCGGGGTAGGTTGAATGTCAAGTTTCCTGCATAACCCTCTCACTCACAAGGTATGGACCTAATTTGATAAGGTTCGACATCCTATGCAGTCGTCAGTGTCACAGACTTTCAAGAAATGATGATACGTTCACCATTTTTGGTTTGGCATCATAGTCAAATGAAGAGGCCTCACTTAACTGACTCCCAAATGATCGGTCTTCAGAGTCGACAATTTTCAGATCCAACATCCTCATAACTGTCCGAAACAGACTGGAAAGGATGTCGTCAAAGAAAATCTCGTATGAACGCGAATTTCATGAGGACTAATGCACGCTGTTACACCCCAAAATTTGACCAACTTATTTCACCTGATTTTATGTTTCATAGCTTTAGCATTTGCATATTAGGTCATATTAGGTCATGTACATAATTCATTCATCTGCATAGCATAGCATGGGCAAGCTATCCAACAAGGGACCGAGTGTCATTCTTATCTATATGAGCCTATCAAGAGGTTCTTATTCAAAATTTAAGCCTATGCAAGTCATCAGAAAGGAATTGAAGCTTGAGAAGTTAGTGGACCAATCAGTGGGTTTTTCTCCTATTTTGAGGGGGTTTGAAGAATATCAAAGAGATTGTGGGCTATGAATTGAGGGCATGGAATGTATATAGACATCATGGAATACCTAGAGGGTAATTTTTAGAGTGAGACAAGTCATTGATGTGATTACAAGAACTACAGTTGAAGACAGTCAATTAGGGTTTCATCTGGGTCAACCCTAGGTCAACCCTAGGTCAAATACTTGATTGAAGGGAAACCAAGGCCTATTTGAAGAATGGGGGATCCATCATTTGATATTTGGATATGGATGTGGTGTTGTGCCAAGGATAAATCAAAAGAAATCAAGAAGAAGAGAAGTTTCTAAATTAGGGTTTCAGTGTAAAATCCCCTAATTTAGGGCAAACTTCCAAGCAGAATAATTCAAGATACAAGTCTCTAATGGATATTTGGCCAACATGGAACTTGTAGAGTATCTCAAGACCTTTAATTTGAGTGGTGGAAGGCATCAAGGAGATTTGTAGAACTCAAGTTATGGTTCTTGCAAGTTACAGGTCATCAGAGGCATCTGAAATTTGTCTGTGCAAGTTACTTGACTTCCCAGCAACTTTTTCCCCATAAGGAGTTTTCAAATGGATTTTTGGACAACATGAAAGTTGTTCCTCATAATCTTAGATTTCTATAAAGGTATGGTATGCCTCAATCTGATTTGTGGAGCTCTACTTATGATCTTGACAAGCCAAGGGCATTTTGGGCATTTGGAGGTTATAAGTCATTTCAAGCATAAGGCCATATCTCCTACTTCCGAGCTTCAAATGGAAAAATCTTCAACATCAAACTTGCTTAGAATGATGTTTTAAGGCTAGTAAGGAGGTCATGAGATGTTAAAAAGGCTTGTATCAAAAAATGATAAAAATGGCCTAAAAAAGGGGAATAAGTCAAATAAAGTGGTGGAAAAAAAATCAAATTTTGGGTTAGAGGTCACAAACAAGCCATATGACATACCAATTTGATTGTAAAATGCATTTTAAAGACAATGGAATTGGCACATTTTTGAATTGAGCAATAATTTCATGACTTGCTTTGTAAAAGTGGTTACTTGAAATGTAAGTCACTAATCCAAACCACTTAACAAGGCATTTGGAAGGCTATTTTGGTTGGAAACTTCCAAGGGAAGATACATGAACAATCTGGAAATTTCCAAGGGAAGATACATGAATAATCTAGAAAGTTCCAAGGGAAATGGATTTTATTATTTTGGGCTTGGGCTTCATTTCTAGAATATTCCAATCATCTCTATAAATGTTTAGAAACTCATTTGAAGCAAGGTTGGTGATTGATTGGAGTTGGATTGGAAGAGAGCATATCAATTTTCAAGAGAGCAAATCAAGTGGTGATTCTTCATTCAAGGCGATTTCGGTTCGATTCGAAGATTGTAGCACTTTCCTTGCATATTGTTGAACGAATTTGAAGCTTTCGGAAGTACGAAAAGAGCCGAAGATACTCCGTTTCGAAGCTCCGATCAAGGTATGTAAACCTTCACTTTCCCATGGATTTAGGATGAGATAATTAGAAATTCTCATGCGGTTAGGATCATGAACACCTATGGATGATTTTAGGATTGTTAATTTGGAGATTTTCTTCGTTCCCTTTTTCTTTTTATTTTTCTGTTTTGAGGCCTGTTTTCTTTTATTGCGTAAAAAATAGTAAAAATGTTCAAGAAATTATGAAACTTTTTTCTACAGATCTTGATTATCTTAAGAAATTTTAGGCGCTGAAGTTGCATTTTGTAGATTTTTTTTGATTTAGTTATGATTTTTCTTTCGTGCTAATATCCATTGGTGTACATAGTTGTTCATCTGTTTTGTTTAATTTTGTTCTCTTTAATGCTTCATGATTTTGAGCAGATTTTTGGATATGTTTTAGATGATATGCATAGGGTTACTCAGAAATTTCATTGGAATTTCTAGACGAATCTAAGTTTAGTTTTGAATCCGTTTTTTAGAGCCATCGCCATCTGAATGTTCCCTGGACACTTTATAGGTTTTCCTTTAGAAAGTGACCTTAACTTTAGATTTTGGTTTTAATTTTTTTACCATAGGTTTCTAACATCTTCAGGATATTGTATAATTTTTATTAGATTTTTGTGGATTGTTTTCCCATTTCTTTTGCATTTTACATTCTGATGAGTATTTTGCATGATGTTTGCTTTGCATATTTGATACCGCTGTTTTGTAGAATTTTGTTCTCTCAATTGGTGATGATTCTTGCTTAGCTCTTTTGGTAGATTATAGCTAACACTCGCATGTTCCCTTAGGAATTTTTGTAGATTTTTTAGAGGTAATTTGGTTCTGTTTTAGGGTTGTTAATTAGGACCTTCCCAATTGATGGTCAACCTTGACCCCTTGCATGTTAGGATTTGTTTAGACCCCTTAGAAATTGATATAGGGTTTGATCTTCGATCTTGATAATATAGATATTAATATACTTTAGGGTTTCCCTTAGGATAATGTGATAAAACTTTATAATAAAAATGGTAGTAAAAAATGTTGAAATAGATATGGTGTAATAAAAAACTTAGAATAATTAGGGTTTTGAACATAACATAGGTGCAACAAAACAATTCCTTTTTAGGCTTTTTAGGTTGAATTAGAAGATGAGACTATAGGGGTATTATGGGAAAGTGTAGTAGATCCCTTAGAATAAGTATTAGAATTTCCCCTATTATATTAATATTTAGTATATTTTTGTAATTGTTTGATTGTATGGTGTGCCCGTTTTGGGGTTATTGCTTGTTGGGCTTGCTTGGGGTTTGGGCTTGGCTTGAAGACCATGGATGGTGAAGCATTGAAGACAAAGACAAAGTCAAGGATTGAAGAAAAAGTTCAAGAGTTGATGAAAATTGTAGCTTGCTTGTAGGTGTTGAAGATCACAGGAACTAGGAGCTAGGTAGAGCTTAGAGTAGAAATTTGATTCTTAAACATGGATGGGTTTGTTTGCCTCCATCCCTCTCTATGATTCAGAGTCTCTCTAGGATACTCACCCCCTTCCTTTGGAAGGCTTGGTGACAGTATCTAAGAGATAGAACTCTTGAGAGAAACATTCTACATTTTGTTAACAGTCTGTTTGCCACCTTTGGTGGTCAACTAACTGTTTAACATCTCAATTCATCCTATTAATTGTTCCTCATCCTGGAGAGTTTGATTTGAAGAAAAGCCATGAAATATTAAAGATGGAAGTCATTGTTTGAAGATTGTGCTGTTGAAGTTGTGCATGTGACTGCTGCTGTTTGAAGCCCTGTTGCTTGAAGCTGTGGAAGATGATTACTGTTAGAGTTTTCCTCCTTGAAGATAGATGCTTGATGGAAGCTTGTTGATGAAGATTTTGCTTGAAGATGTTGATGGAGCTTGCTGTGTAGAGTTGCTGTTTGCGGTTTATTTTTTGCTGTTTAGAAGCTTTTGATGTATTGTTTGAGTTTCCGGGACTGTATTGTTTGCCAATTAATCTGTTAGGTTGAAAGTGAATTTTGTTCGCTTTTGCCTGTTGTTTTCAAGGTTCGAGGAAGAGCAGGACTCCCTTGCCTCGCTTGTACTTCTGCATTCATGCATTTTACTGCTTTACTGTATATATGCTGTTGTTTTTCCGTTTATCCCCTTAAGATCTCTGTTTCTCTCTGCGCAGGAGAGAAATATGACAGACATTAGGTTCTTATCCATGCATGACAACATTAGGTTAGATTTTGATTCCCTTTTTTAAACCATAGGTTAGAGTTGTCGTTTCTCTTCTTTCTCAAAACAATCAGAAAAACACAATAAACATTTCAAACACCATAAAAAACAGTTCTTGCGTAAAAGACTGTAAACCAATCAAAAACGTCATTTTTGTCCGCTTGGACCCATAATCAGGAGAAAACCTTTTTCAGAAGGATAAAAACAATCAAGACAGACTTGTGTCGTACGTGGCCCGAACTACGTTTGCTCTGATCTTTCATGCTGTATGGAAGTACGTAGGCATAGGATGCGATATCCAAGCGAGCAACCTTCCCCTCCTTTCCCCTCCTTTCTCGTTCCAGACGGGAATACGTAGGCATAAAGTGCGATACTTTGCTGAGTCATTTTATTTTCTTTTAACCCTTGACCTGTAGAATAGATAGAATAACAATCCGTACCAGAAAACAAGCGTGGATCCCGTCGAGTACGACGGACGTGAGGGGTGCTAATACCTTCCCCTTGCGTAACCGACTCCCGAATCCAGGATTTGGTTGCGATGACCATTCCTTTCCCGTATTTGCGGTAGGTTTACTTCGAGCGTTTCCTTTCCCTCTGTTGGGATAAATAACGCACGGTGGCGACTCTTCTGTTCAGCCGGCGCCGATTTTCGCAGTGGCGACTGCTGGCGACTCTGCTGGGGATCCAACGTCCCCTGGCTACTAAGGACTGCGATAGTTCCTTATGCATTTGGGATCCAACGTTCCTTAAGCGAGTCAATCCTAACGTTTGTTTTCCCGTCGAGGAATTTGTATGGATTTACATTTATGTCATTTACCTTCAGCACTATATTAATGATTATTGTTGTTATTGGGGGTTGTGACGGGTGTTCTATTATTGAGAGATAAGCCGGACCTGGGCTTGAGTGTACTTAGAATTAGAGAGGAAAGTAGCGCGCGCCCACTTGCTTTGCAGGTCTTGGTGTCCCGCAAAATTCAAACTCAGACGAGGTTCCTCTGGTTGGCCTCATGTCCCACCCTTTGGGTGGCGTGGGTTGCTGGTTAGTTGAATTGTCGACTCTGGGAACCGATCAATTGGAAGTTGGCTAAGTGAGGCCTCTTCAGGATTTGATGATGCCACTTCTTCTGGGAATCGTATCGTCAACCCTGAAACTCTGTGACGCCGACGACCGCATAGGATGCCATACCATTGTCAGTTATTAGGACACCTACCTGGGAGAGGGTTTTGGGACTATGCAGGTAACTAGACCTCCAGATACCGGTTTGTTTCTTGATTTGAGATTCAGGATATTTATGGACAATTGAGGGGTCTATCAGAGACCGGGATTGGAGCTTCGTATTGGGTCTGTCTAAGACCAGAGTTGAGGATTTCTGGATGGTCTGTTTGAGACTTATGATGTGGTTTGGGCTTCTTAGCCATGGCACCTGGTTCCCTTGTTGCATCCATTTGCATTGCATTGTTGCATAACCATTATCATGTGCATTTCATTAACGTGTGTCTGTGCTGCAGGTGCATTTGCATTTTCCCTGATTCTAGCTTCCGGATTTCTGATTATTGATCATGGCTAGCTTGAGAAGGACAGTTGCATACAAATTACCAACTCCTGATGTTATTCCCCTGATTGGTTTGATTTCCCTTGCTGAGGGGGATGTCCAGAGAAGCTTCAGGATGAGTTACGGAAGACTGTTGAGGTTAGTTCGTATACCAACTGAGGTTGAGCTGGATGGGCTGTATACATTGATGCAATTTTATGACCCTGCCTTGAGATGCTTCACTTTTAAGGACTTTATTTTGGGGCCCACCTTGGAAGAGTACGCAGAGTTTGTTGAGCTGCCCGTGCAGAATAAGGTTCCTTTCATTCACTTTGACGCTAAGCCTAGGTTGGAAGACTTAGCAAAGGCTTTACACTTGGACGCTTCTGAGCTATTGGTGACTTCTTCGCGCGGGGTTCCAGGCTTCTCCCTCCAGTTCCTGATTGGTAAAGCCCAGGAATACGCCAAGAGTGGATGTTGGATAGTCTTTAATGCTGTGTTGGCTCTGTGCATCTATGGGATAGTATTGTTTCCCAACATCCCAGATTTTGTGGACTTTGACGCCTTTCATCTGTTTGCCGCTGGCAACCCTGTACCCACATTGCTCGGGTATTTCTACCATTTGTTGCATTACAAGAATGAAAAGAGGAGAGGGAAGAGTGTTCACTTTTGTGTGCCATTGCTGAGCATGTGGTTTGAGAGCCACCTTCCTAAGAAAAAACCTTTGGTGGAGGTTGCAGATACAGCTGACTGGCCGAAGCGCCTGATGAGACTCTCTTCTAAAAACATTGATTGGTTTGACAGGGATTTGCTAGGGTCTGAGGTGATTTTCAGTTGCTCTGGATATCCAAACGTGCCTTTGATAGGAAGGAAAGGATGCATCAATTATAATCCATCTCTGTTTGTTCGCCAATTTGGATATGCATTGAAGGATCCACCTAGGGAGGAAGAAGTACAGGAATCTCTGTACTTCACTGGTGATGTGAACGTAGAATTATTAGCCCAACTTCAGCACGCTTGGAGACGCATCAACAGGAGAGGGAAACCACTATTGGGCAAGAACGACAGTCAAGCTTACGCACCGTACAAAGCCTGGGTACAAGAAAGAGCAAAACAGTTGCTAATGCCGTTTCCAGCTGTACCAGTCCATGTTCCTGTTCCAGTAGAGGAACCAACCACCGTTACCAGGGAAGTATATGAGCAAGTTGTAAAATAGAAGGAAGCCTTGCTGTTGGCTAATGAAGAATTAGAGAAAGAACTGGCTCAGCTCAGAAGAGAGAAGAATGAAGCTGCATACTCTCTCCAACAACAGACTGAAACAGTAGCTTCGTTGAATGCTAAGTTGGTTGAAGAGAAACAGAAACGGGAGCGTCTGGGAAAGGATTTCAAGAGTTCACATGATATGCTTGAATCAAAGAAAACGACACTAGACGTAGCTTATCGAGAAATCTCTTCCTTCAGCAAAACGTGGAATGCCACGCTGACCAATAACAAGGAAAGGGAGGACAAACTAAAGCAGCAGATTTCTGACTTGGAACACCAGCTAAAGACTAGCAAGCTCAAGTACGAAGAGGAAGTTATGGCTAGATGGGCTCTTTAGGATGCATTGAATGAGGTAGCCAAACGCAAGAAAGAAGCTCGTTCCCAGAAGAGAAAGGTTGATGATTGCTTTGGGGACGGTGAATGGGAAGACTCTATCGAGGATTTGAAGCGTGTGATCAGGCGGGGTGACGCACTGATTGAAGGATTGCTTGCTCAGCCGGACCATCCAAAGACCAAAAGGCTATTGAAGGAGTATAGGGGCTACGAACCTACTTGACTTGATTTGTATATTGTTGTTTTGAGCTGACCATCACCAGGCCTGTTGGTTGGGGTCATGCCTTCTATTGTACTACCTCACATTGATGTATAACTTTGCTTGATCAGCTATATACAAGTTGTTTCGTCTTCTGTGAATGATTATCAGCCAATTATCACCGCACTGTCACGGCACGACACGACACAGAGCACATGGCACTAGAGTTGGGGAAATAATACGCCCTAACGCACAGACACGTATTGCATTGCATGTGCATACATATTGCATTTATCAGCTAATTATTGAAATTGTATCTCATCTTCTGCATCTCGACAGGTTTACAGAATTGCAAGTCAATGTCCTCATCGGTATCCCACTCGCACAAACTGTAAGAAGATTATGGATCAAGTACAGCAAGAGATGCAGGAGATGCGGGAGAGGCTCACACAGTTCATGCAGACTATGGAAACGGTTATGAAGGGGCAGGAAAACCTGCAGACTCTGGTGTTGCCGCTATTGGCAAAGGCAAATGGAGGTGGTAACGAGGACCACCACTCTGTACAAGTTGAGACTATTCATGGAGGCAGTGTGCATACTCCTCAGCCTGTAGTGAACCCTCCTGTGGTAAATGTGCCGGACGCGAATGCGAACAACGGGGCTGGCACCGGAAATGGTAACAATGGAGTTGGAAATGAAGTTGTTGTTAATAATGTTGGACTCAAGGATGCCAATCTGGGGGGCGTCAATAATAACGGAGATAATGGTTTCGGAAACGCGGGTTTCAGATACAATGAGCAAGGCTTTGGCTATGGTGGTCAGGATGGCAGGTTTGGCTTTAGATACGACGGTGCTGGTATGGTTAACCAAGGTTATGGAGGAATGGCTAATAATGGTAACGGCACTGGATTCGTTAATAATGGGTATGGACCGGCTGGTATCAATCAGGGATACGGAATTAGAGGTCAAGGACCAATGATGAATCAGAATGTATTTGGCCGCAATTAAGGGTATGATGGCTTTGGCAATGAAAATGTCAACTGGAACGAAGATCAGCAGGAAGATGCATTCTCTGGTAGAGGTTTTGACGGTCCTGTAGAAAACACGCAGCGAATTAAGATGCTCGAGGAGCAGATGAAAGGTGTTGTGAGTCAAAGTGCTTCTGGTTTGGACATGACCACAATGGGACTGGTACCCGGTCTGAGGGTACCTTTGAAATTTAAGGCTCCAACTTTTGACAAGTACAAGGGAGATACTTGCCCCAAGGTTCATGTGCGGTCGTACTATAGAAGAATGTCGGCTTATTCGAATGACGAAAGAATGCTGATGCATTTCTTTCAGGACAGTTTGTCTGGTCCTTCTCTTGAATGGTACATGGGGTTAGAGCCTACCCAGATAAAGACTTGGAAACAGTTGGCCAACACATTTGTGGCGCATTATAAATACAATAGTGACTTGGCCCCGAATCGGATCCAGTTACAGGGTTTGTCCCAAAAGAAAGATGAAAGCTTCAAGGAATACGCGTAGAGATGGCGCGATATGGCCGCACGAGTTCATCCTCCGCTGGATGACAAAGAGATGAATGATATGTTCGTAGGGACATTTACTGGTGTGTTTTATGATAAGCTGTTCCATACTTCCTTGGGTAGTTTCTCGGACCTAGTCTTGATGGGTGAGAAAATCGAAAGTAATATTAAAGTGGGCATATTCCGCGCTGAGGAATCCACTTCATCGGGAAATAACAGAAAAGGTTATGGTGGTCGCCGTCAGGGTGACACGAGTGCAGTATTCGAGGCCGAGGTAGAGGACGTAATCAGTACAATCATCCGCAACAGGTGGCAAGTGTCACAATTCCATTCCCTCAGCAATCAGTACCGTTACAGCAGATACCGCCGCAACAACAACCACAACAACAACAACAGCAGCAGAGACCTAACCAGGGCCAAAGGAGATTTCCTAGCACGAGGCTGAAGAGGGTTTTTGATGTACCTCCTTATACATATGCGGAATTGCTTCAAACATTGTTGGGTTTGAATTTAGTAGAAAAGAGGACCATGGCGCCAATGACGGGTACCCCTCCATTTGGCTTTGATACGAATAAGAAATGCGAGTTTCACTCCGGAGCTCCTGGCCACGACATAGAGATGTGTCATGCTTTCAAGCATGTGGTACAAGATCTGCTAGATAGCAAAGCCATCAACTTCGGGCAAGCTGGCCCAAATATCTTGAATTCACCTATGCCCAACCATGGGGCAAATGCTGTGTTGACAGAGGAAGAGCTGAATTTGGTATTGAGTGTCGATGAGCTCAAGACTCCACTGTGCGAGGTTAAAAGCAGATTGTTGAGAGGAGGTGTTCATCCGGGCTGTGATGAGTATTGTCTGGATTGCTGGGCTCAAGATGGGGGCTGCATTGAGTTGAAAAGAGGTATTCAGGCTTTGATGGACGAGGGTAGATTACAGTTTGACAGCACAGCCGTTGAGAAACCTGTGGAGGTTATGATGGATGAGGCTAATGATGTAGCGATGGTGACTATCCCACGAAAGACGATTATTATAACGGCGCCAGCCAGGCGGCCAATGATCACCATCACAAAAGCGGGGCTTGTCCCGTATGAAAATACTAAAGCCGTACCCTGGACCTACGGGTTCGAAGCCTACTGCAATGGCGAGAAGATAGAATTGAATAAGCAACCAGCTGAAGTTGTTGACAACGTTGTTGGAACTGGTGGGATGACTCGAAGTGGAAGGATCTTTGTGTCACCAGAGGTAGAAGCTCAACGTTTGGCTCGAGGAAAAGAAAAAGTGAACGAGGGTATACCTGTACAGAGGAATGAGAAGGAAACGTCACTGAAGGACGTAGAGGAGTTTATGCGCCTAATTAGAAAAAGCGACTACAAGATTGTCGAGCACTTGCAACAAAC
The DNA here is from genome assembly GCA_963859935.3 of Lathyrus sativus. Lineage (NCBI taxonomy): Eukaryota > Viridiplantae > Streptophyta > Magnoliopsida > Fabales > Fabaceae > Lathyrus > Lathyrus sativus. The sequence goes on along the minus strand of OZ012741.1, from coordinate 402,581,423 downwards.
ACCATCGAAGATATCCATACTATCATTGTTGTTATGCTCCGAAGCACATCGGAATGCATTGTTGAAGATTTTGGATACTTCATTCGTACCTCATGATGTGTCTGTCAACCAGTTGGAAGGGGTACTGGCCCATGTGAACGCCGGTCACAGTTTGGGATTCACTGATTGTGATTTGACCCCAAGGGGGAGAGAACACAACGTGGCGCTGCATGTTTCTGTTGAATGTCGGGGCACGGTTATGTCCCACGTATTGGTAGATACAGGATCTTCTTTGAACGTACTTCCCAAAAAGGCCATGATGAAGCTAGACATCCGGGGAATCATCTGTACACCGAGTGATTTGGTGGTTCGGGCATTTGACGGCACCCGAAGATCGGTGTTTGGATCGATAATGTTTCCCTTGCAAGTGGGACTAGAGGTATTTGAAACGGAGTTTTACATTATGGACATTCACCCCGCGTACAGTTGCTTATTAGGACGCCCGTGGATACATGGTGTTGGGGCAGTTACCTCTACTTTGCACCAGAAATTGAAGTATATGGTGGGTGACAATGTCGTTATCGTCTGTGGAGAGGAAGATATCTTGGTGAGTCACTTGTCCTCATTCAAATACATCGAGGTTGATGGTGAAATTCATGATACGCCCTGCCAGGGGTTTGAAAGTTTGAAAATCAAGGATAAAGCTCCAGTCGTCAGTAAAGCGCCGGAAGTGGTCGTATCCTCGTACAAAGAAGCGCAGGCTTTAGTGCAAGCAGGAGAGACGAAGGGTTGGGGCCGTGTACTAGACATACCTGTGAAGCTGGACAGGTTCGGACTAGGTTATCAGCCGTCATCATCAGCGCCCATTGCAGGGGCACCAAAATTCAAAGGACCAGTGACGATCACGTCCAGTGGGGTTTGTTTTGAAGCCATCAATGCTGTCTCCGATTCAGAGGAGGGGGATAGTGACTGTGACATGGATGCTTGGATCCAGCCAAGCGTGCCGGGGCAAGGGCTATGCAACTGGTCAATTCAGGAATTTGTTCCCGTGACTACAAAACAGTAATTGCTTTGTTTTTCAATTGTTGAAGAATCCGATGTCCTGCCCGGGGCATCGTGACTTTGCTTAGGGTTACTCTTTTATGTACATTGTGATGTTTAGATCATTAAATAAAAAGGCGTTTTTTGTTGCATGCAAATATTGTGCTCTCTGTCTTTCCTGTTTTTGTTTTACAATAAAATGGCAACGTGGTTACTCGCTTTATGCATATTTTGAAGCATTTAACCATTCCTTTTGCAGGATAATATTTTCAGATGACATCATTGAACCGCCTATGACTCATTTCGACTTTGAGCACTCGGTATTTCAGGCCGAAGAAGAGATTGTTGAAGATGGCGAAGTTCCAGAAGAATTGACCTGGTTGTTAAAACAAGAGGAACGAATCATTCTGCCTCATGAGGAAATTATTGAAATTATTAAGCTGGGGTCAGAAGGGATTGAAAGGAATATCCGTATAGGGGCTGCGCTGCAGAGCGAGGTCAAGCAAAGATTGGTTGAAATACTGAGAGACTATAGTGATATCTTTGCTTGGTCATACGAAGACATGCCTGGGCTGGACACGGATATGGTTGTGCATCGTTTGCCACTAAAAGAAGAATGCCCGCCGGTTAAGCAGAAGCTTCGCAGAACTAGGCCTGATATGGCAGTGAAAATTAAGGAGGAGGTCCAAAAGCAGTGGGATGCCGGTTTCCTAGCTGTTACAAAGTATCCCTCATGGGTCGCTAATATTGTACCAGTGCCGAAAAAGGACGGTAAAGTCAGAATGTGCGTGGATTACTGTGATCTAAACAAAGCGAGCCCAAAAGACGATTTTCCACTTCCTCACATCGATGTGTTGGTTGACAATACTGCTCAGTTCTCTGTCTTTTCTTTTATGGACGGATTCTCAGGATATAATCAGATCCAAATGGCACCCGAAGACATGGAGAAGACCACTTTCATAACACCGTGGGGAACATTTTGTTACAAAGTGATGCCCTTCGGACTGAAAAATGCTGGGGCAACATATCAAAGAGCGATGACTACTCTCTTTCATGACATGATGCATAAAGAGATTGAAGTATATGTAGATGATATGATTGCCAAATCCCAGACGGAGGAAGAACATTTGGTAAATCTGCTGAGGCTATTCAAGAGGATTAGGAAGTTCAAGTTGAGACTGAACCCTAACAAGTGCACCTTCGGGGTGAGGTCGGGTAAACTGCTGGGGTTTATCGTGAGCGAAAAAGGAATAGAGGTGGATCCTGCAAAGATCAAAGCAATACAAGAGATGCCAGCGCCTAAAACAGAAAAAGAAGTACGAGGATTTTTAGGGAGACTGAACTACATTGCCAGGTTCATATCTCACCTGACAGCTACTTGTGAACCGTTGTTCAAGCTGTTGAAAAAGACCAGGCTGTAACATGGAATGAAAATTGCCAAAAGGCGTTGGACAAAATAAAACAGTATTTGCAGGAGCCTCCTATTTTGATACCTCCAGTGGCAAGGAGACCCTTGATTATGTATTTGACGGTTCTTGAGGGAAGTATGGGTTGTGTTCTCGGTCAACACAACGAGACAGGAAGAAAAGAGCATGTGATATACTACATGAGTAAGAAGTTTACTGAATGTGAATCTCGATACTCAATGCTCGAAAAAACTTGTTGCGCGCTAGCCTGGACCGCCAAGCGTTTGAGGCAATACATGCTGAACCATACAACCATGCTCATCTCGAAGATGGATCCTATCAAATACGTATTTGAAAAGCAGGCATTATCGGGGAGAATTGCCCGTTGGCAGATAGTTTTGACCGAATACAAAATCCAGTATGTCTCACAGAAGGCTATAAAGGGGAGTGTATTATCTGAGTATTTGGCAGAGCAGCCTATTGAGGACTACCAATCAATGAGGTTTGATTTTCCTGACGAGGATATCATGTACCTGAAGATGAAAGATTGTGAAGAACCGTTGTCGGACGAAGGACCAGAGTTGGGTTCAAAATGGAAGTTGATCTTTGACGAAGCTGTAATCTCCTATGGTAGCGGAATAGGGGCAATCATCACTACTCCACATGGGTCGCACATACCATTCACTGCTCGATTGACCTTTCCAGTTACCAATAATGAAGCGGAATACGAAGCTTGTATCATGGGGCTTGAAGAAGTCATTGATTTGCGAATCAAAAATCTGGATGTATATGGAGACTCAGCTCTGGTGGTGAATCAAATAAAAGGAGAATGGGAGACACGTCAGCCCAATTTGATACCGTACATGAATTACGCGAGGAGATTGTTGCCCTTCTTTGACAAGGTTGAATTGCATCATGTACCGCGAGCAGAGAATCAGATGGCTGACGCTCTGGCCACATTGTCTTCCATGTATAAAGTCAATTTCTGGAATGAGGCTCCCAGAATTGTTATCTCCCGGCTTGATAGACCCGCCTTCATATTTGCCATTGACGAAGCATTTGATGATAAACCCTGGTATTTTGACATCCATAATTTCCTGAAAAACAAAGAATATCCGGCTGGGGCATCCAGTCACGATCAGAAGACTCTCGGGAGATTGGCGGGTAATTTCTATCTGAATCCAGACGGTTTCCTATACAAGAGAAATCACGACTTGGTGCTACTACGTTGTGTAGACGAGAAAGAGGTGAAGCTGCTCATGGAGGAAATACATGAGGGTACATTTGGTACGCATGCTGGTGGGCATGCTATGACAAGGAAGTTGCTGCGGGCAGGTTATTATTATGGAAACCGATTGTTTCAAGTTTGCGAAGAAGTGTCATAAGTGCCAGATCTATGCAGATAAGATCCATGTGCCTCCGAGTCCTCTGAACGTGATGTCATCACCGTGGCCATTCTCAATGTGGGGAATCGACATGATTGGAAAGATCGAGCCGACGACATCTAAATGGGTGGAAGCGGCATCCTATGCAAATCCATCTACCGTTTCATTTTGGTAGCAATCGATTATTTTACCAAATGGGTGGAAGCGGCATCCTATGCAAATGTGACCAAGCAGGTGGTAGCCAGGTTTATCAAGCGAGATATCATTTGCAGATATGGAATCCCCGAGCGGATAATTACCGACAAGGGTTCGAACTTAAATAACAGAATGATGAAGGAGCTGTGTCAGAGTTTTAAGATCGAGCATCACAACTCCTCCCCTTATCGACCCAAGATGAATGGCGCTGTTGAGGCGGCCAATAAGAATATAAAGAAGATTGTTCAGAAGATGGTGGTGACCTATAAGGACTGGCATGAGATGCTACCTTTTGCTTTGCACGGTTATCGTACGACGGTACGCACGTCAACCGGGGCAACCCCGTTCTCGTTGGTATATGGAATGGAAGCAGTGTTACCACTGGAAGTTGAGATTCCTTCCCTGAGGGTATTACGAGATGTCCAACTGGACGAGGCAGAATGGGTGAGAGACAGGTTGAACCAGCTGAGTTTAATGGATGAGAAGAGGTTAGCTTCTCTAGCATATGGTCGTTTGTACCAGAGCCGAATGAAGAAAGCGTATGATAAAAAGGTACATCCTCGGAGCTTTCAGACGGGCGACCTTATGCTAAAGAGGATTCTCCCGCCACAGGCCGATCACAGGGGCAAGTGGACCCCCAACTACGAAGGGCCATACGTTGTCAGAAAAGTCTTTTCAGGAGGAGATTTGTTGTTGTCCACCATGGACGGTGAGGACTTTACATCGCCCGTGAATTCGGATGCAGTTAAAAAATACTTTGCTTGAAATTGACCCGCTGGACAAAAAAGGAGAGTCCAGGCAAAAATGGGGCATCCTGGCGAACCAAAAACAGAATAAAAGGTTCAGGCAAAAGTTAGGGATAAAATTGAAAAAATGTACACCCGCGAAGTCGAAAACCTACACTGGGCGGCTTCGGCAAAAAAGGGTATCCCGGTGAATTGAAAACCCGTAAAGGGCAGTTCACGCAAAAGTTAGGGATTTCAAAAGCAAATGACTGCGGTCCGAATTTGATACTGCATTGTACATTGGTGCCGGAGAATACTTGAGGATTCGTTTATCAGATACAACCTCTTCGAAAAGTTGAATACCGGGAAAGCGCGAAAGTCAGGCGAGTCATAGGAGGATCAGCTCATGGTGTTTGTCTGCATCCCGTTGCCGACATGTGTACATATTTGTGTTAGTATTTATGCTTCCTGTGCATACTTGTGTACTTGTTTGTGCGTAGCTACCTCTTTTCAGGAGTTACATCCAGTGTACAAAACTCCGCCTATTTAGAGGCCCTATCAATAAAACATGTTATTCAGTACTCGATATTTGTTCTTTATTGTTTTGTATGTGAAAAAACGCCGATTGTTTTGACAAAACTAGCATGTACATAACGGTGTTGGCCCTTGCCAATAATTGCTAAAACTTTGAATTGACTGAAATGATATCACGAATGCTAACCCGAATAGATTCGGTTGTATGGACTTGTTTTGTCGCGTTTGTGCTGTTTTGCAGGGTCCTTGCCTGTTTGAAGCAATCGAAAGAGAATTACTATGGCCTAGCCAGGGCATTGGATGAAAGATGTGATTACAATTGATGTAAATCCTCACCCAGGTCGTGTTCCCGGAAGTGGAAATGGCGCTCCCCTTTATTGAAGGACAAGATTAATTCCCCAGAAGAGTATCTTAATAGAGATGTCTCCAGCAAGGTGGTAATCCCCACAGAATTGAGCATGTGTAGATGCAATCCCCAGTTGAGAAGGTTCTCAAGATGGATGACCAAGTCAAAATTGGTTCAGAAAGATGGTTTTTCTTTTTCCCCCGCAGGGTCAGTTATTTCCAACAAGAGTTGATAATCTCAAGATTGTGATTTGTATTCAGACAATATGATTTCCTCCACAAGGACTTTCTATCTCGAGCAGAGTTGTTTAGCCTCAGAGTAGTGATTCCAGGTTGCCAGGATGTGCTCAGACAGTGTACATTCCTCAAGGAAGATCCATTATCCCCAGTAGGGTCGTCTACTCTCTCCAGCAGAGGTTTCCTTCCCGGTAGGATCCTTTATTCTCCCCCCAGCGGAGCCAGTTTTGTCTCCAAGAGAGTCGTTCCTTTCCCCCAGCGGAGTTCTCTCTATTCAGCAAGAATTTTCTTTCCTCCCAGTGGAAATTAAAGTTCAAATCTCTCCCCAGCAGAGTTGGTTGTATGTCCTGGCATTTATTTTTCCAGAATACTTCGTGATACCCGTTCACTCCCCAGCATGGTGTTATTTGTCCTCAACAGCAAGGATTGGTGAAGCAAGCTCGTCATAGCTTATCCCCAGCAGCTTGAACCTGCATTTGCATCGACATATAGTGTCATATTTGCATCCACCAAATAAAACGCGTAGCATTTCCATATTGTATGGAGCATTACGCCATTATCAAACATACACATTTTGAAGCATAGATCAGGTTGATTGACTCTTTGCTTTCAGGTATTTTCTCAATAGGAGTATGGAATTCTAAAGATCAGATGGTACTAGACAATCGAGGTCTCGCCCGGAGACGTGTGATGTAGTTCAGTTTATTGTTCCCCACAGAGTTGCCAATTAAGGCATTGTTGTATCCGGCCAGCGGAATGTTTCTTCAAGTTTGTTGTTGCGGCAACATTTCAGGTTTTCATAAAATCAAAGTTCAGAAGTAGCCACTTGTTATTGACGCGAGTGTTTGATAGTTATTCTCGGAACATCCCCCAGCGGAGTTAGTTACTGCAAAGAATAGGCAAAGAAGCTATGTCCGAGAAGAAGACATTCCTGTGTGATGGGCAGATGAAGTCAGAATTCCTGTGTGATGGGCAGAAGTCAAAGTTCCTGTGTGATGGGCAGACGAAGACATTCCTGTGTGATGGGCAGAAGTCAAAGTTCCTGTGTGATGGGCAGACGAAGACATTCCTGTGTGATGGGCAGAAGTCAAAGTTCCCGTGCGATGGGCAGATGAAGTCAAAATTCCTGTGTGATGGGCAGATGAAGAAGTTCCTGTGCAATGGGCAGACGAAGTCGTTCCTGTGTGATGGGCAGACGAAGACGTTCCTGTGTGATGGGCAGATGAAGGTTTTTCTGTATAATGGGCAGATTAGGATTTTCAGTAAAGTGGATAGAAGTATGTTCCCGTGTCAGATAGGCGGATGACGATTTCTTTGCAGTTATACACAAAGGTGTGTTCCCGTTTCGGATAGGCGGATGAAGAGTTTGTGTGACATAAGCACGAGGTGTGTTCCCGTTTCGAATAGGCGGATGATTTCCTCGTAGGAGCATAGTATGTGTCCCATGACAAGATAGAGCTGCATTCTTACAAAAGTCTTCTTCCGGTGAAGCCACTAAGGATTGTTCCAGTATTGACAGAATAGTGATGAAGTCGGATCAGTAAAAAAAGTTTTCCCCAAGTAGTGGTGTAGTTGTTTTGCAGTTGGCAAATTTCCGGGTTTATTGGTATTCAACCGTTTCGTACCTTGATTGTCTGAAGGCTCTGGGCGTTTCACCCAGTCGGGTCCAAATCGTTTGAATAGGGGCAGCTGTTGCACCCCAAAATTTGACCAACTTATTTCACCTGATTTTATGTTTCATAGCTTTAGCATTTGCATATTAGGTCATATTAGGTCATGTACATAATTCATTCATCTGCATAGCATAGCATGGGCAAGCCATCCAACAAGGGACTGAGTGCCATTCTTATCTCTATGAGCCTATCAAGAGGTTCTTATTCAAAATTTAAGCCTATGCAAGTCATCAGAAAGGAGTTGAAGCTTGAAAAGTTAGTGGACCAATCAGTGGGTTTTTCTCCTATCTTGAGGGGGTTTGAAGACTATCAAAGAGATTGTGGGCTATGAATTGAGGGCATGGAATGTATATAGACATCATGGAAGACCTAGAGGGTCATTTTTAGAGTGATACAAGTCATTGATGTGATTACAAGAACTACAGTTGAAGACAGTCAATTAGGGTTTCATCTGGGTCAACCCTAGGTCAAATACTTGATTGAAGGGACATCAAGGCCTGTTTGAAGAATGGGGGATCCATAATTTGATATGTGGATATGGATGTGGTGTTGTGCCAAGGAGAAATCAAAAGAAATCAAGAAGAAGAGAAGTTTCTAAATTAGGGTTTCAGTGTAAAATACCCTAATTTAGGGCAAACTTCCAAGCAGAATAATTCAAGATACAAGTATCTAATGGATCTTTGGCCAACATGGAACTTGTAGAGTATATCAAGACCTTTAATTTTAGTGGTGGAAGGCATCAAGGAGATTTGTAGAACTCAAGTTATGGTTCTTGCAAGTTACAGGTCATTAGAGGCATCTGAAATTTGTCTGTGCAAGTTACTTGACTTCCCAGCAACGTTTGCCCCATAAGGAATTTTCAAATGGATTTTTGGCCAACATGAAAGTTGTTCCTCATAATCTTAGATTTCTATAAAGGTATGGTATGCCTCAATCTGATTTGTGGAGCTCTACTTATGATCTTGACAAGCCAAGGGCATTTTGGGCATTTGGAGGTTATAAGTCATTTCAAGCATAAGGCCATATCTCCTACTTCCAAGCTTCAAATGGAAAAATCTTCAACATCAAACTTGCTTAGAATGATGTGTTAAGGCTAGTAGGGAGGTCATGAGATGTTAAAAAGTCTTTTATCAAAAAATGATAAAAATGACCTAAAAAAGGGGAATAAGTCAAATAAAGTGGTGAAAAAAAATCAAATTTTGGGTTAGAGGTCACAAACAAGCCATATGACATACCAATTTGATTTTAAAATACATTTTAAAGACAATGGAATTGGCACATTTTTTAATTGAGCAATAATTTCATGACTTGCTTTGTAAAAGTGGTTACTTGAAATGTAAGTCACTAATCCAAACCACTTAACAAGGCATTTGGAAGGCTATTTTGGTTGGAAACTTCCAAGGGAAGATACATGAACAATCTAGAAATTTCCAAGGGAAGATACATGAATAATCTAGAAAGTTCCAAGGGAAATGGATTTTATTATTTTGGGCTTGGGCTTCATTTCTAGAATATTCCAATCATCTCTATAAATGTTTAGAAACTCATTTGAAGCAAGGTTGGTGATTGATTGGAGTTGGATTGGAAGAGAGCATATCAATTTTCAAGAGAGAAAATCAAGTGGTGATTCTTCATTCAAGGCGATTTCGGTTCGATTCGAAGATTGTAGCACTTTCCTTGCATATTGTTGAACGAATTTGAAACTTTCGGAAGTACGAAAAGAGCCGAAGATACTCCGTTTCGAAGCTCCGATCAAGGTATGTAAACCTTCACTTTCCCATGGATTTAGGATGAGATAATTAGAAATTCTCATGCGGTTAGGATCATGAACACCTATGGATGATTTTAGGATTGTTAATTTGGAGATTTTCTTCATTCCCTTTTTCTTTTTATTTTTCTGTTTTGAGGCCTGTTTTCTTTTATTGCGTAAAAAATAGTAAAAATGTTCAAGAAATTATGAAATTTTTTCTACAGATCTTGATCATCTTAAGAAATTTTAGGCGCTGAGTTTGCATTTTTTAGATTTATTTTGATTTAGTTATGATTTTTCTTTCGTGCTAATATCCATTGGTGTACATAACTGTTCATTAGTTTTGTTTAATTTTGTTCTCTATAATGCTTCATGATTTTGAGCTGATTTTTGGATATGTTTTAGATGATATGCATAGGGTTACCTAGAAATTTTATTGGAATTTCTAGACGACTCTAAGTTTAGTTTTGAATCCGCTTTTTAGAGCCATCGCCATCTGAATGTTCCCTGGACACTTTATAGGTTTTCCTTTAGAAAAAGACCTTAACTTTAGAGTTTGGTTTTAAATTGTTTACCATAGGTTGCTAACATCTTCAAGATATTGTATAATTTTTCTTAGATTTTTGTGGATTGTTTTCCCATTTCTTTTGCATTTTACATTCTGATGAGTATTTTGCATGATGTTTGCTCTGCATATTTGATACCGCTGTTTTGTAGAATTTTGTTCTCTCAATTGGTGATGATTCTTGCTTAGATCTTTTGGTAGATTGTAGCTAACACTCGCATGTTCCCTTTGGAATTTTTGTAGATTTTCTAGAGGTAATTTGGTTCTGTTTTAGGGTTGTTTATTATGACCTTCCCAATTGACGGTTAACCTTGACCCCTTGCATGTTAGGATTTGTTTAGACCCCTTAGAAATTGATATAGGGTTTGATCTTCGATCTTGATAATATAGATATTAATATACTTTATGGTTTCCCTTAGGATAATGTGATAAAACTTTAGAATAAAAATGGTAGTAAAAAATGTTGAAATAGATATGGTGTAATAAAAAACTTAGAATAATTAGGGTTTTGAACATAACATAGGTGCAACAAAACAATTCCTTTTTGGGCCTTTTAGGTTGAATTAGAAGATGAGACTATAGGGGTATTATGGGAAAGTGTAGTAGATCCCTTAGAATAAGTATTAGAATTTTCCCTATTATATTAATATTTAGTATATTTTTGTAATTGTTTGATTGTATGGTGTGCCCGTTTTGGGGTTATTGCTTGTTATTTGGGCTTGTTGGGCTTGCTTGGGGTTTGGGCTTGGCTTGAAGACCATGGATGGTGAAGCATTGAAGACAAAGACAAAGTCAAGGATTGAAGAACAAGTTCAAGAGTTGATGAAAATTGTAGCTTGCTTGTAGCTGTTGAAGATCACAGGAACTAGGAGCTAGGTAGAGCTTAGAGTAGAAATTTGATTCTTAAACATGGATGGCTTTCTTTGCCTCCATCCCTCTCTATGATTCAGAGTCTCTCTAGGATACTCACCCCCTTCCTTTGGAAGGCTTGGTGACAGTATCTAAGAGATAGAACTCTTGAGAGAAACATTCTACATTTTGTTAACAGTCTGTTTGCCACCTTTGGTGGTCAACTAACTGTTTAACATCTCAATTCATCCTATTAATTGTTCCTCATCCTGGAGAGTTTGATTTGAAGAAAAGCCATGAAAGATTAAAGATGGAAGTCATTGTTTGAAGATTGTGCTGTTGAAGTTGTGCATGTGACTGCTGCTGTTTGAAGCCCTGCTGCTTGAAGCTGTGGAAGATGATTACTGTTAGAGTTTTCCTCCTTGAAGATAGATGCTTGATGGAAGCTTGTTGATGAAGACTTTGCTTGAAGATGTTGATGGAGCTTGCTGTGTAGAGTTGCTGTTTGCGGTTTATTTTTTGCTGTTTAGAAGCTTTTGATGTATTGTTTGAGTTTCCGGGACTGTATTGTTTGCCAATTAATCTGTTAGGTTGAAAGTGAATTTTGTTCGCTTTTGCCTGTTGTTTTCAAGGTTCGAGGAAGAGCAGGACTCCCTTGCCTCGCTTGTACTGCTGCATTCATGCATTTTACTGCTTTACTATATATATGCTGTTGTTTTTCCGTTTATCCCCTTAGGATCTCTGTTTCTCTCTGCGCAGGAGAGAAATATGACAGACAATAGGTTCTTATCCATGCATGACAACATTAGGTTAGATTTTGATTCCCTTTTTTAAACCATAGGTTAGAGTTGCCATTTCTCTTCTTTCTCAAAACAATCAGAAAAACACAATAAACATTTCAAACACCATAAAAAACAGTTCTTGCGTAAAAGACTGTAAACCAATCAAAAACGTCATTTTTGTCCGCTTGGACCCATAATCAGGAGAAAACCTTTTTCAGAAGGATAAAAACAATCAAGACAGACTTGTGTTGTACGTGGCCCGTACTACGTTTGCTTTGATCTTTCATGCTGTATGGAAGTACGTAGGAATAGGATGCGATATCCTAGCGAGCAACCTTCCCCTCCTTTCCCGTAGGTAGGCGAACTACGTTGACTCTGATTTCTCGTTCCAGACGGGAATACGTAGGCATAAAGTGCAATACTTTGCCGAGTCATTTTATTTTCTTTTAACCCTTGACCTGTAGAATAGATAGAATAACAATCCGTACCAGAAAACAAGCGTGGATCCCGTCGAGTACGAAGGACGTGAGGGGTGCTAATACCTTCCCCTTGCGTAACCGACTCCCGAATCCAGGATTTGGTTGCGATGACCATTCCTTTCTCGTCTTTGCGGTAGGTTTACTTCGAGCGTTTCCTTTCCCTCTGTTGGGATAAATAACGCACGGTGGCGACTCTTCTGTTCAGTCGGCGCCGATTTTCGCAGTAGCGACACACGCCAAACGTATAGATCCATCACTACTTTCCACACTAATGCTATGTATATCCTTAAGCCTGGGTATTGGGCTTATTTCTCAATGGAACAATCCCACCCGACATCACAGCAATAACATGATGATAAAGTGCATAAAATAAAATGCAAATGCAATACTGTAAAAATTCAACACATATACACATATATACACACCCATAAACATAAACACACAAGCGCTAGGATTGACTCGCATAGGGGGTGGGAAATGTCCCCAGCAGATTCGCCAGTTGTCGCTACTGCAAAAAAAGAGGCCGACAAACTAGACAAAAGAGTCTCCACCAAACTTATTTATCCCAAAGAGAGGGAAAGGAAATGATCGAAGAAAACCTGATGAAAAGGGAAAAGACAAGGTCATCGCAACCAAATCTTGGGTTCGTGAGTCGGTTACGCAAGGGGAAGGTATGAGCACCCCTCACGCCCATTGTACTCAACGGGATCCATGCTTGTTGTCTAATCTATGGGTGAAAACAATCTAAAAGCCGGGAACGAGGATGAAAGAAAAGAACAGACTCAATAGGACATCGCCGCCCTATGCCTACGTATTCCCTCGTGCAATGGGAAAGTCAGAGTCAACGTAGTTCGGAAAACTACGGGTGATGGGGGAAAGGTTGCTCGCCAAGATATCACCGTCTTGTGCCTACGTATCCTCATCTGGTATGAGAAATCAGAGGAAATATAGTTCGGGCTGACACGACCACTGGTTGGTTCAAGTGTTTTACTGAGTAGGGCTAAGTATACATTCAAGCAGTTAGGGACAATTCCTGTTTACGGTAGAACAAAAACTTAACACACTTTTTCTGAAACTTAGGTTTGAAATAGTCTCGAAGGATGAAAAGGTTTGATCTTTTGTTTGTGTTTTTTTTAGGAGGCCTCCACTCATCATTTCTCATGTACGTAAGGCTCGTAGTGTACAACAATTGTTAACCTTTATTAAGTGTCTTAAGAAATTATGAGATGAGAAGAGAAGACACAAGACTCTAAGGGGAACTAATAAACCCTAATGTAAGCATGCAATGTGATCCTAAAGTTGGGATTGAAAAGGGAACTACCTATTGTTATCATGCAAAGGATTGAAAGCCTAATGTCTCTCCTACTCCCATCTTAAACATAGAGACTAGGAATCCTAAGGGATCATGGCAAAAGAGCACAAGTAAACACATAGCAATTCAATCACAGGTGAAAAGAGATGAAGAAGTCTTAAACAAGTCAATGCAAGATAAAATGCAATCGCACATGCAAGCACAAAAGCAAGCACAAATGCAAGTATGAAATGATGCAGCAAGAATCAAAGAATAAGAAAACTCAAACACAAGAGATGACTTAAACATGTAAAAAAGGATGAGATAAAATGGGAGAAGTAAACTCCTACAACCAATTACCATCAATCATCCAGAGAGAATGGTGTTATACTAAGGAGCACACACAAATAAAATAGGGAGGAGAGAATATGGGGTAGCAACCACATCACACACATCTCAACCAAACAGTTCTCAAAGATGAAGTAAAGCAAAATAAGACAACAAGGCAAAAGGATCACCAATGTTTATGACAAACTCAAAGTGTAAACATCAACACCAACTCATCATGAACAAGTGTTAAACCAACAAGGGCAGATGTGAAACACAAGTGGAGTGATCCAAATTCAAGCCCAAAACAAGAGGCAAGCACAAGAATGATCATGTACAAATGAAGAACCAAAGTTCAAACACAATCTCACACTTTAAACAAGTGGAAAGACATGATTCAAAGATAACTTGTGGCACAAGTTACACATTCAAATGACCTCAAAACAAGCAAGGTAGCATCCCAAGCATGTTATAAAGATGTAACAAAGCTCAAGAGGTGCTTAAGGGATCACTTATGATCATATCCCAAAGATTAGGTCAAGACTAGCATGTGTAAGCATGGAAAAAGGTGACTTGAATTTGCAAAATTCACCAAAAATAGAATAAGACCTAAATAAATATCAAATAAAATACTCAAGGCAAGCTTGATCAAGTGCCAAACATAATGCAAAACCTCATGATCAAATTAAACTCAAATCACTACCAAATAGGTCCAAGAAGGCATGGTGTTCCACTTTATCGAGTGTATGTCGAGGGTCAACAAAAAGCCAATGAACAATGATCATAAATGCCTCAAATTAACCCTCAAAATATCTTAATCCATCACCAACACATCGTCTTCTTGTGCCTACGTATCCTTATCTGGTACGAGAAATCAGAGCAAACGTAGTTCGAGCTAACAAGACCACAGGTTGGTTCAAGTGTTTTACCCGAGTAGGGTTAAAACTTAGTTCTAGCAATTAGGTGTATGCAGGTCGACCATTGGAGACTTAGGCGTTACCTGTTTGCGGTAGAACCAAGAGTTAATAACACTCTCTTTGAAAAAAACTTTCCAAATTAAATCCCGAAGGATAAAAAGATTTGATGTTAGTTTTTGTGTTTTTTAGACAAAGAAGTGAATTGAATTTGGTTTGTAATTCATGTTGCACTAAAGACTATGACTTAGGAGCGAATGCGTCGCATATCGTCCAAAGGACATACGCTAAACACTCTAGACAATTGAGAGGAGGCCCCCCAATCATCATTTCCCAAATGCTTAAGGCTCGTAACGTACAACATTCATTATCCATTATGAAGTGTCTTGAAGAAATTTGAAGATGAGAAGAGAGACACAACTCTAAAGGGGGACTAAGACTCAACCTAATGTTCTCATACAAAGTGCACATATGATTGGGATGAAAAGGGAATGATACCTAATTTTATCATGCATTGTTTCAATCCTAGTGTCTATCATAATACATCTTGAACAAGAAGGATTAGAGGTCCTAAGGGGACATGGCAAAGGAAGAAAAAAGAAGAAGAAGAAGAAAGCATAAGTGAAAGAAGAAAGAATGCAAACATGTAACGCACAACAAGGATGAAGAAAAGAGGGAGGAACAAAGTGTGGGGAAGTAGCCACCACAATCACATCTCAACCTCAAGCATGCAAATGAAAGATGCAAGAACCAAAAGGAATGCACACAAAGAACTTAAACAAGTTCACACAAAAGTAGGATGAAGTGGGAGAAAAAATGAATTCCTACAACCACTTTTCATCAACCACAAGCCCAAAGGCAGACCAAAAAGAAAGGAGAAGACGCCATAATCCAAATGGGAATGGGAGATGAGATTAGGAAAGCAAGGAACTCATAGAGGCCACTCAACCATAAGCACCACAAGGATTATGCAAAAGAAGGCACAAAAGTCCTCAAAATGAATCACCATTCATGATATGTTCAAAGTACCTCCAAAGGAGGGACCAAACCATCTCAAATGGGATTCAATGGTCCTTGGGCAGAGGTAAGAACAAGGGAAGAGAGTGCATAAATCAAGGAAGAAATCACACAAAAAGAAAATGTAAGATTATGCATGGTAAAGGACCTAGGTCCTAAACACTTTCAACATTTGAAACCAAATGGAAAGCCTAAAAGGAATGAAACTTAGCACAAGAAGAAAACAAGTGTATAACCTAATACTTGGCAACCAACAAGCTCAACATGTTAATAATGTGAATCAACAAGAGTTGGGAGCATTTGGGATCCACAAGGATCATTTACCATCAAAACTAGGTCAAGTGTGTGTGTGAACCATCCTTAGGGATAACTTGACTTGCAAGCTACTCCAAAAATAGGAAAATGGCTCAAATAAAATCTCAAAAGCACATCAATAAGTTGGCAACCAGAGGCCAAGAGCATACAATCAATGTCCATTCAAAACATCACAAAAGAATTTGATTCACAAGGGTGCACCATTTTGAAGGAGGGTTGTCGAGGGTCAAACCAGAAAAGGTCAAACCTTGACCAAAATCATCCTCAGAGACACTTCAACTCATCAACAACATGAGGAAGAAGTCTCCTTCATTGGAGATTTAAATTGGTCAAGAATCAAGCAAGAACAAAATGAATACACATGAAAACTCATTTAAAAACACCTCCAAATATGAAATTCCATTTTAATTGAAAAATAAAAATAAAAAATATCAAAAATTAGCTAACACATTAAAGTGTCGTAAAATAATTTTTGTAGAATTTTATGATATTTGGAGCTTTTTTAATTGAATTAAAATAAAACAGAAAATGCAATAAAATAAAATAAACAAATAAAACTCCAGTGGTGTAAATAGCAACTTTCAGCGTGTAAATCATTGGGCTCAGATTGGAAGGGGGTGCGCATAGCATATTTGGCCCAAATCAATTAAACTCAGTTTAATTAGTGAAACACACCATTTCACTAATTGATGTGGCCAGTCAACATATCACGCAGGCAAGTCAAGAGGATCACAGCCGTTCATCTCCTCAAGTCAATGAGTCAAACAAACACACGTAAGCACGCCTGAGTCTTGAACAAGACGTCGGAGCCCTAGCTCCGGTCGTCTTCTCTGGCGAGGTGGCCAGAGATCAGGTTCTTAAACTCCACCAAATCAGACAAAATTATACACCAAATTGATGGCCAAGTCACATAGATCACGAATCCGGCCTCCATTTACATTAATCATACATGAATTAAAAGATTCGAACGATGGGAAATTTGAGCACAAAACTGAAAACTCAACAATCAACACAATTATGCTACCAGAATTTGCCTACAAGCTGTAGGACTTCAGATGCAACAACAATGGCATAGATCCAATGGCTAACATGAGAGATATTTGGATTTGAAAGTTACCTAACGGAGTCTCTCCGTTGGGGCTTCAATTGATGCTTAGCTTGTTGCAACCTATGTAGATCCACTCTATGAAGTTCAAGGAAGAATAAGGATGCTTCAATTTGGCTTGAACTGTGCTAGATCTTGATTCATGATTTGCAATTTTGCTCTTGAATTTCAAAGTTGGATTCTGAGCTCCTTCCACCAATTGCACATTCTGAGCTCTCCAAAATGATTTTGAGCTTATATACTATGGATTTGGGAGTGAAAGAAAGGCCCATGAAGCCTTATTGGAGTGTAATTTGAAAATGCCCAAATTAGAAGCTACTCTCATGCACACGTGATTGTGGCATCATACACATTTGAATTTGGTATGGATTAACATCTGAGAATGTGAACTTTGCATTAAGAATGGAATTGGGCCTTGAACTGATCCATTTAAGGAGTTTTGATGTGAAACTTCCATGAAGCAAGCTTCAAATTCGTGTGTTTTTGATAGAATGACCCAAAATTGTTTGGTGCATTTCATTCATGAGCACAATGTGAACCATTTTGAATCAAAAGGAAGTGTGAAAATGACCTCTAACCATTTCAATTGAATTCATGATTTTAAGTTCATTTTTGCTTGAAATTCCTTCACCAATCTCCTTATCCAAGCATAATTCATGAAAATCTTAAGTTCCATGATGCATTTAAATTCATTTGGGACAATTTTCATGTTGGTGAAAGTTCCATTTGAAGTGCACAAAGGCATGAAAATGACTTATAATGAAAATGACCTATAATCAAAGTTTCCCAAAATACCCCTGCCTTGCAAGCTTCATAACTTGAGTTACATAAATGAGATGAAGGACTTCTAGGACTTTTTGGAAAGCACAAATCATGAGGAACAACTTTAATGTTCATAAAAAGTTGAATAGAAACATGATTCTAAGTCAAAAGTGCCTTAGAAGTTGGTTGACTTTTGTTGACTGAAAAATATGCTCATCTGAAATCCATAACTTGATGGCATCATAACTTGAGTTCCACAAACCCAATGGATGAGTTATAGTACTCAAAAGAAATCTAATAACATGCCCTACAACTCTCATGTTATAAGAAAATAAGATTCAACTTGTATCTTGAGATATGTGGTCTTGAAGTTAGGCACTAAATAGGGGATTTTACACTGACAACCCTCTGAAACCCTAATTTAGTAACTTCTCACACTCTTGGTTCTTCTTGATTTGATCTTGAAATACCCTCTTACATGTCTCTGCACAACTTCCCATGACTCCATTGACTTAAAACCAAGTCTCAATCCCCTTCAACTCTTCAGTTTACCTTGCACTAATTAGATGAAACCCTAGGTGAAACCCTTGACTGCAACCTCTTGCACATGAAACACCAACTTATATGTGCTCCAAAATGGCTTTAAAAGAACCCAGTGATCTCTCCAATCATCTCCTATCCATATCCATGAGCTTATGAACCTCAGTTGACCCCTAAGATAGGAGGTGATTAATACATACCAATCCAATCTCTCAATGATCTCTGACCACTTCTTGGTGACTATAAGCACTCGATGACTTGAGTAAGCACTCCTAATTGAGCTTGGTACCCTTGATACTCTTCTCTTGATACACACCTCTCTTGATCCCCTATTAAGCACAATACTATGCATATGCAAATGCTAAAGAAATGAAATGAAACATAAGTCAAGTAAAGAAAAAGGTTGGGCAAATTTTAGGGTACAACAACTGCCCCTATTCAAGCGACTTCGACCCAAATGAGTGAAAATCGAATGGCTTTCAAACAACCAAGGTAAAAGATGGTTTAATACCAAAGAACCCGAAAATTTGCCAACCGCAGAAATAGAACTGCAAACTCTGATTGGGGACAAAAATCTTCGGAAATAGTTGAATGATAGTTGCAACGGCAACAAGTTAACTGATTACCAATCAGAAAACCTCGACACGCAGTCGGAAGAAACATCTGCTAACACGCAGGCAATGACACTCAGTCCGAAAGGATCATCTGATATCACCATTAGACATCTATTGGAATAATATGCATCAAACCCACAGGTCGGCTCAACACGAAGCTGAGAAAAACATCTGACATCACCGCCAAGCATCTGTAAAACAAAAAAAAGGCATCAAACTCGAAGGCCGGCTCAACACGCCGCTGAGAAAAACATCTAACATCACTGCCAGGCATCTGTTGAATAAAAATAAGCATCGAACCCGAAGGGCGGCTCAACACGCAGCTGAAAAAAACATCAGACATCGCCGTCAGGCATCTGTTAAATAAAAACAGGCATCGAACCCAAAGGTTGGCTCAACACGCAGCTGAAATCATATACTAATTCAAGCAGGCATTCGCTAAATAAAAGCAAGCATCGAACCCTCAGGCCAGCTCAACCGTAGCTGAGAAAAACATCTGATATCGCTGCCATACATCTGTTAAATAAAAACAGGCATCAAACCCGAAGGCCGGCTCAACACGAAGTTGAGAACAACATCTGACATCGCCGTTAGGCATCTGTTTAATAAAAACAGGCATCAAACCCTCAGGCCGGCTCAACCGCAGCTGAGATCATCTGCTCCTCAAAGTAGGCATTCACTAAATAAAAGCGAGCATCGAACCCTCAGGCCGGCTCAACTGCAGCTGAGAAAAACATCTGACATCACCGCCAGGCATCTGTTAAATAAAAACAGGCATCGAACCCTCAGGCCAGCTCAACCGCAGTTGAGATCATCTGCTCCTCAAAGTAGGCATTCACTAAATAAAAGCGAGCATCGAACCCGAAGGCTGGATCAACACACAGTTGATAATCTTCTTAGGACAAGTCACAAAAGATATCCGCTGGGGAAAGAGAAACTTAAGCAAGCAACTCTGGCGGGGAGAGAAAAGAGAGAAAATTAACCAAGCACCTCTGATGGCGACCCCATTGCGGAAAAAAAGAGGAACTTAACCAAGTAACTCTGTTGGGCAACACCTGATAAGATGAAACACATTCGTCAAAAACTTTTACCGAGGTCTGGATACCTGTACGGGATAAAGAATTAATATCACAAATTGACACAGTCTGAATACCATCTAGGCAAAAGAATCACATCATAATTTGTCAGGGTCTGGATACCACACGGGCAAAGGAAAATATCCATCTGTTGGAAATACACCTGAGAAACAAGAGGTAATAACCTGGCTTATGTTTCACATGCATATGTTTGAATATGACGTCATGCTCCATCTGAAATGGAAATGCTACGCGTTTCTGAGGATGCTATGCACAAATGAAAATGCACCGGAACCGAATCAGCAAAATAAATGCTGAAGAGATGAAGGCCACCCTGCCGGGGATGGAACATGCCAATTATGATTGGACTTATACTGGGAAAAGCAAGCCCTGGATGGCTGTCTGAAGAAGAACTTCCCTGAATAATATTGCTCTGGCGAGAACAACGACCACCCTGCTGGGAAATCAACACAAACTCTATTGAGGACAAATGCCTTGAATGGCCAACCAGAACATAACACTTATGGGGTTCGCCCGACTCGGCTGGGGAGAACAAATCCACTCTACTGGGGAGATTTCAGAACATGCTAACCAACAACATCTACTATGCCAGAGATCAAATCAAATCCTGCTGAGAGAAAATTCCCTGAACGGCCTTCCTAGATACAACTCCCTTGGGGAAAACACAATCCACCGGAGGAAAGACAACCTATACGCTGGAAATAAGTCTAACCTATTAAGGATCAATCAATGACTCTGTAGGGGATAACAATCAACCACCGAGATTAACTTCACATTACCGGAGAGATCAGCCCTGGATGGCCTGCTAAAACACCACTTTGGGGAACAAACGACTCTACTGGGGAATCAAAGTTACTACTAGGGAATAGCTCCATCCTGCTGGATATTCTGCTCTGCTGGAGGTAAAAATCCACCCTATCAGGGATTACTCAGCTGGGGGGTAACCGAATAAGATTGGCTGGGAAACAATCTCAAACTCTCTCTGATGAGGACAACAATTCTTAGGGAGTAACTTCACTCTGCGAGGAAGAGAAGTCGTTCTGCGGACCCCACTGGGGATTGCCCAACGAGAAGGAACCTCTTCGACCTCTGCTTGGGGAACGAATCACCACTTAAAACTCTGAGGGGATACCATATCATATGTCCCAATTATATGGGGAGACCAGCTTTTGCTGACTCTGCTGACGAGTAAATGTGTACCTGCAATCTGCTGAGGATACAGACACATACCTGACTTGCCCGAGGGATATCAATCTCGACTCTCTAGGGATGACTCTACCCTGCTGGAGAATTCAACCTAAACTGCCGAGGAACGAATTTGT
Organism: Lathyrus sativus; assembly: GCA_963859935.3. Lineage (NCBI taxonomy): Eukaryota > Viridiplantae > Streptophyta > Magnoliopsida > Fabales > Fabaceae > Lathyrus > Lathyrus sativus. The sequence continues at coordinate 402,560,174 of OZ012741.1, read as the reverse complement.
ACAACAATCTGCTGGGTAGAAGTATATACCCTCTACATGCACTTCCTCTGCTGTAAAACAGACCCTTGCTGGGAATGGAGAACACAACCTCCACTTGCTGGGGAATGATGATCTTACCGGAGATACACCTCTGGAAATTCCCCAAGGGTAACAACCCTGCAAAAATGAACAAACAAACAAAATACCCTGTACAAAGGGAACTATCTCGGTCATCATCCGTGACATTGTTCAAATAAATCAAAGTTTTAATGATTATTGGCCAAAGCCTACAAGTTTATGTATGTGCAATTTTATCAAAATATCGGGCGTTTCTCGCAAACAAAACAATAAAGATTAAAGCAAGGAAAACAATTATTGAATAGTATATGTTTTATTGACAAATGGCCTGTAAATAGGTAGATTTTTCAACAGATGCAACCCCTGAAAAGAGGAAGCTGCGTGAAAATTTACAAAAATGCACAGAAATATACAGAATGTCAGCAATATGGCACAGACAAACACCATGAGCCGATCCATCTATAACTCGCCTAACTTTGATGATTCCCTGATGCTTCGTCTTTTGAAGAGATTGATTCGGATAAACGACCCTCAGGTCCTCCCTCAATCCACTATACTCTAAAGATCAAAACACAAACCGCGGTCATTTGCTTTTCAAATCCCTAACTTTTTCCTGAATCGCCTTTTCGGGTTTTCAATTCACCGGGATACCCATTTTTTCTAAAGTTGCCTTTTCAGGTTTTCAACTTTGCGGGTTTAAATCTTTTCTTTTATATCCCTAATTTTTGCCCGAACCTATTTTTTTATGGTTCGTCGGGATGCCCCATTTTTTCCTGGATATTCTTTTTTCTTTCCAGCGGGTCAATTTAAGTAAAGTATTTTTTAACTGCGTCTGCGTTTATAAGGGATGTGAAATCTTCACCATCCTTGGTTGATAACAGTAAGGCTCCTCTTGAGAAAACCTTTCGCACGACATACAGACCTTCATAGTTAGGAGTCCATTTGCCCATGTGATCTGTTTGTGGAGGGAGAATCCTCTTCAATACTAACTCGCCCGTCTAAAAGCTTCGAGGGGCACACCTTCTTGTCGAAAGCTTTCTTCATCCGGCTCTGATACAACCGACCATATGCTATAGATGTCAGCCTTTTCTCATCCATTAGGCTAAGCTGATTCAATATATTTCTTATCAATTCTGCCTCATCAAGCTTGACGTCAACCAGGACTCTCAAAGAAGGAATCTCGACTTCTAATGGCAGGACAACTTCCATGCCATACACCAGCGAGAAAGGAGTTGCCCCAGTTGAGGTACGTACCGAAGTACGATATCCATGCAAAGCGAAGAGCAACATCTCATGCCAATCCTTGTAGGTTAACCATATTCTGCACTATCTTCTTGATATTCTTGTTGGCCACTTCGACAATGTTGTTCATCTTCGGATGATAGGGAGATAAGTTGTGATGCTCAATTTTGAATTTCTGGCACAATTCCTTCATCATCTTATTGTTCAAGTTCGAACCATTATTAGTAATGATTCGTTCGGGCACTCCGTAGAGATATATGATGTCCCTCTTGATAAACCGGGCTACCACTTACTTAGTGACATTAGCATAGGAAGCCGCTTCCACCCACTTGGTGAAATAATCAATGGCTACCAGGATGAAATGATGTCCATTAGATGCGGTGGGATCAATCTTGCCAATCATGTCAATGCCCCACATGGAAAAGGGCCAACGCGATGCCATGACATTCAACGGGCTCGGCGGCACATGAATCTTGTTAGCATAAATTTGGCATTTATGGCATTTCTTTGCATGCTTGAAGCAATCGGAAGCATTTATGGTTCTTGAGGAAATTCTGGATATCATAATACCACGGCTTGCCATCGGGAGCTTCCTCAATGGCGAATACGAATGTCGGACTATCAAGGCGCGAGATGATTATTCTTGGAGCATCATTCCAAAAATTCACCTTATACATCGAGGATAAAGTGGCTAAGGCATCTGCCATCTGATTCTCTGCTTGCGGCACATGATAGAATTCCACCCGATCAAAGAAAGGTAACAGCCTCCTTGCATAGTTCATGTAAGGTACCGGATTAGGCTGTCGGGTCTTCCATTCTCCCTTGATCTGATTGACAACTAGCGCCGAATCACCGTATACATCTAGGTTCTTGATCCTTAGATCAATGGCCTCTTCCAACCCCATAATGCACGCTTCGTATTCGGCTTCATTATTGGTACAGGGAAACATTAACCGGGCAGTGAAGGGGATATGAGAACCTTGAGGAGTCGTGATAATCTCCCCAATTCCACTACCGTATGAGTTAACAGCGCCATCAAATATCATCTGCCATTGAGAACCCTTCTCCGGACCTTCATCGGGTAATGGCTCATCGCAGTCCTTCATCTTTAAGAACATGATGTCCTCGTTGGGAAATTCAAACTTCATAGGTTGATAATCATCAATCGGCTGTTCGGCAAGATATTCTTACAGAATACTCCCTTTGATAGTGTTGCACCCCAAAATTTGCCCTGTTTCAAGACTTGACTGATTTCTTTATTTCTTTCAAATTCAATGACATAAGGGAGGCCCATCATTCCAAATTCAAGGTTCATGAATTCAAGTCTAGATTCAAGAATATTACAAAGAGAAATTTCATGACATTTGCAAGAATGTCACATTTGTTACAAAATCTAAACTCTTGGTAATGCTTAGGAAATTAAGCTATTCCTAGTCTTAATTCAAGATTCTAAATAACTTCATGCCATGGTATCCCCCATACTCCATCAAGTCCACATGGTCCTCTTTGTGTTTACAAACATGAAAGGAAATTATTTAAGAGCTAATTCAATGTTGGAATATTTCAAGATTAATACCATGCATGTTCAACCATGAGCAATTTGAATATGATCCAAAAAGCCCCATGCGAGAAGTGGCAATGTGAATCATATTACAAAATCATTTTATGTCACAAAACCAAGGCTATAAGCTTATGTTGATGCATCTACACATCAAAAATCAGAATTTGAAAATTTTGTCCAAAAGGTAATGGTGTTAGCTACATGAATATGTCCAAGCATAACCAACCAATGGGTACAAGGTTGGAAGGCAAGGTAGAGTGCTGCAGAAAAATACAGCAAAACAGGCCTAGAAATGGAAAGATGTGGGGCTGCACCAAGAAAGAGGTGATAAATACTCCCAAAAATGGAAACTTTGAAGATTAAAAGTTGTGCAAGAGTTATGCTTTTAGTACAGCAGAAAATGCAGCAAAAAACATACTAGAAATGGAAGGAAAGTGAGGCTGCACCAAAAGGTGGTAAAAGATATTGCCAAGAATGGAAATTCTGAAAATGGAGAAGTGTGCAAGAGCTATTGCTTTGCTACAGCAGAAAAAGGTGACAGAAAAGTGAGATGAGAAGGGAAGGAGGCCTGTCAACAAAAGGATTGGATTCATAACACATTCACTATCATTAACACATTTTGGAGATAGAGATATTGAGAGCAAAGAGTAAGAGAGAAGACCAGAAAAAATAGAGAGAGCAAAAAACAGCAAAAGATTTAGAGAGTGAAAGAGAAATACAAGGGATCCATTGAGAAGGAGAGCCATCAAAGCATAGAGTGAAGAGAAGTGAACACCTAGCCAAAATCAGTGGAGGCTTTGTAAGGAGGGAAACAACTCTTGGGTATCCATTTCTTCAAACTCTTCTCTTCTTTTATATTGTGCATTTATCATTTGTTCTCTTGGTTTGAGTGTTGTTGTGTTGAGTATAACATGTAGGATTCCAAAGGGACCAAGAAATCATTTTTTGAGAACCACAAAAGGAAGCAAAAAACAAGAGAAAGTTTGGATTTTTCTTCTGGTAGCCCAACACGGGCCGTGTCACACGACACGGCCGGCCGTGTTGCATCTCTGTGTGAATTTTCAAAGTACAAAAATGCCCAGAACACATGACACGGGCCGTGTCACACAACACGGCCACCCGTGTCACACAACACGGGCCGTGTCACACAACATGGCCACCCGTGTCACACTTCTGTTTGCCCTAAAAAATCATTTTTCTCCCAGACCTTGTGACACCGGCCATGTCACACAACACGGCCACCCGTGTCACACTTCTGCTTGCCTCAAAAACCCTAAGTTTCCTGGAACTGTGACACGGGCCGTGTCACACAACACGGCCGCCCGTGTCAGACCCCTGTTTTTCACGTTTTCTCGACTTTTTTACCTCAAAAATTTTTTTTTTCTCAAGGAGTTCGCACGGCAAACTCCTTGATGGCACTTCGTGCCGTTTTTTTTGTGCTTCGTTTTTTTTAAGTCGTTCAACCCGTTGTGATTGTTTGTTTCTTGTGCATGTTTATTGTTGGCCATTTTTGACCTTTGGTTCTATAAACCATTTTCAAGAAAACAAACTCTCGATTCTCATCGAGCCATTTTTGACCTTGTAAGCCGATTGCCTTGTACATCGCCATCGACCTTGCTCGCTTCGCCTCAAGTCTTTTTAAGCAACTAAAACCCTTGACCCAACGTCAAGCGGATTTTCTCAAATAATGGTTAAACCAACTCACCATATTTAACAAAAGGATAAAGTTCACTTTGTATTGAACTAAAGAGAGGGGATTGAGTGTAGACTTCTTCCTCTCCGAGTGTTGAGATACTCACTGTAGTGTGGGTGGTTTTGACACTCGTCTTTCAATACGAAGATGTTTTCATCCATACCTTTTTCTCCTAAAAAACCTCGGCGCCGTACCGAGTGCATTTTCAAAACACTTACAATAAATAAATCGATTCTCTTTGTATTGAACTAAAGAGAGAGGATTGAGTGTAGGCTTCTTCCTCTCCGAGTGTTGGGATATTCACTGTAGTGTGGGTGGTCTCGATACTCGTCTTTCAATATGAAGACGTGACTTTATCCGCCACCTATCTCCCTCTACAGCTTCTTTCTGCAACCTTTGTCACCAAAAACCTTGGTCCCGTACCGAGCGCATTTTTAAACTCTTTTCGTAACAAAAACTTGAATGGTCGTGGAGTGGTTAGGCGTAGGCCTTCTCCTATTCGGACTGCTGACGTTTACCGTAGGGTTCTCTGTCGCAAAAGCACTTACCATTTAAAACCAAAAACACTTTAATAAGAGAATGAAGTTCTCTTTGTATTGAACTAAAAAGAGAGGATTAAGTGTAGACTTCTTCCTCTCCGAGTGTCGAGATGCTCACTGTAGTGTGTATGGTTTTGATACTCGTCTTTCAATATGAAGACGCTATGTTCGCCACACCCTTTCATAATAAAAACTTTGAGATAAAGAATTGGGTACTACCCGTAGGGGTTACTATCCGAGGACCTATCTCGCCCCTAAAAAAAACAATTCAACAAATCAAATGTGACATCTTGCCTCGCATGGCAAAAACTTATCTTTCGAAAAGGATATGATACGTCCGTTCTACCGCAAACAGGTAATGCCTAAGTCTCCAACGAACGAGCAACAATACACCTAACTGCTAGAATGCGTACGATAGCATCATCCATAAAAACATCAACAAATCGTAGGCGGAACTACGGATGCTCTGATTTCTCATACCAGATGAGGATACGTAGGCACAAGACGACGATGTCTTGCCGAGCACAATCTCACATATCAGTAGTTTCCCAAACTACGTCGACTCTGACTTTCTCATGTCCGTTGAGAATACATAGGCCTAGGACCGCGAAGTCCTACCGAGTCCGTTCTTTCCCTTCTTCCTCGCGTTACCTTTCTTTCCCCGTTTCTAAACCCTTTTCTGTATCTTTTGGAACACTCTTCATAGTAATTTTTAAGCAAATAAATCACACACGACAAACAAATGGTTCCCATCGAATACGATGGATGTGAGGGGTGCTAATACCTTCCCCTCGCATAACCGGCTTCCAAACCCAATCTTGGTTGCGAGACCATCTTGTCCATTCTTTTCTTAAGGTTTTATCGATATTTTCCTTTCCCCTCATGGGATAAATAAAGTTCGGTGGCGACTCTTCTGTCCTTTTCCTTTTCGCCCTCCCCGTCGTTGCGCGTATTTTTCGAGTAGCGACAGCTGACGACTCTGGAAAACATATTGAATATCATACTCTGTCAAAACCATCTGCCACCAGGCAATTCTCCCTGAAAGTGCTTGCTTTTCAAAGACGTATTTAATCGTATCCATCTTCGAAATCAACATGGTTGTATGATTCAACATATATTGTCTCAGACGTTTGGCAGCCCAAGCGAGTGCGCAACACGTTTTCTCTAGCATTGAGTACCTGGACTCACAGTCTGTGAACTTTTTACTCAAGTAGTATATTGCATGCTCTTTTCTTCCAGTCTCATCGTGTTGACCGAGAACACAACCCATGCTGTTCTCAAGAACCGTTAAGTACATGATCAATGGTCTTCCAGCTACTAAAGGTATCAGTATCGGAGGCTCCTGCAAATATTCTTTTATCTTATCAAATACCCTATGGTAATTTTTGTTCCAGACAACCGCCTGATCTTTCTTTAGCAATTTGAACATTGGTTCACATGGGGCTGTGAGATGAGATATGAACCTAGCGATGTAGTTCAATCTACCCAAGAAACCACAAACGTCTTTCTCTGTTTTGGGCGATGACATATCTTGAATAGCTTTTATCTTTGCAGGATTGACCTCGATTCCTTTTTCACTAACAATGAAACCCAACAACTTTCCGGACCTGACACCAAAAGTGCACTTATTCGGATTCAACCTCAGTTTGAACTTCCTTAGCCTCTCAAACAACTTTAGAAAGTTTACCAGATGTTTCTCCTCCATTTGCAACTTTGCTATCATGTCTTCAACATATACTTCAATCTCGTGATGAATCATATCATGAAACAAAGTGACCGTAGCCCGCTGGTAGGTTGCCCCTGCGTTTTTCAACCCAAAAGGAATTACCTTATAACAGAAAGTCCCCCACGGTGTAATGAACAATGTTTTCTCCATATCCTCCTGCGCCATCTTAATCTGATTATATTCGGAAAAACCGTCCATGAAGCAAAACACGGAATATTGCGCAGTATTATCCATCAATGTGTCAATGTGGTGGAGCGGGAAATCGTCTTTCGGGCTTGCTTTTTGTGAATTTCTATAAACAACGCACATCCTTACCTTACCATCTTTCTTTGGTACCGGTACGATGTTAGCGACCCACGGAGGGTAAGTTGTTACAGCGAGAAACCCTGCGTCCAACTGCTTATGGACTTCTTCTTTGATTTTCACAGCCATATCTGGTCTAGTCCTTCTGAGCTTCTGCTTGACTGGCGGGCACTCTTCACACAATGGTAAGCGATGAACCACGATGTCTGTGTCAAGATCGGGCATGTCTTCATATGACCAAGCAAATATATCACTATACTCACGGAGCATTTCAACCAATCTTTGCTTGATATCACTCTGCAACGCAGCCCCTATCCTGACATCTCTTCTAGCTTCCTCGGTACCCAAGTTGATGACTTCGATTTTCTCCTGATGAGGCAGAATGATTTTTACTTCCTGTTTCAAAAGTCTGACTAGCTCCTCTGGAAAGTCTTCATCTTCATCAATCTCTTCTTCGACTTGAAATATCGGATTATCAAAGTCAAAACGAGTCATAGACGGCTCTGGAGTGGTGTCATCTGGAATGTGAAACCTGCAATGATGATGATATAATGCTTAAAATGATATGCAAGAAAGCACGAACCACATTGCCATTTTATTGTTAAAAATAAAACAGGAAAGACAAGGATCGCAATATTTGAATGCAGAAAAACACCCTTTGATGGATTGATAAAAAGATTGTTCAAACATAAATAATTAGGCCCTGAAGTCAAATACCACTATGCTCCAGGTAGAACATAGGGTTATACAATAATCAGAAAAACAAGTCATTACTCTTCTGTCGTCACTTAGATGATTTCTTCAACAGACTAGTTGTTTAGGCTTTGTCCTAGAGTGCATGGCCGAATCCGCGCGTCCATGTCGCAGTCGCTATCACCGCCTTCATCAGATATGGCATTGATCTGCTCGAAGATTACACCCCCGCTGGTAAACTTGACCGCCCCCTTATATCATAGCACGCTCTGGGAAGAGGAAGATGGGCTGTATCCCAAACCAAATTTTTCATGCTTGTTGGGGATGTTCAGCACTTGGTCCCAACCTTGCGATGCCCCAGCCTTCATCATAGCTTGGGCTTCCTTAAAGGATGACATGGTGACTTCAGGCACTTTGCTCACAACCGGTGCTTTATCCTTGATTTTCACCATTTCAAACGCCTGGCACAGAGTCTCATGGATTTCACCATTAACCTCGACATACTTGAATGAATATAAGTGGCTAATCATTATATCTTCCTCTCCGCAAACAGTGACGACCCTGCCACCCACCATGTACTTCAACTTTTGGTGCAGCATAGATGTTACGGCGCCTGCCGAACATATCCAGGGACGTCCCAGCAAACAGTTGTAAGCTGGCCGAATATCCATAATGTAGAACACTGCATCAAACACCTCGGGACCAACTTGGATAGGCAAAGTCAACTCCCTGAATACGGACCTGCGAGTCCCATCAAAAGCTCGTACTACCAAGTCACTTGGCGTACACAATATACCACGGGTATCTAACTTCATCAAAGCCTTCTTTGGTAATACATTTAAGGATGACCCAGTATAAACAAGCACGTGTGACAGAACGGCTCCTCGACATTCGATAGATATGTGCAGCGCATAGTTATGGTTCCTCCCCTTCGGGGTCAAGTTCAAATCCGTGACTCCCAGCCTATTACCTGCATTTTCAAGTTCTATAACCCCCTCAAGTTGGTTCACAGAAATCTCGTGGGGTACATAAGTTGTATTCAGGATTCTCAACAAAGCGTTCCAGTATGCTTTCGAGCACAAAAACAGAGACAAAATAGATATCTTGCAAGGAGTCTGTTGCAAGTGATCGACATTCTTATAATCACTTTTCCTTATTAAGCGCATGAACTCCTCCGCCTCTTTCTCTAAGGATTCCTTCTCACCAGCTTGAGAAGTTTCTTCAACCACTACTTTCTTCCCCTTATCATCTCTTTCAGCAGCCACTTCAGGTGACGAAAACACTCTTCTGCTCCGAGTAATTCCACTAGCTCTAACTAGATTATCCACAGAATCCTTTGGTAAATTCTTCAACTCCTGTTTTTATCCGTTACAATATACTTCAGCTCCATAGTTCCACAGAATCGCCTTAGTACTTTCATATGGCACAGGACCAGCTTTGGTAATGATGATGGTTGGCGGCCTCGGCGGCGCAGAAATAGTGATAGTTTTGTACGGAATTGAGATTGTAGCAATCTCATTCCTCTCTTCAACCACTAACTCCTCATCTTCTTTTCAGCAACTCTGTCAAATTGTAAGACACCATCATTCATCAGCTTTTGAATATGATTTTTCAGTTTCTCACATCCCTCGGGATGGCTCAAACATTCAGCACAAGCTTCCTCACAACCCGGGAATACTCCTCCCCTCAACAACTTGCTCTTTAAAAAACCCAGTGGCGTCTTCAACTCATTAACATCTGACACCAAATTCAAGCTCTCATCTTCAACGATAGCACTGACTCCAGTTGCCCCATGGTTAGGCATGGGGTTCTACACGACATTGGGCGCGTTGTGAGAAACATTTATAGCCTTATTGTCTATAAGATCCTGAACTTTATACTTAAACGCCTTATAGTTGTCAATATTGTGCCCCGGAGCACCAGAATGAAATTCACAGCGAGCATTAGCATCGTAACTAGGTGGTGGCGCACCTATCGATGGAGCTAAAGTCCTCTTCTGTATTAGTTGCAACTGTAGCAAGTGCTGGAGTAATTGATAATATGGCATCGGAGGCGCCTTATATTGTCTATTTACCTCCTTGCCCCGATCCTGGAAACGATGAGGAGCGTAATTATGCTGATTTTGTTGATTATGTTGTGGTTGTTGTTGTTGTTATTATTGTTGTTGCGGTACCGCAGGTATTATGATGCTTGCAACCTGCTGCTGCTGACGATATTACTGACGTTCATTTCTATTCCTTCCCTTGGAACTAGACACTTCGTTAGTTTCTCCTTCACGCTTCTTATTACCAAAAACCTTTCTATTTCCTCCTCCTGTTGTGGACCCCTCGCCAGCTTGAATATTTCCTAGCTTAATTCTGTTCTCGACCCTCTCCCTAGTAATAATCAGGTCATAAAAGCTTCTAAACATATTACCGACCAATTTCTCATAGTATACGCTTGGTAGCGTGGCAACGAACATATCAATTAACTCCCTCTCTACCATGGGAGGCTGCACCCTAGCTTCCAGCTCATGCCATCTCTGGGCGTACTCCTTAAAGCATTCACCATTCTTCTGAGACAGATTCTGTAGTTGGACCCTGTTAGGTGCAAGGTCACTATTATACTGATAGTTCTTAACGAAGGCCTCAACCAAATCCCTCCAGCATCAGATATTGACTGGTTCCAAGCTCATGTACCATTCAAGAGAAGGCCCAGAAAGGTTGTCTTGGAAAAAATGCATCAGCAATTTTTCATCATCTGAGTAGGAAGACATCTTATGATAGTAGCACGCAGATGAACCCTAGGACAAGTAGTGCCTTTATATTTGTCAAAATCAGGAACTTTGAGTTTCAACGGTACTTTCAGGTCTGGGATCAGCCCTAGATTAGCCATGTCCATCCCCATGGGGTTCTGATTCTTAAAGCTCCGCATCTTCTCTTAAATCAGCTTAAACCTCTTATCAGCCTCAAACGACAACCCAACACCAATATCTCGCATAGAGAAAGCATCTTCCTGCTGATCTTCATCCCACTGAGGAATATTGTTACCATGTGCAGCATAAGTCATTTGAGGCATATGGATTCCACCTACATTACCTTCTCCCGGAGGGATCACAACTGGAGGAATAACATTAGCATGCGGCGTGCCACCATCATTACGAGGAGGGTTAGCAGCAGCTCCTCCATGAAGTACACCATTACCATCAACCCTTACAATAAGTGGCTGCACCAGAGTCCTCAGTTGCTCTTGACCATTTGCCACACCCTGCATCAAATCCATAAATTGGGCCATCTTGTCCCGAAGTTCTTGCATCTCAGGTTGCATCTATTCCATGACCTTTCGTTGATTCCCTCTAGTGGTGTACCGGTGGGTAGTCAGGTGTTCAATCTTGAAATAAACTAACAAACCACGGAAATAAGGTTAACGGTCCCGGTGCTCCTGCGATGCAAAAATGCAAAGTGATGCAGTATGGAGACATGTATATATGCATTAGGTATATTTCCCCTTCGATTCCACAGCACAACAATGGAGAGTTAAACACTAAGCAAAAAGCACTTTTCTCATAAATAAAATGAGAGCCAAGGGTCAGATATAAAGCACAATGCTACAACAATACAATGGAATCAGAATGACCTCAGCCAACAGGTCTGGTGATGGTCAGTGCATATACATTAGACTGAAAAGAAAATACAATCGAGTGCGACAACTAGACTGGAAATTCTCTAACAGCTCCTTCGACTATGGATGGTTAGGCCTGATAAGCAACCCTCGGATAAGCAGCTCTCTCCGGCTAATAGTGGTCTGCAGATCCTAAGCATAATCCTCCCAAGCACCCTCACCATAAGCCTCCTCAAGCTTACACCTCTTCACATCAGCTCTAGACTTGTAATCATCCAACATTGCAAGCGCTTCGTTCAGTCTACAATCACTGTCACGTTGGAGTGAGGCTTCAGTTGCAATCTTCTCATCCTTCACTTGGAGTTGAGCTCTCATCCTGACAATCTATTGCTTCAGTACATCTTTCCGTTCCTTGTTATTAGTGAGGGTACCATTCAACTGATCATTGAACCTGGAAATCTCTAGGTAAGCTCTATCCAACTCCTTCTTCTTAGAAGTAAGGACATCACTGATAACCTTCAAATATAAACCCAGACGCTCATGAGTGCGAATCTCCTTGGTAAGATCTGTACCCAGTTTGTTGACCAACTCAGTTTTCCGCTTGCAGGAATGAGTAGCTTCAATCTTTTCACTTCAGAGCTGAATAATTTCTTTCTCCAACTCTTCATTAGCCTTGCACAACTCTTCTTCATCAGACCACAACTGGTTATACCTCTGAATATCAACAGTCGTAGGCTCTTCAATCATCAGAGGGTATAAAGGCTCACGGGGTGGAAAAGGCATCAACACTCTCTCAGCTCTATCCTGGATCCAGGTCACATAAGGGTCGTAAGCTCGACTGTTACTCTTCCCTAAAGAAGCTTTCCCTTTGCGATTAATTTTGTTCCAGGCTTTCTCAACTCTAGCCAAGGTCTCATGCTATAACAACCCAATAAGATACAGAGTTTCCTGTATCTCCTCTTCTCTTGGAGGCTCTCTCAAGGCATACCCAAACTGTCTTACTGCAAGGGATGGGTTATAGTTGATGCATCTTTTCCTTCCGACCAACGGGACGTTAGAAAAACCACCGCAACTATAAATAATCTCCGTACCCAGCATGTCTCTATCAAACTAGATGATATTCTCAGATGTCAATCCCATCAATCTCTATGACCACTCTAGGGTACCTGCAATATCAATGAAAGGACCGGTCTTGGGAAGATGACTCACAAACCACCTGTACAACAAAGGTACGCAACAAGATACGTTATTCCCTCTCCGATTCTCATTCTTGTAGTGCACATAATGATAGACGTTGCCTAGAAGCGTAGGTACAGGATTCCCTGAAGCAAAAATGTGAAAGGCATCCACATCCACAAAATCTGGAATATTAGGAAACAACATGATACCATAAATGTATAGTGCTAGGATGGAATTAAACACGACCCAACAACCCTCCTTCGCAAAGTGTCAAGCTCTAGAAACCATAAAAGGTAGAGGAAAACCAGGCATTTCATTTCTCTTGACCAACTTCCCTTGTAGCTCAGAAGCATCCAAATGAAGAGAACCAGTAAGCTTAACCAGATTAGGCTCAGCATCAATATGATAGAATGGCATCTGGTCCAAGATAGGCACTCCAAGTTGCACAGAAAACTCCTCTAGAGTAGGCAGTAACACATAACCTGGAAAAGTGAAACACCGGAGTTGGGAATCATAAAACTGCAACAGAGTATGAAGACCACCCAAATTATAAATAGAGGGCTTGCAGACATAAGTCAAAAGCTTCCCATATGATTGCTTGAAATCTTCCATCACCTTCCTGTCAGCCACAGAGATTAAACTCAGCATAGATCCAATGTCTGGAGTAGGAAACTTATATACCACTGTCTTCTTCAGGATAGGCTCCATCTCAGCATAGAAATAAGATCACTAGAATCGAAGGGAAAATATGCACCTGCAACGTACATACATGTCAATGTTAATATACAGATGAAAAATGCAAATGCAAATGCAACAGGGGATCAAGGCTGTTGTGATGTTGATTGAGAAGACACAGTGCTTTGCTTTGGCAAGAACATAGCACCATCATAAGGACCCACTATATCAAAGTCATAGGTTCACACTAACAAGAACCAGGTAGGTTGAAGGTCAAAGTTTCCTGCATAACCCACCCATTCACAGGTATGGACCTAGTCACTGATAAAGGTTCAGCATCCTATGCGGTCGTCAGCATCATAGACTTTCAAAAAATGATGATACATTCACCGTTTTCGGTTTGGCATCATAGTCTAACGAAGCGGCCTCACTTAGCTGACTCCCAAATGATCGGTCTACAGAGTCGGCAACCCTTAGATCCAACAACCTCTCAACTGTCCGAAACAGACTGGAAAGGAAGTTATCAAAGAGAATCTTGTCTAAGCGCAGATTTCATGGGAACTAGTACATGCCAAGCATACAGGTTCACCACTACTTTTTGCTTCTAATGTTATGGTTGTACTCAAACCTGGGTCTGGCTTATCTCACAATGGAACTCCCACCCAACAGCACAACATAATGATAATATACAATGCTGAAAAGTAAAATACGAAAGAAAATAAAGTACAACACATATATACACACCCAGAGATAAACACACAAGCTCTAGGATTGACTTGCATAGGGGATGGGAAGATTCCCCAGCAGAGTCGCCAACTGTTGCATCGCTGTGAAGAGGGGTCGGCAAGGACAGAAGAGTCGCCATCGTTCGTTATTTATCCCAAAAGAGGGAAAGGAAACGATCAGAGAAAACCTACGAAAAAGGGAGAAGACAGGTCATCGCAACCAAATCTTGGGTTCAGGAGTCGGTTACGCAAGGGGAAGGAATTAGCACCCCTCACGTCCGTCGTACTCGACGGGGTCCACGCTTGTTGTCTATCTAAAGGATGTTTATCTATCTAAGCTACAGGCCACAGGGACAAAAGAAAAGAAACAAGACTCGGTAGAGCATCGCCGCTCTATGCCTACATACTCCCTCGTGCAATGAGAAAGTCAAAGTCAACGTAGTTCGGAAAACTACGGGGGAAGGTGGGGAAGGTTGCTCGCCAAGACATCTCCGTCTTGTGCCTACGTATCCTCGTCTGGTATGAGAAATCAGAGCAAACGTAGTTTGGGCTAACAAGACCACAGGTTGGTTCAAGTGTTTTACCCGAGTAGGGTTAAAACTTAGTTCTAGCAATTAGGTGTATGCACCTCGACCATTGGAGACTTAGGTGTTACCTGTTTGCGGTAGAACCAAAAGTTAACAACACTCTCTTTGAAAAAAAGTTTCCAAATTAAATCCCGAAGGGTAAAAAGATTTGATGTTAGTTTTTGTGTTTTTTAGACAAAGAAGTGAATTGAATTTGGTTTTTAATTCATGTTGCACTAAAGACTATGACTTAGGAGCGAATGCGTCGCATATCGTCTAAAGGACATACGCTAAACACTCTAGACAATTGAGAGGAGGCCCCCCAATCATCATTTCCCAAATGCTTAAGGCTCGTAACATACAACATTCATTATCCATTATGAAGTGTCTTGAAGAAATTTGAAGATGACAAGAGAGACACAACTCTAAAGGGAGACTAGGACTCAACCTAATGTTCTCATACAAAGTGCACCTATGATTGGGATGAAAAGGGAATGCTACCTAATGTTATCATGCATGGTTTTAATCCTATTGTCTATCATAATCCATATTGAACAAGAAGGATTAGAGGTCCTAAGGGGACATGGCAAAGGAAGACAAAATAAGAAGAAGAAGAAAGCATAAGTGAAAGAAGAAAGAATGCAAACATGTAATGCACAACAAGGATGAAGAAAAGAGGGAGGAACAAAGTGTGGGCCAGTAGCCACCACAAGCACATGTCAAACTCAAGCATGCAAATGAAATTATGCAAGAACCAAAAGGTATGCACACAAAGAACTTAAACAAGTTCACACAAAAGTAGGATGAAGTGGGAGAAAAAATGAATTCCTACAACCACTTGTCATAAACCACACGCCCAAAGACAAAATAAAAAGAAAGGAGAAGAAGCCATAATCCAAATGGGAATGGGAGATAAGATGAGGACAGCAAGGAACTCATAGAGGCCACTCAACCATAAGCACCACAAGGATTATGCAAAAGAAGGCACAAAAGTCCTCAAAATGAATCACCATTCATGATATGTTCAAAGTACCTTCAAAGGAGGGACCAAACCATCTTAAATGGGATTCAATGGTCCTTGGATAGAGGTAAGAACAAGGGAAGAGAGTGCATAAAGTAAGGAAGAGATCACACAAAAAGAAATTGTAAGATTAGGCATGGTAAAGGACCTAGGTCCTAAACACTTTCAACATTTGAAACCAAATGGAAAGCCTAAAAGGAATGCAACTTAGCACAAGAAGCAAACACGTGTATGACCTAATACTTGTCAACCAGCAAGCTCAACATGTTAATAATGTGAATCAACAATAATTGGGAGCATTTGGGATCCACAATGGTCATTTCCCATAAAAACTAGGTCAAGTGTGTGTGTGAACCATCCTTAGGGATAACTTGACTTGCAAGCTACTCCAAACATAGGAAAATGCCTCAAATAAAACCAAATAAAATCTCAAAAGCACATCAATAAGTTGGCAACCAGAGGTCAAGAGCATACAACCGATGTCCATTCAAAACATCACCGAAGAATTTGATTCACAAGGGTGCACCATTTTGAAGGAGGGTTGTCGAGGGTCAAACCAAAAAATGTCAAACCTTGACCAAAATCATCCTCAGAGACACTTCAACTCATCAACAACATGAGGAAGAAGTCTCCTTCATTGGAGATTTAAATTGGTAAAGAATCAAGCAAGAACAGAATGAATACTCTTGAAAACTCATTTAAAAACACCTCCAAATATGAAATTCCATTTTAATTGAAAAGTAAATGAAAAATAAAAATAAAAAATATCAAAAATTAATTAACACATTAAAGTGTCCTAAAATATTTTTTGTAGAATTTTATGATATTTGGAGCTATTTTTAATTGAATTAAATCAAAACAGAAAATCAAATAAAATAAGATAAACAAATAAAACTCCAGTGGTGTAAATAGTAACTTTCAACGTGTAAATCATTGGGCTCAGATTGGAAGGGGGTGCGCATAGCATATTTGGCCCAAATTAATTGAACTCGGTTCAGTTAGTGAAACGCACCGTTTCACTAATTGACGTGGCCATTCACATAGCACGCAGGCAAGTCAAGAGGATCACAACCGTTCATCTCCTCAAGTCAATGAGTCAAACAAACACACGCAAGCACGCCTGAGTCTTGAACCAGACGCCGGAGCCCTAGCTCCGGTCGTCTTCTCCGGCAAGGTGGCTGGAGATCAGGTTCTTACACTCCACCAAATCAGGCAAAATTATACACCAAATTGAAGGCCAAGTCACATAGATCACGAATCCGGCCTCCATTTACATTAATCTTACATGAATTAAGAGATTCAATTGATGCTTAGCTTGCTCCAAACTATACGGATCCACTCTATGATGTTCAAGGAAGAAGAAGGATGCTTCAATTTAGCTTGAACTATGTTAGATCTTGATTCACGATTTTTAATTTTGCTCTTGAATTTCAAAGTTGGATTCTGAGCTCCTTCCACCAATTGCATATTCTGCAATCTCCAAAATGATTTTGAGTTTATATACTATGGATTTGTGAGTGAAAGAAAGGCCCATGAAGCCTTATTAGAGTGAAATTTGAAAATGCCCAAATTAGAAGCTACTCCCATGCACACGTGATTATGGCATCATACACATTTGAATTTGGTATGGATTAACAGTTGGGAATGTGAACTTTGCATTAAGAATGGAATTGGGCCTTGAATTGATCCATTTAAGGAGTTTTGATGTGAAACTTTTCCATGAAGCAAGCTTCAAATTCACGTGTTTTTGATAGCTTGACCCAAAATTGTTTGGTGCATTTCACTCATGAGCACAATGTGAACCATTTTGAATCAAAAGGAAGTGTGAAAATGATCTCTAACCATTTCAATTGAATTCATGATTTTAAGTTCATTTTTGCTTGAAATTCCTTCACCAATATCCTTATCCAAGCATAATTCATGACAATCTTGAGTTCCATGATGCATTTGAAGTTATTTGGGACAATTTTCATGTTGGTGAAAGTTCCATTTGAAGTGCACAAAGGCATGAAAATGACCTATAATGAAAATGACATATAATCAAAGTTTCCCAAAATACCCCTGCCTTGCAAGCTTTATAACATGAGTTCCATAAATGAGATGAAGGACTTATATGACTTTTTGGAAAGCTAAAAGCATGAGGATCAACTTTCATGTTATTCAAAAGTTGAGGAGAAACATAATTCTAAGTCAAAAGTGCCTTGGAAGTTGGTTGACTTTTGTTGACTGAAAAATATGCTCATATGAAATCCATAACTTGATGGCATCATAACTTGAGTTCCACAAACCCAATGGATGAGTTCTAGTACTCAAAAGAAATATAATAACATGCCCTACAACTCTAATGTTATAAGAAAATGAGATTCAACTTGTATCTTGAGATATGTGGTCTTGAAGTTAGGCACTAAATAGGGGATTTTACAATGACAACCCTCTGAAACCCTAATTTAGTAACTTCTCACACTCTTGGTTCTTCTTGATTTGATCTTGAAATACCCTCTTAGATGTATCTAGACAAATTCCCATGATTCAAATGACTTAAAACCATGTTTCAATCTCCTTCAAGTCTTCAGTTGACCTTGCACTAAGTAGATGAAACCCTAGATGAAACCCTAGGTGAAACCTTTGACTGCAACCTCTTGCACATGAAATACCAACTTATATGAGCTCCAAAATGGCTTTAAAAGCACCCAGTGATCTATCCAATCATATCCTATCCATATCCATGAGCTTATGAACCTCAGATGAACCTCAGTTGACCCCTAAGATAGGAGGTGAGCAATACATACCAATCCAATCTCTCAATGATCTCTGACCACTTCTTGGTGAATATAAGCACTCGATGACTTGAGTAAGCACTCCTGATTGAGCTTGGTACCCTTGATACTCTTATCTTGATACACACCTCTCTTGATCCCTTGTTAAGCACAATGCTATGCATATGCAAATGCTAAAGAAATGAAATGAAACACAAGCCAAGTAAAGAAAAAGGTTGGGCAAATTTTGGGGTACAACAATGGGCTAAAAAGTGGGGGTGGAAATATCAATTGTGTAAAGCCCAAATGCCAAAAACTCAGCCAGGATTAATGAAACACATCGTTTCATTAATTCATATGGCATCGGCGCAAGATTCAAACAAGCGACGAGCAAGGGTCAACGCGCCACATCAGCTATGGCCTGAAACAAAACCAGACGTTGGAGCTATGGCTCTGGTCGTCTTCTCCGGGAAGGCATCACCGGAGATGGGTCAAAACAGCCATAAAAATGTCAACCCAATACACCATTTCAAAGGAAATTCCATGAGGATATCAAATATGGTGCTAGTTTCTTAAAAAGATCCTTGGAAGTGGGTGAAAACAGGCCACAATTTTTTCATGCTCAAACTGAAATCATCACATACAAACATACAATTGATCTTGACATTACTTACAAGGTGTAGGGCTTCAGATGCACCAATAGTGAGCCCTAAAGAGTGCCTAGAATGAGATTTTTGAATCAAAGAAGGTTACTAACGGAGCTGCTCCGTTGGCCCTTCAAAATGGTTGTAAGCTTTGCTATGATGATGCTAAACCACTCCTTATGCTCTGGTGAAGAAGAAATGGAACAATGCTTAAAGAAAATCCCAGAGAATCTTCAGATTCAAAGAGAGAGAAGTTTTTGAATTTTTTGAGTGAATGAGCTCCTTTGACCAGCTACCTTGCCTTATGAGCATTAGGGTTTCCATTTTGGCTTAAATATGGTGGGCTAGGAACATCCACGCAGGCCCATGATGACTTAATCATGTGATTTCAAAAATTGCCAAAAAAATATCATTTGAAGCATACACGGGTTACAGCTCTCTTCCATTCCCTTTTGGTCAACCAATGTGGTAAATAAGGGTGTAGGAATGAATGAAGGTGGTTTGAAACATTGAAAAAGAGTTTGTGTAAAGTTTGAGCCAATAACTCTTATTGCATGAAAATGTGAAAAAAGGATTGTAATGTGTATTGATGTTTGTTCAAATTGGGTAATCAACATCATGACCACTATATGAAGATGAGGTAGTCTTAAAAATTCAAAAACAAACTTCTTTTATGACTTGTAAAAGAAAGCAATCAAATAATGTTTAAAAATCACCTTTTAAAGCTCATAATGATTCAAATGATCACATGAATCAACAAACATCATGGAAATTGAATCAGAGGCCTTGAAGTTCATGGAAATGGTCATTGAAATGGAAGACCTAAAGTGAAGTTTCCAAAAATACCATTGCCTTGTAAAGACCATAACTTGAGTTCCACACATGAGAATGATGACTTCTATAACTTTTTGGAAAGCTAAGGCAATGAGGAATAACTCTCATGTTTACTTGAAAGTGAGGAAGAACTTAGTTCCATGTGAAAAATCCCTTGGAAATGAGTTGACTTTTGGTGCCTCTAAGATCTTTTCATCTGATGACACCAACTTGTTGACACCATAACTTGAGATGTACAAACTCAACGGATTAGTTTTTGGACTCAAAAGAAAGCTTGAAGGATGCTTAACAAGGCTCATGTTTGTGAGAAAAGAAGATTGAACTTGCATCATGAGGAAAATAGTCCTTGAAGTCAGGCACCAAAAGAGGGGATTTTACACTGAAATCAACTGAAACCCTAATTTAGTAACTCCTTGAACCCTTGAATCTCCTTTATTTGATCTCAACATAACATCTTAGATGCTTCAAGATGACTTCTCATATCCTCAATGACCTAGAACCAAGTCTTGAGTCCTCTCAAGTCCATAGTTGACTTTTGGTTTACCAGATGAAACTCTAACACCATATCCTTTGACTGAGGCTCTTGCAGATGATTTGAATGACCATACAAACTCCATAAAGACCTATCAAGATACACACTGAGCTTTTGAACCAAGCATTATTCCAAAATGGTGACCTCATGAACCTCTGATGACCCTTTGATGATCCTCAAGATAGGAGGTGACACCCATACACAAACCTTTCCCCTTAAGGAGCTTTGAAACCCAACTCTGATGGCAATGAACTCCTGATGGCTTACCACCTCCTTTTGATCAACTTGAGGAACTCTTGATCATCCATGACTTCTTTGCTTTTGGTGACATCCGCAGACGAAGTGATTGGAACTGATGCTGCAATTGATGCCCCTTGTTGTACAACAGGGGTTGCTAAAGTAGATTTCTCCTTAGGAGGAAAAACAATTGGAATTTGCAATAGCTTAGATACGACCTTCAAAGCAAACACTCATCCGCTGCAAGTCATCCCTCCAGTGGCGGTTACATTCACGATTTCAGATTCTAAGAACTAGATTTCTTGACCCTCAAAGAACACAGTTGGACCATACTTCCAAGGAACCTCTTTCGAATTCTGATACGGGAATGGCTTAGGAACACAAACAGTGATAGGCTAAATCTTCTTCTTAGGAGCTTCTACAGAAAACTTCTTATATACGACTGTGAACGGCTCAATAGTAACTACCTCTTCCATAGACTTGGCTCTGGAAAACTGAACTACACCTTGGTTCATCAAGATCTAAATGCAACCTTTCAACCTTCGACACTGATTAGGATTATCGTCACAACTCTGGCATTTCCCATGAAGACCTTTCAATAACCCTTGTTCTTTCAACTTCTTGATCACAACAGTCATCGAAGTTTTCACTTTTTCGACATCTCTGATCAACTCAGCCCTTCGATTTTCCTCAATCATATGAACCACAGGTCCACTATGGGTAGGCAAGGGATTAGTTTGTATATTAGGACGCTCCTAAAAAAATGTCAAGATTTTCTGGTCAGTAAGCTCTTGAACTTTGGCCTTGAGAACAATACAATCTTCGGTAGCATGTCCTATGTACCCAGCATGGTAAGCACAAGATGCATTTGGACTATGCTTCAGACTAAAAGGAGGAACTGCAGGTGCAATCTCTCTGGGGACTATTGCCCCTTGATGAATCAAATAAGGAAACAACTCTGTATAAGGCACAAGAATTCTGTCAAAATTCATTCGCTTATGGTTGTTCTAATTGTTGTTATTCTGTTTGTTTTGATGCTAATTTCTGTTGTTTTGCTGAGACTGCTGATGTTGATGTTGATTCTGATTATGAGAATTCTGAACTTGTTGTTGTGGATGATACTAATATGGCGGTTGTTGATACTGAGCAACAACAACATAAGGATATGGATAATACGACATGGGCGCCATGGGAACTTGATACTGAGGAGACGCATTCACCATCACAACATTCACTTCACCTTCCTTTTTCTTTGAATGACTGCTCTGAGGTTTCTTGGTTGGTTGTTGAACAGTGGAATCAGCAATCCTACCAATTTTCAGCTCGTTCTCAATCCTTTCACCAATAGTCACAATATCAGCAAAATTTGTCGAAGAACTGCCCACCATTTTATCATAATATAAACCTTGCAAAGTTCCCATGAAAATGTCAACAAAATCATTGTCAGGAAGAGCAGGTCGCACCCGAGAAGTCATCTCTCGCCGCCTTTGTGCATATTCCTTGAATGTTTCAGTTGAACGTTGTGACTGATTCTGTAACTGCAATCTAGTAGGAGCCAGATCAATATTATATTTATATTGTTTTCAAAATGCCTCTGATAGGTCTCTTTACGAGTGAATCTTGCTACGTTCTAAACCCATATACCAATCTAGAGAAGCTCTAGACAAGCTATCTTAGAAGCAATGCACCAGCAGTTCATCGTTGTCAATATAGGATGCCATCTTCCTACAATATTTGGTCACATGACTACGAGGAAAACTCAAACCCTTGTACTTTGGCAGCTCGAGAACCTTGAATTTTTGCAGCACCACGACACTGGGAACCAAACACAAGTCTTTGGCTTCCATCCCAAAAGCATAATATCCTTCAACCGCACGGATCCTCTCATCCAACAACTTATACTCAGCAGGTCTGTTATGATTAGCGGGTCTGGTAAGAGGCTGAGGATTTATAAGCTATGTTGCGGATGGAGAAGGTATATGTGGAGAAGCAAATTGAGACGGACACACCAACCTAGAATTTACCATCTGACCAGCATTCTGACCCATTTGAAAACCATACGGATAATCGGTAGGAAGTACTGCAGCAACAGAAGATGCCCTTGGGTAGGGTATATAATGAATTTTCTGAACCATAGTTTGAGCAGGCTGAGACAAAACCGAAACATGAATAGGAGGGGCCCTATACACATGCTCATCTTTGTCAGGAATCTCAACATCAATAGACACAGGAGTCGGGAAAACCTGCATCTGAGGAATCTCGTGATCATCATGATTCACCACAGGAGGTGGAATCATAGTAGGCATGCCCTAAGGATAAGCATCAGAATTACCATTGGGCATGGGTGCAACAAAAGGTTGATACGGAACAAAAGCACTACCACTGGCAATCTGATGTGTGAAATTCGGAGGCATTCCCCACGAGGAAGCAGCAGAAATTTTGTTCAAACCAGGATGAACATAAGGTAGATTGACAGAAGGCTGAACAACAATCTCAACTGACGCTTCGACAATAGCTGGAGAAGAAGCAACGGTATGAGTATGGATCACCACAGGAGTGACAATAGTAGCATCAACAACAGTTGCACTAACAGAAGTAGGAGCGTCATCGTCCTTTTGAGCATGAAGGAAGTCCATAATAACGTCCATGTTAGTTTGGAACTGATCTATCTGACCTTGAAATTGAGCCAAAGTCTTCGTGTAGGCAGTGTTCTCGTCTTTAATATCAACCATGATCCTGGTCTTGTTCGAGCGAGTGAAATAGCAATGCTGAGTCGTCGTCTTGCTACAAGGCATGATGGACAGTGTAAGGATGTGGTTTCCAGATGAAGGACATGCATATGAGTATGATTGGATGTAATGTATGTAAAAATAAAGTTTTATGCATATGCAAAAATGTTAATGGTTATGATGAGATGGCAAGCACCATACAAATCATGAAGCCAAGCACAAATTTGATCAACCAAATCTGCTCAATTTGAATATCCAAATCTGCACAGACTGAATATCTGCGTAATTTTGTGTTGATGCAAAAATATGACGTGCGTGAGAGAAAAAAGGTATGAAGAGTCTTGGTTTCTTGCAAAAACTCATATCCCTCTCACAAGTATAATCTAGACACAACATGGTGGTCCCTAGAAAGGTCGACCAAACCATAGGACTCAAACGAAAGCCCTCCGCCATAGCGAATTCTCGCAGGACGAATGTATTCTCAAGCGAATCACGATCTGGGATGTGGCTCTCGTGACAACCTAACGCGCAAAACGCAGGCGTCATGACTATCCATGTTCTAGCCTATATGTATGCTAAAGCCCAGTGATAGGACTTATCTCTCCAATAATATCAACCCATCCCAATTGCAGCAGAATATAGCAGATACCCAGAATATGCAGCATATGAATATTTAAAGCAGTAAAGAAATGCAGTAAATAACATAAAAATAAAGCAAGTAAAGCATAAAGATAAACACCCAAGCAAGCAAGAAAAGCAAACAAAACTAGGCGAGACCCCAACTTGCAAGCGCAAGGACTCCCCAATAGAGTCGCCAGCTGAAGCTGGGGAGTCCCAGCTAGCCATGAAACAAACAAAGTAAGGTGAGACTCCAACTTGCAAGAGCAAGGACTTCCCCAACAGAGTCGCCAGCTGAAGGTAGCAGGATTATACCTGAGTGAATCGCGCACTCAAAGATACAACAGAGTCGCCACCAAACTTTATTTAGTCCCAAAGGATAGGGAAAATATAGATAAAACCCAAGGGAAGAGAAATGGGAAAGGGGTCGGTTATGCGAAAGGAAGGTACTAGCACCTTAAGCACCCGTCATACTTGACGAGAACCAATTATCTTGCTTCTAGGCTTGGATGGGTTATCTATCTAAAGGCTTCTAGCTAAAAAGGGAAAAAGAGATAGAAAAAGAAAGAGAACAAAAGAAAGTGCTTGTGGAGGATTGGGACCCTCGTGCCTACGTACCCTCATAGTGCAATGAGGAAGTCAGAGCTTCGTAGTTCAAGGAACCAAGGAAGAAAAAGAGGATCTAGACGGACCAGAGAGGCAAAAGAAGAGGACGGAGGAAGGTGGCTCGCCAAGATTTAGCAATCTTGTGCCTACATACCCTCATAGTGTAGTAAGGAAATCAGAGCCTACGTAGTTCGGAGCCCCAACAATGAGAAAGAAAACAAAGACGGCGTCAAAGACAAGAATGAAAAGAAAAAGCGAGACCCAACTAGGGAACGTAAGAGGAATGGTGTCAAAACCAAGAAAGAAGACGAATGAAAACTCTGCTGAGAAATAGAAAAGCAAGGCAAGAACTCTGTCAGAGAGTACAGAAGAAAAGAGATAACTCCACTGGGGAGAAAATATAAGTATGGAGACGTGGCCGGGAGTAAAGGACAAGAATCAAAATAAAGGTAAGATCCACGGGGAACTCGGTGCATTAACTGGTAAGACGTGATTATCCAAAGAAAAATAGGAGTAAAACTTTGTGGGGAGAGTGGTATACCCTAAATTTTACACTTAGTTTTCTTGACCATCTACATAACATCTTAGGTCAATCATACATGCGTAGCTAACCGTTTTTTTTGTTTTTGTTTATTTTATAATATTAGGTTTGTTGCAGAAGATTCAAAGATCATGAAAGCTTGGTGTGCTCCTAGTCCCCGGCAAGCCGTGTTTGAATTCGTGTGGAAGAACATGCTTTTGTTCTTTTAGCCCTTTTGACCAATACAAGGCCATCTCCTTCAAGAATTCTCAAGGTTTCTCCCAAGGGGTATTAAGTCTTCTGTCTTTGTGGTCTTAAGCACGGTCATTTGAGAACTAGATGGAAATTTGTGGTGTATGGTATTGTAAGTAGTATTCTCAATTCCAAGGATTCCTCGAGGTTGGGTTCACGTGAAAGAATTTACGTAGTCTAAAGGTTTGCTCAGAGTTTCATTAAGTCAAGATGTCTTTCTGAATCCTCCAAGAAGAATGTGATAAAGTTGTAATCAAACGGAAAGTTAGGGATAACAAATTCACAAACCAAGATTGTTTCAAGTAATGTTAAAATTTGGGGGGTTCTCACTTATGATATGAGCTTATCTTCAAATTTAAAAGCGTATGAGCTCAAGACTCATGTATCTATTCTAGTTTACATCTTAAAACCAAACGTTTAAACTTGGAGGTTCAAGAGTTTTTTTTAGATATTTTAGCATTGCTTAAATTCAATTCCAAAATAAAGAAGGTTCATGTTATGGATTTAGGCGGTTAAAACTCAAGATTTGTTCATGAGAATTTGTTGTTTCTTACAAAGTTTGAATTTAGAGTGAAGTCATGGCGCGATTAGATCTATTTTTGAATTCAAGGGTGGGCATACAAAGTTACAAGAAATGGTTGGAATTTTATCATAAAGAACTTCAAAGATTCGTCTTCCTCACAAAAGTGCAAAATTATTCAAGATTCATTATTTACTTTTCAAAGTTCGAATTGATTGCAAAATTCAAAAGTTCTTATGCAACGACCCATACACCACTAGTTTAAAGATTCAAATTCAAGATACAAATTCAAAGTTGTTATGAAGTTTAATTTTGATAAAGATTTAAAGCCTAAAATTACGAAGTTCTTGAAATTCAAATCTGAATTAAAAATCACAAATTGGATTTAAAATAACTCAAAACATTCATGTCATATGGAAGTTGATTTCAAACCAAGTTTCATTATAATCTAAGCTTATTCCAAGAAATGAAACATAAGATTTAAAGTCACTACAATTCAAGCTTGCTCCAAGTTTAAAATGTGACAACTTACAATTGAAATTCCTTCCACAATGCAAAATCCTAGAATATAAAAGGCATGTTTTCACAAAGCTCAACTTCACAAATGATGAGCATTCAAAAGAATCTACAAAAATATCATCAAAGGAATTCACATCAATTTCTAATTCTAAACTTCAAGTTCAAATTAATATAAAAGTTATTTACAAGATGCAAAAATCAAGAATTCACATTATTTCCACAAGGACTAACTACAAGTTCAAAGGTTTTCCTACAAGAATAATGAGTACCATTTTTTCAAGCATGATGTAGAATATTTGTTCATAATAAGATACAAGTACCCAAATTCAAAGTTTACTCATTACACTAGCAAAGAGTTGGAAGTACAGAAAAAGGAAAGTATTGAAAATAACTCTCCTAAAAATAAGTGTAGTTCAAATTGGTCCTCACCCTCCTTTGGTTTCAAGCAACTCCTTTGATTAATTTGTGACTTGTAATAATGGATTGTAGTAACATAAGGCATTATCCCCCTTTTGAATGCCATGGAGCCCACCTGGAGGATTAAATATCGAGCATCAATTAGCAGAGTACACAATTTTGTGTCATAATGATGATGTTCTTCCAACATAGTTAAACATATTAAATCAAAAAGGAAGGTTCTTCAAGTTTAAAGAAAACTGCAACAAGGGATCCAAACACATCTGTGACATGTCTCAGACAACAATCAAGCATTCATGGCAAGTTCTAAATAGCAAACAGTACGAAATCAAACATAATCCAATCAAAATTGGAAACTCACAATATCATGTTACCCTGTGATTTGAATAAGGAAAGAATTGGGCATCGTTCAAACAAATCACACAGGATCAAACTCAAATGGAAATAAGATCAAGTATCATGATCAAGGACATTAACCAACATAATCAAAAATATTTAGTTTTTCAAAAAATTCCAAAAATAGGTCCAGACACGATTAAACAGGATATACCATAAAGGGAAAATCAAGAGTCAATTTTCAATGCAAATTTCATGATATAACTTATTTAGGCCTATAAAAAAAGGAGAACCATACACAGAAAAAGAACAACAATTCACACGATAATGGTTGTCGCTACGCGAAAAATGACACAGAGTTGCCGTCGGATTTTATTTATTCCAAGGAGGGAAAGGGAAATAATGATAAAACCTCTAGGAAAAGAGCATGGTCATCGCAACCAAGTTTTAGGGTTCGGGAGTCGGTTATGTGAGGGGAAGGTATTAGCATCCCTCACATCCATCGTATTCGATGGGAACCTTCTAAGTTGTCTAGCTCAAATGGGTATTTTTAATTTTAAAAGTTTACTTGCTTAAAAGAAAAGAGGCGTTGGTTTTTTATTAGAGTGTCCGCCAAGGATTTGAGCCCTTGTACCTACGTATATTCACTTGTAAGAAGCGAAGAATCAGAGCATTTGTAGTTCACGGGACTACAGGAGAAAATGGGAAGTTTGGGTGGACGATGCTAATGTGTGCATTCTAGCAGTTAGGTGTATTGTGGCTCACCCGTGGAGTCTTATGTGTTACCTATTTGCAGTAGAACAGACGTAACATGTCCTTTTTGTGTGATTTGGAATGGAGGACTAAAGGTGGAAAAGAAAGAAGAGTGCTCGCTAGGATTATCGCAATCCTATGCCTACGTATTCTCAACAGGTATGAGAAATCAGAGCAGCCGTAGTTCAACCACTTGAGAAATGATTGTGTGTCGGTTGATTTTATACCTCGAATAAGGGTTTTTGGATGATGCCCTAAGGCGAAAAAGAAGTTTGACGAGTTGATGTTATTTTTATGGTTTTGAAAGGAAGTTCTTGATTAGGACCACACTAAAGACTTTGGATAGAGATGAATATCTCGAATATCCAAGTCGAGCGCCTTGTATTCAAAATATTCAAAACGAGTGTAGGAGTGGTTCCATTCCCATTCCTTCTCCACCACTTTAAAGCTCGTGGCGTGTAACCCTAATCGTATCTTTATTGTGTTTTGGATTATTATGAGAAAAATACCACTTGATGTTGGATCAAGGGTTTTATTGCTTGTTAAAAAGTTTGAGGTGATGCGATCAAGGTTGATAGCGATGCACAAGGCAATCGACTTACAAGGTCAAAAATGACTCGATAAGAATCGAGAGTTTATTTTAAAAGAAACATTTTTCGAAAGCAAAAGTCGGGATGACATTATTAATAAGTACATTCAATAAAATGTGAAACAAGGTCAAGTTAGTTGGTTTGAGGACACAAGTTAAATTTCACAAAGTTTTTCCTTCAAATTATTAATTTAAACTAAGCATGGATATTTAATTAATTAATATTTTAATCAATAAATATAAATAATAAACTATTTTCCTTTTTTTATATTATCATTTTTTTCACCTATAAGAATTTGAAACACCAAAAAAAAAACCTTAAGGAAAACACGAAAATAGCAAAAATAAAGCATAAAAGCAAAAAAAAAAAAAAACCTGAAAAAAGAGCAAGAAGTTAGCTGTGTGAACTTCATGCTGAGTTCTCCCAGAAAAAAATCACTAAGTCCGTTGTGCAAACTTCCTGGCGAATACAAACTATTAACAAACAGAGGCGAAAGGGGCCAAAGTTTGCTGTGCGAATTTGCCAGCGAATCTGCCCAGAAAAAACATCAAGAAGTTTGTTGTGCAAACTTCATGCTGAATTGTGCGAAGTGTAAGTAGTAATTGCGCCTAAGAGAGGGGGGTGAATTAGGACCTTAAAAGTTTACTTGCAATCTTGTATGGTTCCTTGGTTCTTTTTTGGTTATTAGTTAATGACGGAAAGTAAAGGCAGGAAAGAAAAACAGACACAGGAAGATTTATAGTGGTTCCCTTCACACTCCGAAGGTACTCCACTCCCCTTTCGACTCGAAAGAGAATTTCACTATAGTTCAGAATA
Source organism: Lathyrus sativus (assembly GCA_963859935.3). Taxonomy (NCBI): domain Eukaryota; kingdom Viridiplantae; phylum Streptophyta; class Magnoliopsida; order Fabales; family Fabaceae; genus Lathyrus; species Lathyrus sativus. Next base: position 402,530,915 of record OZ012741.1, on the reverse strand, counting down.
ATTACAAAGCCTAATCACACAGCTGTGATGCCTACTATCTAAACCTATAGGCAATTCCAAGTGTTGAAGAACAATCCTCTTCAATACACTTCACTTGTTTCCAACAATCCTGGACTATAAGGTAATACTCAAAAATGTTCTTGAGAAAATATTTGATGGAAAGTTGTTTATCAATCTGCAAGGTTGATCTTCTTCTCAAAACAAATTATACTCAGATAAGATACACAAGTGTTCTTTGTGAAAGACAGCAGTGAGAGTATGAAAATTTAATCAATGGCTTCTTTCAAAAATTGGTTTTTGAATACTTAGAATGAAAATTCAGATTTTTAGAAAGTGAGTAGTTTTGGTAATTTTGTTTCAAGAAGGTTGTTTTTGATTTTGAAATAGAAATCAATTTATATGAGTGAAAAACATTTCCAAATAGGTGTGATTCTGTAACAGTAAAAATAGCCAGTAAGAAGAATTTTAAACAATGTAATTTTCCATGAACAGCTGCAATTTTTGCTTGTTGTTACATTGTTAATCGGTTAATCAAAAGGGTTAATCAGTTAACACCTTTACAACGTTCAAAATATTTGAAATTTATATGTATTCATCGGTTAACCCATATGGCTAATCGGTTAACACTGTTGTAAAATCCAAAAAGACATAATTTAGAAATGTGTTAATCGGTTAACCATAAGTGTTAATCGATTAACATTGAAGGTTTTTCTGAAAATACATAATTTTAAATAGAATGAGTATTTTAAAAATGTTTTGAAAGTGTTGGGATAATTGTGCAGTGAAAAATGATATTTAAGAACACTTGTATAAATTTTCTAAAGTAAAAATGTTATACCGTTCCTTTGAATCATCATCACTACTTGTAGCTTGTAGACTAAGCTTTGATCTATAAAGTCATACACGATGGTACTTTCCTTGATCTTGATGTTCTTTGAATTGCTTGCGTCTCTTGCTTTTTGCGAAGAATTCAGAAGAAAGGTGCTTCTGGTTTAATCTTCAATATATACCCCTACGGGTGTGCTGTATAAGTATCTTGCATACCAAGCTTGTACTTATTTGTCTTCATCAAAACATAAAGGCCTTGAAGCTTGCTTCTACACGAACTTACCAGTGAACATGATAGAACTTTGAGTGTTTTTTAAGTGTTCTCATCTCTCTCTCTATAAAAGTCACTCTTGTTTTTTCTACAGTATCTAGTCACTCTTGAACCCTTATTACACACATATGTATCCACAAATACTATCCTAACTAACAACAATGATGAAGTGTGCAACAACAATGTAAGCATACAAAAGTATATACAATGAAATATAAAGAGAGTAAGGTTCAAAGAAATGAATACCCAAGAGTTGCTACTCTCCTTCTAATCACCACTGTTGTTTTGTTGGATGTATTTTCTTCTTTGACACTCTATATTTCTACCTCTCCTTTTTTCTATTTTTTCCCCTAAAACCCTCTTGTTCTCAATGCCACTTTTCTCTCTTATTTTTCTTGTTTTCTCCCTCTCCTTCTCTCAAAATCCTCTTTTCTTACTGCTGCTCCCCTCCTTATAGTCAAACAATAGGATTTCTTTCACTTGTTTGCTACAGAATCTTTTCATTGGGATATGCTTCTCATCACTTTCTTGATGCCAAGCCCAATTCTTTCCATTTCCATGAATTCTGCTTTGCTATATTTTTGCTACTACACTTGCCTTGCCTGTTTTTTTCTGCTGCATTCTGTCTTGTTCCCAAACCTGAACCCATTTGTTTGCTTGTGCTTGGACTGCCCTTGTGGTCCAAGTTTCTACCTTTGACAACATTTCAAAATTATGATATTTAGATGCATCATTATGAGTTCATTTCTTTGGCTTTGTGACATGAATTGTTTGGTTATGAGATAATTTGTCATTTCTTGCTTGGGACATGCATGGGGATATTTTGGACTAACTTGAAAATGTCTTGAAATTGCCCATGGATAAGCACAAATGGTCTTGATTTTGAAATGTTCCAATATTGAATTGAGCCTTAATTATTTTCCTTGGATGTTTGTGGGCTTTTTTGGTTGTGAGTTATGTGAAGGCTTAATGTGGAACATGTAGACTTAATGAGGCATGAAGGGTATCATAGCATGAAGTTGATTAGAAACTTGAATTAAGATTAGAAGTAGCTTAATTTTCTAAGCATTACTTAGAGTTAGAAACTTTGTAACAAATGTAACATTCTTGCAATGTCATGAAATTTCCCTTTGTAATATTCTTGAATCTAATATTGAATTCATGAATCTTGAATTTGGAATGATGGATCTCCCTTATGCCATTGAATTTGAAATGGATGAAGTCTTGAATTATGAACTTGTGATCTTGACTCATGTCTTGCAAATTTGAATTCCACTTGAACATAGAATTTGAAACAAAGTTGGATGAAGAAATCTTGAATTAAGCCTTTCAAATCATGTTCATTAAGAACATTGACCTTGAATAACTCAATATTTTCCAAATAACTTCTCCTTGAAGAAATCTACATGAGTAGACTTTTCAAATTGAATCAAACCTTAGATGATGAACCTTTCTTCAGTGTAGCCCATGATAGGAAATTTCTCTTATTTGAAATGGAAAACAACGAACCAACCTAATCCTTACCTTGTAAACCCAAATGCTTGATATGTACTAGGACGATGTATGATATGATGAATGTAGGATATGAAAGGCTAAAGGTGAAAATGAGGGTGTGACAGCTGCCCCTATTTAATCCTCTTGGACCTGAATGTCTGGAGGATAAAGACGTCTGAACATTCATGGTAGAAGAGAATTAAATACTAGAATACCCGGGATTTTCAACTAGAGAGGTGTGGAATGAAAGTAGACAGTCAGCGAGATGGCTTGAAAAAGGTGTCTGTTAGTGAAGAAGGGTTATAGGGGATATGATGATATGCTTGAGATATAATGCAGAATGAACATGAGTGTTTTTCTAAACAGAAGAGGAGAAACCTCGTAATAGGGAATCAAAATTGGCTAGGAGATATTCCTTCTACAAAAGATAAAGAGGAATCAAGAAATATAGAAATGTGAGATGTTCCTTCTACAAAAGGTAGATAAGACTCTAGAATAAACATTATGAGATATTCCTTCTATGAAAGATAGAGAGGAATCTAAAATAAACGACTGTGAGATATTCCTTCTACGAAAGATAGAGAGGAATCTAAAATAAACGACTGTGAGATATTCCTTCTACGAAAGATAGAGAGGACTCAAGAAATATAGAAATGTGAGATATTCCTTCTACAAAAGGTAGAGAAGACTCTAAAATAAACGACTGTGAGATATTCCTTCTATAAAAGGTAGAGAGGACTCCAGAACAAAAGGTTTGGAGATAATTCCTTATACAAAAGGTAGATAGGAGACTCCCTCAGGAGAGGAAGATCGTACTTTCTTCTAAGAAAAGCAGAAAAGACTCCTGAACAAAAGGTTAGGAGAAAAAATTCTTCTACAAAAGGTAGAGAGGATACTTACAAAAGGTAAGCTGACAAGAACCTGCACGAAAGGCATGGGAGATCTTACTAAAGGTAAGTTGAATATGTTGGGAAAGGAAAGGTGGATATACTTTGTGAAACAGACACGAAAAGACTCACAAAAGGTAAGTTAAGGGCAATAACCATCCTCTTGCAAAAGGTAGAGGAAACTTGTATAGGGTATTAGAACATCATTTGACCTTACAGGCACAACGACAGAGATGACATCCTAGAAGCATGGCGACCATTCAGTTCTTGGCCACATAGGCATCAAGCATCCAAATTGATCAAAGATACACAAGACAAAGTTTTGTCGCGTGTAAAAGACAGTGAGAAACGCTTACAAAAGGAAAGCGGAGGGAAAAGATTTCACGAGAAAGGAAATGAAATCCCTCACAAACGGTAAGGCGACTCCTATGCGAAAGGCAGAAAGGAGATACTTCGTGAAAAAGACACGGATGGACTTACAAAAGGTAAGAGGAGGGTAATAACCATTCTCAGGTAAAAGGCAGAGGAAATTTGCAAAGGGTATTAGAACATCATTTGACCTCACATGCACAACAACGGAGATGACATTCTTTAAGTATTGTGACCATTCAGTTCTTGGCCACACAGGCATCAAGCGTCCAAATTGATCGTAGATACCCAAAACAAAGTTTTGTCGCATGTAAAAGATAGCGAGAAACACTTACAAAAGGAAAGCGAAGGGAAAAGATTTCACGCGAAAGGAAATGAAATTCCTTACGAAAGGTAAGGTGAGAAAACATCTCATGTAAAAGGCCCAGGTGACTTAAAAAAGGTAAGTGAATGGATAAACACTCTTAAAGGATCTTACCAGGATGTTCATAGGAAATTCACGTCTTTGAGAATGACTGGCTAATCACTCATGTAATGATGTAGGATGTATGCAAAAATTTCGGGGATGTAAGGATATAGAGGTTATGGGTGATGGACGTGCTAAGTATGGTTGGCCTATTGTTTTAGGTGCCAAGCGAGGTTGGGCTTTGAAGGTGAATTACCAGACGAGAACTGGTTTTTACAAGGTAGGCTACCAGACGAGAACTAGTGGCAAAAGGGTTAAGTTGTCAGGCGAGAACTGACTCCTTGTTTTATCATTAGACGGGAACTGACTTTATGGTTTTCTAGAAAAGAACTGGACTTTGAAAAGAAAATTGACTACCAATCGAGAACAGGAGTCTAAAGGTAGGCTAAAGAAAAGGGTGACCAGACGAGAACTGGTTTAAAAGTTGTCTACCAAACGAGAACTGATATCCTAAACCAATTTCCCTGACAGGAATAGGTTTCAAAGTGATTTGAGTTACAAGGATTTTTTTGCTATTAGATTTGTGTTGTAGGATAGGCTCGATGAATAAGATGATATGTATGGCTATATGCATGAGCGAAGCAACACGACTAATACATGAAGATGATTTATGCAATGATATGGAGATTTCCAAAAATGGAATGAGGGTCTTTTGTAGTAAGGCTTTTGTTTGAGAAGGTTGGTTTGGTCGGGTGGGCTAATAACATGATTCCCCGAAACTCATTTTAAACTTAATGGAGATTGCTAATGGGTGGTAGAGCTTGCTTAAGAAGCTTGAAGGCTTGGAAAGGAGTTTACCCCATTTTAGTTTAACTTGCCCCAACCTGGAGGGTCTTTGGAGACTTTCCCTTAAAAGAGAGATTGGAGGTAACTTGCCATGAGATGACCTTGGGATGGCTTGCCCCTGAATTTTGAGTCATGAAAGGATTTGTCCTTGATTAACCAATTCTTTAAGTGGTTTACTTCGACGTACTCTTGAGGTTGCTTGCCCCAGAATGTGCATTGAAGCGATTTAACTTATGTTGATTGAGCATTGGAGGGACTTCTCCTTTAATCAAAGAACCTTCGGGTGGCCTGCCCCTATTTGGTAGTGTCTTGAGATGATTCTCTTCTAATCAACCAATTTTTGAATGACTCGCCCCATAATTAAATGATGCATGGAGACTTTCTTTAAAATGGCTGATTCCTCGGGTAGATATGACAATGCCCCTGATCCATGAGGACTACAAGGTGCTCTTGATTCTGGTTAACTTTGATGAATGGTCAAGTCCTCTTTGATTGCTCCTTGTTGGAATTTCCTTGATGTCTAGTACCAACTTGAAATTTAAATTGTTTATTCACAAATGGTAATTTTAATGTGATTCTCGTGCAAATTTTGAAAACATCAATCATTATTTAATGATGTGAAAGTGTGTGTCAAATGGACCATTACTCCAAACATAGTGTTAATTTAGTTGGTGTGAAAGATATAGCAAGAATATGACACCAATGCTAAAGATTAGCAAATATCTGGGGAGTCAGTTTACACAACCTTACGGTAGTATGCTTTCAGAATAAACCTTGCTTCAATTAGGTCTTCTGTGGGTTGTAACATTGTGTGGGTCACGGTTATTGAAACAAAAGATATAAGGCTCAAGATTTGATTGATACCCACCCCTCCTTCATGATGTTCTTCAGTCCTACATTCAGTTTTACTACACACATTTATCTTCCAAAAGGGTTGATGGTGTAAGGGCGAAGATGATGATTCAAGATTTGCTTGAAATGGCAGTCACTTTATTTTGTTTTGATGGATTTCAGTGACCTTTCTAATCTTTAACATAATAGTCACTTGGTTTTATTTCGTTTGAGGATTTGAGAACCTCTTTTGCTTAATTTCTCTTTTTTTATCCCTAACTTTGCCTAAGTCACCTCTTTGGGTGTTCGACTTAGCGAGCTTTTCTCTTGTTTCCTTTTTTTTTTGAAGGGTTGTGACTGCCAAGTTTTTGGTTGTTGAAGAACAATCGCCATAACAAGAGGTTTTATCTTGAATTTTGAATGCGCAATTAAGACAATTGAACACTACCCATTCCCCAGGTTAAGCGTAATGGTTTAGCAATCCAAAAGAAAACTCCTACTTTTAGGCTCGAAGTGGTTGACTTGGGACTAACTACTTATCTCTCTAGTTTTTAAGGGATCTAAAATAATGCATGTACATCATCAGCAGGATTTTATCTGAAAGCATACCTTCCACAATTATGGGTATTTCATTTTCGTCATCCTCCCTCAAATCTTTGCTAAAACAAACATTTTAAGAAAGAAAGTGGACGAGAGGTGTATACGGATGTATTTTTGTTTTTTTATTAGTGAGAAAAAATGAGTCAATGTGACATGGTTAACTCAAAAAGCATGATTACTTCATTAATATTACCATTCAAAACAAATAATGTTTAAAAACAAGTAGCGAATAACAGGAAATAAACTACAAATGAGAATGATAAAAGTTGATCCAATGATCACCAGTTCTGAGGATATCTTCCTGTCTGAGCCACTGGCTTGAGGAGATGCACCTTAAAGTCTTTGAACTCATTCGGGCGTGAGGTTGACGTGTACAACCAAAATTCCTTCTTGAAAGGATATGCTCCCTTTATCAACAACTGTTGCACTTTGGCATAGAACACTTTGCAATCTTTTGTTGAGTGCCCCATTGAACCAGCGTGATATCCACATTGCACATGAGGATTATACCCAGATGGATATGGTTCTGGTAATGGCTTGAGAGACTTGGGAACCACTAAAGAGCTTTGAATCAAATGTGGCAAGAGTTGATTATATGACATAGGGACTGGATGAAGAGGATCATTCCTTCTTTCCAAGTTATTGCAAGGTCTATGCTGACTCAGACGTTGATTCTGATGTCCTCAGCCACGGGCTCGTTTACTTGAGTGAGGAGCGATCCAAGGTTTCTGGTACGAAGCTCTAGGAATGGTTTGGTGTCCTTAAGAAGAGCATGACACTGGAAATTATGGTTGTTGAGCAAATGAGGGACCATAGATTTTTGCTGGTGCACCATGAGAATACTCAATATTTGCTATGAATTCATTGGTTTCATCCTTCTCTTCCTCTTGTGAATTGCTGAGGGATTCAGTCTCGCTGGCCTGGCTGCTTAAGGCATCCTAGAGTTGTCCACTCTTAAGGTTGCTCTCGACGCGTTTTCCCACTATCACAAGGTCAGAGAAGCTTGAAAATGCACTGCCATCCATTCTTTCAAGATAAGAACTATGTAGATTATATATGAACATGTCGATCAATTCTTTGTCCAAGAGTGGTGGTTGTACTCTCGATGCCAATTCTCTCCACTGCTGTGCATATTCCTTGAAGGATTCATTACTCTTCTGAGTTAGGCTTTACAATTGCATGCGACTGGGAGCCACGTCCAAATTATACTGATATTGCTTTAGGAAAGCGCTGGCTAAGCCCATCCAAGATTGGATACGACTCCTTTCCAAGTCCATGTACCAATTTAAATATGCCCCAATCCAACTGTCTTAAAAACAATGAATCATCAACTTATCGTCGTAGGTGTAGGAGGTCATTTTTCAGCAGAACATCACCAAATGACGCTTCGGGCAACTATGGCATGTGTACTTCTCAAAGTTAGGTACCTGGAATTTTGGAGGAATCAACAGGTTTGGCACTAGGCATATATCAGCAGCATCGAGACCATGCGTATCACACACTTTCATAGCTTGGAGTTTCTCCTCAATGACACAAAGCATTTTCTTTATAGGATCAGTCAACGACATCCTCTTGGGTCGAGTAGGAATGTTCACTTATGGAGGATCATCATCCGGATGAAAACCATACAGTGGATTAGTCGTCACAATAAAACCGGTTGGGGGATCAAGATTCTCCCATACAACATGCTGAGGATTGTTCCTTGGCATAGCTACCATAATTCCGACTTGCTAGGCCTTTCAAGGTGTCTGTCTTCCTCTTATATTTGCTTGATACCTCACAGATTCAATATGAGTGTCGGGAAGTCAACTGGCTCGCAATGGGCAAAAGATGGAATGAGTTTTCTTGTGGAAATGTTATACATGCTAGTGATATGCGGATGCGATGGAATGGATGCAACGAGATGAAATGCATATTTATTTAGTTTTAGTACAAGATCCAAGGTATAGATGGATGATAAGGGCTGATTTCTCGTAACACAGGGTTCTCTCTATGTGTGTGGTCTAAGGTATAATAGGGAACCTAAAATCATAGTCTCACACGAATGTTTATCATATACGACATGAGCATGTTGGTTGATAACTCCATCATGTGAACCTCATTTGGGTGAGATTTTCGTATCGAACCTCGCGAGAAAAACTTTTCGAGGACCCATACTACGTGACCATCGACACTGGGTTCTAGACAAGGGTTTCAAAGTCATGGACTTTCTCAAATGTATGTTACGTATGTCATTCATTTCTAGGAAACAACTCCATCAAGAAATTCTCTTCTGAATGAGATCTTCGTATCGAACCTCGCGATAAGAGCTTCTCATGGACTGTTGGCTCTCATTTTCGACGCCATCAAAATCAGAGTCATCTCAAGTCAAAATATTATTTTTAAGAATAAGAAGGCTTTGACCTAGTTTTAGTGAAGCCTGAGTCGAAGAGAGGTTGTGAAAACCTCTTGAAAAATTGGTAAGTGTTGGAAACTCCTTCGACCGTGAGAATGCTGAAAGAAGCGCGCTGCAGTTACAACTAAGGCTGGAGGGAAATTCCTAATATTTGAATTTCAAAAGAGCAGTTGGTGAACGGGGAAACGGTGGAAGTCAAGAAAAAGCACCAAAAGACACGTTTTGAAGCAACAATCGTCACTTAATAGTTATTTTCTAGCATTATAAATAAGGATTATTTCCATAGAATAAGGGTGTTCATTTTTCTTGTACAAGTTGCTCCAAATGACTCAAGGTACCCGCGTGTAGAGAAACGAGTTCGAGAGAATGTAAGTGATGTGACACCAATTCTTTTCATCAATGCAATTTATGTATCTTTATCATTTATATGTTGTTGTTTATTCTGCACTTTATCTTACATGTTCTCCTTTAAAATTTATCTTTCATGTTTAAATGCCTTTTCCTGAACTTTATCTTTCGTACTTACATGTTCTTCCTTGAAACTTTATTTTTAATCTTTACTTTCAGTTGATTTTCTTCTGCACTTTATTTTAACTTGCTATTTAAAAGTATTTTTAATTGCTTTCGATTGTTACTTTCCTACATTTTTCTAAATATTTGTCTTCACACTTATTTTCTTGCACTTTTATCAAGTTCAAACCTTTTACATTGTTGCTTTTACTTTAGACGTCTTACACATGTACTTTCTTGCACTTTTATCAAATTCAAGCCTTTACATCATTGCCTTTATTTTCAAATTTTTTTACATCTTGCCTTTTACTTTCGACGCTTTAAGAATTGCACCCTTTGTTTTACAACCTTGTCAATTTCCAAGTTGTTTTTTACTTTACAAAGTTTTTATAGTCTAACATGGAGTTCCTTTAGAACATAGTCGAACGTGGAGTTCAATTTAGATTTTCTTATAAACTTAACACATGTCCTAGGATTTGTATGGTCGATCCTACAAGTTACTCAATTTCACCCAAAGTTGATAGACCAGAGGTTGTTTACCAAATTTCACAGTAAACAAATTGGCACACCCGGTGGGACCCAGTGCTAAGTATTCCAAATTTTATGTTAATCATATCCATCTTTTTGAGAAACACTTCGTTGTATGTTGTTGAGAAGTGGGAAGTTAGCTACAACAAACGAAGGAGTACCAAAGGGAAGATATACTAAGAGAATGGAAACCAATGCTAGTCAACAAGTTGATCCTCAAGGAAGTATTTCAAACACTCAGTCAAGTAGCATGGGGTCTCAAAGTACACCATCTCCAGTTTCTTCGACGGGAGGACAAACGTCAGCACCAGCATTTGTGTCTGAACCAAACCAATGCAGTCGATGGCAAGTCCAGGATCAACATGTGTAAGAACGTACATTCAACCTGCGTTGGATTATATAGGACCACAAAGTCCTAATCCACTAACACCCCCAAGAGGAAGTTCAATGTATAGGCATTTTCCTCCTCCAGGTTTCTCACAGCCATTGCCATGGAATCCACCTTATGCTATGCCTACGTCAATGATGCAAAATCTGCAGAGTGCTCCACCCATATTTTCAGAAAATGTAGTATCTTCACTTGTGCAAGGATCTAGATCAGGTGGTCGAGACAACCAAAGCATATGTGTTGGTTACTCTGTTCAAGCACCCAGTCTTACAAATACCTCCATAAATTGTTTGAGACAACAAATGGATGAAAGTAATATGCAAATGGTACATACATTGTCTCAGACAATGGGAGAAGTTTTTCAACCCTTGATTCGGAATACTACTCAAACTAACCAACAATTGGCAACACAATTAGCACGTATGGCTGATTTTATAGGAGAGCCGACACTTGATCAAAGAGCAACTATTATTGAGAATATTCCACGATGTCAGCCACGAAATGTACCTGAGGGGAACCTGGAAGATCAAAAGATGGGCAAACCTTTCAGAGTCGAACCACAAAGTAATCAGGTGCCAATCCATATGGAAGAGGAACCAGGAGTGGTCATGGTGAACAGGAACCAAAATGCTGACCAATTCCTTAGACAGGTTCGACAATAAAATGCAGCAGAAGAAAATAATCTTGCAGCCATGGTCGAAAGCATAATGACTAGAAATGGTGTAAAATTTGGCTTCACAAGGAAAAGTTATACTTCGCCCATAGTGGATTATATTCTTCAGTCTGAATTACCCCCTAAGACGAAGGTTCCAAAATTCAGTAAGTTTTCAGGAGATACGACTGAATCGACCGTCAAACAGGTGGGTAGGTATATGATTGAAGCAGGCGAGACTGTAGGTGACGAAAGCCTTAGGATCAAATATTTCCCAAGTTTCCTCAACAAAAATGCTTTTACATGGTTTACTACTTTGCTTCCTAATTCAATCCATAATTAGACCCAATTAGAATGTTTGTTTCATGAACAGTTCTACATGGGACAAACCAATATCAGCCTGAATGAATTGGCTAGTATCAAACGCAAAGTCACTGAGCCAATTGACGATTACCTGAAAAAGTTTTGACTTCTTAAAGCTAGATGCTTTATACAGGTGCCAGAACATGAGTTGGTCGAAATGGCTGCTGGGGGTCTTGATTATTCCATTAGGAAGAAGTTGGATACCCAATATCTTAGAGATATGGCTCAGTTAGCTGATAGAGTTTGACAACAAGAAAGGCTATAAGAGGAGAAAGTTAGATTCAGCAAGGGTAAAAAAGTAGCCTTTGTCGAATGTAATGAGAATGTGGAGAATCTATATGATGAAAAATCTCATTTCGACGAAAATGAGGTTGACGTTGCTGAGTTAAAACAAGGTCCACTTTATGCTTGTAAACTATTAGCTCCTTCAACTGAAAAAAAATCCTGTCGAATCTAATGACAAATTTCCTAAGAAAACATATACTTTCGACGTTACTAAATGTGACGAAATATTTGATTTGTTAGTTAAGGATGGCCAAATGATAGTGCCTGCTGGTGCTACAATTCCACCTTTAGAACGAAGAAAGAAAAGAGGCTTTTGTAAGTATCACAACTTTTTGGGTCATAAAACTTCTCAATGTTTTCTTTTCAGGGATTTTGTGCAAGGTGCTATCCAAGAAGGAAGGCTGAAGTTTGGGAACAAAGGAAAGGCTCAAATGAAGATTGACTCTGAACCACTGCAAACTGCAGAGGCTCACTATGCAGAGCCTGAAGAGGTCCAGATGGTCGAGGCCACTGAAGGTTTCGACTTTTCAGTTAATATGTTGGAAATCATTGAAGACTTCTCCACAAAGCCTGTGATGGTCAAAGTAACTGAATGCTTAGACCAAAATGACATGCACAAGCTGAGGGATAAAGCTTCTGAAGGCTTTAACAAGACTATAGATAGTCTAAGTGAAGGAAGTACTGATGATAGTAGTCTGATGTTGGTAACCAAGAAAACTGCAGAGAAGTTTGTTGAGATGGATAGAGCTGCTAAGGGATTAGATGTGGCAGTGAGAGGACTGAGATTAAATGCTCCTGAGGGCATTAACATGGTTGAATTTGGTGAGGAATCTGATGCTAGTTCAGATAGTGTCAGAACCAATGAGGCTATGGCTAGAAATGTTCCTAAAGTCGAAGTCGTCAAAGAATTGGAGAACAATATGGTATTGGTAGGGGAGGTGATGGAGATGGATGATTGCTTGTTAGAGAACTGGATATGCATGGCAGCAGAACAATACTTCAAAACATCTCCTGACATTAAAAAATTCAATGCTGAAACAATGGTCGAAGCTGAAGATTCCACCTGGCAAAAGGTAACAAAGGAAGCAGATGATAAGTGTATGGAGAAGACCATTGAAAATCTTGAAGCTCACTTTTCTAAGATGCAGTTAGAAGATAAGATTGATGTTAACATGGTCGAGATCACAGATCGAAAGGCTAAAGAGATAAGTGAAGCAGATAAACAAGAAGAACGTAATAAAGTTGCATACCCCAACCAGGAGGAAACCATTGTTAATTTTTGCATCATTGCCAAAAGAAAGGATCGGGAGTGATGATGTGTCCTAGATGTAGTTCCATTTTTGATGAAAAAGTTGCTCACAATTTGGAGGGAGTCAAAAAAGCCAGTGGAAAGTGGAGGTAGAAAGTGAATCAAGGCCCAAGAAGTTTTGATCCCAAAAGATCCTTGACAGAGGTGAAAACCCAAGCTAGGCCAAGCACATTTAAACTAGCTAGAAATGTACCAACAGGAAGCTGGATAACACCTGTTGAAGGGAGAGGGCAGAAGAAATGGCAGAAATTTGATGTAGAAAGGGGTTCTTCGTTTGAATATCGAAAGGAAAACCATATAACTAATAAATCAACATATATCTCTCAAAACTACAAGGGTAAGAACCCTATGACCAGGTCACAATGGCGAAGAGAATAGCGTAGACGAAAGGCCATGAGGGAAACTCAGGTAATAAGACAAGGAGAGTCGAGTACCAATGTTGGCAATCAAGTTGGAATAGCTGAAAAAATGCCTATAAGGAGAAAGTTGTTTGCTGCTCAAAAGTACCATCCAGAAAGAAAAGTCGAAGATGATGAGAACATGACTGACAACTTTGATAGCGAGTCAGTAGCTTCCCTTGACATTATAGTGAATGTTGTATCTGTCATGCCCAAAAAGTTTGGCCAGGTTACAAAATTTGAAGATTTAGATCAGAATACTGAGATAGAAATGCTTGCACACAAACCTATGTGTTATTATATAATGAATAATGGGTGCATAGATGAGCAAAATGCCTTCTTTGAAAGCCCCACAGAGGCTATGAAGGGTCATTTAAAGCCTTTGTACATTACTGGAAAAGTGGAGAATGTGCTTGTTAACAAAATATTGGTGGATTATGGTGCAACTGTGAATTTGATGCCCTGATTTCTATTAAGTAAGATTGGGAAGTTTGAAACTGATACCAAGCCCCACAATATGGTTCTATCGAACTATGAAGGATACGTTGGCCCCACAATATGGTTCTGTCGAACTATCACTAGACCTACAGTTTTTATGGTTGTCGAAACTAGAGCAAATTATAATCTTCTCCTGGGAAGAGAGTGGATTCATGGCATAGGTGTTATGCCTTCTTCAATGCATCAGAGAATTACCATTTGGAGGCTAGATGGTATAGTGGAAAACATTGAAGCTGATCAAGGAGACTTTAAAGCCTTTATCAATCATGTTGATAGGAGACAGTTTGACAAGCACATGGCGAACATTGCTCCATGTCCTCCAACATATTTTGAGTTCACATCAGACGAATAGACATTCTATTCATTGTATTTTCATCCTGTCGAAGGTTTTAGATGGGACAAGGAGACACCAGGAGGAAGGTGTCCATGTTTAGGCTTACCTCCAACGGACCCTACAGGGTGGGGAAGTGAATTCAGTGATCATGACCAAATTTGAAGCATTGAAGAGAATTTCAGCCTATGAGGCTAAAACAAAATTACAAGTGGCTAATGACCACATGGTTGGCGAAGCCATTTTAGAATCTCACCAAGAAGGTCCTGGTAAGGACTTCAACCCAAAACCTCCAGATAAGGTCCAAACTGGAGAGCAAAGCCAGAGGTTCGATGCGATTTATGAAGATGAGCCTTTGGGGTTTGAGAAAGATCCGCTGGAAAATAATGTTAAAATTCTAGCACAAGATCCTTTAGAAGAAATTGATCTTAGTGAGGGGGCAATCAAAAGGCCTACTTACATTAGTGCCAATTTAAACCCCCAACTGAAGTTAAAAATGGTTCAGTTATTGAAAGAATCCAAGGACTGCTTCGCCTGGGATTATGATGAAATGCCTGATTTGAGCAGGGAGTTGGTCGAACATAGGTTGCCTATGACACATGGGAAGAGACCAGTCAAGCAAAGTCCAAGACGATTTGCACCAGAGATACTTTCAAAGATTAAAAAGGAGGTCGAAAGACTGCTTTGCTGCAAATTCATTCACACGGCCAGGTACATCGAATGGTTGGGTAATATAGTGTCTGTTATAAAAAAGAATGGTTCTTTAAGAGTTTTCATAGATTTTAGAGATTTAAATTCTGCAACTCCAAAAGACGAGTATTTAATGCCAGTAGCACAAATGTTAGTAGATTCTACAACAACACATGAATATCTTAGCATGTTAGATGGATATTCTGGTTACAACCAAATATCATTGCTGATGAAGGTGTTCTTAAAACTGCTTTTAGATGTCCTGGGGCTTTAGGCACCTATGAATGGGTAGTGATGCCTTTTGGTCTTAAAAATGCTGGTGCCACTTATCAAGGGCGATGAATTCAATCTTCCATGATTTTATAGATACTTTCATGCAAATTTACATTGATGATATTGTTATAAAATCTAGTTCTGGGAAGAGTCATATTGACCATCTTTGACAATCCTTTTTAAGGATGGGAAAATATGGTCTTAAAATGAATCCTCTTAAATGTTCTTTTTGCGTGCAGGCAAGGGATTTTCTAGGCTTTGTGGTCAACAAAAAGGGGATCAAAATAAATCAAAATAAAACCAAAGCCATAATGGAGGCGAAAGCGCCATCAACAAAAAAGGAGTTGCAGTCATTGCTGGGCAAGATCAACTTCTTAAGAAGGTTTATATCTAACCTGAGAGGCAAAACACAAGCTTTTTCACCATTGCTTCATTTAAGCAAAGATGGTTTTGAGTGGGGGCAATTACAACAGGAAGCCTTCGATAAGATCAAGGAGTACCTAAGTCACCCTCCAATTCTGTCATCACCTTGTAGAAATAAAAGTATGAGATTGTATGTAGCTGCATCAGATAAAAGATTAGGAAGCATGTTGGCTCAAGAGGATAAAAATAGAGTCGAAAGAGCCATTTATTATCTTAGTAGAGTTTTAAGTGATGCAGAAACTAGGTATATCATGATTGAAAAGTTATGTTTATGCTTGTATTTCTCTTGTACTAAATTAAAGCAATATATAAAGCTTGTTGATGTGTATGTTTCGTCTCATTTTGATGTTGTAAAACATATGTTATCTAAACCTAGTTTGCATAGCCGAATTGAAAAATGGGCATTAGCATTAATAGAATATTCTTTAACATATCAACCTTTAAAGGCTGTGAAAGGGCAAAAAGTGGCAAACTTTATAGTTGACCATTATATAAATGAAAATGATTTAAATTATGTTGAACTGAAATCCTGGAAGTTATATTTTGATGGATCAAGCCATAAAAATGGAACAGGAGTGGGTATATTCATTATTTCTCCTGAAAAAATTCCAACAAAATTTAAATACAGGGTCGAAGGGCCTTGCTCTAACAATGAGGCTGAATATGAAGCGTTGATTGCTGGCCTTGAAATTTTGTTAGAATTGGGGGCAACTAAAGTCGAAATAATGGGAGACTTAGAGTTGGTTGTAAAACAAATCACAAAGGAATATAAATGTGTTAAAGAAAATCTCATTATGTACTTTGTGATAGCAAATAGGCTATTAAAGAAATTTGAAGTAGTGGTCATCCAACATATACCCAAAATAGAAAATTAAGTTGCTAATAACTTAGCTCAGATTGCCTCTGGATACAAAGTGTCAAAGGAAAACCTTCAGGAAGTAATTGAAGCAAGAGGGAAAGTGGTGGCTGTTGGATTGTGCCCATCAGATTTAGAAACAACTAAGCTTGGGTGCATGGATGGAGAAAATTTTGAAATTTTTGCTGTAGATGGTATATTTTGGTGGGTATTGACTATTTTTGATGTAGATAGTCTAACAAATAAAGACTGGAGAAAGCCTATAGTCGAATACATGTAAAATCCAATGGCTTCGACGGAACAAAAAGTCAGGTGTCAAACCTTAAGTTATATACTTATGGGTAATGAATTATTTAAGAAGACCCCTGAGGGAGTATTATTGAAATTCCTTAGTGAAACAAAAGCATATTTGGCTCTTTCGACAGTCCATAGTGGGGCATGTGGAGCACACCAAGTTGGCCATAAAATGAAATGGTTGTTGTTTCGACAGGGCATGTATTGACCTACTATGCTGAAAAATTGCATAGAGTTTACCAAGGGTTGCCAAGAGTGTCAGATTCATGCTGGCATACAACATATCCCTGCAAGTGAATTGCACTCCAAAGTGAAACCATGGCCTTTCAGAGGATGGGCTTTGGATATAGTGGGACAGATTCGACCAGCATCTTCAAAGAACCAAAGATATATTTTAGTGGGTATTGACTATTTCACAAAATGGATTGAAGCAATACCATTGGCAAATGTAGGTCAAGAAGATCTTATTGAATTCATCCAAAATCACATTATTTACAAATTTGGCATTCTAGAAACAATTACCACAGATCAAGGATCAATGTTTACTGGGCGAAAGAAGAAGGAATTTGCTAAAGAAATAGGTTTCAAACTTTTGACTTCTACGCCTTATTATGCTCAGGCGAATGGGCAAGTCGAAGCTGCCAACAAGGTGGTGATTGGACTGATTAAGAGGCGTGTGAGAAAGAAGCCTAGAAATTGGCTTAAGACCTTAGACCAGGTCCTTTGGGCATGCTAAACTTCCCCTAAAGAAGCTACTAATACTACTCTATTTCGACTTACCTTTGGTCATGATGCAGTATTGCCTGTTGAGATATATATGCAATCTGTAAGAATTCAAAGACATCATGAGATCCCTTCGGAATCTTATTGGGCAATGATGATGGACGAATTAGTGGATTTGGATGAAGAAAGGCTTAGAGCCTTAGAGTTATTAAGGAGAAAAAAGAAAAGGGTCAAAGAATCCTACAACAAAAAGGTTAAGTCTAAATCTTTTTTATGTGAGGATTTAGTTTGGAAAGTGATTTTGCCTATGGATCAAAAAGAAAAAACATTAGGCAAATGGTCTCCTAAATGGGAAGGTTCATTTGAAGTCATACAAGTATTCTCCAATGGGGCTTCTGAGGTTGAAGATGTTGCACCCCAAAATTTGACCAACCACTTATCGCAATTTGGCTCATGTTTCGACTCATTTCATTTTGCATTTGCATACCGCGTACATTGCATTTTTTCAGTCAGATTGACTTTATCGAGATTACAGCCCTCTGATCATGTTTCAGGCAGTTTCATACCATTTCGAATACGAGGATTTATTTTGAGAATTGGTGCTCGTCCCGATGTTTTCATCTCTCGCTGTTATTTTGAGGACATTTCGGTGTCCGATTTGTACCGTTTATTTCGCTATGTTCGCGTATCTGTTTTTTAATCGATTTAATCGGCTTCCTTGTATTTTTTAGATTTTCCCCTTTATTTTTTTAAATAGATATTAAATAGATTTTAAAAGCTTTAATAGATAATTCTTCTATAGATTTTAAATAGTTTTTTTATAGTTTTAATAGAATAATTGTTTTTTCTAGATTTGAATTAGATTTTAAATAAGTTTTAGATTAAATTTCTTTTTTTTAGGAATTACTTTAATCATTTTTAGATATTAATTAGCTTAATATAGTTTAAATCACTTTGCTAGATTAATTTCTTTTTAGAGTTAATTGGAGTTTAATGCCTTTTTAGAATTAATTCATAGAGATTAATCACTTTTTTAATTAGAATTAATTAGGATATTAGCTTTTAATTTTCAATTATTAGGAGTTAATTAGGTTCAGAGTTTAAGAGTTTTAATTAGGGTTAATAATCATTAGAATCTTAAGTGCATTATTAATTGAGTCTTAGTGTACTAATCCAGGTTTATTCAGAATTAATCCCTCTTCGGTGGGCCATGTGTCATTTGTGGGGGCCCAATCCAACTCGCCACTTGTCATGTATAAAAGCAGCCACGCGTGCATTCTCAGAGCTGACCACCTCACTTCAGCACTCACCACACACAGTCCACGTTTCACACTGGCTCCCACGTGTCTCCCTCTCCCTCCGCATGCACATGCCACCCGTCCTCACACGTGCTCGTCTCCTCTTCCCCCTTCCATGCACGGAGCCACGTGCCTCATCCTCCTTCACCGTTTCCCCTTTGCCGCCGGCCATGCAGCCGCCACTGGCCTCGCCGTAACCACCCGTAGGAGCCCGTAACTGTCGCCGGAAACTGCATTCCTTCACCAGAATCTTCCATCTTCATCAACTCTTCACCGGATTCAACAATCTTCATCCTAGAAACACTCATGAATCTTCATCTTCAACCTTAATCGATCCCAGAAATTCCCAGAAATTCAGCAAAACGCTCAAGAATTGCAAATCATCCAAGAACTGAGCTCCAGATTCATATGTGCTTTTCTAGATCTCCACCAGAAAGTTCAAGCTATTCATACGATCTTCATCGTCTGCATTTGTGTTTGTCTGTTCAAAATGTTTTTCCAGAAACGCATAATCAACGATGTTCATCCTTGTGCGTCATTCATCAAGAACATGTATCAATCTTCGCCAGAAATCTTCAACCAAGTTCATCGTTCTTCACCAGATCTTCCCTAAATCTTCAATGAGGATCGGTAGATTTCCAGCGAACTCAAGATCCGTGCATATGTCATCAGAAATCCTCAAAGATTGCATCGAATCGTCTTCTTCTTCGCGAAGATCGTTCAGATCTTCATCATCTCCAAGGATATTCATCAAGATCTGCAACGTGTTCATCAGAGCGCCATCAATGATCTTCAAACACCTCCTGTAGATCTTCGCTCAGATGCATCAGCAAGAACAATCATCAGCTTCATCTTGTTTAGTGTTGAGGTGGAAGATTTTGTTCGTTTATTTAGGTTTGTAGTCTTGCAGTTTGAGATGGTGAATGGTTTTGGCGTGAGGGAGGTTTGAGACGGAATGGTGAGAGCATCCGAGACGGAGAGAGGTGAGGATGAGTTTGAGAACGGCGGCGGTGAACAGTAAGGCTAAAGAAGAATAGTCTACGGTTTGCCAAACTGATGAAGGAGATGGAAGGCTTTGGTACTCAGCGTGGGATGTTGGGCCTAGGCCCAGTGATTCTTCAGTCCATACACCCCACGTTTCCTATTCACACACCCCGTCCCTCTTTTCCTTTTTTTGGCTGATGAAGTCTTGATGGGCTGAGGCCCAATTCACTCTTTTTTTCCTGAATGACACCCTACATGCCCCAAACGCACCCCCTGTTTTTTTGCTGGTTTTTGTTATTGTTTTTTATGGTTTTGGGCTGGGCCCAACAAAGATTTGCTGGACATACACCTCCAAATTACCAGCCCCCCCCCCCCCCCCACAGTTTTTTATTTTTGTTATTTTTCTGAATGTATTGTGGGCTGGGCCCTGTTTTTTCTGCTTTACCCCCAGTTTGCAGGTTGTACCCCCCTCCCCTTTTATTTTTAATTTCTCTCTTGTATTGGACATGTGTTTGTAATAAGTGTAGATTTTATTTTCCTATTTTCTTTTAGGGATCATTTTCATAGTTAGAATATTATGCATAGCTTTTAATATAGGATTTACATTCTATTATTTTTAGCATATTATAGGATCTATAGATGTTAATATAGAATTTTTATTCTAATTTTCTTTATAGAATATTATAAATTTAATATAGATTTTTTCTATTTTCTTTATAGAACGTTATAGCATTTTAGGATAGAATTTTCATGCTATACGCATCTCATTTTAATATCTCTTCAGAATATTTTCCTTTGGAATTTAATTGTCGTATTTTAGGAGTAGCATATTATTTCCATTTAGTGTTGGATTTCTCTCCTCATTTCTTTTCTATCCAATTTTACCTCCGGTTTTATTTTTGGCTGGCCGTGTGACATGATTCAATTGGAGAATGATGTTCGATATCATTTCTCTATCTTGTCTTTGACACAAATATCAATACGCTACCTCTGAGAGTTCAATTTCTCGTATAAGTCAAACCATGACGGTCTAAGCATTACATTGGTACTAATTCGAGCGTCCTCATCAAGGATCCAGAGAGGAGAAGATTGGAATGGAGCTTGCGCACATGTCAGGAGCCAACAGCGCTGCTTTGTTCAACATCATCTTATTCCAGTCTTCATGCAATCGTCGAGTGTTGTGCGATGTAGCATTGTATACGTAGGAAATAACAATCGAGCGGTCTCCCCTCGATCGTTTAGGGTGTTTAGTATATGTCCCTTGGGTAATATACGACGCACTCGCTCCTACGTATTAGGTTCTTGCGTGTGTGTCCCGAGTTCCTTCCCGTTTAGGCGTAAGCCTGTGTCCTCTTTGTTCTCGCCCCCGTGCAATCGAAACTCCCTTTTCTCTCGCGTCCAGGAGATCGAGACCCCTTCTCTTGCCCCTGTGCAATCGAGATTCGTTTTCCCGTCGAACTACGTTTGCACTGATCTCTCGTGCCAGACGAGAGTACGTAGGCATAGGATTCGATATCCTAGCGAGCTCCCTTTTCCTCCCTCCCGTTTCCCTTTTTCCCTGTTTTGCTGTGGTTAGCTGAACTACAACTGCTCTGATTTCTCGTACCAGACGAGAAAATGTAGGCATAGGATGCGATATCCTAGCGAGCACACTAACGACTAATTTCTCTGTTCTCTCGCTACCGTGCGATCGAGACTTTCCCGCTGACGACTGATGTTCCCTTTCTCTTTCCCGAGCGCAATCGAGACCAGACCGTAGTTCTAGGTCCCGTACGCCTTCCATACCTTTAAACCACGACATACTACGTCCGTTCTACCGCAAACAGGTAATGCCTAAATCTCCAACGAGCGAGCAGCATCCACCTAACTGATAGAATATGTACGCTAGTACCGTCAATCCTTTCTCTCACCCCCGTGTGATCGAGAATACCCTGTCTAGCCGTAGTTAGCCCGAACTACGTAAGCTCTAATCTTTCACGCCGTGTGGAAGTACGTAGGCACAAGACGCGACGTCTTGGCAAGCAATATCCCCTGTAGTTTCCCAAACTACGTTGACTCTGACTTTCCCATTGCACAAGGGAATACGTAGGCATAGAGTGCGATGCTCTATCGAGTCAGTTTCTTTCCGTTTAGATTTAGAAGTCGTAGATAGATTATTTTTTCAGCCTTAGACAAACCAGCAAGCATGGATCCCATCGAGTACAATGGACGTAAGGGGTGCTAATACCTTCCCCTTGCGTAACCGACTCCCGAACCCAGACATGGTTGCGATGACCTTGTCTTATACCTTTTTGTCAGGTTTTTCCGATCGTTTCCTTTCCCGTCCTGAGGAATAAATAACGAAAGGTGGCGACTCTTCTGTTTTGCTGGCACCTTATTTTCGCAGTAGCGACAGCTGGCGACTCTGCTGGGGACTCTAGTTCTCTAAGCGAGTCTTATCTTGGATTCTCTTTCTAGCTGCCTGGGCAATCCCCAGCAGCTGGCGACTCTGTTGGGGACTATGATAGTTTCCTGGGGATCCAACTTCCCTTATGCAAGTCAATCAGGGGATCCAACATCCCCTGAGAGAGTCAATCCTAGCACTTGTTTGCTTGTCTTTGGGTGTTTATTTTTGTGTTGTATGTTGTATATTACTGTTGTATTTACACTTTCCGTACTCTTATTTTTATCTGTTGATATTGTGCTGTTGTGGGAGGGGCTCTGATGAGTGGTGAGCCAAAACCCAGGCTTGAGAGCATATACCTAGCATTAAAGTGGAGATTAGTGACGGACCTGTATGCTTAGCATGCACCAGTCCCCATGAAATCCACACTTAGACGAGATCCTCTTTGATGACTTCTCTTCTGGCCCTTAGGGCTCGACGTGAGGTTGGATCTGAGGGTTGTCGACTCTGGGGACCGATCATTTGGGATTCAGCTAAGTGAGGCCACTTCAAGAGATGATGATGCCACACCTTCTGGGTATCGTATCATCGTTCCTGAAAGTCTTTGACGCTGATGA
This sequence comes from Lathyrus sativus, assembly GCA_963859935.3. Lineage (NCBI taxonomy): Eukaryota > Viridiplantae > Streptophyta > Magnoliopsida > Fabales > Fabaceae > Lathyrus > Lathyrus sativus. The sequence continues at coordinate 402,508,185 of OZ012741.1, read as the reverse complement.
CCGCATAGGATGCCGAACTTGTGTAAGTTTAGGTCCACACCCGTGAGTGGGAGGGTTTTTGCAGGAAACTTGACTTCCAGCCTACCCGATATTATGGTTTTCTCTCGTCAGAGAAAACTTATTCCATCAGCAGTGCAACAGTAATCAGAGCTTTGTGGGGGCTGTGATCCTGTATTTGCTGCATCTTGCATTGCATTCGCATAATCATCTTTGCATCATATTGCATATCATTCTCTATCTAGTCAGAGCTCTTATCCAGCCTTTGTTTTGCTTCAAAGGGTGATTCTCCGGTGTTTGGTCTGAGCAAGGGTTGATTGTTAGAAGACGACCAAGGGGTTGAAGCAGATTTGAGCAGGATCAAGCAGTGAAGTCAGTTGAAAGTTGTTGGTAGTTATGTCAGAGAGAAACTTCCAGTTTGTTGACACCTTGTCAGGTTTCACTATTACGTCCAATCCTTTGTATGGTTCTATGCCTGATGAGGACATTCTGCAAGTGAACAACCTTACTGCAACTCGACTTGTACAGCCTTCTGTTGAAGACCGGGATCTACATGAGCAGTTTGTTATCCGAAGTGAACGCTCTCCTTCTATTGATACCTCAGACTATTAGGGTGTTGTTTTCCCTGTGCCAAATTCCCGAAGAGAGGTCCCGATAGAAAAGACTGAAGACCCATTAGCTCTCGTGTATGCTAAAAGGTTTCGTGCGTTGGATGAAAGATTCAAAGCCTTGGAAGTAAAAGATGCTGGTAACCCCAATGCTGCAGACATGTGTCTGGTTTCTGGCCTAGTGTTACCTCTGAAGTTCAGAGCGCCGAGGTTTGAAAAGTACAAAGGAGATAGTTGCCCGAAGCAACATTTGGTGATGTTCTGCCGGAGAATGACTTCGTTTATGCACAACGACAAGTTGATGATTCACTGCTTTCAAGACAGTCTGATTGGGGCAGCTCTGAGTTGGTATATGCAGTTAGAGGGTAATCAGATTCAATCATGGGTGGACTTAGACAATGCTTTTCTGAAGCAGTATGACTACAACCTAGACATGGCTCCTAGTTGCATGCGGCTGCAAGAATTGTCTCAAGAGAACAATGAACCTTTCAGGAAGTATGTTCAAAGATGGAGAGAATTTGCTGCTAGAGTGCAACCACCGCTTCTAGACCGAGAGTTAAAAGGCATGTTCGTAAACTCCTTGCAGAGTCCGTACTTTGAAAGAATGCTTGGAGTTGCACCAAATTTCTCTGAATTGGTAAGGGCAGGAGAGCGCATCGAGTATGGTGTAAAGACTGGAAGAATTCAGAATGTTTCGAGCAGTCAGGCTGGTGAAACCGAATCTCTCTGTAGCTTTCAAACTAAAGATGAAACTGTGGTCAATGCAGTCATGACAGATGTTGGGTATCCTCAAGACGAATCGGTGAAATCTGTTGGTTCTTCGTCTTCTCAGCGTTCGGTATCCTCTGTGTCTCATTATTCTGGACGGACGATTGTGCCTATGGCACCACATCGGGAACATTATGTCACTCCTCTTGCAAATCCACGAGCCCGTGGCCGAGGTTATCAGAATCAGTGTCAGAATCAGAACCGACCTCGTAACAACCTGGAACGAAGGAATGCTCCTTCTCACTGGTGCCTGTGCCGTATATCCAGATTCTGCCACATTTGATTCAGAATTCTTTTGTGGAACCTAAAGCTCTTAAACTCGTGCCAGAGCCTTACCCTCCGAGGTATAATCCCCATGCTCAGTGTGGATACCATGGTGGATCCCCAGGGCATTCAACTGAAGATTGCAAAGCTTTTCAGGCAAAAGTGCAACAGTTAATCGACAAAGGGTGCATTTCCTTTCCAAAAGGATTTTTGGTTGTGCACGACAACCTCTCAGCTGTCTGAGCTCGCAGATTCAGAGGGTTATTTCCAGAGGCCAGTGGTCCAGACAGGCAGACGTCCTCAGCGTTGGCAGTCCTCAGACTTTATATCGTTTACATTTGTAGTGTCCTTCCTGTTAGTTACTACTTGCTGTTAAACATTGTTTGTTTTGAATGGTAATATTGATAAAGTGACTATGCATTTTTCTGAATTAATCATGTCGTTGTCACTCATTTATTGCATTGCACTGATACTTGCATTTTTTACTCCACTTTATCACTATGATTAGTAAAGATTGGAGGGAGGATGACGAGAATGAATACACATAACCGAGGATCGTATGCTTTCGGATAAAACCCTGCCTATGATGTACAGGCATTGTTTCAAATCCCCTAAACACTGGAGATATAAGGAGTTAGTTCCTAGTTAACCACTTCGAGTCGAGAAGTAGGAGTTTCTTTCGGACTTTTAAACCCTCTCATCTTAACCCGGGGCAGGGTAGCTGTCAGTTAGCTTGACCGAGCGTTCAAGTCTTATAGAGGAGTGTTGCCATTCGAGGACCAATCACAGTTTATTCCTCTTAAGAGGTCGTACCTCGTCAACCGCAATGGTTAAACCTCACCAATCAGGAGTGAGACGGTTATAACCCTTTCGGAGAAAGCAAGACAACCAGTGTCACACGACTTGTTCCAAGCAAAAAAAAAAGAAGAAAAAGAAAAAAGAAAGCCCGCTAAGTAAAAAAAAGAAAAGAAAAGCTGGAAAGCAAGTACTTAGGCAAAAATCAGGGCATCCCGCTGGACTTTAAAAGAAATCGAAAAGAACTCAAAAGAGTCAGTCCAGGAAAAAATTAGGGAATCAAAAAAATAAAATGAAAGGATCTCAACAGAAAAATCCTCAAACAAGGACAAAGTCGTGTGGATACAGACGCCGAAAACGAAAGAGGAGTAATTGTCACTCCGAAAACCTTGTAAGTTCCTTAACCATTGTTCCTAACATTCCTCGAAGAGGCGAGCGCCCGTGCCAGGTTGACTGAACATTAGGATGGGAGATCATCACGTAGAAGGGGTGGGTACGAATCATGACTTGAGCCTAATATCCCTTGTTTCACGAACCGTGAACCCGGCCACGATATAACCCTTAAAAGACCTAATTGAGGCAGGGTTTATTCTAAAAGTGCATTACGATAAGGTTGAGTAACCTGACTCCTACATGATTTTCTAATCATATCCTTGTTGTATTTTTCACTGATCAAATCAGCACTACGTTTGAACTCTTTGGTTCATTCGTCAGTCACTATCATGGCACGTAAATGAGTGACAACATTTTTTTTTATCAAAATCTGCATGAACACTGCATTAAAATTACCATTCGTGAATAGACAATTTTAATTGCAGGTCAGTAGTTGATATGAAGGAATTCCAACAGGGAATAGTCAGTCAGGACTGAATCGTTAGCAGTCTGGATCAGAATGGTATACTATGAAGCCCTGTGAATCTGGGGCATTAACTTCCAGTGAGTTTGGAATCAGTCAGTCTGAGGACAAGTCCCCAAGGATCGGGTGATTATGGGACAGTATTTTCGAGAAGCAGTTGATCAGAAGTGGATCTTCTCGAGACCTAATCAGGGGCAATCCCCCAGAGTTTCTGTGATTTGAGGGCAGATCCCTCCAGGGTTCAATCAGGGCAGGTTAAGTCGCTCAACGCTCGTTCAGGGGCAAGCTACTTCAGAAGTATATTGAAACCAACAATGCTGAGAGTTGGTTAGTCGAGGATGAATCCTTTCGTGGTACAGATGTCGGGGCAAGCCATCTCGAGGTCGCCTCGCGGCGAGATGCTTTCTGTTCAGAACGAATTTTCCCAAGAGTCGGATTGGGGCAAGTTGAATTGCGCTGAGGCAAGTTGTTCAAGCGAGTTTGTTTTCACCCCAGCAAGAGTTGAGTGTCGGGGAATCGTGTCATTACCCTACCAGATAACCTGAACCTTCTGAAAAGGCCTCGCTGTTATTGGATTATTATCCTACAGCCTAAACTTGTTACTTACCGTGTAAGCAAAGTCATTTCCAAAGCCCAGTTCTCGCCTGGCAAACCTCCAAAGTCCAGTTCTCACCTGACAAACCTCCAAAGCCCAGTTCTCGCCTGGCAAACCTCCAAAGCCCAGTTCTCGCCTGGCAAGCCTCCAAAGCCCAGTCCTCGTCTGGCAAACCTGTAACCAGTTCTCGCCTGGTCCACCTTTTTTAGAATACCAGTTCCCATCTGGTCGCCTTTTCCTCGATCCACTGTTTAACCAGTTCTCGTCTGGCTAACGCAGTTTTAAAGCCCAGTTCTCGTCTGGTAAACCAGAAATTAGTTCCCGTCTGATATCCAAAACCTAGAAGTCAGTTCTCGTCTAACAACTTAAACCCTTTTGCCACCAGTTCTCGTCTGGTAGTCTACCCTCGAATGCTAGTTCTCGTCTAGTATGCTCCCTTCAAATCCACTTTTGTTGGTAACCAAAAATAAAGCCCTACCACCATGAACCTATCCTAGAAAAAGCCTAATTGTACCTGGCCCGATATTCCCGGTGACATGTGCTATCACGTTCCCTGACACGAGGCTCGAATGGTCTCAGTTCTCCATGATTGGTGTTCTAAATTCCCTTAGGGGGTGATGTTGTTAAATCAGTAAATTTTCTTCAGCAAAGATGTACAGTTAAGATTGACTCTCCTAAGCTGTTTGAGATTGCAGCAAGTTGAGATTACACTTGTACTTTACCAGAGTAGGGTCAAGATTATCCTCAGCAGGGCGAGATTGATGTCCCCGACAGAGTGTAGCCATCCCCGATAGATTGATTGTACATTCACAACGGTTTAGGATCGAAGTTCTCCCTGACAAGCGGATTTGGGTTTATTTCCCCAGCACTGGGTCAAGGTGCAGTTTCTCATAGGAGACTATTCACAAGTCTTCAGCCCTCAATAGCGCAGACTGAAGTCTCTAGCGGAATTGAAAGTCCCCCACAGAGTTGTACTCTCCCCGGCAGGTAGGAGTGATTCCATCGTCTGGTTGCCCTCCTCAGCCGAGTTTGTAGTTCCCCAAGAGATTCGAGTCCTTGGAAGCCGTTGAGGCCATGATTGGTTTTCCCCAGTAGAGTGTTGAATAGCTGAGGATGTTTTTCCCCATCGGAGTCGTCATCTCCCAGAAAGTTTTGTCGCGAAGGCTGTGTAGTTTATTTCTGCGACTGATATCGTTTCCTCAACAGTTTGTGGTTTGAATACCTGGTTGAGCGAGTCCAAGTTCTCGGAGAGCTTTATTCCCCTGCAGCAGTCAACTGAAGATCATTTCCCCAGGAGGAGTCCAATTGAGATTGGTGTGACTTCTTCTCGGCAGGATGATTCCTCCTCTCCACCAGAGTGGTTCTTTCTCCTTGAAAGGAGGATTCTCCCTTCAACATTTATTTTGCTGATGGGGTCATAGCATTATGCATGATTGCATAACATTTACCCTAAAAATGCGTAGCATTTCCACCGTGTGGAGTATTACGCCATTGTCAAAGCATATGCATATGAAACATGAGCTAGGTCGTTACCGTTCTTGTTTTGCAGGTGTTCCTTCGCAGAATGGTTTGCTCAAGGTGATTCTTGAATTCTCCAGTGAAGGTGTTTGCTTAAGATGATTCTTAAAATCCCCGGTGAAGTCGCCAGAGAGGGTTGCGGAAGTTGATGCTTAGAGTCCCTGATAGAGTGTTTGCTCAGGATGATTCCTAAAATCTCCGGCAGAGTTATTGGTTCAGAATGATTCTTGAAGTCCCCAGCGGAGTTGATTATTCAAGATGATTCTTGATTCCTTCAACAGAGTTTATTTGTCCAAAATGATTTCTGAATCACCTGAAGCAGAGTTACTTGATAGTTCTCCAGAATCCCTAGCGGAGATGTGTCATCCCCAGCAGGTTTTTAACAGAAAGTTGAAATTTCCCTTATTGACTTACTGATGAAGTCCGACAAAGATGTTGTCGACGTGCCTAGCGACACGATGAGTCCATAGGCGACGATAAGGAACTCTTCTGCAGTGGCGTGGAATGCCCGACGGTAGAATCAACCATCATTCACCAGTTACCGAATGATCGGTGATCCCTTATTGACTTACTGATGAAGTCCGACAAAGATGTTGTCGACGTGCCTAGCAACACGATGAGTCCATAGGCGACGATAAGGAATTCTTCTGCAGTGGCGCAGAATGCCCGACGGTATAATCAACCATCATTCACTAGTTATCGAATAACCGGTGATCCCTTATTGACTTAATGATGAAGTCCGACAAAGATGTTGTCGACGTTCCTAGCGATATGATGAGTCCATAGGCGACGATAAGGAATTCTTCTGCTATGACCCAGAATGTCTGACGGCATGATCAACCATCCATTACCAGTTATCGTGTAACCGGTGACCCCTTGATGACTTGAGGACGAAGATCTACGGTAAAATCAGATGATCATCCTGACGGAGATTTGAGCTTTGACCCTTCACCAATTACCGTGTGACCAATTCCCCCAGCAGAGTTGCCGCACAACTATCATGTTCAGTTTTGAAGATGTTCCTACCAGTCAAAGTATCGTTTACCTGTGCGTGGTTGTCAGATCGCCAGTTACCGTGTAACCGGTGATCCCTCGATAATTCGAGGACACAATGATATCAGATGAATTAGAGAATCATCCTGCCCGAGGTTCAGATCAGTATTTCTCCAGCTAGTTGTCGTGCAACTGCTATTTCAGTTCCGAAAGATTTGTTCCCATCAGAGTACCGTGTACTTGTGCAGTTGGCAAATTTATGGGTTCTTTTTTTGTATTCAACCGTCTTCTACCTTTGAATGTTTGAAAGCCGCTCGCTTCTCAACCCTTCAGGTCCAAGCCGTTTGAATAGGGGCAGCTGTTGCACCCCAAAATTTGACCAACCACTTATCGCAATTTGGCTCATGTTTCGACTCATTTCATTTTGCATTTGCATACCGCGTACATTGCATTTTTTCAGTTAGATTGACTTTATCGGGATTACAGCCCTCTGATCACGTTTCAGGTAGTTTCATACCATTTCGAATACGAGGATTTATTTTGAGAATTGGTGCTCGTCCCGGTGTTTTCAGCTCTCGCTGTTATTTTGAGGACATTTCGGTGTCCGGTTTGTACCATTTATTTCGCTATGTTCGCGTATCTGTTTTCTAATCGATTTAATCGACTTCCTTGCATTTTTAAAATTTTCCCCTTTATTTTCTAGAATTTTTAAATGGATTTTAATGGATTTAATTGATTTTTATAGATATTAAATAGATTTTAATAGCTTTAATAGATAATTCTTCTATAGATTTTAAATAGTTTTTTTATAGTTTTAATAGAATAATTGTTTTTTCTAGATTTGAATTAGATTTTAAAATAAGTTTTAGATTTAATTTCTTTTTCTTAGGAATTACTTTAATCATTTTTAGATATTAATTAGCTTAATATAGTTTAAATCACTTTGCTAGATTAATTTCTTTTTAGAGTTAATTGGAGTTTAATGTCTTTTCAGAATTAATTCATATAGATTAATTAGATTTTAATCACTTTTTAAATTAGAATTAATTAGGATATTAGCATTTAATTTTCAATTAATTAGGAGTTAATTAGATTCAGAGTTTAAGAGTTTTAATTAGGGTTAATAATCATTAGAATCTTAAGTGCATTATTAATTGAGTCTTAGTGTACTAATCCAGGTTTATTCAGAATTAATCCCTCTTCGATGGGCCATGTGTCGTTTGTGGGGCCCAATCCAACTCGCCAATTCTCATGTATAAAAGCAGCCACGCGTGCATTCTCAGAGCTGACCACCTCACTTCAGCACTCACCATACACAGTCCACGTTTCACACTGGCTCCCACGTGTGTCCTTCTCCCTCCGCATGCACATTCCACTCGTCCTCATACGTGCTCGTCTCCTCTTCCCCCTTCCATGCACGGAGCCACGTGCCTCACCCTCCTTCACCGTTTCCCCATTGCCGCCGGCCATGCAGCCGCCGCAGGCCTCGCCGTAACCACCCGTAGGAGCCCTTAACCGTCGCCCGAAACTGCATTCCTTCACCGGAATCTTCCATCTTCATCAACTCTTCAACGGATTCAACAATCTTCATCCTAGAAACACTCATGAATCTTCATCTTCAACCTTAATTGATCCCAGAAATTCCCAGAAATTCAGCAAAACGCTCAAGAACTGCAAATCATCCAAGAACTGAGCTCCAGATTCATACGCGCTTTTCCAGATCTCCACCAGAAAGTTCAAGCTATTCATACGATCTTCATCGTCTGCATTTGTGTTCGTCCGTTCATCGTGTTTTTCCAGAAACGCATCATCAACGATGTTCATCCTTGTGCGTCATTCATCAAGAACATGTATCGATCTTCGCAAGAAATCTTCAACCAAGTTCATCGTTCTTCACCAGATCTTCCTCAATCTTCAATGAGGATCGGTAGATTTCCAGCGAACTCAAGATCCGTGCATATGTCATCAGAAATCCTCAAAGATTGCATCGAATCTTCTTCTACTTCGCGAAGATCGTTCAAATCTTCATCATCTCCAAGGATATTCGTCAAGATCTGCAACGTGTTCATCAGAGCACCATCAATGATCTTCAAACACTTCCTGTATGCATCGGCAAGAACAATCATCAGCTTCATCTTGTTTAGTGTTGAGGTGGAAGATTTTGTTCATTTATTTAGGTTTGTAGTCTTGCAGTTTGAGATGGTGAATGGTTTTGGCGTGAGGGAGGTTTGAGACGGAACGGTGAGAGCATCCGCGACGGAGAGAGGTGAGGATGAGTTTGAGAACGGCCGCGGTGAATAGTAAGGCTGAAGAAGAATAGTCTAGGGTTTGCCAAACTGATGAAGGAGATGGAAGGCTTTGGTACTCAGCATGGGATATTGGGCCTAGGCCCAATGATTCTTCAGTCCATACACCCCACGTTTCCTATTCACACCCCCCGTCCCTCTTTTCCTTTTTTTGGCTGATGAAGTCTTGATGGGTTGAGGCCCAATTCACTCTTTTTTTTCTGAATCACACCCTGCATGCCCCAAATGCACCCCCTGTTTTTTTTGCTGGTTTTTGTTGTTGTTTGTTATGGTATTGGGCTGGGCCCAACAAGGAATTGCTGGACATACACCTCCAAATTACCAGCGACCCCCCCCCCCCCCCCCCCCCCCGTTTTTTATTTTTGTTATTTTTCTGAATGTATTGTGGGTTGGGCCCTGTTTTTTCTGCTTTACCCCCAGTTTGCAGGTTGTACCCCCCTCCCCTTTTATTTTTAATTTCTCTCTTGTATTGGACATGTGTTTGTAATAAGTGTAGATTTTATTTTCCTATTTTCTTTTAGGGATCATTTTCATAGTTAGAATATTATGCATAGCTTTTAATATATGATTTATATTCTATTATTTTTAGCATATTATAGGATCTATAAATGTTAATATAGAATTTTTATTCTAGTTTTTTTTTATAGAATATTATAGATTTAATATAGATTTTTTCTATTTTCTTTATAGAACGTTATAGCATTTTAGGATAGAATTTTCATGCTATACGCATCTCATTTTAATATCTCTTCAGAATATTTTCCATTGCAATTTAATTGCCGTATTTTAGGAGTAGCATATTATTTCCATTTAGTGTTGGATTTCTCTCCTCATTTCTTTTCTATCCGATTTTACCTCCGATTTTATTTTTAGCTGGCCGTGTCACATGATTCAATTAGAGAATGATGTTCGATATCATTTCTCTATCTTGTCTTTGACACGGATATCAATACGCCACCTCTGAGAGTTCGATTTCTCGTATAAGTCGAACCATGACGGTCTAAGCGTTACGTTGGTACTAATTCGAGCGTCCTCATCAAGGATCCAAAGAGGAGAAGATTGGAATGGAGCTTGCGCACATGTCAGGAGCCAACGGAGCTGTTTCGTTCAACATCATCTTATTCAAGTCTTCATACAACCGTCGAGTGTTGTGCGCTGTAGCGTTGTATACGTAGGAAATAACAATCGAGCGGTCTCCCCTCGATCGTTTAGGGTGTTTAGTATATGCCCCTTGGGTAATATACGACGCACTCGCTCCTACGTATTAGGTTCTTGCGTGTGTGTCCCGAGTTCCTTCCCGTTTAGGCGTAAGCCTGCGTCCTCTTTGTTCTCGCCCTCGTACGATCGAAAATCCCTTTTCTCTCGCATCCAGGCGATTGAGACCCCTTCTCTTGCCCCTCTGCAATTGAGACTCGTTTTCCCGTCGAACTACGTTTGCTCTGATCTCTCGTGCCAGACGAGAGTACGTAGGCATAGGATTCGATATCCTAGCGAGCTCCCTTTTCCTCCCTCCCGTTTCCCTTTTTCCCTGTTTTGTTGTAGTTAGCTGAACTACAGCTGCTCTGATTTCTCGTACCAGACGAGAATATGTAGGCATAGGATGCGATATCCTAGTGAGTACAATATTGACTAATTTCTCTGTTCTCTCGCTGTCGTGCGATCGAGACTTTCCCGCTGACGAATGATGTGCCCTTTCTCTTTCCCGAGCGCAATCGAGACCAGACCGTAGTTCTAGGTCTCGTAGGTCCTCCATACCTTTAAACCACGACATACTACGTCCGTTCTACTGCAAACAGGTAACTCCTAAGTCTCCAACGAGCGAGCAACATACACCTAACTGCTAGAATGTGTACGCTAGTACCGTCAATCCTTTCTCTCACCCCCGTGTGATCGAGAATACCCTATCTAGCCGTAGTTAGCCCGAACTACGTAAGCTTTAATCTTTCACGTCGTGTGGAAGTACGTAGGCACAAGACGCGACGTCTTGGCGAGCAATATCCCCTGTAGTTTCCCAAACTACGTTGACTCTGACTTTCCCATTGCACAAGGGAATACGTAGGCATAGAGTGCGATGCTCTATCGAGTCAGTTTCTTTCCGTTTAGATTTAGAAGCCGTAGATAGATTATTTTTTCACCCTTAGACAAACCAGCAAGCATGGATCCCATCGAGTATAATGGACGTAAGGGGTGCTAATACCTTCCCCTTGTGTAACCGACTCCCGAACCCAGACATGGTTGCAATGACCTTGTCGTATACCTTTTCGTCAGGTTTTTCCGATCGTTTCCTTTCCCGTCCTGAAGGATAAATAACGAAAGGTGGCGACTCTTCTGTTTTGCCGGCACCTTATTTTCGCAGTAGCGACATAAGAGTTAGACAAAGATAAAAGAATCTAGAAAGTAAATGGCAAATATTTGAAAAAATATAGGCCTATCTTGCAAGAGGTTCATATCAAAGCATAAGTTTTATTTAAAGGCATGAAAGCCAAAATAGGCAAAATAAGGCTAACATGGCATACAAAGTAAAGAATAATCAACACAAAAATCTATAAATCAAGCAAATATTATTCATAATCTCTCCAATTAATGGACTTGAGGAAATCCATGTAATCTGCATCAGCGTCATCATCAGAGTTGTTGGTGTTGGAACACCCTTTCTTAGGGATTTTCATCTTGGTTTCGCTCTTCTTTGCATGATAAGTTACTCCAGTGGAGGCTTCAGTTTCTTTGTTTCCTTAGCCTTCTTTGTTACCTCAGGCTTCTTTGCCTCTTCAACTTTTTCCTTGAATGTTGATTTTTCTGAAGGGTTACTTATGCTTGCTTCTATGGATGCAAGACATGGTTCTTAAGAAAGAGATTTTATAGAGGCGAAACTTGGTTTGGATTGGCCTGTCAAATGGTGGAGACACGTGGATTGGTCTTGGGAGTATGCCTAAGGGATACTCTATAAATATTATTTTAAAGCTAGAAGCTTATGCCGTTGGAGCATTAAGTAAAGCTGACAATTTTATGTTTTCCAAAAAAGAGGCAGAATGCCTTAATTGCAAAGTTGACTCAAATTTGAGGCCATAGATAAAACACCTCATAATATGCGCCATAGAATTGTGGGTCGAAAGAATTAATAGTGAAGTGCAAATGATTAATTAAATGCTAGAGGCATGAGATTGTCATTACATAAAGGCCTTAAAAAGGCCCAGAAACAAATGATAGTTAAACAACATTACAAACAAAGGTCATGAGGACATTAGAAAGGAAGTTTCAATTTCAACTGAGCAAAGGTATCCATATGATGCTTGAGGCGAGCCTCACACAAAGATTCGTCAAGCCTAGCTGCTGCAAGTTCTCTTTCGAATCTCTGAGTTGCATCAATAAGGTTTATGGAACTCTTTAGCTCTTTGGCTGTTTCATTGTCGTCAAAATTTTGTAACTCAAGGTTGCGTTTTTCAGCGTTGGAAATTTTGGTTTGTAGCTCCTTGAGTTGTTGCTTCCAAGCCTCGATGTCCTTCTGGTTGGAGACTATTTCTTCTTCTCTTTGCTTTTGAGCAACCTCCAAATTTTCAACTTTGACCTGTGATTCTTGTGCACCACACCAAGCTGCGCTCTCATGAGTTGTTGTATCTATGATGGTCTTCTAGATGGATGGGAGCAGTTTTATCTCTGCAGACATTTCGTTCACCACGACAGTCAATTCAATCAGAAAACCAGAAATTGTTGGATTAAGAGTTATGAGATCAAGTTTCTGAAGGTTGTCCTTCAGAAAGAGATGTGCAGTTGGGTCTGAGGCCAAGATTTTTGGAATATGTCCCCTGAAGAATTTCTTTTTGATGGTCTTGAGAATTGGGCTCACAAAGTCATCTGGCGCTGGATGACGAGAAAGAGTCGAAGAACCAGAAGAAGAACCATACTTCTGCCCAAGGATCATTTTTGTATATTCCCGAGGGTTCGACCACTTGAGTGTCGCTAATGGATCTTCAGGAGTTAGAATGGGAGCCAAAGTTTTCTCAACCACAGGCAAAGAAGTTTGGTGAAGTTCAGTCCCTTCCTGGTTTTCTTCTTCTTCTTCTTCTTCTTCTTCTTCTTCTTCTTCCTTGTCTTCTTCCTCTTCTTCTTCTGCTTCTTCCTTTTCATCTTCCTCTTTTTCTTTTTCTTCTTCATTTTCAACTACCTGACCTTCGCCATTGGTTTATTGATTGTTATCTTGGTCATTAGCTGTCTCAGGGTGTAGTTCACTTGTTTCCTCGTGAATAGCTTGACTAAGATTATCATTATGTGGTTGATCTTTAGGACCACTTTCCTTTTCAACAAAATTCTTCAGTATCCATGGCTTCGACTTGATTGAGAGGTGGTGGGATTGAAGCTTCATCATCCCCAGGATTGGAACCATCAGCCTGAGCATGTTAGGTGGTGGTTTGAACAGGGGGAGGTATGTTTTCTATAGCAGGAGGAATAGGTTGATTAACCTCACTCAAACCAGAGCCAATATCAGAAGCGGGATGATAAGTTGGCTCACCATGGCTATTGAGGAGTGTGGTGGCTATTTCACCCTAAAATTTGACCAACATTTATTTACCCATCAAGTGTTTGAAGGTTGATACCTTCATCAGAAAGTTCAAGAGATCCTCAGAGAAATTGGTTGAAACCAAGGTTGTGTGTCTCATAACTTGAGAGTTGTGGGTGCTCCTCAGATGATTCTGAGACTTTGAGAATGAACTTGAAGCTTTGAGAAAGCCTATGAGGTGTCTTGAAAGCCATCATGAAGCCCAAAGATGTCATTATGCAAGAATTCAGAAGATTCAACCATGAATGGTAGAATTAGGGTTTTGACTGGGTCAACCCTAGGTCAACTGATGATTTGGAGAGGGTTGAGACCTAATCCAAGGGCCATGTGATCATGGAATGATGTATTGAGATACTATAAGGATGAATCCTAGACCAATTCATCATGATTGAGGAGTTTGAGAAATTTTAAGCTAGGGTTTCTAAGGATGGACAGTATAAAATCCCCTACTTTGATCCCTATCTTCCAGGCAGTTTTAGCTCAAGATGTGATTGTCATCTCATCTTCCCCACAACATGAATGTTGTAGAGCTTGTTCTTAGATTTGATTTGAGTGTTAGAAGTCCTTGATAGGATTTGCAGAGCTCGAGTTATGGTTTTGACAAATTACAGGTCATCTGAGGTATGTGAATCTGGGTCCTTGAAAGTCACCCAACTTGCAGACAACTTTTTCCCTAGTAGGATGATTCCTATGATCTCTTGGTCAACATGAATGTTTAAGAGCATCTTTTTAGCTTTCTATAGAGTACTAGAAGTCCTTGACAGGATTTATAGAACTCAACTTATGGCTTTGACAAGCCAAGGGCATTTTGGTCATTTGGAAGTTATAGGTCATTTCAAGCATATGGCCATATCTCCTACTTCCAAGCTTCAAATGGAAAACCCTTCAACATCAAAGTTGCTTAGAATGATGTTTTAAGGCTAGTAGGGTGGTCATGAGATGTTGGAAAGGCTCATAGCAAAAAGTGATAAAAATGGCCTAAAAATGAGGCATAAGTTAATTCAAGTGAAATGGAAAATCACAAAATCCAAGCTATAAACCCTAACCATGTCATATGATAGGTCATTTTGACTCCAAAGGACATTTTAAGAACAATGGTTCAGCCACAATTTTGATTTGAGGCTTAAAGTTTGGGGTTGCTTTGTAATTTGGTTGCTTGCATAATGGGGTACCAAGTCAAAACAAGGAAAAGCATAATGAATAAGGGAAATATGCATTGTGTATTGTCCTAATTCTCATGTAAGGAGAAAATGAAGATAATTACTCAAGTTATAGGGATTTTGTCATGATATATCACATGGTGAGAATGGAAATGCAAAGTATCATTTCATGAAAGTTCAAGTTTCTACTAGATTGATCTAGATGGTTCTAGACCTTTCCAAATCAGTCTATATATTGAATATGAATTGCATTGATTCAAGGTTGGTGATTGTTGATGTTAATGGTGGTAGAGAAAAGAGATTGAACCAAAATTCTCCATTTTGCAAATTGTATTGAAACTTCATTTTTCTCTTCATTACCCTTCCATTTTCTTCCACAAATCATCACTACAAACCTCCCTGAATGTGTTCATGCTAGAGTGAGGTTCCATTGTTGATGAATTGAAGGAGTTCCAAGTGAAGTTGCAAAGGAGCAAAAGGCATGGGATCTTGAGATACAAGCCATTTCCATCAAATCTTGTGCAAGCAGAGTATTGTTCATCACCTGAGGACTATCCTTGAAGATCTACAAGGCCTGATTCGAAGCTTTTCAACACCTACCATTGCAAGAGTCAAGGTAAGCAAAATCACTCCCACACTCTAATTTAGGCATGGCTAGGGTTAGTTCTTGTTGTGAAACCATTAGAGACCATTAGGTGATTCATTTGGATGAGTTTAAGATCAATTAGTGAGGTTTCATTAATGGAGGTTGATTCTTGATGGAGTTAGAATGATTGATTTAAGGGGTTATAATGCACGATTTTTGGTTGGTTTTAATCAGCATGGCATAAGGATTAATTATATATAAAGATTGTTGAGTTTTGTGATGGTTGAAAACTGAAGAAAATTTGGATTCATGGAGTTGTACTGTTCGGTTTGCACGATGTAGTTTGTTTCAATGGAATCCAATGGCATGGTTGTGTTCTACGTAAAATTCTAGTCAAGTTTGGTTTTTGGATCATGCAATTTGGTGGAGTATTTAGGTCACACGAAGAAGATGAAGTCTCATGCATGGGAGTGTTTTTTCATGGAGTTCTAAAACCCTAGATGGACCAAGGAAGAAGACACAATCTGGACCGTTGATGCACGTGTGGACCGGTTGACTGGGAAGATCATCCAATGGCTGAGATTCGAACGCGTGAATGGGAGGGAGGCTGCAGCGTCAAAATGTTGTGTTTAACTTACTACACCAGCGTGGGCTTCATCAAACATTGTTTTCCACACCCCACGTACCAAGGCCCAATTGTTTTTAACTGAAATTCATTGCTGTATGCACCGTTATTTTTGTCTTTTTCTTCTGTTTTTTATTTGTTTTTCTGATTACCATTGGGCTGGGGCGCGCCTTGCTCTTGGCACCCCCAGTATGGGCCCAGTTCATGATAACAACTTAATATCATTACTTCTTGCACCCCTCATCCATTTTCATATTATAATTTTCTCCAAATTTCTTTAAACTTCAAAAATTCATAACAAAATAAAAAATGAATATTTTTTAATGAAACTTTTTTTCCCATTTTACATTTTTTGTCTAGAAAAATATAAAACCATAAAATAGCCATTTTATTTCATTTTTATATTTTTTTCACATTTATACTTTTAATTGCTTTCTTAATTCTTTTAGTTGATGCATGATTTTGTAGATTTTAATTAGAGTGGTTCCCGTAGGATTTTTAATTCAATCTTTTTAGGATAATTAGATGAATGGTTTAGGTTCCCCCTGAATTAATTTCATAATTTTGTGATAATTTTTAGGGTAGTTTTGATTAGGTAGTTCTAGGTAGTATAGAATTTGATTAAAACTTTAATATAGGTCAATAACAATTTTAGATTTAGGGTTTTGTAGGGCAATTTAGTCTATGGGGAATATATGGGACTTAAGGGTAGTTATGTAGGGTCCCCTAGCGTTTATATTAGGAATTAATATGATAATATACTATTTTTGGTTGATTTTTGAATTGAATGATTGCTTGTGTGGCCTTTAGGGCAAGTTTTGATTAGTTTGCTTTGCTTTGGAGTCTCCCTTTGGTTTGAGGAGCTTGGCATCTCATTGTGGAGCATGGTGGAGCATACTAGAAGGTTGGAAGAGGATTGGAGGAGCTTGAGGAGCTTGTTCTTCTTCTTTTTGTTCTGTTTTAGGGTTAGGATTAGGGAGAGCTTAGATATAGATGATTTCTTTCTCAAACATGGATAGTATTCTTCACATCCATTCCTCCCTGTGATTCAAAGTCCTTCTAGGGTATACACCTCTCTCCTTTGGAGGGATTAGTGCTATACCTAGGAGGTAGAACTTTTGAGGTAACCCTTCATTTGATATTGAACCCTTATAGGTCACCTTTGGTGATCAAATAAGCAGTTCAATATCCCCCAGCTTATCTAGTAGTGATTCTCTCTGATTTGATTTGTCTTGAGAGCTGTCAGAGCCTGAGCATGAAGGTGAAGACTTCATTGAAGATTGTTGAAGAGGATGAATCCTTGAAGACTGCCATTCCAGCTGAAGCTTGAAGAGCATGAAGATCAAGTTAATACTTGAAGATCCCTGAAGATTAGGTAAAGCCTGAAGGTGGAGCTGATCAAAGAAGCTGAAGCTTAAGGGAGAAGATGAGTTGATACTCATGTTGTAGGGTTGAAACCTGGAAAGCAGTTGATGATCGGAGTTTGAAGACTGAGGTGCTGCTGGAGGAGCTGAAGCTTTCTTCTGTTTTCTTTTCTGTATTGTGTGTTTTGTTTGATTTGTCTGTTGCATTAGAATAAGTTCATCTAGAATAAGTAGAATCTAGGAGCATGATTGCATTAGAGGTTGAGTTGCTCCCTCTGCTTGTATTGTTATTGCGTGGATTTGCTTGCGGGTATTCGGTAGAGCCCAACTCCCTTGCCCATGTGGTTTGTTTGCCTGATGGCACTTTCATTTCTCTTATCTTTATGATTGCAGTTTACTGTTTATTGCTTGATAGCATATTGTTTATTTTTCAGTGTGATTACTGTTATTTCATGACTGGCTTGAGGTTGAGACGAGCTTGTGGAGGCTGAAGCCCCACACACATTTCCTCCCTCACTTGCATTGCATGCATTTTACTGTTAAGCTGATGCTTTGTCTGTTTTGGTGTATCATTGACATGATCCCTTAGGACTCTCATTTCCTTTGATAAGGATTTGATGATAGACTTTTAGGTTGAAACCTATGCATGACAACATCTAGGAGTTCCCTGTTCAAACCTCAACCATAGGATGAATCCATGGCTTGATAACAGTAGGACTTGATAGTCTCCCTCCTAGTTGGGCCTGTTCTCTTCTCATCTCAAAACAGTTTAAGATACAGTAATCATGAATGATTTCTTTCGTACGTTACGAGCCTTAAGCTATCTGAGAAAGGATTGTGGGAAAGTTTCTTTTCCATAGTCTGGATGTTTAGTATGGTACCCTTTGGGTGACATGCGACGCATTCACTCTCAGGTCATAGTCTCTAGTGCGGTTGAAATCACAAACACAATAAAAAACACTTCTTTCAAAACAGGAAATAAACCGTAGTTTCCCGAACTACGTGAGCTCTGATCTCTCATGCCTGTTGAGAGTACGTAGGCACAAGATGACGAAGTCTTGGCGAGCTACCTTCCCCCATAACCCTTCGTAGGCCGAACTACGTTGACTCTGATTTCTCATTCTCTGATGAGAATACGTAGGCATAAAGTGCGACGCTTTGCCGAGTCATTTTTCTTTTCTTTTTCAGCCAGCCTCGATAGGTAGATAGAATAAAACCAACCCGTCCAAGTAAACCAACAAGCGAGGATCCCGTCGAGTACGACGGACGTGAGGGGTGCTAATACCTTCCCCTTGCGTAACCGACTCCCGAACCCAGACAATGGTTGCGATGACCTTGTCTTACCTTTTTTCGTCAGGTTTTTCCGATCGTTTCCTTTCCCACTCTGAGGGATAAATAACGAAAGGTGGCGACTCTTCTGTCATGCCGGCACCTTATTTTCGCGCAAGCGACAGTGGCGAAATTGCCGGAAGCTTGTTGAGGGTTAGGGATAACTGTATCAGCCTAACAACACAAGTGAAGAAAATGAGTCTAAGAAATTTGGATGAAAGATGTAAATGTAATGAAAAGATGGCGTGCATACCTGAGCAAGGGCAGCATCAGGACTTGAGTTGCCATTTTCATGGTCGCCAGGAGTTGTTTTTGAGGCCATCATGGAAGGTTGATTTTTCGACATCACTTGTAGTGGGTGTCTTTTCAAGAATTTTGGCCACCTTCAAGGGAGGTGGGCCAGCAGGTCCAGATGCTTTCATAGGTTTTCTTCTCTTTTTAGTGAGAATCTCCTTAGGAGATTCATCAACATCTGAAGCAAAGACAACTGGAACATCCTTTGTGCCTTTCTTGGAAGGTGTGGGAGGTTTTCGACTAGTCTAAAAAGAGAAAAAGGCAGTACAAATGTAAGAAAAGAGTCACATACTGAGAACATAGGCAATGGATGTGAAATATACCTGTTTTCCTTCTGGTTCCTTGCCACTTTGTGAAGCAGCAACTCTGGTTGAGGAGGTTTTCCTAGGCACAACTAGAAGATAGAAAATTATTACAAGTTAATAATTGAATGGTTAGTTACAAAACCATAAACTTATGGCTTCAAACCTTCATATATGTCAGATTCGACATGAACATCCTGAATTCTTATATGAAGGTGCCCTTTGAAACTGTCTAGTGTATGCTTAGTCGGAACCACTCGTCGGGCTTTTGGCTAAGACTGATGTCGAAGGAGTTTTAAATGCTCACCACAAACAACCCAATCTGGAAATGAAGGAGCAAATTCCACTCCAAAATTAGCGTTAGGCAGTCGAGGGAACTTTGGAGGAAAAAGTTCAAAAGCTACCTCATAACGTTTCTCACGAGGAACGTTTGAAGGGATTTTTAGTTGATCCAATTTTTGCAGAAATTTTCTCTTTAAAGTGACAGCAGCCTCATCAATGGTTCAACCAATACCATCTGGTTGATAGACAGTTTCAAAGTATTTTAGAAATCCTGGATTTCTTGGATATGAGTGAACTTGCTCTTCTTTGTCTTGTCCTGCACATCAAGAAAAGCTTGGTCAAGCAGTGAAGAAAAGGTAGCCACATCAAGAAAATGTTCATTATAGTGCTTCGACCACCAGTGGTGGAATGAGGGAGTGCATAAGAAAGAAGGCTCAAAAAACACAGGAGAAAGGACTCATTTCCTATCACTCCAGTCGTCGAATGTGGTGGCAACCCCTTCTTCGTTGAAGATGGCAGTGTGTAGGATGACTTGGCCCTTCTTTTCATATAAGCATTAGGAAAAGCTTTGGGCCAAACCAAACTGTCGAGAGACGAGGTTTGGTTGGTATGCAGTCAGTGCTGCCATACCTCTCCCCAAGTTTAACCTGTTGACAATGAATCAGGGAATTAAGAAGGCTTCCTAAATAGCAACAGACTCATTGTCAAGCTTTTTGTGGGGATTGCGAAATGGCCTTTTGAACCACACAGGGCTATATCTTTGTTCAGCAAAAGGTGCCATGCTTGGAGTGAACTCATAGCATTTGGCAAACATCATAATGTAACTGATGAAGGCCCCTTTAAGGGTTTCGCCATCATCGTTAAGAGTAAGCTTGACCAAACGGTTCCCTTCACTGCTCCTTCCTCTTATCTCAGTAGAAGCCTCATCAACTATCCCTTTTCTGGGAAGGCTAGATTCCAAGGTTGCATTAAGCCACAGTTGAAGTAGCCAAAGAGGACCACTCAAGTGTACAGAACTTTGAGTTCACTTAAGTAGACCCCTCTATTTTTGAGAATTTGGTTAGCAAGGGGCAACTACTTCTTGGCTACTTGTAAACATTTGGTGCAGAAAACGTATCTTGACAGCCATATAGTGAGAAACACAATGTGTTCTTCATCAGATACGTCTTCATGGTCTTGGTCGAAGTGGTGTTTGATGAAGAGGGTGTAGGTGAGTTTGGAGCTTGAAATGTTTATGGTATCTTCAGCATCCACGTTAGGGTTATAAGGGAGGCCATATGGGCGAAGCCCTATGATGGCAGCCAGGTCGAAGAATGTTGGTGTAACCACTACACATGGCAAATGGAAGGTATAGTAAGTACTGTCCCAGAAGTACAGAGACGCTGCCAGCAGGTTCAAGCAGTATGGGATGTTGGTCTTCGACAGCATAAGGAGATCATAGATACCTATAGATTTCCAGTGTTCAGCCTTAACTTTTTCCAATTTCTTCATCCAATGGTCAAAGTCCTTTAGGGGATTGATAGCTCTTACCAGCCTAGTACCATCAATGAGATAACTAAGGTTGATCTTAGGCAATGGGAGGTCTTCAGAAGCAGTTTTAGTGATTCCATGGAAACATTTTTGCCCTAACGACCTTGATTTACTATAGGAAGGAAGAAACTCACTCAGTTTTTCATCAAAAATTCCAACATTAGCCAGAGGACCAGATAATGCATATGGTTTATCAGAAACAATCAAAGGAATCGTTATCTGAGATTTATAGATGCTTCGTGCTTCTTCAGTGATGGGTTCTGGCATGCAGTGGCGGTTATCCATTATTTGGGGGCCAGGAACGTTTCTGAATGGTGGAATAGACTGCTTGAATTGAATGAATTTACCCTTTTGGGTTTTCTTCTCATGAAGATTTACTTGGGAGGATGCCATTGTTAAAAGAAATGAAAGGAAATGGTGCTTTCTAGGTTTCCTGAAGAAAACTTAAGGAAGAGAGACAAGGTGCTTAAGATTCTAAGAGTGTGAAAAGTTCACAAAATGGTGAAAAAGAGTATTTATAGGCGTTTGGGAATCCTAAAGGCCTTGAATTCACTGTTGAAGTTGTTCAGGTAGTGGGACGTGCATCTTTCTCTTGGGGAATGATGAGTGTTAGCAGTTATGGTCAGACTACAACACATATATCTACAAGAAAAAATGATGATGAATACGGCTGAAAAGACGTTTAAGGATTTGTCATGATGGCGTGACGTTATAAGCGTGGGTGAAAGAAATTGAACAGTTTATCCATTAAATGAGTAGTGGGTTGTTCTGTTAAGGCCATGCAATTTCATAGTCATATGCGTCGAAATGGTTATAAAAAATGACCTTCCTAGCAAGTTTGGCCAAAGGACATTTCTTGGGGGCAATTTGTTGGCTCCCATTTTCGACGCTAGCAAAATCAGAGTCATCTCAAGTCAAAATATTATTTTTAAGCATCAGAAAGCTTCGACACAGTTTTAGTGAAGCCTGAGTCGAAGAGAGGTTGTGAAAACCTCTGGAAAAATTGCTAAGTGTTGGAAATTCCTTCGACCGTGAGAATGCTAAAAGAAGTGCGCAGCAGTTACCACTAAGGCTGGAGGGAAATTCCTAATATTTGAATTTCAAAAGAGCAGTTGGTGAACGGGGAAACGATGGAAGTCAAGAAAAAGCGCCAAAAGACACATTTTGAAGCAACAACCGTCACTTAGTAGTTATTTTCTAGCATTATAAATAAGGGTTATTTCCATAGAATAAGGGTGTTCATTTTTCTTGTACAAGTTACTCCAAATGACTCAAAGTACCTGCGTGTAGAGAAACGAGTTTGAGAGAATGTACGTGATGTGACACCATTTCTTTTCATCAATGCAATTTATATATCTTTATCATTTATATGTTGTTGTTTATTCTGCACTTTATCTTGCATGTTCTCTTTTAAACTTTATCTTTCATGTTTAAATGCCTTTTCCTGAACTTTATCTTTCTTACTTACTTGTTCTTCCTTGAAACTTTATTTTTAATCTTTACTTTCAGTTGATTTTCTTATGCACTTTATTTTAACATGCTATTTAAAAGTCTTTTTAATTGCTTTCGATTGTTACTTTCCTACAGTTTTCTAAATATTTGTCTTCACACTTATTTTCATGCATTTTTATCAAGTTCAAACCTTTTACATTGTTGCTTTTACTTTCGAAGTCTTACACACATACTTTCTTGCACTTTTATCAAATTCAAGCCTCTACATCATTGCCTTATTTTCAAAGTTTTTTACATCTTGCCTTTTACGATCGACGCTTTAAGAATTGCACCCTTTATTTTACAGCCTTGTCAATTTCCAAGTTGTTTTTTACTTTACAAAGTTTTTATAGTCGAACGTGGAGTTCAATTTAGATTTTCTTTTAAACTTAGCACATGTTCTAGGATTTGTATGGTCGATCCTGCATGTTACTCAATTTCACCCAAAGTTGATAGACCAATGGTTGTTTACCAAATTTCACAGTAAACAGGGACCCATACTACGTGACCATCAATCTTAGTTGGCCAATGGTTTAGGGTTCTAAAAAGGTTCTTAGAATCATGGATTCCCAATAAAACATTGATCAAAACACACCCAGAGCTTGACGATTGTCATCATTCTCAAAGGAATCTACTCTAAGCGAGGTTCTCGTATCGAATATCACGAGATGAGCATCTTGGAAGCCCATACTACTCAACCTCTCCTATCTCAATTTTAACACTCTAGCCTCGGGTGTAGAGCCTTTCCCTCAAGTTTGCCACCAAAGTATTCAATCCAAACCATAATATTAAGAACCATATAAGGTGAGATACAATTGAATAAATAAGGGAAAGCGATAAGCAAGCAAATAAAAAGAAAACACCCAAACACGTGAAAAAACAACCTAGGTTAGGCTTGACTCGCTTAGGACTTCCCCAGTGAAGTCGCCAGCTGTCGCTACGCGAAAAATGACACATAGTCGCCACCAGATTTTGTTTATCCCATGGAGGGAAAGGGAAATAACAATAAAACCTACAAGAAAAGAGCATGGTCATCACAACCAATTTTTATGGTTCGGGAGTCGGTTATGTGAGGGGAAGGTATTAGCACCCCTCACATCCATCGTATTCGATGGGAACCTTTTAGGTTGTCTAGCTTGAATGGGTGTTTTTAATTTTAAAAGTTTGCTTGCTTAAAAGAAAAAAGGGGTTGGTTTTTATTATAGTGCTCGCTAAGGATTTGGGCCCTTGTGCCTACATATATTCACTTGTAAGAAGTGAAGAATCAGAGCATTCGTAGTTCACGAAACTATGGGAGAAAAATGGGAATTTTGGGTGGACAATGCTAACGTGTGCATTCTAGCAGTTAGGTGTATTGTGGCTCACTCGTGGAGTCTTATGCATTACCTGTTTGTAGTAGAACGGACGTAACATGTCCTTTTTGGGTGATGTGGAATGGAGGACTAAAGGTGGAAAAGAAAGAAGAGTTCTCACTAGGATTATTGCAATTCTATGCCTACGTATTCTCAACAGGTATGAGAAATCAGAGCAGGCGTAGTTCGGCCACTTGAGAAATGATTGTGTGTTGGTTGATTTTATACCTCGAAAAGGGTTTTTTGGATGATGCCCTAAGGCGAAAAAGAAGTTTGATGAGTTGATGTTATTTTTATGGTTTTGAAAGGAAGTTCTTGATTAGGATCACACTAAAGACTTTGGATAGGGATGAATATCTCGAATATCCAAGTTGAGCGCCTTGTATTCAAAATACTCGGAACGAGTGTAGGAGTGGTTCCATTCTCATTCCTTTTCCACCACTTTAAAGCTCGTGGCATGTAACCTTAATCGTATCTTTATTGTGTTTTGGATTTTTATGAGAAAATTACCACTCGATGTTGGATCAAGGATTTTATTGCTTGTTAAAAAATTTGAGGTGATGCGAACAAGGTTGATGGCGATGCATAAGGTAATCGACTTACAAGGTCAAAAATGGCTCGATAAGAATCGAGAGTTTATTTTAAAAGAAAAGTTTTCAGAAGCAAAAGTCGGGATGACATTATTAATATATACATACAATGAAATGTGAAACAATGTCAAGTTAGTTGGTTTGAGGACACAAGTTAAATTTCACAAAGTTTTTCCTTCAAATTATTAATTTAAACTAAGCATGGATATTTAATTAATTAATTTAAACTAAGCATGGATATCTAATTAATATTTTCACCTAACAGAATTTGAAACACCAAAAAAAAATCTTAAGGAAAACAAGAAAATAGAAAAAATAAAGCATAAAAGCAAAAAATACAAAAACAAAAAGCTGAAAAAAGGGCAAGAAGTTAGATGTGCGAACTTCATGCTGAATTTTCCTAGAAAAACATCACTAAGTTCGTTGTGCAAACTTGCCAGCGAATCTGCCCAAAAAAACAACAAGAAGTTCGATGTGCGAACTTCATGCTGAATTTTCCCAGAATATGCATTTTTCACAGAAACAGAGGCGAAAGATGCCAAAGTTTGCTGTGCGAACTTGCCAGCGAACATGACAGCACTTTGATTGTTTTTTTAAGTGTTCTCATCTCTATTTTTAGAAAACTCACTCTTGTTTTTTCTATAGTATTCAGTCACTCTTGAACCCTTATTACACACATATGTATCCCAAATACTACCCTAACTAACAACAATGATGAAGTGTGCAACAACAATGCAAGGATACAAAAGTATATACAATGAAATATAAAGAGAGTAAGGTTCAAAGAAATGGATACTCAAGAGTTTCTACTCTTCTCCTTATCAGCACTGTTGTTTTGTTGGATGTATTTTCTTCTTTGACACTATGTTTCTACCTCTTTTTTTTTTTCTGTTTTTCTTTCTAAAACCCTCTTGTTCTCAATGTCACTTTTCTCTCTTATTTTTCTGGTTTTCTCCCTCTCAGTCTCTCAATATCCTCTTTTCTTACTGCTGCTCCCCTCCTTATAGTCAAACAATAGGGTTTCTTTCACTTGTTTGCTGTAGAATCTTTTCATTGGAATATGCTTCTCATCACTTTCTTGATGCCAATTGATAACGCGAAAATATATATTATAAATGCCATGTTTTTCAGCTGTTAATGTTTGGTTTCACCTCGATTTCGGATTGTTCCGAATTATTTGTCAAGCGTTTTTGCAAGCATATGAAGATCACACCCTAAACGAGCAAGTCAGAGTAAACCAACAGTCAAAGGCACAAAACAGAAGGAAAAAGACAAGAAATAGCAGAAAAGACAAATTTTGTGAGTGTGACGACCGTCACAGGGCCCTCACGACCGTCATGCACCCCATGTTCGTCTCATTTCCCTCACGCTCGTCACGCAGCCAAAAATGAAACAGAATAACATATCAACAACGTGCCCATGCAGCTCATACAATATAGGAACGCTCTCCTATATTTCCTGACCCCCAACTCCAACTCCTCGAGACTTTTATGGGAGAACCTCAGTTATAAAAGGAGGTGTGCTAGACCAGAAAAGGGGGTCGCATTGAAGAGAACGAAGTGCTACCAAAAATGTTATTGAAGCCAAATTTATTTCCAGCCTTATTTCCAATTTCCTTTCTTTTCCTTTAATCTGCATTGTTTTCTTTCTTCTGTATTTCCCCTCCTGACTATTCACTTCTCGCCAAGGTAGAATCCTGTCGACATTTACGGAGGAATACTAAAGATCCGAGAACAGTATTATCTCAGGTTTTTATTAATTTAATTGTTATTTTGTTTGTTTAAAAATGCATGTTTCTTTATTTTGTCGCCATTGTTTAATTATGCAAGTTTTAATTACCATGTCTAGCTAAACCACTTAACCGGTATAATAACTGGTGCCTTTCCTTTTTACAAACTTTTTTCTGTCCATAGTTTTTAATTAAATCTTCTAAATAAACCTTCGTCGCAAAAGCGAGAAATTATTTACAGTAGTTTTGCCACGACAGCGGGAAATTCATTAAGGCACGAACCGGTACGCGAAAGCACGGGGTTCGAACTAGATAGTAAAAACTAGGCATTTATTTTAAACACATCGAAAGCGCTTTAAAAGAAATCAGAACTTAGTCGTTTTCAAAAAGTGATTTTAACCCCGAATGGGATAGCGAAAGCATACATTCCGCCTTAGAGTTACGACTAGCGTCAACAACCAATGTGAGACAAAGGTCTTTAAACGATTATTTTTCTCCTGAAAAACCATTTCCAAAGATTAAACTAAACCGGTGATGTGTCGAATCCCCGAAAACTAAAGTATTACATGCCGAGGTCCCCTATTATTATTATTTTTTTAACCAAATAAATCTTCTTTAAATTTAGCCTTTACTTCCGCATTGAATTCCTTAGAACCTCATTCCAACCTAGCTAAACATAGTAACACCTGATAACACTAGATTGATTACGAGTCCCTGTGGGATCGATATTTTTATTACTACGCGATAGACTGTGCACTTGCAATTAGTTTATTTAGACTCAGAAAGTCGTGATCAAGTTTTCGGCGCCATTTCCGGGGACTTGTTTAGTCAATAGTGTAGAGCTCTGTTACACCATATAGACTAGGTTAACTACATTATTCCCCTTTTACTCGTTCGTCGATTGTATTCCAATTACTCGCTCTCAAAGAGAAAATTTACTACAAACAATCGCCGAACTTAAGTGCTTCCTACACTTGGGAAGACGATTCATAGAACATCAACGAAGACGTAACATTCCTGAACTTCTTACTCATACTCCTGAATCTGGTGAATATTCGAAAATGGCTGAAGGACCTCATAACAGACCTCTGAAGGATTACGCTACCCCATCTCAACTAGAGCCCCACAGTAGCATTGTTGCCCCCGCTATCAATCAGAATGATTTCGAACTAAAACCATCACTGCTGTCAGCTGTACAATAACATCAATTTTCCGGAAGTGCAACGAAAGATCCGAATGAACATTTAATGAAGTTTGTGCAGTATGCCGACACAGTGAAGGCTAATGGCGTAACCTCAAACGCAATAAGACTTCGTCTTTTTCCTTTCTCTCTTAGAGACAGAGCTTGGGCTTGGTTACAATCGTTGCCGTCCAACTCCGTTACGACGTGGGAACAGTTGAAGAACATTTTCTTAGCCAGATACTTTCTGCCAAGCCAAACTGCTATGCTAAGAGCTCAAATCAACGGATTTTGACAGAAAGATGTCGAATCTCTCTACAAAGCATGGGAAAGATTCAAAGATATGATGAGATCATGTCCTCACCACGGTCTAGAAGACTGGGTGACTATTCATACCTTTTACAATGGGCTTCTTTACAACACCAGACTAACGGTAGACGCCGCCGCGGGCGGTGCACTTATGGATAAGCCATATGACGAAGCCTATTAACTTATCGAGAACATGTCTCAAAACCATTGCCAATGGGGAGGTGAGAGAACTCCAGCAGAGAAACCCGCTGCAAAAGGTGGGATGTATGAGATCATTAGTCTTGAAAAGGTCCACGCTAAAGTAGATGCCCTGACGCAGAAGATCGACAGTCTAACCGTAGCACCGCCAGCAACCGTAGCTGCTGTAACTCCAACCTGTGAGTTATGTGGAATCAAAAACCGCGTTGTTCCCGAATGTCCCTTACTGGCAGGAATCCCTATAGACCAAGTAAACTATGCTCAAGGTAATCCTTACGCAAACACCTACAACCTAGGCTGGAAAAACCATCCGAACTTTTCCTACAAAACCGATAACGTATTGTATGCACCTAATCAAGCACCTGTTGTTCCACCAGGATATCAAAAAGCCGCCGTAGCTGCTCCAAATGCCCCTAGAAAATAAAATCTTGAATTGATGATGGAGAAATTCATATCTACTAAAGTTCAGACCAACAAGGAATTCCTAAATCAAAACATACACACTAGCAAGCAAATTAAACAGCTAACCAACAAAGTAGACTCTTTAGCCACCCATAACAAAATGCTTGAAACACAGATATCCCAAGTGGCTCAATAACAAGCCTCTGTAGCCACACCCACTGGCACATTTCCTGGACAGCCAGAACCCACTCCGAAAGGTCATGCAAACATTGTCATATTAAGAAGTGGAAAAGAACTGGATGGACCGATCGATCCTAGGAGTCAGAGCCCAGCCATGCATTAGAAACAAGATGAACAGGCAGAAAAGGAGTCTGAAACCGAAGAGAAGGAAGATAACGAGAAAGAGGCCGCCAAAAATGAAAACTCGTATGTGCCTCCACCTCCGTATAAGCCACCGATTCCTTATCCTCAGAGATTTTTAAACTCCAAAACTACAGGGCAGTTTAAGAAGTTTGTAGAACTTCTGAAGCAACTAAACATCACAATACCTTTCACAGAAGCTATCACTCAGATGGCCTCATACGCAAAATTTCTCAAAGAAATCTTATCTAACAAGAGAAAGATCGAGGATAATGAAACAGTCACGCTTACCGCCGAGTGTAGCGCGATCATTCAAAACAACATGCCTCCTAAACTAAAAGACCCAGGTAGTTTCTCCATACCTTGTGTCATTGGAAACTTCTTCATAGACAAAGCTTTATGTGACTTAGGCGCCAGTATCAGTGTTATGCCCTTATCCATATGCAAAAAGCTAAATACGGGTGAATTAAGACCAACCAAAACGTCAGTCCAATTAGTTGACCGATCTGTCAAATATCCCGTCGGTATACTGGAAAACGTTCCAGTGTGCATAGGTTAATTCTATATCCCAACCGACTTTATAATAATGGATATTAAGGAAGATTCAGTCACCCCGGTTATCTTAGGATGACCCTTCCTAGCCACAGCTAGAGCTATCATAGACGTGAAGAAAGGTAGGCTAACATTCGAAGTGGGAAAAGAAAAGATTGAATTCATCCTCACCAAATTCTTACAAGTACCATCCATAGACGACACATGTTATTTAGTAGACGTCAATGACGAATGCATAAGAAAACGGGAGAAGGAAGAAACCACATACTCGGAAATAATGAAAATCCAAATCCTTGAAATTCATGAAGACGACAATTGGCGTGCACCATACAAAGATGACAGTCTAAGCGAAAGCTTAGCACTGACTCCTAATCACATGCCAAGTCCAAAGAACCCAACTTTAGAGCTTAAAGAATTACCTAAAAACCTCAGGTACGAATTCTTAGACACCGAATTCAAAAGACCAGTGATAGTCAACGCCGACTTAGGAAAGTTAGAAACCAAGAAACTATTAGAAGTCCTAAGGAAATACCCAACTGCGTTAGGCTATAGTATAATTGACCTCAAGGGTATAAGTCCTTCTATCTGTATGCATTGAATCATGTTATAGGAAGACTGTAAAACATCTAGAGAACATCAGAGAATGATAAATCCTATCCTAAGCACTGTAGTCAAATACGAAGTGAAGAAGTTACTAGATACATGAATCATATATCTAATCTCCGACAGCCAATGGGTTAGCCCAGTGCATGTCGTACCCAAGAAAGGAGGCGTCACTATGGTAAAGAACTCGAAAGGTGAATCGATAACACAAAGAGTTGTAACCGGAAGCAGAATGTGTATTGACTACAGGAAGCTGAACAAGGCCACTCGAAAAGATCATTTCCCTTTACCTTTCATAGATCAGATGTTGGAGAGACTGGCAAAACATTCTTATTTCGGCTATCTAGACGGTTATTCGGGATTTTTTCAAATTCCTATTCACCCTGATGACCAAGAAAAGACTACATTCACCTGTCCTTATGGCACTTTTGCATACCGACGAATGTCGTTTGGACTCTGCAATGCTCCCGCAATGTTCCAGAGATGCATGATGGCAATCTTCGCAGATTTCATAGATGTCATCATGGAAGTGTTTATGGATGACTTCTCTGTATGCGGACAAAGTTTTGAAGGGTGTTTGTCGAACTTAGAGATGGTACTCGAAAGATGTGCGAAAGTGAACCTTGTTCTCAATTGGGAAAAATGTCATTTCATGGTCCGACAAGAAATAGTTCTCGGACACGTAATATCTGACAAAGGGATTGAGGTTGATAAAGCAAAAATAGAAATTATTAAGGATATTCAACCTCCGAAAACCGTACGAGAAATACGAAGCTTTTTAGGACATGCCGGATTCTACAGACGATTCATAAAAGATTTCTCGAAAATTACAAAACCTCTAACAAGTCTGTTAATGAAAGATGCTGAATTTGTCTTCGACGAAGACTGTTTGAAAGCATTTGAAACACTAAAAACAACCCTCATCACCGCACCAATCATGCAACCACCAGACTGGCAACATCCATTTGAAATCATGTGCAATGAGAGTGATTACGCCGTAGGCGCAGTTCTAGGAAAAATGAAAGACAAAAAGCTTCACGCGATCTACTATGCCAGTCGAACTTTGGATCCTGCCCAAATGAACTACGCCACAACAGAAAAAGAACTTCTAGCAGTTGTGTTCGCCCTTGACAAATTCCGTTCCTACTTGGTAGGAGCAAAAATAATCATTTACACAGACAACGCTGCCATTAGGTCCCTGATAAGCAAGAAGGATGCCAAGCCAAGATTATTTCGATAGATCCTATTGTTACAAGAGTTTGACTTAGAAATCAATGACAAAAAAGGAACCGAGAACGTGGTGGCTGATCACTTATCCCGGATAGAAGGCGTCAAACAAGAATCAGTGCCTATCAATGACGATTTCCCCTACGAACGCCTGATAGCTAGATTAGACATTGATATGCCAAATCTATCCTCGGAAGAACCAGAACTCAAAAAAACCATGGAAGCAGTCTACGCGCAAATAACCTTGCCTTGGTATGCTGATATTGTAAATTACCTAGCTACAGGCGTGCTCCCACAGGACTTAACTTATCAACAAAAGAAGAAATTCTTCCACGACTTAAAACATTATTATTGGGACGAATCCTTACTTTTAAAGAGAGGAGCAAATAACATATTCCGTCAATGCGTCCTAGAGGAAGAAATAGAAGACATCATCTCTCATTGTCACTCCGCCCCTTACGGTGGGCATGCCAGTACCTCAAAGATCTACGCTAAGATCTTACAATCTGGCCTATTCTGGCCCAGCCTTTGACAAACTTCTATCGAAATATGGAGTCAAACAACGTGTTGCAACACCGTATCACCCGCAGACTAGCGGCCAAGTAGAGGTTTCGAACAGAGAAATAAAGCAAATCTTAGAAAAGAACGTTGTCGCCTCTAGGAAAGATTGGTCAGCCAAGTTAAATGACGCTTTATGGGCCTATAGGATAGCTTACAAAACGCCAATAGGGACCACACCATTCAAGTTAGTTTATGGAAAATCCTGCCACCTACCAGTGGAACTAGAGCACAAAGCCTTTTGGGCCATTAAATTGTTAAACTTAAACTACACTGCCGCAGGAGAAAAACGGATCTTGAATCTGCACGAGCTAGAAGAGCTCAGACTTGATGCATACGAAAACGCCGGCATATATAAGGAAAGAACCAAAAAGTGGCACGATAAGCGTCTAGTCAGGAAACAGTTCAGTGTGGGAGACGTTGTGCTCCTATTCAATTCAAGACTAAAACTTTTTCCAAGTAAACTAAAATCCAGATGGTCGGGCCCTTTTGAGGTAACTAAAATCCTTCAAAGTGGAGTTGTCAAAATCAGCGATAAAAACAATGTGTCGTTCATAGTCAATGGAAAACTCTTGAAGCACTACAACCGGAATGAACACCGCAACTGCATGAGCAGTCTGAAACTGTTAGAGCTTCCCGCTCAACACCCCAACTAGCTTGTCATCAAGCTATCGTCAAACTTTTGACGTTAAAAACACCGCTGAATGGGAGGCAACCCATTTTTCATCATTTTCACTCTTTATTTGTTTTTCTCTATTGTTTTTATTTGCTTTATGCTTTTACGCTGCTTCTTTACTATTTTTCAAATTTCAATTTCCCTTCTTTTCTTCCATTAATTGTTATCACCTTCTGTTTCTAAAACTTAATTTGAATGAACTTGTTTCCAGGATTTTTAAGCCTTCATACTTTTCTCCTCTCTTATCTGACTATTTCTCTTACATGGATAACATAGACTACATGGTAACAGTATTTAGAGGACCCGCTCAACAAGCTAGATTTGAGGCCCTAACCGTTTACTCTAATGGATCCACCATCAACTAGGAATCCACGACATCATCCTTTTCTTATTTAACCAATTAGGTTGGGAAAAAGCTGCCCTTAAGACTCGTTTTGTTACCTTTAGAGAGCTCACATTTGAATTCCTTAGCTCCTTAGCCTACTTAACCGAATGTGGTTATGGTTCCACTAAGGAGCTGATATGCTTTAGACTCTTTGGTATCAATTTCACATTCAATCGTAACTCATTAGCTGACCTCTTAGGATTTCCTAGCGAACCCTTTGTGTATACCACCGTCCAGGAGGAGGATATGGATATAGAGTTGGACTATTTCTGGGGAACCATTACAGGAAACTATCACCCTAAACAGAATGACATGACCTCAAACAAAATACATAACCCTGCAATCCGTTACTTCCACAGAATATTAGCCCATACCCTTTTTGGGAAGGAGGAAAATATCACCTCTGTCTCTAAGGAAGAGCTATTCATCCTGTACTGTGCCTCGCAGGGTAGACCTGTCAATATTGTCCCATTCATGATGAGAGCCTTCAAAAAGCTTAACCAGGAACCTAACTCAGCTATCTTAATATAAGGACTCGTCACCATGATCGCCAATGCAATTGGACTTAGATATCAGATGAATAGAGACATTCAATTCGGCAGCATAAGACTTATGGATAGAGAGTTCTGTTTTAACCAGCGTATTATAGGTAACTTAGGACCAGCGCCCTATGAGTATCTCATTGCCAACGAACCAGTCCGACTCTTTACACTGCCTAACCATGAGTGTGTCAGTATCCATAACAAAGACAACTAGCTGTATGAGTTGAATGAGCACATAGACCCCCATCGGCTCATTCTCCACCACAAGACTATGTCTACCACGAAGAAGATATCTGTAACAACCCACTTCCCAACATGAAAATAAAATACAATTAATCCAAATAAACATCAGAGTCCCCCCTCAACAAGTGGGATATCACATCACATAATCCATACTACTCTTCTTTAGAAGGTTTTCAAAACAAAGCAGCAGAATAATCTTTAATTCATCATTCTCGGCCATCCGCCGAATTACATAAAAAGATTCATTAAAATGTTCACCAACATGATACGTCACAGGAATTAAAATAAGTTCAACATAAAAACAAATAAACACCCAAGTCCCGTGCTACGTATCAGAGCATCCTAAGACTCGACTCGCACACCACTATCCAAGCTAGCTAAGCACCTGGATTATCTGTACTTCCGAAGAAGCACAAACCACAACAACAACAAATGGGTGAGAAAACCCGATTAAAATTATCGGTAATACAGTACATGAAATAAAGGTAGCAATCATATAAAATATCACCCAAAATTCACCCAAAAACAACCTACTGTCCAACAACTACACAACACACCATAATGAAAATATGCAACTCAACACCATGCATGCGGTACCGACTCATTAGTTCATTCAATGGAACCCCGGATAGATCACATACACCCGTCATTGGCCATGATCTATCCCCACCATTCTCCGCAATGGAGTACGGATGAATCACATACACTCCTCTTGAGCAATGATTCGTCTCACCAACACCATGATATGTATAACACCAAATGCACAACAAATGAACTCAAGCACACAAGGTGCACACGATCCCCTGATCACATCACCATACATCATACATACAAATTGTTCATCAATTAATTATTTTAATTAAAGTCACACGATCCCCCCTGATCACCTCACCATACCCCATACACATCTCACACTTCAATTTAATTATTTTGACTAAGTTCAATACTACATAATTCCACCTATCAACACCTAAGTACATACTCTTCCCACTAAACACCACACCTGTACCTGTCCCAGCCTAAAGGGATCCTACAAAATGAATCACGACGCAATATAGCATAACACACATTCTGTCACGCTCGCTAGCTCATTCGCTTAGCGAAGCCCTAGCGAACGCTAGCTAGCTGCTCGCCTAGCGAACTCCCTAGCGAAGGCAGACAGTGGTGTCGCTACTGCGAAAATCGGCGCCGGCTATGACAGAAGAGTCGCCACCGTGCGTTATTTATCCTAACGGAGGGAAAGGAAATGCTTAGAGTAAACCTAACGCAAAACGGGAAAGGACTGGTCGTCGCAACCAAATCCTGGATTCGGGAGTCGATTACGCAAGGGGAAGGTATTAGCACCCCTCACGTCCGTCGTACTCGACGGGATCCACGCTTGTTTTCTTGTACGGATTGTCATTCTATCTACACTAAAGGTCAAGGGACAAAAGGAAAGAAAAGAGAAAAGAGACTTGATAGAGCTTCGCCGCTCTATGCCTACGTATTCCCTCGTGCAATGGGAAAGTCAGAGTCTACGTAGTTCAGCTAACTACAGATGAAGGTGGGAAGGTTGCTCGCTAGGATACGGCATCATATGCCTACGTACTTTCATACAGCATGAAAGATCAGAACAAACGTAGTTCGGGCTATGGAAGACACAAGCTTGTCTGACATTTTTTATTACCTTATGAAAGGGTTTTTCTTGATTAAGAGTCCAAGCGAACAAAAATGACAATTTGATGTTTGTTTTGAATCTTTTACGAAAGAAGTGTTTTTTAGTTTGTTTGC
Organism: Lathyrus sativus; assembly: GCA_963859935.3. Taxonomy (NCBI): domain Eukaryota; kingdom Viridiplantae; phylum Streptophyta; class Magnoliopsida; order Fabales; family Fabaceae; genus Lathyrus; species Lathyrus sativus. The sequence goes on along the minus strand of OZ012741.1, from coordinate 402,473,291 downwards.
AATCTCTGACGCACTAGAGACTATGATTTGAGAGTGACTACGTCGCGTGTCACCCAAAGGGTGCCACACTAAGCGGCCAGACTACTGGAAAGAAGCTCTCCAGCAACCCTTTCTCAAATAGCTTAAGGTTTGTAATGTACGACGTCGATTAACCTTATTACTGTATTTTTGAGTTGTTTTGAGATAAGAAGAGAAAGAAGCTCTAAAAAGCCTAGGGTTGAAAAGGGAATAAAAACTAACCTAATGTTGTCATGCATGGATAAAAATCCTAATGTCTGTCATAATTTCCTCCTGCACAGAGGAAATCAGAGATCCTAGGGGACAAACAGAAAAGAAAGCAAGCAAATACAGTAAAATGCATGCAATGCAGCAATACAAGCGAGGCAAGGGAGTCCCGCTCCACCTCGAACCTGGGAAAACAACAGGCAAAGTGAATCAACATTCACTTGAAACCTAGGGGGGCAAGCTGCACAAGCCAACAAACAATACAAAAAATAAAACAGAGGAGGCAGCCCAAGCAGCAGCATCAAACTCCCACAGTTGACAACACAAGCAGCAGCTCTGACAGCAACAGTTGGTTAAACAGCAAAAAGTTGACAGCAACAACCTTCATCTTCATGAATAGCTTCAACAAACAAACTTCAACAAGCTTCTATCTTCACACTCCATATACTTCAACAAGCTTTAACAAACACCTAGCTTCAACCAGCAACCAGCTTCAACAAGCTCCTAACTTCATCCTCAACAAGCTTCAACAAGCAACCTCCAAGGGAGAGTCAATTAACAAGATCAGGTTGAAATGTTAAGTAACTTAATGACAACTAAAGGAAGCCACTAAGAACTTAACATTATAAGAGAATGGCATTCTCAAAGTTCTACTCTTAAAGCATGTCATTCATTCCTCCAAAGGATAGATGTGACTTCTTTAAGAGTACTTTATGTCATTGGATTGAATGGAGATGAACAATATACTCCATGTTTGAAGAAACAAGCAAAACTAATCCAATGCTCTTCCTAAAACCCTAGTTTCCCTAAGCTCTTGACAAGCACTCACAAGATGAGAAATTAGTCACATTCAAGCTCCTTCAAGCTTTCCAAAGCATCTTCAAGCTGTCTTCATGTTCACCCAAAAGCAAAGGCACCACCACTTAAGTCTAATGGGAACTATTGGGTTAAACTAGTCAAGTTAGTGTGTTAGAAACACCTAAATGTTAATCTTAAAACTAAATCTAATTAAAATACCAAAAGTGATTGTAAAATCCTACAAGAAAATCTAAGGGTTCCTAAACCTCTTAAGAATCACTCTATACAAAAACCAGGGGTTAACCATTCATTAAGACCTAAAAATATGCCCTAAACCTAAGGGTACTATCTTAAAACCCTAAAATTCCAACACCTAATGTTCAATGCTCAAAACAACCTAAAATTATCTCACAAAACTATGAGAAAAATACTAAGGGTACATGCATTTCTAAGCTACACAACCTAAAAAGAATCAATCCAAAAATCAACACCAACCAGTCATACAAAAATCAGCAAGATGACATATCAACTATATTCAAAGTAATACCAATTAAACTTCAAAAATTGAAATTAAAATATAAAATGCATGAAAAATTGAACTATTAAATTCCTAAAATTCTAGACTCTCTAAAGAGTCAGGGGGAAAAAATTTGGATTAAAAATATTAATTTTCCTAATTATGGTGAATTAATTTCTAACCTATATGCAAATGTGAAAATAAAAGAAATACGAAGAAAATGAATAAATGCGCGTGTTGTTTAGCAATATTATCCAGTTATAAAACAAGCATGGGCCTAAAGGGGGGGTGCGCGTAGAAATCCTGACTAAGCCCAAACCACACTAAAAACAAATCAGGAAAATAAAATGAAAATTGGAAAATGCTTGTGGCAAATAGCAAGACTTCTACGTTGTTTTCAGGATATGGGCCTAACTGGAGGTGTTGGTATCAATTATCTTACTAAGCCCAAAGCCAAATCTAAATGAAACGTTGCGCTTTGATTACTAAACTCACTCTCTTCAGAAACAACAAGCGAATCCTGGCCGTGTATTTTGGATTGAGTCAAGGTCAAACAGATCATCTAACAGCAGATACATCATCTTCTCCAAATATTTGAAAATGAGAGGGAAGGATTGGGACGGTGGCCTGAGCTACAGAGCCACCGTCGTCTCCGTTGAAAGGTCCCCAAAACACATCAAACATAACGCTTAAACACCCAAACTCACTCGTTTTTCTCTCCTGAGTTCAATTACACCCTCAAAAGTCCTTGATCCTTCCTCTAAACCAAAACACGAGCCAATGTTCAGAAGATCACCAAAACTCAAATGTCATGATTCTTGAAATTAACAAGCCTAATGTCACCTACACGCTTCAGTCATCAATTCTAACCATCTAAACACCATTAATACCTCAAGAATCAGGAGTTATGCTTCTCAACATAAATCTTGCCATGACCTACATTGTCTCTAAACCTCAATCTTTTGCACTGAAATCCTTCCTAGCATCATCAATAACCTATCCTCATGATCATTTCTACCTAATTCCCTATAATCTAGAGAAAAAGTTGAAAGATGCATACCTGGTGTAAATGGATGAACAGAGGAGGTTCTTGCTCGAATCAAGCTTCAATCTCTTCCAGATTCACTCAAGAACACACTCTGAAGCTACTCCAATGATCAATTTGCTTTGAATCCTCTTCAATCTCTAAACCCGATTGTCATATGCAATGAATAAGTTTCAATTGCTCTCTCTCGTTTCTCTTCAACTCTTGCCCAAAAATGGCATGAACCAGTTGCAATGGTTATATAGAGAGTGTTAGAACACTCTAGAAAGTTTTGTAACTGCTCAAATGAGAAATTGAATTTCTCTTGCTCTTTGAATTTATCCCCCACCACAGTCGTGTACAGGCTCTCCCTTCAACTGGTTTTTCTTGAAATGATTATCTCATGAGATTTTGGAATGGTTGGTTGTGATAGATCCCTTACTTTTGATCCCATGGTATGCAATTGATGTGTTACTTCACCTTGAAGTAACAAAATGGAAATGAGTGAAAATGACCTCAAATCAAAAATTTACTATTGCCATCACTCTTAAAATGTGTTTTCTGATAAAAATGACCTATAATATGAGCTTGTTTGGACACAAATCAATTAATTCCATTTTTTGGCCTTTTAAAGCTTATTATTTCCTTCTTTCAAAGTCATTTCAAGTGACTTTGTGTTCCAAGCCAAACCAAACTCTCATGACCACTTGGTTGCACTCAAAACATCATTTTGAACAAGTTCCATGTTGGACAAGTTTCCATTTGAAGCTTGCAAGTTGGAGTTATGGACCTATAATCCAAAGTGACCTATAATCTCACTTTCCCAAAATACCCTTGGCTTGCAAAGATCATAACTTGAGTTCTACAAATCCTATCAAGGACTTCTAGTACTCTATGGAAAGCTAAGAGGATAAGGAACAACACTCATGTTGAACAAAAGTCCATTTGAAAACACCTTGAAGAGAAAAAGTTGCTTGGAAGTCAAGTGACTTTCATAGATAAATTTCATAGTCATCTGATGACCTGTAACTTGTCTGGATCATAACTTGAGTTCTATAACTCCCCTTGAGGACTTCTAGTACTCATATTAAAGGTATTTAGATGCTCTACAAGTTTCATGTTGGCCAAAGATCCATTTGAAACTTGTGTCTTGACTTATGTGGCTTTGAAGTTAGGCACTAAACAGGGTGATTTGCACTGAAACCCTAATTTAGCAACTTCCCACATCCTTGATTCTTCTTTGCTTAACCTTTTCACAACACCACACATGTATCAACATACCATTCCATGAACCCCATGACCTCAAAGTAGGCTTTGATTCTCTCCAATTTGCACAATTGACCTAGGATTGACCCAGATGAAACCCTAGTTGACTGCACCTCAACTGTGGCTCTTGTACTTGAATCAATGACTTGTCTCAGCTTCAATATGGCCCTCTAGGCATTCCATGAGATCCATACACACCTCAAATTCACATTCCATGTTTCACATCCCACTGATGATTCTCAATATTCCTCAAGATAGGAGCAAAACCCACATGTAGGAACTCAAACTTCTCAAGACTTCAAATCACTTCTTGATGGCCTGGATGACTTCTCATACTTGGATAAGACCTCTTGCTAGGCTCTTTTAATAAGAATCACACTTAATCCCCTGTTGGATGAGTGATATGATATGATATGCAAATGATTAGAACTATGTGAATGATGTAACTATGAAAATGACAATGCAATGAAACATAAACCAGGTAAGAAAAGGTTGAGCAAATTTTGGGGTGCAACAGCTGCCCCTATTCAAACGGCTTGGACCCGACTGGGTGAAGAGCGAACGACCTTCAAACAATCGAGGTACGAGACGGTTGAATACCAGGAAACCCGGAAATTTGCCAACCGTAGAAATAAACTGCACTGCTTGGGGAGCAACGTCCCCTATCTGAATCCGGTTGTTACGGTAACAACTGATCCAATGTCCGATAATAATTCTGATTTCAACTTCAACCACCTATGTAACGCCACAGGTACTGAACAATTTTTGCAAAAACACCTCCGTCCACAATTGGACTAACCTTGTCAACACAAGAAAAGAAACAAATTCGTCAACACGAATAGGGATTCTGTCGTCACAGGAGTAACCTTGTCCACATTTGGACCCAAATTTCGTCAAATCACAAATAAATACAAATCTGTCCACGTCAGGACTCACATTTCGTCAACCCGAAGAAATCTCAACAACACAGGAATAGAACTTTGTCCTCGTTAGGATGCTTGTGTCACTTCCGCGAAAATAAGGTGCCAGCAAAACAGAAGAGTCGCTACCTTTCGTTATTTATCCCTCGGAACGGGAAAGGAAACGATCGGAAAAACCTGACGAAAAAGGGTAAGACAAGGTCGTCGCAACCATTGTCTGGGTTCGGGAGTCGGTTACGCAAGGGGAAGGTATTAGCACCCCTCACGTCCGTCGTACTCGACGGGATCCACGCTTGTTGTGTTTACTGGACGAGTTGGTTTATCTATCTACCTATCAAGGCTGGCTTAAAAAGAAAATAAAAATGACTCGGCAAAGCGTCGCGCTTTAGGCCTACGTATTCTCATCAGAGAATGAGAAACCAGAGTCAACATAGTTCGGCCTACTACGGGTTATGGGCAAGGTGGCTCGCCAATACATCAGTATTGTGCCTACGTACTCTCAACAGGTATGAGAGATCAGAGCTTACGTAGTTCTAATCATCATTTCCTTATCAAAGGAAATGAGAGTCCTAAGGGATCATGTCAATGATACACAGAAACTGATAAAGCATCAGCTTAAACAGTAAACAATAATACAGTAAACGACTGTAAAATGCATGCAATGCAAGTGAGGGAGGAAATGTGTGTGGGGCAGCAGCCTCCACAAGCTCATCTCAACCTCAAGCCAAAATGAATAACTGTAATCATACATAAAACAAAATGCTATCAAGCAAAATAGAAGAACAACTGCAATCATACAGAAGAAATAAAATAAAATGCTATCAAGCAAACAGACCACATGGGCAAGGGAGCTGGGCTCTACCGAATACCCGCAAGCAAAGCCATACAGTAACAATACAAGCAGAGGGAGCAACTCAACCTCTAGTGCAATCATGCTCCTAGCTTACATCAGTCTAGATATGAACTTATTCTAATGCATCAAACAAGTCAAACAAAGCACATCAGCACAGAAAAGAAAACAGACAAGAAAGAAGATCAACAACTCCCTCTTTCAATTCCAAGCTTCAGCTCTTCTAACAGCAACCCAGTCTTCAGACTTCACTCACCCTTCATGCCACGTATCAACTTTCTTCTCCAGGTCTCAACCCATCAACATAAGTTTCAACTTATCCTCCCTCTTCAAGCCTCAGCTCCTTAGTCAATTCCACCTTCAGGCTTCACTCTTAACTACAAGTATCAACTTGATTCCTTCAGGTTCTCCAAGCATCAATGTACAAGTATCAACTTGTCCTTTATTCCTCAAGCTTCAGCTCTACAGTCAATCTCAATTGAATCCTCTTCATAAGTATCAACTTAGTCTTCAAGCTTCTTAAGCTCTCTTTGCTTTACCAGTCTCAACTTGGTCTTCTTCTCCTACAAGCTTCAGCTTCCCAGAGTAGTCTTCAATCACATGGAAGTGTCAACTTCATCCTTCAATCTTCTTCAAGCAAGGAGCTCCTCACTCACTCTCTATTGGGTCTTCAAGTATCAACTTGTTCTTCTTGCTTTTCAAGCTTCAGCTGCAATGGCAATGCTTAAGGAGTCATCCTCTTCCACACTCTTCAATGAAGTCTTCATCTTCAACCTCAAGTCTAACATCTTTCAAGATACTTAAACCAGAAAACAATTGATTTAACAGGATGAGAGGAAATGACAAACAGCTTACTGACAACCAAGGGAAGCCTGTAAGGGTTCATCATCATGAGAGACTGGTTCCCTCAAAGTTCTACTTCCCAGATAAAGCCACTCGTCCCTCCCTTGGAGGGATGTGAATATCTGAGAAGGACTTTTAGTCATTGGGAGGAATGGAAGCACAAGATGCTTTCCATGTTTGTGAAATAAATCATTCTAACTATAAGGCTCTCCCTATGTCCTATCTCCTAATCTTCATCAGACACCTTCAGGCACAAGCAAATCCTAGCTCCAAGCAACTTCAAGCAACTTTAAGCATCCTCACCTTGTCTTCAACTTGTCTTCAATCTCAACCAAAGGCAAACAAAGCACAAACCCTAATCTAAGGGGACTAAGGAAGTTAAACTAGTTGAATTAGTAAATTAGGATCACCTAAAACCTAGTACTAAAGTTAGTCCTAACTAAAATACTAAAATCAATTGTAAAATCCTACAAAAATTACTATGGGAACCTAGGTCAATCATGACTCTACCACATTAGTTCCAGAGATCAAATCATCAAATTAGACCTAGAACTAAATTCTACATTATAAGGTATCAAACCTAAACCCTAAAAGGAAGCATCTAAATATCAATCTAGAAAGCACACCTATTTTCATCACAAAAATGTGAGAAAAATACTATGGGAGCATACATGTCAAACCTAATCACACACAAAAAATTAGGCTCAAAAACATCACCAAGTGATCACACATAATTCCACAAAATTGGGCATCAAACATAATCATTTTAATATCAATTAAAATGTAAAATTCCCACTAAATCAGAAAATGCATGAAATGAAAATATTTTTTCTCTAAAAAATACTAGACTCAATCATGAGTAAAATACAAAAAGAATGGGGTTGATTGGATTAATTTTCAATTTATTATGATTTTTCCAAGAACCATGAATAAGATGAGAAAATAAAGAAAATCCAATTAAAATAATAAACGCACGGTGTAAATAGCAATCAAACTCAGTTTAAATCATGGGTTGGGCCATCAGGGGGGTGTGGATAGCGCCTAGTTCACTAAGCCCAGCACAACAAATAAATGAAACGCAGCGTTTCCTTCAGAAATCCTTCACAACTGAACTTTAAAACGTGGCCATTGGATCATGCTCCCAGTCCAAGTCAAACCCTCATCCAATGGTGCTAACATCGTCTTCAACCTTTTGAACATCTGAGCTTCGCGCCCAGCTCTGGCCACCACCGGTGGAGCTCCGGTCATCACCTTCAACCCTAATTCTCTCTAGAGGCCTCCAATCCAAATGGTCAAAACATGAAACTCATCCCAAATCTTGCCACGAACTCAACCATACCCTTAGTTTCCTCTGAAACCTCAAGATTCACCATATCCCAATCTCAACCGAAAATGGCAATTCACCTAATTTGTCTCTAATTCTCCAATTAACTATCTGAAATCCATCTTACACCATTCTACAATAAATCTAACACCTTAATTCACTTTAATTCTACCTAAATCATGCTATAGGAAGAAAGTTACCAACTTGAAAACCTTGGATGAACAGATGCACTAAACCTCCAATTCAAGCTCTACAATCTTGCAGACACGATCAATGAACCTTCTTCTTGCTTCTGTATGCAAAAGAACCAGTTGAAAGTGCTTGAATCTTGAAACCCGATGGTGAGTTGCAGGTGCTGAAAATCACTCCTTGATCTAGAAATGCCACCAATTCTTCTTGATAATGATCTGGAATCACTCCTTGACATCCATGGAAGAAGTTTCAATCAAGAAAATGGAAGGAAAATGGAGAATTTAGTGAAACCGATTGCACTTGCAAGTTATGGAATTTCAATCTCAATCTATGCTTTCTCCTTCAATGATCACCAACCCCTTAAATGGATCAACTCTATTCCTTATATAGATGATGTTTTGATGATATAGAACCCTCTAGATCCTTCTAATGAGAGTTTCCACTTCTCATGTCATGAGATTTTCAACCATGTATCATGACATGTACAATTCTGTTTTGCAGCTTGAAAACCATCCTATTCTCTTTCAATTTCTCCCCTAGTGACATTTTGAAAGTGATTAGCTTGCCAAGGGCCTTGCTCATGCCTTGATTTTGAGTTTGGCAAATGTTACTTAATATGCAAGCAAGTGTTTTTCAAAGCAAGTCCACAAATTGAATCTCAACTCAAAAATGTGGCTAAACCAATGTTCTTAAAATGTTTTATAGAGTCAATATGATATATTACATGCCATGGTTTGGATGTGTAGGTTGAAAATTTCTATTTCCAACTTTGGTTTATTTAACTTATGCCCTTATTTTGGGTCATTTTTGCAACTTCGAGCTACGAGCATTCCCATCATCTCATGACCTCCTTACTAGCCTTAAAACATCATTTTGAACAAGTTTGATGTTGAAGATTTTTCCATTTGAAGCTTGGAAATAGGAGTTATGGCCTTATGCTTGAAATGACCTGTAATCTCCAAATGACCAAAATGCCCTTGACTTGTCAAAGCCATAACTTGAGTTCTACAAATCCTATCAAGGACTTCTAGTACTCTCTAGAAATCTAAGAATATAAGGAACAACATTCATGTTGACCAAAAGTTCATAGGAATCATCCTTCTTTAGAAAAAGTTTGATGCAAGCTGGGTAACTTTCAAGGCCCCAGATTCACATACCTCAGATGACCTGTAACTTGTCAAAGTCACAACTTGAGTTCTACAAATCCTATCAAGGACTTATAGTACTCAAATTAAATCTAAGAACAAGCTCTACAACATTCATGTTGGGGGCAAGATGAGATGGAAATCACATCTTGAGCTAAACTGCCTTGAAGGTAGGGGTCAAACTAGGGGATTTTACACTGTCAAGCCTTAGAAACCCTAGCTTGAAACTTCTCAAACTCTTAAATCATGATGAGTTAACCTTGGAATCATCCTTATAACATCTCAATGCATCAATCCATGATCACATGGCCCTTGGATTAGGTCTCAACCCTCTCCAAATCATCAGTTGACCTAGGGTTGACCCAGTCAAACCCTAATTGCACCACTTATGGCTGAGTCTTCTTAATCTTGCACAATGACCTGTCTAGGCTTTATGATGGCTCTCAAGACATATCATGAGCTCTCTCAAGGCTTCAAGTCTACATTCATGGCTTCAGAATCATCTGAGGTCTTTCCACAACTCTCAAGTTAGGAGGCCTACACACTTGGCTTCAACCACTATCTCTAAGGATCTTCTAACTTCTCTGACAAAGATATCACCCTTTGAACACTTGAATAACCTTCTTAGATAGCTTCAAACTCTTGTATAGCTCTTGATTGGTACTCATACCTCTTGATCTCCTGCATACATGTCAATGAAATGCAAATGATAATGCTAATGTGAATGAAATGAAACATAAGCTAGGTAAAGAAATGTTGGTCAAATTTTAGGGTGCAACAGCTGCCCCTATTCAAACGGCTTGGACCTGACTGGGTGAGGAGCGAACGGCTCTCATCCAATCAAGGTATGAGACGGTTGAATACCAACAAACCCGGAAATTTGCCAACTGCACAAATACACGGTACTCTGATGGGAAGAAATCTTCGAAAACTAAAATACTAGCCGCACAGCAACTAGCTGAGGAATTGGTCACACGGTAACCGGTGATACACGGTCGGTCATGCCATTAGGCATCAAGATTCCTCGGGACTCGTCAGGTCAACAATCAAGTTAATCACGCCGTCGGGCATTCAAAGAAATTTTCGGGCATCAGCCAGACTTCATCAGTAAGTCGGGAATAGAGTTCTCGGTCAATCATGAACCAATCGGGATATCCAAACTTCTGCCATCAGGCGCTCCGCATACGCTGGGAGAACTGCTTCGTCAAGACGGTCGGACTTTAATCATCAAGTCTTCGAGGGAAGTTTCAACTTCGCTGCTCAGAAACCTGCTGGGGATGACACACCTCCGCTGGGGATTCTGGGGAACTATCAAGTAACTCTGCTTCGGGGATCCATAAATCATTCTGGGTGAATCTACTCTGCTGAGGACATCAAGAATCATCTTGAACAAATAACTCCATCAGGGACTTCAAGAATCATCCTGAACCAATAACTATGCTAGATATTTCAGGAATCATCCTGAGCAAACGCTCTGCCGGGGACTCTAAGCATCAACTTGAGCAACCCTCTCTGGCGGCTTCACAGGGGATTTTAAGAATCATCTTAAGCAAACGACTTCGTTGGGGAGAATTCAAGAATCATTTTGAGCAAGCGACTCTGCGGAGGAACACCTACAAAACAAGAACGGTAATGACCTAGCTCATGTTTAGTATGCATATGTTTGACTATGATGCAATGCTCCACGCGGTGGAAATGCTACGCATTTATGATAGATGCTATGCAATCATGCAAAATGCTGCGACCCCGTCAGCAAAATAAATGTTGAAGGAAGAATCCTCCTGTCAAGGAGAAAGAACCATTCTGGTGGAGGAAGGAATCATCCTGCCACGGAGAAAAGGTCACACCAATCTCCAACGGACTCCGCATGGGGAAGCAAACTTCAGTTGACTGCTGCGGGGGAATGAAGCTCTACGAGAACCCCGACCTGCTGAGGAAAGCGATATCAATCACAGAGATAAACTGCACGGCCTTCACGGCTAACCTTCATGGAGATAACGACTCCGGCGGGGAAGTACAGCATCAACTATTCAACACTCTACTGGGGACGACCAATCATGGCTCGAACTGCTTCCAAGGACTCGGCTCTCTTGGGGATCTGCAAACTCGGTTGGAGAAGAAGGAATCATCCTGCTTACAGGGGAGAGTACGACTCTATGGGGAATCTCAATTCCGCTGGGGACTTCAGTCTGGAACTATCAATTGCTGCACACTTCAGTGAATGGTCTCCTACGAGGCTTGCACTTGTGACCCGGTGCTAGGGGATGAACACACGCTTCGGCGCCTGACTCAGCTGGGGAGATGCCGTTCCTTCAGGATGCATCTGGTTGGGGAGAGGATCTTCTCTGCCTGGGGAGACATATCAATGCTTTACGATCTCACGTTCAGACTCTGCAGGGAGAGGCTGCTGAACTTTACTGGAGATGGAGGAATCATCCTGCTCGGGGACGCATACAGCGTACTGTCTGGTACATGCTACACTTGCACCAACACAAACAAACAGACAAGATACCTTTCTCAAAAGGGACCTATCAAGGTTATCATCTTGTGACAATGTTCGAGTAATTCATTGTTTCAACAATCAGTGGCCTAGGCCAGTAAGTTTATGTATGCGCATTTTGTCAAAAACATCGGCGTTCTTTTTCGCAAACAAAACAGATAAATGCTAAACAGACAAACAGAATTGCTGAATAGGATACATTTTATTGATAACGAACCCCTGAATGGGTAAAAAAATTTTACAACAGATGCAAGCTCCTGGAATGAGGAAGCTGCGCAAAAAAGTAAAAACATAAATATACATCAGTATATACGAATGTCGGCAACGAGGCGTAGACGAACACCATGAGTTGATCCCTCTATGACCCACTCGACTTTTATACTTCTCCGAGGCTTCAGCTTCAGAAGAGATTGATTCAGATAAACGGCCCTCAGGTCTTCCAAACCACTAAACAATGAGAGTCCACACGCGGAACGCAGTCATTTGCTTTTTCAAATCCCTAACTTTTGCCTGAATCGCCCTTCCGGGTTTTCGATTCACCGGGATACCCTTTTTTGCCAAAGTCGCCCTTCCAGGTTTTCGACTTTGCGGGTGTACATTTTTTCAATTTATATCCCTAATTTTTGCCCGAACCTTTTTCCTTTTTTATGGTTCGCTGGGATGCCCCATTTTTTCCTGGATACTCTTTTTCTTTCCAGCGGGTCGTTCTTAAGCAAAGTATTTTTTAACTGCGTCCGCGTTCATCGGGGATGCAAAATCTTCACCATCCATCGTGGATAACAACAAAGCTCCTCCCGAGAAGACCTTGCTGACGACGTACAGACCTTCGTAATTGGGAGTCCACTTGCCCAGGTGATCGGAGTGTGGAGGAAGAATCTTCTTCAGGACGAGATCACCCGTCTGAAAGCTTCTAGGATGCACCTTCTTATCATAAGCTTTCTTCATTCGGCTTTGGTACAGACGACCATGCGCAATCGATGCTAACCTCTTCTCGTCCATCAGGTTGAGTTGGCTTAGTCGGTTCTTAATCCATTCTGCCTCGTCGAGTTTCACGTCAACCAAAACTCACAAAGAAGGGATCTCCACTTCTAACGGTAGGACAGCTTCCATACCATACACCAAGGAGAAAGGAGTTTCCTCGGTTGACGTACGCACCATCGTACGATAATCGTGCAATGCGAAGGGCAACATCTTGTGCCAATCCTTGTAGGTCACTACCATCTTCTAAACAATCTTCTTGATGTTCTTATTGGCCGCCTCAACGGCGCCATTCATCTTTGGCCGGTAAGGAGATGAGTTATGGTGTTCAATCATGAAACTCTGGCACATCTCCTTCATCATCTTGTTATTCAGATTCGAACCATTATCAGTAATGATCCGCTCGGGAATTCCGTATCGACAGATGATATCCCTCTTTATGAATTTATCCACCACCTGCTTGGTCACATTAGCATATGAGGCTGCCTCCACCCACTTGGTGAAGTAGTCGATAGCTACTAGAATGAAGCGATGACCGTTAGATGCAGTGGGCTCGATCTTGCCTATCATGTCGATGCCCCACATGGAGAACGGCCACGGGGAGGACATGACATTCAACGGGCTCGGCGGCACATGAACTTTATCAGCATAAATCTGGCATTTATGAAATCTCTTCGCGAATTTAAAGCAATCTGATTCCATCGTTAGCCAGTAATATCCTGCTCTCAGGATCTTTCTTGTCATAGCATGCCCGCCGGAGTGCGTACCAAATGTGCCTTCATGGACTTCTTCCATGAGCATACTCGCTTCTTTCTCATCTACACATCTAAGTAGCACGAGATCGTGGTTTCTTTTATACAAAACTCCATCAGGATTGAGATAGAAATTCCCAGACGGCCTCGTCAGAGTCTTCTTATTCTGGGTTGACGCACCCGCAGGATACTCCTTAGTCATAAGGAAGGTCTGGATGTCATGGAACCATGGCTTGCCGTCGGCGGCTTCCTCGATCGCAAAGACAAATGCAGGTCTATCAAGACGAGAAAGGACAATTCTTGGAGTCTCATTCCAAAAATTGACTTTATACATCGAAGCCAACGTGGCTAAGGCATCAACCATCTGATTCTCCGCCCTGGGCACATGATGGAGTTCAACTCGATCAAAGAACGGAAGTAGCCTTCTGGCATAATTCATGTACGACACCAAATTCGATTGACGAGTCTCCCACTCCCCTTTAATCTGGTTAATCACAAGCGCCGAGTCACCATATACGTCTAGGTTCTTGATTCTCAAATCAATTGCTTCTTCTAGACCCATGATGCATGCTTCGTACTCCGCTTCGTTATTGGTGACCGGAAACGTCAGTCTCGCAGTGAACGGGATGTGGGACCCGTGGGGAGTCGTGATGATCACCCCAATGCCACTTCCGTAAGAATTAACCGCCCCGTCAAATATCAATTTCCACTGGGATTTCCTATCTGGCCCCTCGTCGGGCAACGATTCATCGCAATCTTTCGCTTTAAGAAACATAATATCCTCATCAGGGAATTCAAATTTCATCGGCTGGTACTCTTCGATCGGCTGTTCGGCAAGGTAATCAGACAATACGCTCCCCTTGATGGCCTTCAGGGAAACGTACTGAATGTCATATTCCGTCAACACCATTTTCCATCTGGCAATCCTGCCCGAAAGCGCTTGCTTCTCGAAGACGTACTTGATCGGATCCATCTTCGAAATTAGCATAGTGGTGTGATTGAGCATGTACTGTCGTAAACGTTTGGCATCCCAGGCTAGTGCACAACACGTCTTCTCCAGCATCGAGTAACGAGATTCACAGTCTGTGAACTTTTTACTCAAATAGTAAATGGCATGCTCCTTTCTGCCCGTCTCGTCATGCTGACCGAGAACACACCCCATACTATTCTCAAGAACTGTCAAGTACATGATTAATGGTCGTCCGGCCACTGGGGGTATCAAGATTGGAGGTTCCTGCAGATACTGCTTTATCTTATCGAATGCCTTCTGGAAATCCTCATTCCAGATAATCTCCTGATCTTTCTTTAGCTGTCTGAACATCGGTTCACACGTGGCAGTGAGCTGAGAAATAAACCTCGCAATGTAGTTTATTCTGCCCAAGAAACCACAAACTTCTTTTTCTGTTTTTGGCACTGGCATTTCTTGTATCGCTTTAATCTTCGAAGGATCAACCTCGATGCCTCTTTCACTCACGATAAACCCCAATAACTTTCCGGACCGTACTCCAAAAGTACACTTGTTAGGATTCAGCCTCAACCTGAACTTCCTAAGCCTCTCAAAAAGCTTCAGCAAATTGACCAGATGTCCCTCCTCCGTTTGGGACTTCGCAATCATGTTATCAACATAGACTTCAATCTCATGATGAATCATGTCATGAAACAAAGTAACCATTGCTCGTTGGTAAGTGGCCCCTGCGTTCTTCAGACTGAAAGGCATTACCTTATAGCAAAATGTTCCCCAATGCGTAATAAACGTAGTTTTCTCCATGTCCTCCGGCGCCATCTTGATCTGATTGTACCCGGAGAAGCCATCCATGAACGAAAACACGGAGAACTGAGCAGTATTGTCGACCAACACATCAATATGAGGCAGCGGGAAATCATCTTTAGGGCTCGCCCTATTCAAATCCTGATAATCGACGCACATTCGTATGTTACCGTCTTTCTTCGGTACAGGCACTATGTTGGCGACCCATGGAGGGTAAGTAGTGACCGCTAAGAAGCTAGCATCAAGCTGTTTCTGCACTTCATCTTTGATCTTAACGGCCATATCTAGTTGTGTCCTCCTAAGCTTCTGCTTAATGGGAGGACAATCTTCTCGTAGCGGCAAGTGATGGACCACGAGGTCAGTATCAAGTTCGGGCATATCTTCGTATGACCAAGCAAAGACGTCACTATACTCTCTTAGCATCTCGACCAATCTCTGCTTGACATCACTCTGCAATGCATCCCCTATCCTGACGTTCCTGGCGAGTTCTTCAGAACCCAGATTCACAATCTCGATCTCCTCTTCATGAGGTAGAATAACTTTCTCCTCTTGTTTCAACAAGCGGGCCAACTCTTCAGGAAGGTCTTCGTCTTCATCAATCTCTTCTTCGGCTTGATAGATCGGTCAATCAAAGTTGAAGTGGGTCGTAGAAGGTCCAGAGTCGATGCCGTCTATCATGTGGATCCTGCAATAACAATGGTTAAGCTTAAAACAAGGATATGTAGGTTAGCACAAACCTCATTGCCATTTTATTGTTTTTCAAAACAAATATAAAACAGGAATAACAGAGATCACAATATTTGAATACGAAGAAAAACGCCTTTTGATTTATTGATAAAATGCATGTACATAATCAAACGAGGCCCTGACAATAAAACCACTATGCCCCGGGTAGGACATAGGGTTGTACAATGATTGGAAAAAGTAAACCATTACTCTTCGCTTGTTATCTGGATGATATCCTTGACGGACTAGTTGGTAAGGCACTCACCTGGCTTGCTTGGTTGGATCCAAGAGTCGAGGTCACAGTCGCTATCTCCGCTGTCTTCAGACACCGCGTTGACGCTTTCAAATATCACTCCGCCACTGGTAAACTGGATCGGCCCCTTACCTCGCGATGCACTGCTAGAAGAAGAAGCTTCAACTCCGGGAAAATATCCCAACCCAAACTTGTCTTGCTTGTTAGGTATCTCCAAAATTTGCCCCCAGCCTGGGGTAGATCCGGCTTTAACAACGGTCCGGGCTTCCTTGAATGAAGAGAGAGTCATCTCTGGCTTCTCAGTGACTACAGGAGCTACGTCCTTGACTTTAACAGCTTCGAACGCTTGGCATAGGGTTTCTTGGATTTCCCCATCCATCTCGACATACTTGAAGGACGACAAATGGCTCAACATTATGTCTTCCTCGCCACACACAGTCACGATGCTACCTCCGACAGCATACTTGGGTTTCTGGTGCAACGTGGAGGTCACGGCACCCGCAGCATGGATCCACGGCTGGCCCAAGAGACAGCTGTAGGCAGGCATGATGTCCATAATATAAAAGATTGCATCGAACGTTTCCGGCCCGACTTGGATTGGCAGGGTCACCTCCCCGAAAACATGGTGTTTGGTTCCATCGAACGCTTTCACAACCAGATCACTGGGTGTGCAAATCACTCCGCGAGTGTCCAACTTCATTAATGCCTTCTTCGGAAGAACATTGAGTGACGACCCCGTGTCCACCAACACGTGAGACATAATTGTTCCCCTACACTCTATCGAGATGTGCAGGGCACTATTATGATTCTTCCCCTTCGGCGTCAGCTATAGGTCAGTGAACCCTAACCCATTTCCAGCATTCACGTGGGCTACGACCTCTTCTAGTTGGTTGACCGATATTTCCTGCGGTACATATGCGGCATTCAACACCTTCAGCAGTGCGTTGCGGTGTGCTTCAGAGCACAACAACAAGTTCAGGATGGAAATCTTCGAGGGTGTCTGATGAAGATGATCCACAATCTTGTAGTCACTCTTTTTAATCAACCTCATGAATTTCTCGGCATCTCTAACAAGTAAGTCTTTTTCTGCCCCACGTGGGATCTCTTCAACGACTTTACTTTTCCCTCTATCAACTGCATCAGCTCTGTCCGCCTTATCCGTTACGACCTCAGGTGGTGCAAACACTCTCCCGCTGCGAGTGATTCTGCTAACGCCCGCTAGGTTCTCCACAGATGACCCAAACGGTTCTAGCTCCAACTTCTGTCCACCGCAGTAGACTTCAGCCCCATAATGCCATGGGACAGCATTAGTGCTTTCGAACGGTATCGGCCCAGCTTTGGTGATGGTAATCGTGGGCGGTCTGGGTGCAGAAATAGTTATCGTCTGGCGAGGGATGGTGATGGTGGCAACCTCATCATCTTGCTTCAGCATTACCTCTCCCGATCCGCTTTCGGCCCTCCGGCTAAACTGTAAAATCCCTTCATTCATCAGACTTTGAATTCCCTCTATCAACTGTTCACATCCATCAGGACTTGTCGCACAGCCCATACACAGCTCTCCGCATCCTGGAAAGAAACCTCTTTTCATCAACTTAGCTTTAACGAAGCTAAGCGGCGTCTTTAGATCTTTGACGTCAGTCAACAAATCCAAACTCTCGTCTTCGATAATGGCGTTTACTCCACCTCCCCTATGATTCGGCATAGGGTTCTTCGTGACGTTTGGCACATTATCGGAGAAGTTGATGATCTTAGCATCCACCATGTCCTGCACCTTGTGCTTGAAGGCTTTGCAATTCTCTAATGTGTGGCCTGGTTCCCCTGAGTGAAACTCACAAGTTGCATCCGCGTCATAACCTGGCGGAGGTGCCCCTGTCAAGGGAGCCAACATTCTCTTCTAGATCAACTGTAGCTGAAGCAAAGTCTGCAATAGTTGCGCGTACGACATGGGCGGTGTCTCAAGGTGACGGCTCGACAGAGGTGCCCGATTCTGATACTTTTTGTACCCTTGTTGTTGCTGCTGCTACTGTTGTGGCTGTTGAACTGCCGGGATAGTTATGCTGGCCACCTGTGGGTGAAGGCCTTTGCCCTTCCTTCGAGCGTTGGTCACAGCGCTCGTTTCTCCTTCCCGTCTTTTTCCACTATAAGGTTTCTTTCCGCCTCCTCCAGCTGAGGATGGATCACCTTGAATTTTCCCGAGTTTGATCCCATTTTCGATGTGCTCACCTGTGATAATGAGATCTGAGAAGGTTCCAGACATACCACTGACCAATTTCTCATAGTAAACCCCCGGGAGGGTGGCTACGAACATTTGCACAAGCTCACGTTCAACCATCGGCGGCTGAACCCTGGCTGCCAACTCACGCCATCGTTGGGCGTATTCCTTAAACCCTTCGTTGTTCCTTTGCGACAGATTCTGCAATTGGACTCGGTTCGGAGCCAAGTCACTGTTATATTGGTAGTGGTGCACAAATGCTTCAGCAAGGTCCTTCCACGTGCGCACACTGGTAGGCTCCAGACTCATGTACCATTCGAGGGAGGGTCCGGACAGAATGTCCTGAAAGAAGTGCATCAGCAACTTCTCGTCATCAGAATGAGCTGACATTTTTCTGTAATACGATCTCAGGTGGACGCGAGGGCAAGAGGTGCCCTTATATTTTTCAAAGTCAGGTACCTTGAACTTGGGAGGCACCTTGAAATCAGCAATCAGTCCCAACTTGGACATATCAACACCCAGGGTGTTCTGGTTCTCGATATTTCTCATCTTATCTTCGAGTGCCTTGAACCTTAGCCGTGCTTCAGCAGTCAGCTCACCTTCAACACCTCTCTGAGAGAACACATCGTCCTGACGGTATTCTAACCATGGCTGAGGTCCATACAGATTCCCAACACCTGCATTGTCGTTGCCCAGCCCAACATTGACATTAGCTTCCAGACTCCCATTACTGACGCCCGTCGTATTGCCATTGAGTCCCATATTAGCTATCACATTGCCATTGGCACTGTCATTCCCCCAGGTCACGGGGACGCCATTCTGAGGAGTTTCAACAGGTGGAGGGGTAGGCACGGTCCCTCCATGGAGTACACCATCGCTATCGACCCTTGAAATCAGAGGCTAAACCAAGGTTCTGAGCTGATCCTGGCCATTGGCGACCGCTTACATGAGCTCCATGAAGCGGTCCATTCTTTCGCGGAGTTCCTGAACATCAGTTTGCACTTGCTCCATGATTATGGTTCGATTTGCTCTGGTCGGATAGCGGTGAATAGGTCCCTGATCAATCCTAGAACAACCTAAAACAACCTGAAAACACAAAAGGGTTAGGAAAAACGACAAAGTGCTCGTTATGCAAATGCTTCATGCGAATGCAAATGTGTGTCTGTGCGTTAGGGAGATCTCCCCCGATCCTAGTGCCTGAGTGCCAGTGCTGATAATAAGAAGTCTGAGTCCGGTCATGGAAATAACATCTCATATATACGAAGAAAGCCCATCAAGGCAGTACACAACGTCAGTGAGTACAAGATGAATCAATAGCGTGACCTCGACCAACAAGCCTGGTGATGGTCAGCATACAACAATGATCAAACAAAAGGAATACAAATAGTCAAGCACGGCCACGGGCGCGAAACTCTTCTAACAACCCCTTTGTTTCTGGATGATCAGGACGAGTGAGTAACCCTTCGACGAGCAACTCCCTCTGCATAATGGTGTATTGAAGACCTTCGACCGAATCTTCCCATGCTCCTTCACCGAAACAATCTTCTAACTTCCGCTTCTTGGACTCAAACGTCAGTTTGCGCTCCTTCAGGTTAGCGAGAGCTCTGTTGAGCTGGCCTTCGACGGCGTATCTGCGAGCGGTTTCTTCATCAAACCTTTTCTCACTAGCCTTCACCTGGGCTTTCAGCTTGGAGATCTGTTGCATCAACTTATCCTCCCGCTCTTTCCTGGTGGCTAGGGAGGCCTTCTAGTGCTAGTTAAACTTGGATATCCTCCGATACGCTTCGTCCAAGTGCTGTTTCTTCATGGCCAGTACATCGTTGACAACTTTGAAGTCTCGACCCATGCGCTCGCGCTCGGCTATCTGCTTAGTCAAGTCTGTCCCCAACTGGTTCACCAACTCTGTTTGCCTCTTGAAGGAATGAACGACTTCGTTTCTTTCGCTTTTGAGTTGCGCCAATTCTTTCTCCAATTCTTCATTTGCCCTCTTCAATTCATCTCGCTCAGCTAACACCTGATTATACTACTGAATGGGCACGGTAGTAGGCTCTTCAATCATTGGAGGGCTTTCTGGCTTGTCAAGGGGAAACGACATCCCTATAGCATCTACTCTGGCTCTGATCCACGTCACGTACGGAGGGTAAGCTTGATTATTACTTCTCCCCAGCAATGGTTTTCCCCTCTTACTGATGCCATTCCAAGCGCGCTGAAGCTTAGATAACATATCCCCTTCTAGAAGACCAGTGAGGTACAGAGATTCCTACACCTCTTCATCCTTCGGTGGAGCTCTCAAAGCATACGCGAACTGTCGGACCAGCAAAGACGCATTTTAGTTTATACAGCCCTTCCTGCCTATCAGAGGCACGTTCGGAAACCCGCTGCAACTGAAGATAATCTCAGTACCCAACCTATCTCTGTCAAACCAGTCAATATCTTCCGCAGATAGACTCATCAAAAGCTCGGAACACTCAGTTGTGGCTGCAGACGAAACAAAGGGACCCCCTCTTGGGCAGATGACTATCAAGCCATTTATAAAGCAAGGGCACACAGCATGAGACATTCTTGCCCCTCCTGTTCTCGTTTTTGTAGTGGATAGAATGGTAGACATCTCCTATCAAGGTAGGGACTGGATTCCCTGAAGCGAAGATGCGAAAGGCGTCGAAGTCTACAAAATCGGGCATATTGGGGAACAAAATGATGCCATATATGCACAGAGCGGGAATGGCGTTGAACACTACCCAACATCCGCCTTTGGCGCACTGCTGAGCTTTTCCCACTAAGAACTGCAAGGAGAAACCAGGAACCCTGTTCCAACTAGACAATACCAACTCGGAGGCGTCCAGATGAAGTGAAGGAGCTAGACTAGCCAGATCAGGCTCAGCATCCATATGAACAAAAGGCATCTGCCTCTTGATAGGCACACCTAACAAATCAGCATATTCCTCCAGCGTGGGTGCGAGAACAAAATCCTGGAAAGTAAAGCATCTCAACGGAGGATCGTAGAACTGCAGCAGAGCGTGCAACCCATTCAACTCGAACGCAGAAGTTTTACGAACCAAACTGAGCAATTTGCCGTAAGATCTTCTGAACTCATCTCTCATAGAATCATCTGCTAAAGCAATCAAACCAGTCAGCTGAACCACATCAGGGGCAGGGAGCTTGTAAGCCACGGTCTTCCTCATAGAACCCATAACAATACAACAGAAGGCCAGAAATCCTGAATCGGGGGGAAACGGTACCTGCAACACAGACACACGTTAATGAAATGAAAATGAGTATGCAAAGCAATGTAAAATGCAATCATGCAGCAGGAGATCAAGACAACTATGCTGTGGAGATTCTGTATCAACAAAACCATGACGCTGCTCTGTCAAGAACAACCACTATATCTGATAAGAAGAAAACCCTGGTATCGGACCACAAATCTGCTCTGTCAAGAACACACACACATAGGACCATAAATATGCTCTTTCAAGAACAGACATCTGATAATAAGAACCTCTGATACAGGACTAAAACTCTGCTCTGTCAAGAACAAACATCTGATAATAAGGACCTCTGATACAGGACCAAAATTCTGCTCTGTCAAGAACAAACATCTGATAATAAAGACCTCTGATCCCAATCAAAACCTGCTCTATCAAGAACAATCATACATCTGCTGATGAGATCTTCTGATCCCAATCAAAGCCTGCTCTATCAAGAACAATCATACACCTGCTGATGACATCTTCTGATCCCAATCATAAACCTGTTCTGTCAAGAACAATCATATATATCTCTGAATGTAAGGTCCTCTGATATAGGACCAAAAAATCTGCTCTATCAAGAACAATCATATATCTGATAATAAGACCCTCTGATCAAAACCTGCTCTATCAAGAACAATACACATCTGATGATAAGATCCTCTGATCCCAATCAAAAACCTGCTCTATCAAGAACAATCATATATTTGCATATGAGATCCTCAGATCCCAACAAAACTGATCCACTATCAAGAAAACCAGGTAGTCTGAAGGTCAAAGTTTCCTGCAACAAACCCAACCCTGCTCACAGGTATGGACCTAAACTGACTCAAGTTCGGCATCCTATGCTTTAATCAGTGTCACAGACATTCAAGAGGGGTGATACGATACCCAGAAGGTGTGGCATCACCAGCTCATGAAGCGGCTTCACTCGGCTGAATCACAAATGATCGGTCCCCAGAGTCGACAATCCTTCAAACCAACAACCCCCTCAACCCAAAGGGTTGAAAAAGAAGCCAACCGGGAGAACCTCATCTGAGCGTGGATTTCATGAGACACTAGTGCCTGCCAAGCAAGCACACGCCCACTAATTTCCACAACTAATGTTATGTTCACTCAAGCTTGGGTCTGGCTTCTCACTCATCAGAATGCCCCTCCCACAACAGCACAGATAATCATATCATACCGAAAATAAAGTGCGTGAAATAAAATGCGATAAATAAACACAACCCAACAAGTAATCATATAAGCGCTAGGATTGACTCTCGCAGGGGACGTCGGATCCCCAAACTGACTCGCATTCGGGACGTTGGATCCTAGGAAACTATCAAATCCCCAGCAGAGTCGCCAGTTGTCGCTTCCGCAAAAATAAGGTGCCGGCAAAACAGAAGAGTCGCCACCTTTCGTTATTTATCCCTCGGAATAGGAAAGGAAACGATCAGAAAAACCTGACGAAAAAGGGTAAGACAAGGTCGCCGCAACCATTGTCTGGGTTCGGGAGTCGGTTACGCAAGGGGAAGGTATTAGCACCCCTCACGTTCGTCGTACTCGACGGGATCCACGCTTGTTGGGTTTACTGGACGAGTTGGTTTATCTATCTACCTATCAAGGCTGGCTTAAAAAGAAAATAAAAATGACTCGGCAAAGCGTCGCGCTTTATGCCTACGTATTCTCATCAGAGAATGAGAAATCAGAGTTAACGTAGTTCGGCCTACTACGGGTTATGGGCAAGGTGGCTCGCCAATATATCAGTATTGTGCCTACGTACTCTCAACAGGTATGAGAGATCAGAGCTTACGTAGTTCGGGATAACTACGGATTACGGGAATTCAGATTTATTTGTTTTATCGAGTAGGGTTAACAAGTAGTTCTGGCAGTTAGGGACAAAGCATGTTTGCAGTAGAACTAGGAGTTAACGACACTCTTTTCTTCAGAAAAGCTTTCCTATGACTTATGGGCCCACGGGGAAAAAAGGTTTGAAGTTTGTTTTCTGTCTTTTACGAAAGAACTGTTTTTTATTGTGTTTGCAATTTCAATCGCACTAAAGACTATGACCTGAGAGTGAATGCGTCGCATGTCACCCAAAGGGTGCCATGCTAAACATCCAGACTGTTGAAAAGAAGCTCTCCAACAGTCCTTTCTCAGATAGCTCAAGGCTCGTAACGTACGAAATAAATCATTCATGATTACTGTATCTTAAGCTGTTTGAGATGAGAAGAGAACAGGCTTAACTAAGGGGAGACTATCAAGTCCTAATGTTATCATGCCAAGGATTCATCCTATAGTTGAAGTTTGAAATAGGGAACTCCTAGAAGTTATCATGCATAGGTTTCAACCTAAAGTTCTAATCATCATTTCCTTATCAAAGGAAATGAGAGTCCTAAGGGATCATGTCAATGATACACAGAAACTGATAAAGCATCAGCTTAAACAGTAAACAATAATACAGTAAACGACTGTAAAATGCATGCAATGCAAGTGAGGGAGGAAATGTGTGTGGGGCAGCAGCCTCCACAAGCTCATCTCAACCTCAAGCCAAAATGAATAACTGTAATCATACAGAAAACAAAATGCTATCAAGCAAAATAGAAGAACAACTGCAATCATACAGAAGAAATAAAATAAAATTCTATCAAGCAAACAGACCACATGGGCAAGGGAGCTGGGCTCTACCGAATACCCGCAAGCAAAGCCATACAGTAACAATACAAGCAGAGGGAGCAACTCAACCTCTAGTGCAATCATGCTCCTAGCTTACATCAGTCTATATATGAACTTATTCTAATGCATCAAGCAATTCAAACAAAGCACATCAGCATAGAAAAGAAAACAGACAAGAAAGAAGATCAACAACTCCCTCTTTCAATTCCAAGCTTCAGCTCTTCTAACATCAACCCAGTCTTCAGACTTCACTCACCCTTCATGCCAAGTATCAACTTTCTTCTCCAGGTCTCAACCCATCAACATAAGTTTCAACTTATCCTCCCTCTTCAAGCCTCAGCTCCTTAGTCAATTCCACCTTCAGGCTTCACTCTTAACTACAAGTATCAACTTGATTCCTTCAGGTTCTCCAAGCATCAATGTACAAGTATCAACTTGTCCTTTATTCCTCAAGCTTCAGCTCTACAGTCAATCTCAATTGAATCCTCTTCATAAGTATCAACTTAGTCTTCAAGCTTCTCAAGCTCTCTTTGCTTTACCAGTCTCAACTTGGTGTTCTTCTCCTACAAGCTTCAGCTTCCCAGAGTAGTCTTCAATCACATGGAAGTGTCAACTTCATCCTTCAATCTTCTTCAAGCAAGGAGCTCCTCACTCACTCTCTATTGGGTCTTCAAGTATCAACTTGTTCTTCTTGCTTTTCAAGCTTCAGCTGCAATGGCAATGCTTAAGGAGTCATCCTCTTCCACACTCTTCAATGAAGTCTTCATCTTCAACCTCAAGTCTAACATCTTTCAAGATACTTAAACCAGAAAACAATTGATTTAACAGGATGAGAGGAAATGACAAACAGCTTACTGACAACCAAGGGAAGCCTGTAAGGGTTCATCATCATGAGAGACTGGTTCCCTCAAAGTTCTACTTCCCAGATAAAGCCACTCATCCCTCCAAGGGAGGGATGTGAATATTTGAGAAGGACTTTTAGTCATTGGGAGGAATGGAAGCACAAGATGCTTTCCATGTTTGTGAAAGAAATCATTCTAACTATAAGGCTCTCCCTATGTCCTATCTCCTAATCTTCATCAGACACCTTCAGGAACAAGCAAATCCTAGCTCCAAGCAACTTCAAGCAACTTTAAGCATCCTCACCTTGTCTTCAACTTGTCTTCAATCTCAACCAAAGGAAAACAAAGCACAAACCCTAATCTAAGGGGACTAAGGAAGTTAAACTAGTTGAATTAGTAAATTAGGATCACCTAAAACCTAGTACTAAAGTTAGTCCTAACTAAAATACTAACATCAATTGTAAAATCCTACAAAAATTACTATGGGAACCTAGGACAATCATGACTCTACCACATTAATTCCAGAGATCAAATCATCAAATTAGACCTAGAACTAAATTCTACATTATAAGGTATCAAACCTAAACCCTAAAAGGAAGCATCTAAATATCAATCTAGAAAGCACACCTATTTTCATCACAAAAATGTGAGAAAAATAATATGGGAGCATACATGTCGAACCTAATCACACACAAAAAATTAGGCTCAAAAACATCACCAAGTGATCACACTAAATTCCACAAAATTGGGCATCACACATAATCATTTTAATATCAATTAAAATGTAAAATTCCCATTAAATCAGAAAATGCATGAAATGAAAATATTTTTTCTCTAAAAAATACTAGACTCAATCATAAGTAAAATGAAAAAAGAATGGGGTTGATTGGATTAATTTTCAATTTATTATGATTTTTCCAAGAACCATGAATAAGATGAGAAAATAAAGAAAATCCAATTAAAATAATAAACGCACGGTGTAAATAGCAATCAAACTCAGTTTAAATCATGGGTTGGGCCATCAGGGGGGTGTGGATAGCGCCTAGTTCACTAAGCCCAGCACAACAAATAAATGAAACGCAGCGTTTCCTTCAGAAATCCTTTACAACTGAACTTTAAAACGTGGCCATTAGATCATGCTCCCAGTCCAAGTCAAACCCTCATCCAATGGTGCTAACATCGTCTTCAACCTTTTGAACATTTGAGCTTCGCGCCCAGCTCTGGCCACCACCGGTGGAGCTCCGGTCATCACCTTCAACCCTAATTCTCTCTAGAAGCCTCCAATCCAAATGGTCAAAACATGAAACTCATCCCAAATCTTGCCAGGAACTCAACCATACCCTTAGTTTCCTCTGAAACCTCAAGATTCACCATATCCCAATCTCAACCGAAAATGGCAATTCACCTAATTTGTCTCTAATTCTCCAATTAACTATCTGAAATCCATCTTACACCATTCTATAATAAATCTAACACCTTAATTCACTTTAATTCTACCTAAATCATGCTATAGGAAGAAAGTTACCAACTTGAAAACCTTGGATGAACAGATGCACTAAACCTCCAATTCAAGCTCTACAATCTTGCAGACACGATCAATGAACCTTCTTCTTGCTTCTGTATGCAAAAGAACCAGTTGAAAGTGCTTGAATCTTGAAACCCGATGGTGAGTTGCAGGTGCTGAAAATCACTTGCTCATACACGATTTAGCCACCAATTCTTCTTGATAATGATCTGGAATCACTCCTTGACATCCATGGAAGAAGTTTCAATCAAGAAAATGGAAGGAAAATGGAGAATTTGGTGAAACCGATTGCACTTGCAAGTTATGGAATTTCAATCTCAATCTATGCTTTCTCCTTCAATGATCACCAACCCCTTCAATGGATCAACTCTATTCCTTATATAGATGATGTTTTGATGATCTAGAACCCTCTAGATCCTTCTAATGAGAGTTTCCACTTCTCATGTCATGAGATTTTCAACCATGTATCATGACATGTACAATTCTGTTTTGCAGCTTGAAAACCATCCTATTCTCTTTCAATTTCTCCCCTAGTGACATTTTGAAAGTGATTAGCTTGCCAAGGGCCTTGCTCATGCCTTGATTTTGAGTTTGTCAAATGTTACTTAATATGCAAGCAAGTGCTTTTCAAAACAAGTCCACAAATTGAATCTCAACTCAAAAATGTGGCTAAACCAATGTTCTTAAAATGTTTTCTAGAGTCAAAATGATATATTACATGCCATGGTTTGGATGTGTAGGTTGAAAATTTCTATTTCCAACTTTGGTTTATTTAACTTATGCCCTTATTTTGGGTCATTTTTGCAACTTTGAGCTACGAGCATTCCCATCATCTCATGACCTCCTTACTAGCCTTAAAACATCATTTTGAACAAGTTTGATGTTGAATATTTTTCCATTTGAAGCTTGGAAATAGGAGTTATGGTCGTATGCTTGAAATGACCTGTAATCTCCAAATGACCAAAATGCCCTTGACTTGTCAAAGCCATAACTTGAGTTTTACAAATCCTATCAAGGACTTCTAGTACTCTATAGAAAGCTAAGAAGATAAGTAACAACATTCATGTTGACCAAAAGTTCATAGGAATCATCCTTACTGAGCAAACGTTTGATGCAAGCTGGGTAACTTTCAAGGCCCCAGATTCACATACCTCAGGTGACCTGTAACTTGTCAAAGTCACAACTTGAGTTCTACAAATCCTATAAAGGACTTCTAGTACTCAAATTAAAGCTAAGAACAAGCTCTACAACATTAATGTTGGGGGCAAGATGAGATGGAAATCACATCTTGAGCTAAACTTCCTTGAAGATAGGGGTCAAACTAGGGGATTTTACACTGTCAAGCCTTAGAAACCCTAGCTTGAAACTTCTCAAACTCTTCAATCATGATGAGTTAACCTTGGAATCATCCTTATAACATCTCAATGCATCAATCCATGATCACATGGCCCTCGGATTAGGTCTCAACCCTCTCCAGATCATCAGTTGACCTAGGGTTGACCCAGTCAAACCCTAATTGCACCACTCATGGCTGAGTCTTCTTAATCTTGCACAATGACCTATCTAGGCTTTATGATGGCTCTCAAGACATCTCATGAGCTCTCTCAAGTCTTCAAGTCTACATTCATGGCTTCAGAATCATCTGAGGTCTTTCCACAACTCTCAAGTTAGGAGGCCTACACACTTGGCTTCAACCACCATCTCTGAGGATCTTCTAACTTCTTTAACAAAGATATCACCCTTTGAACACTTGAATAACCTTCTTAGATAGCTTCAAACTCTTGTATAGCTCTTGATTGGTACTCATACCTCTTGATCTCCTGCATACATGTCAATGAAATGCAAATGATAATGCTAATGTGAATGAAATGAAACATAAGCTAGGTAAAGAAATGTTGGTCAAATTTTGGGGTGCAACAGCTTGTTTCGTTAACACGAAGAAATACTCTCAACAAGAGCAAAACTTTGTCCACGTTAGGAAGCACACTTCGTTAACACGAAGAAATCCTATCATGAACTTGTCCACTATAGGACTCGAATTTCGTCAACCCGAAGAAATCCTATCGTCATAGGAATAAATTGTCCTCATCCAGACTCCACATTCCGTCAACACGGAGAAATCCCGGCGACTTCGCTTGGGATGAGTTGTCTGCATCTCGTCAACACGAGGAGATCCTATCAACATAGGCAATAAAATCTTATTTGCGTCTCGTCAACCCGAGGAACTCCTATCAACATAGGAATAAATTGTCCACGTCAGGACTCACATCTCGTCAACACGAGGAAATAAACCCGTCACCATGAAGAGAAATAAATTTGTCCACGTCAGGATTCCATCTCGTCAACACGAAGAATGGTAAACTTATCAACGTCAGGACTCGCATCTTGTCAACACGAGGGAAGGTAACTTGATTTGTCCACGTCAGGACTCACATCTCGTCAACACGAGGAAATCCTATCAACATAGGAGTAAATTGTCCACGTCAGGACACCGTTTCGTCAACACGAAGAAAGAAAAATTTGTCCACGTCAGGACTCGCGCATCTCGTCAACACGAGGAACTATAAACTTGTCCACGTCAGGACGCACATTTCGCCAATACGAAGAAAGATATCTGCTGGGGATAAATGGTCCACGTCAGGACACCATTTCGTCAACACGAAGATTAATCAATTTGTCCACGTCAGGACTTCACATTCCGTCAACACGGAGAAATCAAATCTGCCCACGTTAGGACTAGCACATCTTGTCAACACGAGGAAATAAATCTGTCCACGTTAGGACTAGCACATTTCGCCAGCACGAAGAAATCTCGTCAATACAGGAATAAATTGTCCACGTCAGGACTCATATCTCGTCAACACGAGGAACTCCTATCAGCATAGGCAATAAAATTTTGTCGACTTCCGGGGAAATACTTCTGTCAACCAGTAGGAAAATACATTTGTTTATCCATACGGGAAGATACCCCGAATACAATTTCTTTGCTTATCTCTGCAGTAGCTAACTCCATTGGTCCCAACCCATAAACCTTTTAGCGCTGACGTGCCAGCGACTTTGAGGAGGACTCTACTAGGGATATTTGGAAACCAAATTGCCGGACGCCTGTTTCGATAACCGGCGGCAGCTTCTGAAATTTTGATTCATGAAACCTTTTGACGCTGACGTAACAACAAATTTGAATAAAATAATCCGTTGGCCGGATAAGAGAAACTTCAACAAGCAACTCTGTGGGGAAAATAGTAAGATGAACCGTATCATCACACGTCTCACGGCGAGACCTCGAATACCTGGTAATAGATCTGAGCTAGAACTCCATACTCCTGCTGAGAAAACACACCTGAAAGCAAAAGGTTAACCAACCTGATTTATGTCTCAAAATGCGTATGTTTGAAAATGGCGTAATGCTCCGTATGGCACAGAAATGCTACGCGTTTGAGTAGATGCAAATATGACGATATATGCAAATGCAAATGCAGGCTCAAGCTGTCGGGGCCACTCTGATAATGATGTCTCAACAACATGAATGCTGAGGATAAAGCCAACTCTGCTGGGGAGAACAAGTATCATAAGGTATTTCGGTAACATAAATGTCGGAAACACAGTCAACTTTGTCAGGGAGAGATTAAACATCAATTTCCATTGGGAGGAAAGGACAAACACCCTGCTGGTGAACAAACATAGCTGGGGAAGAAGCGAAACTTCTGGGCAAAGCGCACTGTCTGGGCACAATTTACACATTCAGAGTTACCACTCCGCTGGGGACAATCATCCCGACGAAGGCAAGACGACCTGTAAGGAGCAACAAAACCATCCTTCGCGGATATAAACCTTTCGAACCAACAACTTGGTTAACTATCGCGGGAATCTCCCATGTTGGAGATTGAACGTGCACATCTTCGATTCGCTGAGGAGTGCAACCTCTGCAGGGGACATTGATTTTGACTTGCTGGGGTTAATCCTATGGACGGCTTTCCATGAGGACACTCTCCTGGGGGAAATAATTCCCTCCTTCGGGAAGGGATAAATGTCATTTCAACTCTTTGGGGATAAGCTGCGACTAGCTGAGGAATGACGTCAACTGGAGTCAGGTCTTACGTCAAGCGACCTTGGCTGGGGAATACAATTCCTGACCGTTTGCTCCAAAGGAAAGAACCCTGCAAAACACAAACGAGACAAAACAGGCCTATACAACAGAATCTATCCGGGTTAGCATCTGTGACATTACTTCAGTCAATTCGAAGTTATAGCAATTATTGGCAAGGGCCAGCAAGATTATGTAAGTGCAAGTTTATCAAAAACATCGGCGTCTCTCACAAACAAAACAGTAAAGAACAAGCATCAAGTATTGAATAACATGTTTTATTGATAACGGGCCTCTGAATAGGCAAAGTTTTGTACACTAGATGCAACTCCTGAAAAGAGGAAGTTACGCACAAACACACATAAATATATGCACAAGAAGCATAAAGAAAATACAAAACAATATTTGTGTACATGTCGGCAACGTGGCACAGACAAACACCATGAGCTGATCCTCCTATGACTCGCCTGACTCTGCGCTTTCCCGATACTCGATCTTCGGAAGAGATTGTTTTTGGATAGACGGCCCCCAGGTACTCCCAAACCACTAAGCAATGCCGTATCAAATCCGGACCGCAGTCATTTGCTTTTTCAATCCCTAACTTTTGCGTGAACCGCCCTTTGCGGGTTTTCAATTCACCGGGATACCTTTTTTTGCCGAAGTCGCCCTTTTCAGGTTTTCGACTTCACAGGTGTACATCTTTTAAATTTTATCCCTAACTTTTGCCCGAACCTTTTATTCATTTTTTATGGTTCGCCGGGATGTCCCATTTTTGCCTGGACTCTCTTTTTACTGTCCAGCGGGTCACTTTCAAGCAAAGTAATTTTTAACTGCGTCCGAATTCACAGGAGACGTAAAGTCCTCACCATCCATGGTAGATAGTAACAAGGCTCCCCCAGAGAAGACTTTTCTGACAACGTAGGGACCTTCATAATTGGGAGTCCACTTGCCCCTGTGATCTGATTGTGGTGGGAGAATCTTTTTCAAAACAAGATCGCCCGTCTGAAAGCTTCGAGGGCACACCTTCTTGTCATAAGCTTTCTTCATCCGGCTCTGATACAACCGACCGTATGCTAGAGAAGCCAGTCTCTTCTCATCCATTAAGCTGAGCTGATTCAGTCTATCTTTAATCCATTCTGCCTCGTCGAGTTGGACATCATGTAAAACCCTCAGGGAAGGAATCTCGACCTCCAACGGTAACACCGCCTCCATCCTGTATACCAATGAGAAAGGGGTTGCCCCGGTTGATGTACGTACCGTCGTACGATAACCGTGCAAAGCAAAAGGTAACATCTCGTGCTAGTCCTTATACGTCACAACCATCTTCTAAACAATCTTCTTTATGTTCTTATTGGCCGCTTCGACAACGCCATTCATCTTAGGCCGGTAAGGAGAAGAGTTGTAATGCTCAATCTTAAAATTCTGACACAACTCTTTCATCATTTTATTATTCAAATTTGAACCATTGTCGGTGATAATCCGCTCAGGGATTCCATATCTGCAGATAATATCTCGTTTGATAAATCTGGCTACCACTTGTTTGGTCACATTGGCATATGATGCTGCTTCCACCCATTTGGTGAAGTAACCGATTTCCACCAAAATGAACCGGTGTCCGTTTGATGCCGTAGGCTCAATCTTGCCAATCATATCAATCCCCCACATCGAGAAAGGCCACTGTGATGACATCACATTCAGAGGGCTCGGAGGCACATGGATTTTGTCCGCATAAATCTGGCATTTATGACACCTCTTTGCAAACTTGAAACAGTCTGTTTCCATAGTCATCCAATAATAACCTGCCCGCAGCAGTTTTCTCGTCATAGCATGCCCACCAGCATGTGTACCAAATGTACCCTCATGTATCTCTTCCATGAGCAACTTCGCCTCTTTCTCATCTACACAACGTAGCAACACTAAGTCGTGGTTTCTTTTATACAGGACACCGTCCGGGTTCAGATAGAAATTGCCAGCCAATCTCCTGAGAGTCTTCTGATCTCGACTGGATGCTTCAGCCGGATACTCCTTGTTCTTCAGGAAATTCTGGATGTCAAAGTACCAGGGTTTACCATCGGGATCCTCGTCAATGGCAAATATGAATGCAAGCCTATCGAGCCAAGAGATAATAATCTGGGGAGCCTCGTTCCAGAAGTTAACTTTATACATTGAAGACAATGTCGCAAGGGCGTCAGCCATTTGATTTTCTGCTCGTGGCACGTGATGCAATTCCACCTTGTCAAAGAAAGGCAACAATCTCCTTGCATAATTCATATAGGGTATCAAATTGGGCTGATGTGTCTCCCATTCTCCTTTAATCTGATTCACCACTAGAGCTGAGTCTCCGTATACATCCAGGTTCTTGATTCTCAAATCAATGGCTTCTTCCAGAGCCATGATGCAAGCCTCATATTCAACCTCATTATTGGTAACAGGAAAAGTCAATCGAGCAGTAAATGGGATGTGCGACCCATGAGGAGTAGTGATAATTGCACCTATTCCGCTACCATAGGAATTAACTACTCCGTCAAATATCAACTGCCATTTGGAACCCAACTCTGGTCCTTCGTCCGGCAACGGTTCTTCACAATCCTTCATTTTCAGGTACATGATATCCTCGTCAGGAAAATCAAACCTCATTGATTGGTAGTCCTCAACCGGCTGCTCAGCAAGGTACTCTGATAGAACGCTACCTTTAATAGCCTTTTGCAAGACATATTGGATATCATATTCTGTTAACACCATCTGTCATCGGGCAATTCTTCCGGAGAGTGCTTGCTTCTCAAACACATATTTGATTGGATCCATCTTTGAAATTAGCATGGTTGTATGATTCAGCATGTATTGCCTCAAACGTTTGGCGTCCCAGGCTAGCGCGCAACACGTCTTCTCGAGCATTGAGTATCTGGACTCACAGTCGGTAAACTTCTTACTCAAATAGTAGATCACATACTCTTCACGTCCGGTCTCGTCGTGTTGACCGAGAACACAACCCATACTTTCCTCAAGAACCGTCAAATACATAATCAAAGGTCTCCCGGCCACTGGGGGTATCAAAACAGGAGGTTCCTGCAAGTATTCTTTTATCTTGTCAAACGCCTTTTGACAATTTTCATTCCAGGTCAACACCTGATCCTTTTTCAACAACTTGAATAACGGCTCGCGTGTCGCAGTTAGGTGAGATATGAACCGAGAAATGTAGTTCAACCTCCCTAAAAACCCACGCACTTCTTTTTCTGTTTTAGGCGTCGGCATTTCTTGTATAGCTTTTATCTTTGCAGGATCAACCTCTATTTCCTTTTCGCTCACAATAAACCCCAGCAGTTTACCCGATCTCACCCCAAAGGTGCACTTGTTAGGGTTCAGTCTCAACCTGAACTTCCTAAGTCTTTTGAACAGTTTTAGCAGATTAACCAAATGCTCCTCCTCTGTCTGAGATTTGGCAATCATGTCATCAACATAAACCTCGATCTCTTTGTGCATAATGTCATGAAAGAGAGTCGTCATAGCACATTGATATGTTGCCCCAGCGTTCTTCAGTCCGAAGGGCATCACTTTGTAGCAAAATGTTCCCCAAGGAGTAATGAAGGTAGTCTTCTCCATGTCTTCTGGTGCCATTTTGATCTGATTATAGCTTGAGAAGCCGTCCATGAAGGAGAATACGAAGAACTGAGCAGTGTTATCAACCAGCACATCAATGTGAGGAAGTGGAAAGTCGTCTTTCGGGCTCGCCCTATTCAAATCACAGTAGTCTACACACATTCGCACTTTACCGTCTTTCTTCGGCACTGGCACGATGTTAGCTACCCATGACGGATAAGTTGTAACAGCTAGGAAACCAGCATCCCACTGTTTTTGAATTTCCTCTTTGATTTTCACAGCCATGTCTGGTCTGGTTCTTCTGAGTTTCTGCTTAACAGGCGGACATTCCTCTCGCAACGGCAGATGGTGCACAACCATGTTCGTATCCAACCCAGGCATATCCTCGTACGACCAAGCAAATATATCACTATACTCTCGCAGTATCTCAATCAGCTTTTGCTTGATATCGCTCTGCAGCGCAGCCCCTATACGGATATTTCTCACAACTTCTTCCGACCCCAAGTTGATAATCTCAATTTCCTCCTGATGAGGCAGAATGATTCTCTCTTCCTGTTTCAACAAACGAGTCAGCTCCTCTGGCAAGTCGATATCCTCAACAATCTCTTCCTCTGCTTGGAATACCGGGTGCTCGAAGTCGAAACGAGTCATAGGCGGTTCGTAGAATATGTCATCTGAAATATTAGTCCTGCAAAGGAAATGGTTAAATGCTTCAAAACGCAAACAAAGCAAATAACCACGTTGCCATTTATTGTTAAAGTAAAAACAAGAAAAACAGGGATCACAATATTTGTATATAAAGAACGCCTTTATTTCATGATTAAAACAGTGCAATACACATAATCAAGTAGCCCTAAGGTAAAATCAGTATGCCCCAAGTAGGACATAGGATTATTCAACAATTGACAAAACAAATCATTACTGTTTAAGGGTCACTGGGACAGTTTCCCGGATGGACCAGTTGCAGAGACTTTGTCCTGGCACGCTTGGCTTGATCCACGCGTCCATATCGCAGTCACTATCTCCGTCTTCAGCATCGGAAATAGCGTTGATTGTCTCAAAGCAAACCCCGCTTGGCGTAATCGTTATCGGTCCCTTGAACCTGGGCGCTCCTGAAGATGACGGTGACGATGTCGGTCGATACCTTAGCCCAAACTTGTCATTCTTCACGGGAATCTCCAGTACTTTCCCCCAACCTTTAGTCTCACTAGTCTGCACTAGAGCCTGAGCTTCCTTGTAGGATGACACTGCCACCTCTGGCATTTTGCTGGGACCCTGGGCTTTGTCTTTAATCCGCAACCCTTCGAAGACTTGACAAGGTGTCTCATGTATTTCTCCTTCGACCTCAACATATCTGAACGATGACAGGTGACTGACCAAAATGTCTTCCTCCCCGCAAACAGTAACAACACTATCACCCACCATGTACTTCAACTTCTGATGCAATGTGGACGTTACGGCCCCTGCAGCGTGGATCCATGGGGGCCCAAGAAAGCAGCTATAAGCTGGATGGATATCCATGATGTAGAATTCGGTATCAAAAATTTCTGGCCCCACCTGAAGCGGTAATGTTATTGACCCAAACACTGATCTTTTCGTCCCGTCAAACGCCCTCACAACCAAATCGCTGGGCGTGCAAATAATTCCCCGTGTGTCCAATTTCATCATGGCTTTCTTTGGCAATACGTTCAATAACGATCCAGTATCCACCAATACACGCGACATTACGGTGCCCCGGCATTCCACCGATATATGCAAAGCCATGTTGTGCTCTCGACCCCTGGGTGTTAGATCAAAATCTGTGAAACCCAGGCTATGTCCAGCATTGACATGTGCCATTATCCCCTCTAACTGATTTACAGATACTTCTTGAGGCACAAATGGCGTATCCAGAATCTTTAGCAAGGCGTTCCGGTGGGCCTCGGAACATAACAACAACGACAAGATAGAAATCTTCGACGGTGTCTGCTGTAGGTGTTCAACAATTTCGTAGTCGCTTTTGCGAATCAGTCTCATGAACTCCTCTACGTCCTTGAGTGATGTATCCTTTTCTTTCAACTGAGTAGGCCCGCTTTCATTTACTTTGGCTTTGCCTTTATCCAATCTCTCTTCTTTTATTTCAGGTGAGGTAAAGATCCTTCCGATACGGGTCATGCCCCCCTTTCCAACGACATTATCTACAGCTCCAGCTGGATGGCTATTCACCACAATCTTTTCACCGTTACAATATGCTTCTAATCCGTATGTCCATGGGACAACTTTCGTACTCTCAAAGGGAACAGGCCCTGCTTTGGTAATCGTAATAGTTGGCCGCTGGGCGGGCGCTGTTATCGTTATAGTCTTCCTCGGGATCGTCACCGTTGCAATATCATTCTGCTTATCACATAATGCCTCCACAGGCTTCTCAACCGCAGTTCGATCAAATTGCAAGGTCCCTTCGTCGATCATGGCCTGAACGCCCTGCTTCAAATCAGTACAACCCTCAGGCTGGGTCCAACACTCTAAACAGTATTCATCACAACCAGGGAATACTCCCCCTCTGAACAACCTGCTTTTCACCTCACTCAATGGTGTCTTCAGTTTGTTAACATCCATCACCAAGTTCAAATTTTCTTTTGTCAAGATGGCATTTGCCCCATGATTAGGCATAGGCTGTTGTACAATATTGGGCCCCACCTGGCCAAAGTTGATGGCTTTACTGTCCAACAAGTCTTGAACTTTATGCTTGAAAACATGACAAGATTCTACATCATGTCCGGGCGCCCCGAAATGGAATTCACAATGCTTATTAGCGTCATACCCATAAGGAAGTACCGGTCCTGTAGGCGGTTCCAATGTTCTTTTCTCGACCAAATTCAACCCCAGCAGTGTCTGAAGAAGCTCTGCATATGACGACGGAGGCTTATCAAATACCCTCTTCGGCTTTACATTCTGAAACCTTCTCTGACCCTGATTCTGCCTTTGTTGTTGTTGTGGTTGTTGTTGCTGTTGTTGTGGTTGGATTGGAATAGTAACACTGGCTATTTGTTGAGGTTGAATATACTGATTTCTGCCTCTGCCCCGGCCTCTGCCACCAAATACAATGCTTGTATCACCCCGTCGTCTTCCGCCGAATGCTTTTCTCGCACCCCCAGCTGAAGTAGATTCGCCTGCCTGAATCTTTCCAATTTTAATTCCATTTTCGACCCTTTCTCCCATAAGGATCATATCGGAGAAGCTACCCATCGAAACATTGAGTAACTTGTCATAGTACATTCCTGTAAATGTCCCCACAAACATATCATTCATCTCCCTTTCAACCAAAAGAGGATGCACCCTAGCTACCATATCACGCCATCGCTGCGCGTACTCTTTGAAACTTTCACCATTTTTCTGTGACAGACTCTGCAACTGAACTCTGTTTGGCGCCAAATCGCTGTTATATTTGTAATGCATAACGAAAGCATCAGCCAACTGGTTCCAGCTTCTAATCTGAGTGGGCTCCAATCCCATGTACCATTCCAATGATGGTCCCGATAAGCTATCCTGAAAGAAATGCATGAGCATCCTTTCATCATTGGAATATGCAGACATCCTTCTATAATAAGAACGTACATGGACCTTTGGGCAGGTATCCCCTTTGTATTTGTCGAATGTTGGAGCCTTGAATTTTAGTGGCACCCTCAGCCCTGGTACCAACCCCATAGTAGTCATATCTAACCCAGCGGAGTTCTGATTAACCACACCTTTCATCTGCTCTTCTAGCATTCTGATCCTCTGAACAGGGTCAATGGGGCCCTCGGGTCCCACACCTCTTCCCGAAAAAGCGTCGTCCTAGTGATCCACATTCCAGTCATTGCCATACCCATCGTAACCCATGTTACAGCCAAATCCTTGCTGATTGAACATAGGACCCTGTCCTCGGTTGCCGAACCCTTGATTGACCCCAGCAGGTCCAAAACCGTTGTTAAAAGGAAATGCTTCCGCGCCGTTGTTATTCACATTACCGAATCCACCATTACCGTGGCCATACCCCTGATTGTTGTCGTAACCGTCATTACCAAAGCCCTGATTGTTGAACCCGAAGATCCCGTCCTGATTGACATTGCCATACCCATTGTTTCCAAAGCCAGCATTGTCACTGAATCCTTGATTGGCATCCCCAGTGTTACCATTGTTGTTAACAACATGCCCATCACCACCATTTCCAGTATTACCATTACCAGCGCCACCACCTGCACCAGTACTAGTGTTTCCATTGACAGTCGCAACATGTGGAGTAACTACCGGTATCTCATCCTCCCGGCGAGGAGTTCCAACAGAATTGTGGTCAGTATTGCCATTTCCGTTTGTCCGCGTCAGCAGCGGCTGCACCAAGGTCTGAAGGCTCTCCTGGCCCTTGGCCATGCTCTCCATAGCTTGCATGAACAGAGTCAGCTTCTCACGGATATCCTACATCTCGACTTGAACTTGATCCATTGCTTTCTTACAGTTGTTTCTGGTTGAGTAGTGGTGGATTCTTTGGTCGTCAATCCTGAAAAACCTGTGAGATGTAGGAAATAAGATACAGATTCAACAATTAACTAGCAATGAAAAAATGAATATGCAGATGCAATATGTGTCTTTGTGTTAGGGAGATCAACCCCTGATTCTAGTGCCAAAGTGCCAGTGTAGTGCCAGTGCTAAGAAGCTTGGATACATCCACGGAGAAAACATCTCATATATTGCTGCAAAGAGCCCAACAAGGCAGAAATACAATATCTCTGAGTGTTCAATAACAAGAAGGCATGACCTCAACCAACAAGCCTGGTGATGGTCAGCACAATGCAAATAAAGCATATACAACAGTCAAGTGTTACAATGAGCCCGGTACTCTTCTAACAACTTCTTGGTCTCTGGATGATCTGGCTGAGTGAGCAACCCTTCGACGAGCAACTCTAACTGCCGTATAGTGAACTGGAGGCCTTCATTGGAGTTTTCCCAAGCTCCCTTGCCAAAACAGTCTTCTAACTTCCTCTTCTTGGCTTCAAAGTTCTGTCCGTGCTCCTTCAGGTTTTTGACAGCTTTGTTCCACGAGGCTTGAATGGAAAAACTACGCACAGCTTCTTCCTCAAACTTCCTCTGGCTAGCTTTCAACTGATCCTCTAACTTGGAGATTTGCAACTTCAACTTATCTTCTCTCTCCTTGTTGTTGGTCATCGTAGCGTTCCATGTTTTGTTGAACGTAAAGATCTCCAAGTAAGCTCTATCCAAAGCTTTCTTCTTAGACTCCAGCATATCATGAGAGCTCCTGAAATCTATCCCCAAGCGTTCACGCTTCTTTCGTTGTTCAGTCAGTTCTGTACCTAGTTGGTTCACTAGCTCTGTTTGCTGCTTGAAGGAATATACGGCTTCATTTCTTTCGCTTCTGAGCTGAACTAGCTCTTCTTCCAACTTCTCGTTGGCTTTCATCAAAGCTTGCTTCTCCTTCACAACCTGCTCATATCCCTCAATAGACACGGTAGTTGGCTCCTCAACCACGAAGGGAGCAGGAGGTAATACTGCAGGAAACGGCATCAGCGCCTACTTTGCCCTATCTTGGATCCAGACTTGGTACGGAGGATAGGCTTGACTATCATTCTTACCCAACAACGGCTTCCCTTTCTTGCAGATGTTATTCCAAGCATGTTGAAGCTTGGATAACAATTCTCCACTCAGATCACCTGTGAAGTACAGAGATTCCTGCACTTCCTCCTCTTTTGGCGGGCTTCTCAAAGCATAACCGAATTGCCTGATCAACAATGACGGATTGTAGTTAATGCACCCTTTCCTCCCAATCAGAAGAACGTTAGGATATCCTGTGCAGCTGTAGATAATCTCATATCCCAGTAAGTCCTTATCAAACCAGACAACATCTTCTGAAGAAAGTCCCATCAGACGCTCAGACCATTCCACCGTAGCTGCAGACTCAACAAAGATACCCTTCTTGGGCAGGTGACTATCAAACCACATATACAACAAAGGAACACAACAAGAGACATTCTTTCCCCTCCTATTCTCGTTCTTATAATGCAGAGAGTGATAGAAGTCTCCAATCAGTGTAGGCACATGATTTCCTGAAGCAAATGTATGAAATGCATCCAAATCAACAAAGTCAAGCATATTAGGGAACAATACAATTCCATAGATACACAAAGCAAGGATAGCATTAAACACAATCCAACAGCCACTCTTGGCATACTCTTGTGCTTTCCCAACCAAGAACTTGAGAGAAAAACCAGAAACTCCATTCCACGAGGTTAACAGCAACTCTGAGGAGTCTAAATGCAAAGCAACAGCCAAATCCTCCAGCTTGGGCTCAACATCCATATGAATGAAGGGTGCCCTGTTCTGAATAGTCAACTCCAAGATCTCAGCATATTCTTCCATGGTCGGAGCCAGAATGAAGTCAGGGAAAGTAAAACACCTCAGCGGGGGATCATAGAACTGCATCAGCGCATACAATCCGTTCAGCTCATACGTGGATGGTTTGCAGACCAACCTAAGCAGTTTCCCATAACTCTTCTTGAAACTTCTCTTCACATCATCATCAGCCAAGGACATCAAACCAAGCAAAGAAGAAACATATGGAGTAGGCAACTTGTAAGCCACAGTCTTCTTCAGAGTATCCATAATATCAGCAGACAGAAATCCGGGCAACTAGAATCAGAAGGTATGAAATGCACCTGCAGCACAGACACACGTTAATGATATGCAACATGAGTATGCAATAATGCAATATGCAAACATGCAACAGGGATCAAGTGATATATTGCTGAAGAGATCCATCCACGTCTGTCTCAACAGACCCGTAATACTGCTCAAATCCTGTCTCAAAAGACCCATAACAATGCTTCAACCTGGCCTCAACAAACCTATAACAAAGTTCCAACTTGGTATCAACAGACCTATAACACTGTCCTGATGAAGAACCCCAAGTAACCACACATATTGATCCAATATTAAGAAAACCGGGTAGTCTGAAGGTCAAGTTTCCTGCATGTCCCAATCCCTCTCACAGGTAGGTCTCCTATCAACTGACACAAGGTACGGCATCCTATGCGGTCGTCGGCGTCACAGACTATCAAGACTGATGATACGATACCCAGAAGGTGTGGCATCATCATGTCCTGAAGAGGCCTCACTTAGCCAACTTCCAATTAATCGGTCCCTAGAGTCGACAATCCAACTAACCAACAACCCCCTCAACCCAAAGGGTTGAAAAAGAAGTCAACCAGAAGAACCTCGTCCGAGCGTGGATTTTGCAGGACACTAGTACATGCAAAGCATGCACGCGCCCACTACTTTCCACAACTAATTCTAGGTGCACTCAAGCCCAGGTCCGACTTATCTCTCAATCTGACCCCCTACCCAGCATAACAACAATATTATAATGCTGAAAGTAAATACAGAAAGGTAAATCCATACAAAACCCACGACGGGAAAACAAGCGCTAGGATTGACTCGCGTAGGGAACCGTTGGAGTCCCCAGCAGAGTTGCCAGCTGTCGCTACTGCGAAAATCGGCGCCGGCTATGATAGAAGAGTCGCCACCGTGCGTTATTTATCCCAACGGAGGGAAAGGAAACGCTCAGAGTAAACCTAACGCAAAACGGGAAAGGAATGGTCGTCGCAACCAAATCCTGGA
Organism: Lathyrus sativus; assembly: GCA_963859935.3. Classification (NCBI taxonomy): domain Eukaryota; kingdom Viridiplantae; phylum Streptophyta; class Magnoliopsida; order Fabales; family Fabaceae; genus Lathyrus; species Lathyrus sativus. The sequence continues at coordinate 402,431,397 of OZ012741.1, read as the reverse complement.
TTCGGGAGTCGATTACACAAGGGGAAGGTATTAGCACCCCTCACGTCCGTTGTACTCGATGGGATCCACACTTGTTTTCTTGTACAGATTGTCATTCTATCTACACTAAAGGTCAAGGGACAAAAGGAAAGAAAAGAGAAAAGAGACTCGATAGAGCTTCGCCGCTCTATGCCTACGTATTCCCTCGTGCAATGGGAAAGTCAGAGTCTACGTAGTTCGGCTAACTACGGATGAAGGTGGGAAGGTTGCTCGCTAGGATACAACATCTTATGCCTACGTACTTTCATACAGCATGAAAGATCAGAGCAAACGTAGTTCGGGCTATGGAAGACACAAGCTTGTCTGACATTTTTTATTACCTTATGAAAGGGTTTTTCTTGATTAAGAGTCCAAGCGGACAAAAATGACACTTTGATGTTTGTTTTGAATCTTTTACGAAAGAAGTGTTTTTTAGTTTGTTTGCAATCTCTGACGCACTAGAGACTATGATTTGAGAGTGACTACATCGCGTGTCACCCAAAGGGTGCCACACTAAGCGGCCAGACTACTGGAAAGAAACTCTCCAGCAACCCTTTCTCAAATAGCTTAAGTCTCATAACGTACGACGTCGATTAACCTTATTACTGTATTTTTGAGTTGTTTTGAGATAAGAAGGTAAAGAAGCTCTAAAAAGCCTAGGGTTGAAAAGGGAATAAAAACTAACCTAATGTTGTCATGCATGGATAAAAATCCTAATGTCGGTCATAATTTCCTCCTGCACAGAGGAAATCAGAGATCCTAGGGGACAAACAGAAAAGAAAGCAAGCAAATACAGTAAAATGCATGCAATGCAGCAATACAAGCGAGGCAAGGGAGTCCCCCTCCACCTCGAACCTGGGAAAATAACAGGCAAAGTGAATCAACATTCAATTCAAACCTAGGGGGGCAAGCTGCACAAGCCAACAAACAATACAAAAACTAAAACAGAGGAGGCATCCCAAGCAGCAGCATCAAACTCCCACAGTTGAAAGCACAATCAGCAGCTCTGACAGCAATAGTTGGTTAAACAGCAAAAAGTTGATAGCAACAACCTTCATCTTCATGAATAGCTTCAACAAACAAACTTCAACAAGCTTCTATCTTCACACTCCACATACTTCAACAAGCTTTAACAAACACCTAGCTTCAACCAGCAACCAGCTTCAACAAGCTCCTAACTTCATCCTCAATAAGCTTCAACAAGCAACCTCCAAGGGAGAGTCAATTAACAAGATCAGGTTGAAATGTTAAGCAACTTAATGACAACCAAAGGAAGCCACTAAGAACTTAACATTATAAGAGAATGGCATCCTCAAAGTTCTACTCTTAAAGCATGTCATTCATCCCTCCAAAGGAGAGATGTGACTTCTTTAAGAGGACTTTATGTCATTGGATTGAATGGAGATGAACAATATACTCCATGTTTGAAGAAACAAGCAAAACTAATCTAATGCTCTTCCTAAAACCCTAGTTTCCCTAAGCTCTTGACAAGCACTCACAAGATGAGAAATTCGTCACATTCAAGCTCCTTCAAGCTCTCCAAAGCATCTCCAAGTTGTCTTCATGTTCACCCAAAAGAAAAGGCACCACCACTTAAGTCTAATGGGAACTATTGGGTTAAACTAGTCAAGTTAGTGTGTTAGAAACACCTAAATATTAATCTTAAAACTAAATCTAATTAAAATACCAAAAGTGATTGTAAAACCAGGGGTTAACCATTCACTAAGACCTAAAATTATGCCCTAAACCTAAGGGTACTATCTTAAAACCCTAAAATTACAACACCTAATGTTCAATGTTCAAAACAACCTAAAATTATCTCACAAAATTATGAGAAAAATACTAAGGGTACATGCATTTCTAAGCTACACAACCTAAAAAGAATCACTCCAAAAATCAACACCAATCAGTCATACAAAAATCAGCAAGATGACATATCAACTATATTCAAAGTAATACCAATTAAACTTCAAAAAATGCAATTAAAAGATAAAATGCATGAAAAATTTAACTATTAAATTCCTAAAATTCTAGACTCTCTAAAGAGTTAGGGGGAAAAAATCTGGATTAAAAATGTTAATTTTCCTAATTATGGTGAATTAATTTCTAACCTATATGCAAATGTGAAAATAAAAGAAATATGAAGAAAATGAATAAATGCGCGTGTTGTTTAGCAATATTATCCAGTTATAAACCAAGCATGGGCCTAAAGGGGGGGTGCGCGTAGAAATCCTGACTAAGCCCAAACAACATTAAAAACAAATCAGGAAAATAAAATGAAAATTGGAAAATGCTTGTGGCAAATAGAAAGACTACTACGTTGTTTTCAGGATATGGGCCTAGCTGGAGGTGTTGGTATCAATTATCTTACTAAGCCCAAAGCCAAATCTAAATGAAACGCTGCACTTTGATTACTAAACTCACTCTCTTCAGAAACCACAAGTGAATCCTGGCCGTGTATTTTGGATTGAGTCAAGGTCAAACAGATCATCTAACGACAGATACATCATCTTCTCCAAATATTTGAAAATGAGAAGGAAGGATTGGGACGGTGGCCTGAGCTACAGAGCCACCGTCATCTCCGGTGAGAGGTCCCCAAAACGCATCAAACATAACGCTTAAACACCCAAACTCACTCGTTTTTCTCTCCTGAGTTCAATTACACCCTCAAAAGTCCTTGATCCTTCCTCTAAACTAAAACACGAGCCAATGTTCAGAAGATCACCAAAACTCAAATGTCATGATTCTTGAAATTAACAAGCCTAATGTCACCTACACGCTTCATTTATCAATTCTAACCATCTAAACACCATTAATACCTCAAGAATCAGGAGTTATGCTTCTCAACAGAAATCTTGCCATGACCTACATTGTCTCTAAACCTCAATCTTTTGCACTGAAATCCTTCCTAGCATCATCAATAACCTATCCTCATGATAATTTCTACCTAATTCCCTATAATCTAGAGCAAAAGTTGAAAGATGCATACCTGGTGTAAATGGATGAACAGAGGAGGTTCTTGCTCGAATCAAGCTTCAATCTCTTCCAGATTCACTCAAGAACACACTCTGAAGCTACTCCAATGATCAATTTGCTTTGAATCCTCTTCAATCTCTAAACCTGATTCTGATATGCAATGAAGAAGTTTCAATTGCTCTCTCTCATTTCTCTTCAACTCTTGCCCAAAAAATGGCCTGAACCAATTGCAATGGTTATATAGAGAGTGTTAGAACACTCTAGAAAGTTCTGTAACTGCTCAAATGAGAAATTGAATTTCTCCCCCACCATAGTCGTGTACAGGCTCTCCCTTCAACTGGTTTTGCTTGAAATGATTATCTCATCAGATTTTGGAATGGTTGGTTGTGATACATCCCTTGCTTTTGATCCCATGCTATGCAATTGATGTGTTACTTCACCTTGAAGTAACAAAATGGAAATGAGTGAAAATGACCTCAAATCCAAATTGTGCTATTGCCATCACTCTTAAAATGTGTTTTCTGATAAAAATGACCTATAATATGAGCTTGTTTGGACACAAATCAATTAATTCCATTTTTTGGCCTTTTAAAGCTTATTATTTCCTTCTTTCAAAGCCATTTCAAGTGACATTGTGTTACAAGCCAAACCAAACCCTAATGATCACTTGGTTGCACTCAAAACATCATTTTGAACAAGTTCCATGTTGGACAGTTTTCCATTTGAAGCTTGCAAGTTGGAGTTATGGACCTATAATCCAAAGTGACCTATAATCTCACTTTCCCAAAATACCCCTGGCTTGCAAAGATCATAACTTGAGTTCTACAAATCCTATCAAGGACTTCTAGTACTATATGGAAAGCTAAGAGGATAAGGAACAAAATTCATGCTGACCAAAAGTCCATTTGAAAACTCCTTGAAGGGCAAAAATTTCTTGGAAGTCAAGTGACTTTCACAGATAAATTTCATAGTCATCTGATGACCTGTAACTTGTCTGGACCATAACTTGAGTTCTATAACACCCCTTGAGGACTTATAGTACTAAAATTAAAGGTATTGAGATGATTTACAAGTTTCATGTTGGCCAAAGATCCAATTGAAACTTCTATCTTGACTTATGTGGCTTTGAAGTTAGGCACTAAATAGGGTGATTTGCACTGAAACCCTAATTTAGCAACTTCCCACATCCTTGATTCTTCTTTGCTTAACCTTGGCACAACACCCCACATGTATCAACATATCATTCCATGAACCCCATGACCTCAAAGTAGGCTTTGATGCTCTCCAATTTGCACAATTGACCTACGATTGACCCAGATGAAACCCTAGTTGACTGCACCTCAACTGTGGCTCTTGTACTTGATTCGATGACTTGTCTCAGCTTCAACATGGCCCTCTAGGAATTCCATGAGATCCATACACACCTCAGATTCACATTCCATGTTTCACATCCCACTGATGATTCTCAATATTCCTCAAGATAGGAGCAAAACCCACATGTAGGCACTCAAACTTCTCAAGACTTCAAATCACTTCTTGATGGCCTGGATGACTTCTCATACTTGGATAAGACCTCTTGCTAGGCTCTTTTGATAAGAATCACACTTAATCCCCTGTTGGATGAGTGATATGCTATGATATGCAAATGATTAGAACTATGTGAATGATGTAACTATGCAAATGACAATGCAATGAAACATAAACCAGGTAAGAAAAGGTTAAGCAAATTTTGGGGTGCAACAAGTGGCTACTGGAAGCCTTCACTACCCATCTCTCCTAGAGAAGTCCTAGAGAACACTCGCTACTAGCTCGCCTAGCGAACTACCTAGCGAATCGCTCGCTAGCTCGCTCGCTAGCTACTCACTTAGCGAGTTCTGCGATCTCTCAAAACCCTCCCAGTCCAGAACTGTTATCTTGCTCAAATTCAAGCCTATCACTCTACTCCTATCTTCAGCTCTACCAATAGTACAACCAATAAACACTACTCTATCATTTTCTATCAATTTTAACTCCAGAACCCATACCTATGTTTATCATCAGAACTACAGAAGTTACTCAGAACCTCACCAATCTCCCAACAACACATACCCAAAGTCATCAATGGCAGCCATACTCATAAACACATCAATACACATTCAATTCATCATAACAACAACAATCATCAACATTTCAATATATCATTCATATTCACCAAAGTCCTACGGGGTTAAGGAATCCCCTCTACCCTGTTCATGCAATTTACCAGATGCCTTGAGCAGGAAAGTAATTCATATGTCGGCTTTAATGGCGAAAGAGATAAAACTAATTGAGCAGTTCAGAGATCTGAGCATGGTTTGTGAGACTACGGCTGATGGTGTGATGTTATGCAAGTTGCAGGTGAATAATGATTCCTTGGATTTGATTAAGGAAAGCCAAAATCTAGATGTGAAGTTAGTAGATTTGATGCCTGGGGTAGGAAGTGACTCCGATAGTGATTTTAAGTTGGATAATACAGGTGTGTTAAGATTCAGAGGCAGGATTTGTGTGTCGGATAATGATGAACTGAAGAAGTCAATTCTGAATGAGGGACATCGTAGTAGTCTGAGTATCCATCTGGGAGCTACGAAGATGTACCATGATTTAAGGAAGTTATTTTGGTGGACCGGTATGAAAAGAGATATAGCTCAATTTGTTTATGCTTGTTTGACATGTCAGAAGTCGAAGGTAGAGCATCAGAGACCTTCTGGATTTATGCAACCGTTAGAAGTTCCAGCTTGGAAATGGGATTGTATAACTATGGATTTTGTTACGGGTTTGCTGAATACGGCAATAGGATTTGATGCTATTTGGGTGATTGTGGATCGACTTACGAAGTCTGCACATTTTGTGCCGATCAATATCATCTTTCTGTTGGTGAAGCTAGCAGAGACTTATATTCGTGTAATAGTGAAGCTACATGGTGTTCCATCGAGTATCGTGTCGGATAGAGATCTGAGGTTTACTTCAATATTTTGGAGGAGTTTGCAGAAAGCTTTGGGTACTAAGTTGAAGCTGAGTTCAGCTTACCATCCGCAAACTGATGGTTAGTCAGAGAGGACTATTCAGTCACTGGAAGATTTGCTGAGAGCTTGTGTGTTGGAAAAGGGTGGTGCGTGGGATACTCATTTACCGTTGATAGATTTCACGTACAACAACAATTACCATTCTAGTATCGGAATGGCACCGTTTGAGGCTTTATACGGTAGGAGGTGTAGAACTCCTCTGTGCTGGCATGAAACAGGTGAGAATGTGATATTGGGACCGGAAATTGTGTAGCAGACTACTGAGATCATTCAGATGATTCGTGAGAAAATGAAAGCGTCTCAAAGTAGGCAGAAAAGTTATCATGATAACCGAAGGAAAGAATTGGAATTCAGTGAAGGTGATCACGTGTTCCTAAGAGTTAACCTGGTGACTGGTGTGGGTCGTGCGTTGAAATCCAAGAAGTTGGATCCTAAGTTTATTGGACCATATCAAATTTTGCAGAGAATTGGTGTTGTAGCTTATAGAGTGGCGTTACCGCCTGAGCTTTCGAATCTACATGACGTGTTTCATGTGTCGCAACTTCGAAAGTATGTCTCAGACCCATCTCATGTGATTCCAAGAGATGAAATTCAAGTTCGTGAGAATCTTACTGTTGAGACGATGCCGTTGAGGATCAAAGATCGTAAACTGAAACAACTCCGAGGAAAGGAGATATCCTTGGTGAAAGTAGCTTGGGGAGGTGCTGCAGGAGACAGTGTGACCTGGGAATTGGAAAGCAGGATGCAAGAAGCGTATCCGGAATTGTTTCCATCAGGTAATTTTCGAGGACGAAAATAATTAAAGTGGGGGAGAGTTGTAACACCCATTTTTAATTATTTAGTCTTTTGGTGTTATTTTATTTTGGTGTGTTTTTTGTGTGGGGTTGTGTCTGAGAGTGTTGGTGGGTACCCTTAAGTTATGGGGATTATTTAATAAAATATAGAGTTTAATAATAACATAATATAATTGATAATGATGATAATCTAATAATAATAATTATTATTATTATTATTAGTAGTAGTAGTATTACTATTATTATTATTATTGGAATAAAATGAAATAAGGATTTAAAGGGGTATTAGAAGAGTTTGGGGAGGAGGGAGAGTTAGAAACACGATAAACCAGTTTTGGAGAGAAGAGGAAAGAGGAAGAACAAGGGGGAAGAGAAGCAGGGGGAAGAGAAGCAGTTTTGGAGAGATCGCAGAACTCGCTAAGCGAGTAGCTAGCGAGCGAGCTAGTGAGTGATTCCCTAGGTAGTTCGCTAGGCGAGCTAGTAGCGAGTGTTTGCTAGGACTTCACTAGGCGCGATGGGTAGTGAAGGCTTCCAGTAGCCACTGTCTGCCTTCGCTAGGGAGTTCGCTAGGCGAGCAGCTAGCGAGCGTTTGCTAGGGCTTCGCTAAGCGAATGAGCCATCGAGCATGACAGAATGTGTGTTATGCTGTATTGCATTGTGATTCATTTTGTAGGATCCCTTTGGGCTGGGACAGGTACAGATGTGGTGTTTAGTGGGAAGAGTATGTACTTAGGTGTTGATAGGTGGAATTATGTAGTATTGAACTTAGTCAAAATAACTAAATTGAAGTGTGAGATGTGTATGGGGTATGGTGAGGTGATCAGGGGGGATCGTGTGACTTTAATTAAAATAATTAATTGATGAAAAATATGTATGTATGATGTATGGTGATGTGATCAGGGGATTGTGTGCACCTTGTGTGCTTGAGTTCATTTGTTGTGCATTTGGTGTTATACATATCACGGTGTTGGTGGGACGAATCATTGCTCAAGAGGAGTGTATGTGATTCATCCGTACTTCATTGCAGAGAATGGTGGGGATAGATCATGGCCAAGGACGGGTGTATGTGGTTTATCCGGGGTTCCATTAAATGAATCAATGAGTCGGTACCGCATGCATGGTGTTGAGTTGCATATTTGCATTATGGTGTGTTGTGTTGTTGTTGGATAGTAGGTCGTTTTTGGATGAATGTTGGGTGATACTTTATATGATTGCTACCTTTATTTCATGTACTGTATTACTGATAATTTTGATCATGTTTTCTCACCCCTTTGTTGTTATTGTGGTCTGTGCTTCTTCGAAAATACAGATAATCCAGGTACTTATCTAGCTTGGATAGTGGTGTGTGAGTCGAGTCTTAGGATGATCTGATACGTAGCACGGGACTTGGGTGTTTATTTGTTTTTATGTTGAACTTGTTTTAATTCCTGTGACGTATCATGTTGGTCAACATTTTAATGAATCTTTTTATGTAATTCGGCGGATGGCCGAGAATGATGAATTAAAGATTATTCCACTGCTTTGTTTTGAAAACATTCTAAAGAAGAGTAGTATGGATTATTTGATGTGATATCCCACTTGTTGAGGGGGGACTCTGATGTTTATTTGGATTAATTGTATTTTTTTTTAATGTTGGGAAGTGGGGTGTTACAATATCTCTGAGGCACAGGACTTTATGTACTATGAGGATTATGTATCCGAAGAAGAAACAAATCCTGAGACCCTCAACCACTCGGGATTTGTTCTTGAACTATTGTGTTATTTTTAACTGCTTTGTTGTTTTGACGAATGATACTGGCATTGTTTGGTGAGAAAGCGAAGAAGATCGAAAGAGGTGGAGAATTCTCCGAGAGAGAGAGAAAGGAAACTGAGGGTGTGCTTCCCTTATGTTTTAGTTCCTGGTTGAACGCAGCAGTACTTTTTGTTGCTAGTAGGCCGGATGTGATGACCGGCCCAAGTCTGTTTGTTTTTTATTTTTACTTTTGAAATTTTTAGAATTGGTTGGGCCTAGCCCACGTTTTTTTAGAAGAAAAAAACAAAAAACAATTTTTTTCCTTTTTTTTTTCTGGTTTCTAAAATTTATTTATTATTTTTTTTCTTTTTTCTTTCTTCCTTCTCGTATCTAAAATTTTATATTGTTTTAGTGATTTAAATCTTGTTTTTTAAGATATGTATGATTCTATTGTATCGGTTAAATTTCTATTTAAATTTAGTTCTCGATTTAGTTTTTGATATGAATCCTTGACGATCTCATTTCGCCAAGTCCCCCTAAGTATTAATTCAATTAAATAAGACGGACATATAAATGTTATGATTAATCGTTTATGTTTTAACTTTAATGTTTTAGATTTAGTTAGGTTTTCCACTGTTAAACCAAAGATTCTTCTCTCAAAAATATAAAATCACCTAACTGATATTTCTAACTTTTGTTCTAAACAACAAGAAACTACTCACACGTTTCCAAAGGAAAAGATCTTCTCCATGTTGACTGCCATGTCACTCATTCACTGTCCTTACCCTTCAATCCTAGCCTTAGGATCAGGATTCGTCGTACTCCACGTATGTTTCCCGCCGAGGATACTTACTTACCTCTTTCAACATTCAACTTAGACTTGGAGTCACCGCACTCCATGTAAGTGTCTCCCTATGAACACTTACTTCCCCCTGGAACCTTGACCATAGTCAAGAAGTTCCTCACCCTCTTTGAAGGGAACTACGAATACTCTGATTCTATTCCCGTCAGGATACATAGGCATAAGACGGATTTCTTGGCGAGTATACTTAGGACTAACCCCTTAGGTCTCCCTTCAATCCTTTAGCAGATAAAAGATAGAAATAACAAATATTAAAACAAGAGGTTCCTGTAGAGTACTATAGATGCTTAGGATGATAGCACCTTTCCTAGGTATAACCAACCCCTGAACCCTAGATCTCCCGCATTGTGTTTATGATGCAATTTAGGTTTTCTTTCTTTAACCCTTCCTTCGGATAAATCAAAGACCGGTTGTGAATTAAAAGATTTGCGATTCAAGTTCATTTAATAGCTTGACATCCTATTCTCACCGCAACAGAGAACCAAAGGGAGGTGTTTGACTCTAAGGGGAAATTTGTATATTAACTATTAAACAGTAGTTAACCAGAAGGAGAAAGGAACTGGTTTTAACCGATAAATGGTGATCAACCAACAAACGGGTGTGGAACCAAGCAAAGGTTGTGACCCAAAAAACGGGTATGGAACCAAGCAAAGGTTATGACCCAAAGAACGGGTGTGGAACCAAGCAAAGTTGGGACCCAAAGAGTGGGTGTGGAACCAACCAAAGATTGTGAACTGCAAGGGGTTTGGTGCTTAACAGACGAACTGTATTTACCGAAAAGAATGAGTGATTAACCAAAAGAAGGTGATTAACTCAAAATAAACTTAGTATCTTAACAGACGGATTGTGGTTAACTGAGAAAAAGGGTGATTGGTTCAAATAGGCGGACCGTGATTGACCAAAAGGCGGGTGTTCAACCAAGAGAAGGTGATTAACCCAAAAAAAAAGCTGGTTTTAACGGGCAGACCACGGTCAAACAAAGATCGGGTGATTACCTGGAAGGAGGTGATTAAACTAAGGAAAAGGTGGTTTTAACGGGTAGACCGAGATCAACCAAAGATCGGGTGATTAGCCGGAAGGAGGCGATTAACCCAAAGAAAAGTTGGTTTTAAACGAGCGGACCGTGATCAACCAAAGATCAGGTGATTAGCCGAAAAAGAGGTGATTAACCCAAAGAGAGTTCAATATTAACAGACGGACTGTGATTAACTGAGGAAAAGATAACTGGTCTTGAACTGATAGGCAGGGACTAACCAAACAAGAAGGAGAGAGAACTCAGAGAAGGTTGAGAACTCTGATGGGGATTAGGTTTTAACAGGAAGCATGTGTAAACAGAAGAAGCGACACTGATTTTGCTGGGGAAGAAGAGAATTGGCTTCAACCAAAGAGCGGTTGAATAGCCAAGGAAAGAAATTATTACAAATATCTGGGGAGCCAAGAATGGATTGGCCTTAAGAGAAGAGAGTGTTGAATTGAAAGGTGAAAGTTACTTCCAAAGAAGAGATAAGGGTGCAAGTGATCAAAGATTGACTCGACTAGAGAAAACGGGGATACCACAGTAAGGAGATAGAGGTGACTATTCCAGGAACATGGTCATCCGTCCCTTACCCAAAATAGTTTGAACGAGTGTAGGAATTCTCCACTCTCATTCCTTCTCTAACACCAAAGTACGGTGGAAGAACGAACGGACAACACAACAGCGCAAAATTTGTACAGTGCTCTAATGCGTTACGAATCTTCAACTCCATGGGGGAAAAGAGAAGACAAAAATCTAGACGATCCAAAGGAGAAGAAAAAAAAGGAAGGATCGACTTAATCAAAATGAAGTTTCGATTAATCACTCAAAAGGGGAAGATGCTAACTATTTTCCAAAGAGATGAAAAATCGTAGAAGCAAAGGATGAATTATTGGATTTCCAAGATTAAGTTCATTCTAATGAGGAACAAACTTAATGAAAATATGAATAGAAGTGTAAAACAGTACCACATGTGATTTAGTATGCATCACAAATTATGTAGCATGTGATCAAAGAAAGTGCAAGAATGATCATGATCATACCATGTCAAAAATGTAAATAATCGAGAATCAAAAAACACACATTGAAATTTTGCATGTATGCCTCAAACAAAAGTTAAATAACATATAAAACATCCCCCAATATCAAGCATATCAAGTCATGGAAGCTACATGTAGCAAACAAGCTTGAAAATGGGCAAAAAAAGCCAATATGTCACTATGGTAAATGATTACCACATGTAGGTAATCAGTTACCTGCTTAAAAAATGCAGAAATACGTGAAAATTGAGCAGGGTAACCGATTCCCATATATAGGTAATCGATTACCACTATAACAGTGGCAGAAACAACTTTTTGAAAAAACACATTCAGCAAACAAAAGACTTATCCAATCATCCACGTGCCATGATTAACATTTGAGCACAAAAAATGAAGTTCAAAATCACTTAGGAATTAATTAAACATCAATTGAAAGCATAAACATGAAGATCAAATATCAAACAAATCACATGATCAATCAACACCTAAAAATGATCGAACTACATCGTAAACACGCGAAAGTGATCAAAACAGTAAATCAAGTGCGAGTTACCAACCTACAAGGCGGAGGATTGCCTTGGTGGTTGTTGCTATTGATATGTGATGAGAAATAAGCAAAGAAAACCATAGAATTCCAAGCTTGAGATCAAAACGTAGTGAAATCGATAAAAAGGCGATAAATGCTCCAAATACCGATTTGCACCAAAGAAGCTTGAGATAATTACTTAAATTGGAGAAGAATCTACTATAAATCTAGAAATCCAAGTAAGAAAATGATGGAATGAGGTTTATCTCAAGAGAATAAAAACTTCAATGTGAAGATTGTTACACCCTAATGGTGGAAATTGAGCTTTTGTGAGGGTTTTTTTTGGGAGAGGATGAAGAGGAATGTGAAAATGTTGTAGAAAATCTAGAGAGAATGTGAGAGAATTGAGAGTGAAGAATGTAGAAATTGAGAAAATGATTGAACCCCCTTGTGAAATGGTGATGATTTGCGTTTATAGACTTTTTCTTCAGAGTTTCTAGGTTTGGAGTGAGCTTTGGATGTAGCCTTGGAGTTAGTTAGCATCAACTCACTAAGTTAGAGGTTAACTCAGTTAGTTAGGTAGTTGACTCGATAACCATCCCAATGCAAACTTGAATCTAATGGCTCACATGCTTGGGAATGAAGATACGTGGTGGTCTTAATCCCAATTGATGTATTGGAGCAAATGCCTTGAAGTGTTTAGAAAGGTCTTGAATTGTCTAGAGCTGTCTAGAATGTTCCACACAATGCTAGAACCAAGTAGACCCTCAAAATGATAGAGTGAAAGTGTTGTCACAAAAAATGAAGCAAAAACTGTATTTTTGCACAGGGTAACCGATTACCACATGAAAAATTTATATATTTTGCTTGCAAAATGGTGTTGTAGCCACGGTTCCGATTTTCGACCTTTTGCTTTGATGAATATGCATAGAAACCTTCATTTTGTGCTTGTTTTGGTGATGTGATATCTTTGAGAGGATGTGATTAATCGGTCTTAGAAAACCTGAATATTCCCGCAACAAAAACTAACAGAGAAAAAGTGCGAATGCGTATGCAAATGATGTAAATGCTCGTGTGATTAAAAGTCTGAGACACACCTTATATATATGTGTGTGTGTGTGTGTGTGTGTGTGTGTGTCTATATATATATATATATATATATATATATATATATATATATATATATATATATATATATATATATATATATATATATATATATATATATATATATATATATATATATATATATATATATATATATATATATATATATATATATATATATATATATATATATATATATATATATATATATATATATATATATATATATATATATATATATATATATATATATATATATATATATATATATATATATATATATATATATATATATATATATATATATATATATATATATATATATATATATATATATATATATATATATATATATATATATATAATGATAATGAACCTTTAATTAAAACTGAAAAAAAAATGAAATGCTAGAAATGAATTTAGGAAAATTCTCCTAAATTTTGATGCTAAAGTGTACTTATCACTCGATGTAAGCAAATAAGTGTTTTTGAAATTAATTATTTTTTTGCCTAAAAATACTAAAGACTTAGACAGTTAAAACTGAAGTTGAAATTCTAATATATAGCCTAAAATTTGTGCCAATAAATGCTAAAAATTGGAGGAAGATGGGTAAGAGAATCGTGCAGATTGGGAAGATTGATTTAGCTATAATAGAGTGATAAAAGAGCTTTTGTCAGGCTGACGGTCGTCTGCTGGGGATGACGTGTTAGATGATAGGCTTCGATCTAGAGGGGGTAAATATATCGAAAGTTTTACAACAAAAAACTTTGGCAAAAATCTGTTTTCAGAAATATGGCACAATGCAAAAATGACCCGGATCGAATCGTCTAACATAACCTACTATCAAAAAGCTATATATGTATCGCAAACCCAAGATAATGCTAATGAATGTAAATGTTAAATAACTATCAAGCTGCAAATCAATTAAATGCAAAGCTATTCATAACTCGTATTCCCAATGAACCAAAAAAACCAATTAAAAATATGCACAAACAATTTATCGAACACTTGGTATGCAATTGATATCAATTGGAAATTCAATTTGTTTTGTTGATGTTAAAATCCAATCACAATAAAAGATATTATGATTATATCAACAACAACACTTTTAATAGATAATTAAAAAACATTTTTCAATCGAATTGATCAAACAACGATGAACTCGATAAATTGTGAAATCAACAATTAAAGCGATAAATAGATAAAAGAGAGAGAGGCCATGATTTATTTAGGCAGTTCCACAATCGGCCTCGCTATGGGTACGTCTTCCCTCAATTCAAATCAAATTGAGATAATTGGAATAAGCCTTGAAGGAAAACCCCACTTTGGTTTTCTTATTTGAAACACACAAAGTTTCTCACCTAATATTCTCTGCTACACCAAACCTAATTGGACTTTATCAACCATAACCTAGATGCTCACCCAATCGAAAAATGATTATGTGTAGTTCAATTGTGTGTATGCATAGAAGAAGGGATAAAGATAATGGGCAACTTTGTAATCTGGTTTCGTTTAGGTTTTACTCTCTAGAATCTTAATAGAAAAAGGGGCATGTATGAGTATATATATATATATATATATATATATATATATATATATATATATATATATATATATATATATATATATATATATATATATATATATATATATATATATATATATATATATATATATATATATATATATACACATACATATATATATATATATATATATATATATATATATATATATATATATATATATATATATATATATATATATATATATATATACACATACATATATATATATATATATATATATATATATATATATATATATATATATATATATATATATATATATATATATATATATATATATATATATATATATATATATATATATATATATATATATATATATATATATATATATATATATATATATATATATATATATATATATATATATGTGTGTGTGTGTGTGTGTGTGTGTGTGTGTGTGTGTGTGTGTGTGTGTGTGTGTGTGTGTGTGTGTGTGTGTGTGTGTGTGTGTGTATGGAAATAGGAAAAGAGGATGCAAGAAAAATAAGATGCAAAAAGAAAATGTCAAGTTTGAAGTTGCATAGGTCGGCCTATGAAGGTGTTCAGATCAGCCTGTGAGGCGACTATGAGCAGAGGCTACAGGCTTCATTCTTAGAGCGTGGCAGCCGACCTGAAATTTGGATGTTGAAATTATGGTATCTAGACACTTGATCTCTTCTTTAAACACAATGACAATAAGGAACAAACTAAAAGTTGCATAAAGTAAAAGAACACACATTAATTGTTAACCTAGTTTGATGTACAACAACACCTACGACTGGGGACTACCAAGCCATAGATAAAATCCACTAGATAGTATTATCTCTAAGCTAAACAACCTCCAGCTTACAACTTTTCACTTAATCACTACACATGCTTAATTTCTACCTAAGACTCTCCTAGGTATGAGACCCTTCTCAATTCCCTTTCAATCACAACAGTGATAGAAATTACAACTCAATGCAAACAGTCTAGCTCTAGTATCAACACAATACAAGAGAGGCTCACAAATACACAAACCCTAAAAACCACTAAGCAATAATGTATTTTTTTCCACCATTTGATTAGGTTAAAACCATCTTATTTATAACCATAAACTATACTGGATTTGGCCTTCAAAAATGAAGCATTTCTCTTACACAGAATCTGCAACTTATTCTTCTCAAGAATAGTTTCTTCAATCCAAAGTTTCCTAAAATGTCTCCACACTTAGAAGACGGAATCTTCCAATTCAAAAAGAATATCTGATTCCTCAATCTTAAACTCCACCTCGGATAAATAGATATTCCCACAAAATTTGGAAATATGGGAAATAAAATAACAGTATGAAGACTGCAAAGTAACAGACAAAGATGTTCAATCATCATGATAGGACATCTTGTCCAACATCTTGCTGTCAAATTAGTTTTACCAAAATTAGTTTCAATCTCAAAAGCTTGGGCTTATCAATCTCCCCCTTTGGCAGATTTTGGCTAAAACTAACTAAATAACCCTTGCAAACAAATGCACAAAAAGTCAGAGGAAAAAATCAGAACAGCGGCGGAAATAACATAGCCCACCCTCAATCAGTTCCTTTTTTTGCAGCAAGAGGTTAGCACTCTCCCCCTCAACAGTAGCCAGAGGTTAGCGGTTAGTTAAATTAGTATTAATCCCCCCTTTTAGCCATAATATGACATAGGTAGTTCACTAACTAAACAACCAAAACACAAGCAGAACAAAAGTTTAAAGTACTGATCAAGCACAAAAAGTGCCAAAATATCCAGGGCATTTAGCTCTTACAAAACATAACCATACAAAAAATGAATAAAGCTACTATCAAATATCATCTTCAGTATCCTCATCATCCTTTTTCTTTTCTTCTTTAAGGTCCTCACTGTTGCACCCTAAAATTTGACAAACCGGTGCCACTTTCGGTTTATGCTTCGACGCATTTCGCATTCGCATTTGCATACTGCATATAGCGCATTTCCTCAATCATGGTGATTTTATCGGGATTACAGCCCTGCTGTCGCTTTTCGGGTATCTCAGATCGGTTCGGATAATCGGAGTTTATTTTGAGAAGTCGCGCGCTTCCTAGGTGTTTTCAGTTTATGCAGTGATTTTTGAGATTCTTGGTATCTGGTTATTGTTTTGCTTCGATCTGGTCTCGCGCTCTCTTTTATATTGGTTATTTGCCTTTGTCTGCATTTTTTAGAATTTAATAGCCTTTTGTAGATTTTAAATAGGCTTTTTAGATTTTTCAGAATTTAAATAGATTTTTTTTATTATTTTTAATAGCTTTAAATCATTTTTAGAATTTTATAGAATATAATAGATTTTTCTTTTATTAGTTTTAAATGGAATTTTAATAGATTTTTTAAATAGAGGTGATTAGAGTTTTTTTTATTTTTATTAGTTTTAGTTTAATATAGAATTTAATTAGATGTTAATTCTTCTTTTAGATTTAATTAGGATTTAATTAGTTTAATTAGAGTTTAATATTAGTTAGGTTTTAATTGAGTTTGTTAGACTTAATTAGGATAGTTTAAGTTTCATTTAGATTTAATTGTAGTTTTAGTTAACTAGTTAATTAGGTTTAGGCTTTAATTAGTTTTTAATTAGGATTAATCATTTTAATTCAGAATTTCTTGATCCATTTTTTAGTTCATATTTTTTGGTCCAAGCATTCATTTTTTCGTGGGCCCAGAATGGGTTTTTGGAGGCCCAAATCCATCAGTCCTTTTCAGCCATTTTTTTGTCCAGATTGCAGTGCCAAGTGTCAGCTATATAAGCTGCCATGCGTGTAACTGAGAAGGCTCCACCTCATTTTCCACTACACTCAGAATCCACACACGCGTCTCCCACTAACTCCCTTACCATGACACTTGGCACCACCTAAGCCTCGCCGGTTGCATGGCCGGCGGCCATGCAACCACCGCCCCCACCTCTTCCGGCCACCCTAACTTCCCACCGCCGACCACCCTAACAACCTGCCGGAAAACCCTAAAATCCCAGAAATTCATCTCCTTTTCCAGAAATTCATCTTCTCCGGTCCGAATTCATCCACCATTCATTGATCTTCATCTTTCTCCTCCGGTCAACATCATCAGATTCACCAGATATTCACCAGATTCAAGAACGATCTCCCTCAATCTTCCAGAAAATTCCCAGAAAATCTTCATCGTTGTTCATCTAACCTTCATCATTCCTCTATCATTTTCTAGAAAGCGTTCGTCATGAACAACAAGAACATTCAACGGATCACCAGATTTCCCAGATTTCTTATCTTCTTTTGAGGATCGTCATGTTCGTCATCAAATCCTCCAAGTACGGCAAGATCCGTTCGAACCTTCTTCAGTTCCAATCATCTTCATCAAAAGAAATTCTCTCCAGAATCAGTCTTCGGATTCACCTCAGCTTCAAGAACATCCAGGTCAAACTTCAACCGAGAATCTCCAGATCGTAACATGCATGTTCGTATTCCTCGCAAGAACCTCATCATCTTCTTGATTCAACACCACATCTTCAAGGATCGTCAACATCCTCACACCGTCATTGATCTCCATCAGCAAGCGCGTTCATCTTACATTCAACAACTTCAAGAGCATCCTCACAACAACACATTCCATCATCGTCCTCGTTACTCCTCACGAACCCAGCGATGTCAACAAATCTCCAGATCTATCAACGAGCATCACCGGATCTTCAACGTACGACTCCAGAAAGCTTCATCACCGAACACAATGGATCTTCAATCCTCCGTTAACGGCCATAGATCCACCATAATTCCAGGTTTTTGTTTGTAGTTGGTATTTGAAGGAAAAGAGTTTGAAACAAAATAGAGATCGAGAGTTGAGGGAGAGTGAGGCTGAGAAAAAGTGGAGAAGAGAGGAGATCGGGAGAATCAACGAGAGAGTCTGAGTGAGAGCTTGAAGCGGCGCCGTTTGGGTGTGTGAACAGTGCCAAGAAGAGGAAACTAGGGTTCTGAAGGCAGAAGAGGGAAGGAGAGGAGGGAGATGGACCGGGTGTGGATTGGGCCAGGCCCAGTCATTTTCTGATTCTACCCCCCCTTGTTTGCCATGCACCTCCGTTTTTTTGCCTGCTGATGGAATGGGCTGGGCCCAATGAACTTCACTACCAGACTGCACCCCGTTTTCTTCCCCCACCCCCCTGCGTGTCTGTGTTGTTGAGTTATTGGGCTGGGCCCATGTTGTTTCTGTTTTATTTTTTTTTACTAATTCCAGCACCCCCTGTATTGACTTTGTACCCCCCTTCCCCTTTCATATTTTCTTTTTGTTTTTTAGTTCTTTATTATATAATATGAAGGAGAATATTGGAAAAAATATTGAGAAAAAAAAAAAGAAATGAAAAAAGAAATATATGAAGAAAAAATATGAGGAAAAAGAATATGTGGGAAAAATACTTGAAAAATAACATTGAAAAAAAAGAAAGAGAAAAGAATATTGGAAAAGAGAAAATATTGAAAAAAAGAAGAAAATAGTTGAAAAAGAATAGAGGAAAAAATAGTAAAAAAAAATATTAGTTTGTAGATTTAATATTTTTTAGAGTATATTTTCTTCATGGAGTTTATTTTAGGGATAGTTTTAGAAGTCCATTTGTTAGGGGACTTTTTACATTTTTTGAGATAGTTTTTTCAAAGGTCCACTTGTTAGGGGACTATTTTCCATTTGATTTTCCATTATAGATGGATAGGATAGTATTTTCTAGGAGATTATTTTTCAGTTCTCAATCATTGTAACCCCCTTTTTTAGAATATTAATAAAACGAGATTTGAGTTGTGGTCCCGAAAGTAGCCGAACTACAGCTGCTCTGATTTCTCGTACCAGACGAGAATATGTAGGCATAGGATGCGATATCCTAGCGAGCACACTAACAATTAACCTTTGGTTCTCTCGCTGCTGTGCGATCGAGGCTTTCCCGCTGACGACTGATGTTACCCTTTTCTCTTGCCCGAGTGCATTTGAGACCAGACCGTAGTTTTAATTCCCATAGGTTCCCGTACCCTTAAAACCAGTTTGATTTCTCACTGCTGTGTGAGAATACCCAGCCTAGCCGTAGTTAGCCTGAACTACGTAAGCTCTGATCTTCCATGCAGTGTGGAAGTACGTAGGCACAAGACGCGAAGTCTTGGCGAGCCAATTCCCTGTAGTCCCAAACTACGTTGACTCTGACTTTCTCTCTTGAGAATACGTAGGCATAAAGTGCGACGCTCTATCGAGTCAATTCCCTTCCGTTTAGATTTAGCAGCCGTAGATAGATTATTTTGCATCCTTTAGACAAACCAAGCAAGCGTGGATCCCGTCGAGTACGACGAACGTGAGGGGTGTTAATACCTTCCCCTTGCGTAACCGACTCCCGAATCCAGGTTTTGGTTGCGACGACCATACCTTTCCCGTTTTTAGCGAGGTTTACTTCGAGCGTTTCATTTCCCTCCGTTGGGATAAATAACGCACGGTGGCGACTCTTCTGTCAGTCGGCGCCGATTTTCGCAGTAGCGACAGCTGGCGACTCTGCTGGGGAACCAACGTCCCCTGGCTGCTAAGGAGTGCGATAGTTCCTTATGCATGTGGGATCCAATGTCCCCTAAGAGAGTCAATCCTAGCGCTTGTTTGCTTGTCTTTTGGGTGTTTATTTTTTATTCGCTTTTATCTGTTGCCGTTGTGCTGGGGAGGGTGATATTTTGAGTGATAGTCGGACCTGGGCTGCTTGAGTATGCATTTAGACATAGTTGTGGAGATTTGTGGGCGAACATGTCTGCTGAGCAGGCAAAGGGTCCCCACGAAATCCGCGCTCAGACGAGGTTCTCTCCGAGGTGCTTCTTTCCGGTCCTGAGGATCTGAGAGGAGTCCAGACGTGAGGATTGTCGACTCTGGGGACCGATCAATTGGAAGTCAGCTAAGTGAGGCATCTTCATGAGATGACGATGCCACTCCTTCTAGGAATCGTATCATTCCTCATGAAAGTCTGTGACGCTGACGACCGCATAGGATGCCGTATCTTAGGTCCATACCCGTGAGTAGGGGGGGTTTCTTTTGCGAGAACCTTGACTTCCAGACTACCAGCTATCTTGGCGTTCTCTTTTAGAGAGAACGTACTCCGTCGGCTGTGCAGCAGCATTTAGCGCTTGTTGTGGGGGTTGTGATCCCGTGTTTGTTGCATTGCATTACATTTGCATAAGCATCTTTGCATCATAGTGCATAGCATTTCTCCAGTTAGCCAGAGTTCTGATCCAGCCTTTGTTTCCTGAAGGTGAGTACCCGGAGTTTGGAACAGACTTGAGCAGATTTGAGAATCAAGCAGTGTAGTCAGTTACAGGTAATTGATAGCTATATCTGAAGGCAATTTCCAGTCTCCTAACACCTTGACAGGGTTTACTATGACGTCCAACCATCGGTATGATTCTATGGAAGACTTCCCGCAAGCGAACAACGTTACTGCAGACCAAGTGGTACAGCCTACTGTTGAGAACCGAGATCGACATGAGCAGTTTGTTGCCCGAAATGAACGTCCTCCTCCTGTTAATAATCAAGGTGCTGTTTTCCCTGAGAGGAATCCATGCAGGGATATCCCGGTAGCCAGGACTGTAAACTCAAGAGCTCTTGAAGGTGATAGAAGGCTCCGAGTATTGGAAGAAAGAGTTAAAGCTTTGAAAGTCAAAGACGCTGTTAACCTGAATGCTGCAGACATGTGTTTGGTTCCTGACCTGGTGTTGCCTTATAAGTTCAAAGTGCCGAAATTTGAAAAGTACGCGGGAGATAGCTGTCCGAAGCAACATTTGATGATGTTCTGTCGAAGAATGACTTCGTTTGTGCGATATGACAAATTGATGATCCATTGCTTTCAGTATAGTCTGACTGGGGCATCTTCGAGGTGGTATGTGCAGTTAGAGAGTAATCAGATTCGATCATGGGTGGATTTAGCCAGAGCTTTCCTGAAGCAGTATGATTACAACCTGGATATGGCTCCTAGTCTCGTACATCTGCAAGAATTATCTCGGGCGAAGAATGAATCATTCAGAGGGTATGTGCAAAGATGGAAAGAATTGGCTGCTAGTGTTCAACCACCGCTTCAGGAAAGAGAAATGGTTGACATCTTCTTGGGTACTCTGAAAGGCCATTATTATGACAAACTGTTCGGTTGCACAAGCTTTGTGGGCTTGATGAGAATGGGGGAGCTTGTTGAGAGAGGACTCAAGAGTGGAAAGCTTCGAGATGGTCCTTACATCCCAGTTGATAAGAATGAGTCAGTTGTCAGTTCTCAAGAGGAGTGGGAAGAAGGAAATGACGTCGTCTCAGAATCTCTAGCATCTCAGGATCGGTTTTCAGACATTTCAAGTCAACGGTCATCCTGTCGTCGATCGCGTCAGCACGCCCAACGAAGACCAAGGAAACCGGAAAGGCAGTTTACTCAGCTACCGGTGTCGTACAGTCAGTTGTTGCCAGATCTGGTCAGAAGTGGATTGATAGTGCCGAAAGAGACTAATCCAGTGATTCCACCGTATCCTCCAGGTTTTGATGCCAGCGCCCGCTGTGAGTACCATGTTGGGGCACAGGGGAATTCAACAAATGATTATAAGGTGCTTAGAAGCCAGGTTCAGGATCTGTTAGACTCTAACCGGATTTTCATCGCGCCCCAGGGTTTTGTTCAGATTAGCGATTCTCCGTCATCCAGTTGTGTGGGTTCGTCAATTAATGTCATGGAAGACTCCACGGGAAATGTGTGTTCTGAAGAATGTCAAACGGAGAGTTCAGTTGAATATGGGAGAAGTTTCTAGAGGTTTCTGTATCGGGTGTCGCATCTGTTTTCTCTGCCTAACCGTTGTAGCTTTTGTGCATTAGTATTTGCTGACCATCACCAGGATTGTTGGCTGGGGTCATTGTATTCGTACTCATTCGTGCTTACGTGCTGCTTTTGTTGGTTATACATGTGTGGGAGATGTTCGTCTGGGTGCTTATATCTTGAGTTTCTCTTTGTCTTGTCATGAATATGTGTTTGCTTTCTGCATTGCATTATCATTTAACAGGTACATCAGAACCGTGGGTCTTATTTCCTCATCGTCCAGTTTGTTGCAGGAATTCTTTCAGAGATATGGAACAGAATCAGGTTGAATTGATTGAAGTCCGAAGCCAGCTGGGGAAGATGATGAGAGACATGCAAGAGATGCGTCTGGAGAGATGCGTCTGGAGCAGAAGATCCTCAAAGAGGAAAATAGTCAGCTGAAGACCCAAATGAGCTTGATCATGGAAGTAGTCAAGAATGTGCTTAGGAAAGAGGATGATCAGCTATTTGAAGCCGCAGTAAAGAAGCTCGTGCCACCTGTGCCTGTGGAACCTGAACAACAACAACAGAGGGTACATCCGGATCAACAAAGGATTCAGGAGGGGAAGCCAAAGAGGGTATTTGAGGCGCCACCTTCAACGTATGCTGAGCTCTTGCAGACTTTACTAAGGTTTAAAATGGTTGAAAAGAGAATGTTGGACCCACCCACAGGAGCGCTTCCTTATGGGTACGATACCAGTAAGCAATGTGAATTTCATTCTGGGGCACTCAGACACGACATCGAGGGTTGTCATGCTTTTAAGCACAATGTTCAAGACCTGATTGACTCAAAGGATATTGAATTCACGCCAAGCGGTGTAGCTGTACGTATTGCTCCTATCCCAGTTGATGCTAAGATGATGGATGCTTCTAACGCTGCAGTAGGTCAGAAGCGTATCCTGGACTCCATGGTGTCAGAATCTCCATGCCCACAACTGTTGCCTATTCCTGGGGCAGATCTGAGAAAGAAAATGGCTAAGCATAAGGAGTGCCTTAATCAGTACGTTGGAAATCAAGAAATCGAGGTTATATTTGCTACGAAGGTGGTTCAACAGTCAACCCGATACCAGCAACGACAACAACGATCTCAACAATGGCAAAGGCAACAGCATCCCAATCAGCGAAGAGCTCAAAATCAGAGGCCGGTGAGGGTATTCGATGTGCCTCCGATGCCATATGTCGAACTTCTTCAGGTGTTGCTACGATTACAGTTGGTTGAGAAGAGGAAGTTAGCCCCGCTGACAGGGATGCCTCCAGCAAGGTATGATATCAAGGAGCACTGTGATTTCCATTCAGGAGCACCGGGGCACAACATTGAAGATTGTCTGGCCTTCAAGCACAAGGTGCAGGACCTACTTGATAGTGCAGCGATCAACTTCGGGAAGGAAGGGCCCAAAATCATCTGAATGAGGAGGAAGGGCTCTATAATTTGGTTGGGTCGCTGAAAGCAGATCAGGACAACATCGAGGTGCCTCTAATAACTGATTGTGAAGAGGGTTGGTTCAGCAACAGGACAGATGTGAAAGCCCGGTTCTCGGAAGCTGGCATTTTTCTTTGTTTTATCTTCTCATTTCTTTAAGTTTGTAGTTTCTTTCCTGTTTAAATTGCCATCTTGTTCGTAAAACTTGTTGTTTTCATTCGATTGATGATAATGAAATAAATATGCATGTTTTGATTAAATCCAGTCGTGTTCACTAATTGTTTTTACAGATGTCCAATGCTTGGTTAAGAAGGATCTGAGGAGGATGACGAAAATGAACGACAGGCAACTTCCGATATTGTATGCTTTTGAGATAAAACCTGCTGATGATGTACAGGCATTGTTTCAAATTCCTAAACACTGGTGATATAAGGAAGATAATCCCTTGCCAACCCCTTTGAGCCTAGTAGTAGGAGTTCTTTCTGAAAACGAAAAAACCCTCCGTCTTTAACCTGGGGCAGGGTAGGTTTTAGCTAATTTGGCCGAGCGTTCAAGTTGCAAAAGGAGTGTCCGTTCGAGGATCAATCGCACCTCTAGAGGTCGTGCCTAAAAAACCACAATGGTTAAATCAAGAGTGAGACAGTCACATCATTCTCCAATGAGTCAGGCAACCAGTGTCACACGACTTGTTCGAAAAAAAGGAGAATCAAAAGCCCGCTAAGTCAAAACTTCAAAACAAATGACTTAGGCAAAAATGAGGGCATCCCGCTGGACTTAAAAAAATCGAAAGAAACTCAAGAAGAGTCAAGTCCAGGCAAAAGTTAGGGATAAGAAAAAGATGAAAGGATGACAAAAGAAAAATCCTCGGACAAATACGAGTCGTGTGACCCTAAGTGTCAAAGACGAAGAGTGAGTAACTGTCACTCCAAAAACTCATGGTTTCTCGAACTATCACTTCTATCTTTCAGCCTCTGAGAGGTGAGCGCTAAGGTCGAATTAGCTGAACGTAGGATGGGAGAACATCAAGGAGAATGGGTGGGTTAAAACAAACTTTGAGCCTTTATCCTTTCCTTCAAAACCGTGAACCTGACCACGTTATAACCTTCAAAAGTCCTAATTGAAGCAGGTTTGTTTCGAAAGCATACTTCGGTAAAGATTGCGTCGAAGCTGACTCCTAAAAGGGTTCTTCTTACCACGTTGGTACTGATGTTGATCTTCTTGATAAATGTTTTGTGCATTATATGCCATAAACTGTTTTTTCCTTTTCCCAGTGAACAGATTGGATGTCAAAGCTGTCATATGTGTTGCATTAACACGTCTTTCATGCATAACAACTTGTTTTACTTGCGAGTAAGCGCTTGACAGCAGGAAAGTTTTCTACAATGGAAAGTATGGTCAGGATAGAATGCAGAACGCCCGAATGTTCCGCAAGCCAGGGCAAGCTACATCCAGCGACCCCCAGTCAGGTCAGCCTTTCGAAGTCAGTTATCCTGGGGCAATCAGGTTGAGATTTGGTGAATATCTCGTAGTCAGAGGCACTACTCTGAATCAGATAATCAGGGGCAAAGTCATTGCAGGCAGGGGCAGGTCATCTTAAGAGCGCGGAAGTTATTCTTTATTCGAGAAGCATTTGATATGAAGTATCTCTCCGAAGTTCAGAATGCTGGGGCATTTCATATCAGACTATCAGGGTACAGATTTTCAGATTTCCCTTTGAGGGGCGTAACCACAGAGGTCCCACAGGCTGGGGCATATCAGAAGCGAAGGGTTTGTTCTTCTCCGTATCATCAGAGTTATTCATATTCGAGCAGATTCAACCAATTTTCGAGTGCGAGACGAATGTCGGGAAGTCGTGTTACTATCCCTTGGCCCTTCAACCAGAAAACTGTGTATTCAGACAGAATGTTTTCCAGCGTCAGTTGTACCTGACCCATCACAAATAGCCTAAGAGCCCAAATCCATGTTGGAAATCACTGTGAGGCCCATCCGTGTTGGCGCATCAGTTTCCAAATCCAAGCTTCGTCATTACGCAGGAAGACTCCGTCTATTTTTTCCAGCAAAGTCCAATTTTTCATTGGCACGGGCAAGCTATCCCCAGAGAAGTCCAATCATACTTGGCACATCTGTTATTCCCCAGCAGAGTTATATTCCCCAGCAGGGTGTTACTTCAACGAGGTGCTTGGTTAAGTTCCCAATTTCCCCAGCGGAGTCGATTTCACTCTTCCAGCATTTATTTTGCTGGAATAATTCTGTGATATCCAGTTTATCCCCAGCAGAGTTGGCTTCATCCTCAGCATTTATTTTGCTGAAGTGGTTTTCTGTACCCGACTTTCTCCAGCAGCCCGAGCCTGCATCAGCATGTTGCATATAGCATCATATTTGTATCATGCTTGCATTTCATTCTCAAAATGCGTAGCATTTCCATCCTGAATGGAGCATTACGCCATAGAAAAATTCAAACATATGCATATGCATGCGAAGCATAAGCCAGGTTTTCTATCAGCCTCATATGGCACGTGAATTACTCTGTGATCAGTTCAGGGGCATTCATCCGGCAGCAGTGTTCAGACAATTCAGCAGTTTACTCGTATTTCAGATCATACAACAGTTATGCTTTGATCAATCAGTCATCTGGTATCGGCAGACTTTTCTTCCCGTCAATTCATATTGACGATGTGTTCCTCCAATAAGTGGATTTCTCCGTCTATCATTAGATGTCTTGAGTTCGCAAGTGGTGTTCTTTCCGTCTATCAGTAGACGAGGTGAAGTTTCGGTTAATTTTCCAGTGGGGTTTCAAGATGGGGTTTCTCTAGCAAGTGGTGTTCTTTCCGTCTATCATTAGACGATGTGAAGTTTCAGGTAATTTTTCAGTGGGGTTTCAAGATGGGGTTTCTCTAGCAGGTGGTGTTCTTTCCGTCTATCAGTAGACGATGTGAAGTTTCAGGTGATTTTTCAGCGGGTTTCTTATCGTCGGATCACACGGATGGTGTGTTTCCCCAACGAGGCTTCTCCGGCTATCTTTGGATGTTGAGGGGTTTCAAAGCGATCTTTCGGATAGTGGTTTTCTTTCTGTTTATTGGATGAGATGACATTTCAAGAGGGATTTTCTGACCGTCAATCCTTATTGACAACATGGCTCTTTGAAGGTGGGTGTCTTTCCGTCTATCCTTAGACGATGTGAGTATCGATTTTGGGTGTTTTTCCGTCTATCCTTAGACGATGTGAGTATTGAATTTTTCCATGGATCAGGGTGTCTTTCCGTCTATCCTTAGACGATGTGAGTACGGATCAGGGTGTCTTTCCGTCTATCCTTAGATGATGTGAGTATTGATTTTCTCCTTCGGGATGGGTGTCTTTCCGTCTATCCTTAGACGAGGTGAGTATCGATGTGGGTGTCTTTCCGTCTATCTTTAGACGATGTGACTATGGATCAGGGTGTCTTTCCGTCTATCCTTAGACGATGTGAGTATTGAATTCTTCTTTCGATTTGGGTGTCTTTCCGTCTATCCTTAGACGATGTGAGTATGGATTATAGGTGTCTTTCCGTCTATCCTTAGACGATGTGAGTATTGTTTTTTTTCCTTTGATTAGGGTGTCTTTCCGTCTATCCTTAGATGATGTGAGTATTGATTTTTCCTTCGTTTTGGGTGTCTTTCCGTCTATCCTTAGACGATGTGAGTATGGATTTTAGGTGTCTTTCCGTCTATCCTTAGACGATGTGAGTATATTTCTCTTCCTGTCTATCAGTAGACGATGTGAGAGAATCAGGTGTTTTGTTGCAACCCTCGGGTTTGTTATATGGGGTATCCCGCAGGTAACGGGCGTTAAAATCAAGAGTTCTTTACCAGATGATTGATCAGTTTGCTGCAGTGACGACTGGGTTCGGTTCTGGATTTTATTCACCAAGCAGTTTTACAGTATATTCTTGCGGTTGGCAAATTTTCGGGTTTATTGGTATTCAACCGTCTCGCACCTCTGAATGTTTGAAGGTGGCGCGCTCTTCAACCCTTCAGGTCCAAGTCGCTTGAATAGGGGCAGCTGTTGCACCCTAAAATTTGACCAACCGGTGCCACTTTCGGTTTATGCTTCGACGCATTTCGCATTCGCATTTGCATACTGCATATAGCGCATTTCCTCAATCATGGTGATTTTATCGGGATTACAGCCCTGCTGTCGCTTTTCGGGTATCTCAGATCGGTTCGGATAATCGGAGTTTATTTTGAGAAGTCGCGCGCTTCCTGGGTGTTTTCAGTTTATGCAGTGATTTTTGAGATTCTTGGTATCTGGTTATTGTTTTGCTTCGATCTGGTCTCGCGCTCTCTTTTATATTGGTTATTTTCCTTTGTCTGCATTTTTTAGAATTTAATAGCCTTTTGTAGATTTTAAATAGGCTTTTTAGATTTTTCAGAATTTAAATAGATTTTTTTTATTATTTTTAATAGCTTTAAATCATTTTTAGAATTTTATAGAATATAATAGATTTTTCTTTTATTAGTTTTAAATGGAATTTTAATAGATTTTTTAAATAGAGGTGATTAGAGTTTTTTTCATTTTTATTAGTTTTAGTTTAATATAGAATTTAGTTAAATGTTAATTCTTCTTTTAGATTTAATTAGGATTTAATTAGTTTAATTAGAGTTTAATATTAGTTAGGTTTTAATTGAGTTTGTTAGACTTAATTAGGATAGTTTAATTTTCATTTAGATTTAATTGTAGTTTTAGTTAACTAGTTAATTAGGTTTAGGCTTTAATTAGTTTTTAATTAAGATTAATCATTTTAATTCAGAATTTCTTGATCCATTTTTTAGTTCAGATTTTTTGGTCCAAGCATTCATTTTTTCGTGGGCCCAAAATGGGTTTTTGGAGGCCCAAATCCATCAGTCCTTTTCAGCCATTTTTTTGTCCAGATTGCAGTGCCAAGTGTCAGCTATATAAGCTGCCACGCGTGTAACTGAGAAGGCACCACCTCATTTTCCACTACACTCAGAATCCACACACGCGTCTCCCACTAACTCCCTCACCATGACACTTGGCACCACCTAAGCCTCGTCGGTTGCATGGTCGGCGGCCATGCAACCACCGCCCCCACCTCTTCCGGCCAGCCTAACTTCCCACCGCCGACCACCCTAACAACCCGCCGGAAAACCCTAAAATCCCAGAAATTCATCTCCTTTTCCAGAAATTCATCTTCTCCGGTCCGAATTCATCCAACATTCATTGATCTTCATCTTCATCCTTCGGTCAACATCATCAGATTCACCAGATATTCACCAGATTCAAGAACGATCTCCCTCAATCTTCCAGAAAATTCTAAGAAAATCTTCATCGTTGTTCATCTAACCTTCATCATTCCTCTATCATTTTCCAGAAAGCGTTCGTCATGAACAACAAGAACATTCAACGGATCACCAGATTTCCCAGATTTCTTATCTTCTTTTGAGGATCGTCATGTTCGTCATCAAATCCTCCAAGTACGGCAAGATCCGTTCGAACCTTCTTCAGTTCCAATCATCTTCATCAAAAGAAATTCTCTCCAGAATCAGTCTTCAGATTCACCTCAGCTTCAAGAACATCCAGGTCAAACTTCAAACGAGAATCGCCAGATCGTAACATGCATGTTCGTATTCCTCGCAAGAACCTCATCATCTTCTTGATTCAACACCACATCTTCAAGGATCGTCAACATCCTCACACCGTCATTGATCTCCATCAGCAAGCGCGTTCATCTTACATTCAATAACTTCAAGAGCATCCTCACAACAACACATTCTATCATCGTCCTCGTTACTCCTCACGAACCCAGCGATGTCAACAAATCTCCAGATCTATCAACGAGCATCATCGGATCTTCAACGTACGACTCCAGAAAGCTTCATCACCGAACACAATGGATCTTCAATCCTCCGTTAACGGCCATAGATCCACCATAACTCCAGGTTTTTGTTTGTAGTTGGTATTTGAAGGAAAAGAGTTTGAAACAAAATAGAGATCGAGAGTTGAGGGAGAGTGAGGCTGAGAAAAAGTGGAGAAGAGAGGAGATCGGGAGAATCAACGAGAGAGTCTGAGTGAGAGCTTGAAGCGGCGCCGTTTGGGTGTGTGAACAGTGCCAAGAAGAGGAAACTAGGGTTCTGAAGGCAGAAGAGGGAAGGAGAGGAGGGAGATGGACCGGGTGTGGATTGGGCCAGGCCCAGTCATTTTCTGATTCGTACCCCCCCTTGTTTGCCATGCACCTCCGTTTTTTGCCTGCTGATGGAATGGGCTGGGCCCAATGAACTTCACTACCAGATTGCACCCCGTTTTCTTCCCCCACCCCCCTGCGTGTGTGTGTTGTTGAGTTCTTGGGCTGGGCCCATGTTGTTTCTGTTTTATTTTTTTTTACTAATTCCAACACCCCCTGTATTGACTTTGTACCCCCCTTCCCCTTTCATATTTTCTTTTTGTTTTTTAGTTCTTTATTATATAATATGAAGGAGAATATTGGAAAAAATATTGAGAAAAAAAAAAGAAATGAAAAAAGAAATATATGAAGAAAAAATATGAGGAAAAAGAATATGTGGGAAAAATACTTGAAAAATAACATTGGAAAAAAAGAAAGAGAAAAGAATATTGGAAAAGAGAAAATATTGAAAAAAAGAAGAAAATAGTTGAAAAAGAATAGAGGAAAAAATAGTTAAAAAAAATATTAGTTTGTAGATTTAATATTTTTTAGAGTATATTTTCTTCATGGAGTTTATTTTAGGGATAGTTTTAGAAGTCCATTTGTTAGGGGACTTTTTACATTTTTAGAGATAGTTTTTCAAAGGTCCACTTGTTAGGGGACTATTTTCCATTTGATTTTCCATTATAGATGGATAGGATAGTATTTTCTAGGAGATTATTTTTCAGTTCTCAATCATTGTAACCCCCTTTTTTAGAATATTAATAAAACGAGATTTGAGTTGTGGTCCCGAAAGTAGCCGAACTACAGCTGCTCTGATTTCTCATACCAGACGAGAATATGTAGGCATAGGATGCGATATCCTAGCGAGCACACTAACAATTAACCTTTGGTTCTCTCGCTGCTGTGCGATCGAGGCTTTCCCGCTGACGACTGATGTTACCCTTTTCTCTTGCCCGAGTGCATTTGAGACCAGACCGTAGTTTTAATTCCCATAGGTTCCCGTACCCTTAAAACCAGTTTGATTTCTCACTGCTGTGTGAGAATACCCAGCCTAGCCGTAGTTAGCCTGAACTACGTAAGCTCTGATCTTCCATGCAGTGTGGAAGTACGTAGGCACAACACGCGAAGTCTTGGCGAGCCAATTCCCTGTAGTCCCGAACTACGTTGACTATGACTTTCTCTCTTGAGAATACGTAGGCATAGAGTGCGACGCTCTATCAAGTCAATTCCCTTCCGTTTAGATTTAGCAGCCGTAGATAGATTGTTTTGCATCCTTTAGACAAACCAAGCAAGCGTGGATCCCGTCGAGTAAGATGGACGTGAGGGGTGCTAATACCTTCCCCTTGCGTAACCGACTCCCGAATCCAGGTTTTGGTTGCGACGACCATACCTTTCCCGTTTTTTGCGAGGTTTACTTCGAGCGTTTCCTTTCCCTCCGTTGGGATAAATAACGCACGGTGGCGACTCTTCTGTCAGCCGGCGCCGATTTTCGCAGTAGCGACACTCACCATCTGACTCAACATCTTCATCAGCAACATCATCAGCAACAACATTTGATTTTACAGTGTCTTGGACATGATCACCAACAAGCAATTTATGATGCAAAGTCAAAGAAGACTCCCTTTTCATGACTTTATTATCATTCATCAAAATTACAGGATATTGTTGAAGAATTATGCTATAAATGAGAGTTGGCTTTGAAAACCTCTCTTTATTTGGTGGGAACACACATACACTCACTCGAATAATATTCCCACACCAAATTAACTGCTATAAATCTTCAGACAGGAAAATCCAAGTTTTCCCCTTAACACCTTAAATTGATTAGCATCCAAAGCTTTAGTAAAGATGTCAGCTAAATGATTCTCTGGAGCAACATGCTCTAATGTTATAACTTTGTCTTCTATAATATTTCTAATGAAATGACGTATGATGTCAATATGTTTGGTTCTACTGTGTTAAATAGAATTCTTTGAAACATTGATGGAACTCAAGTTGTCATAGAATAATGTCATGACATCTTGTGTGACATTATACTCAGTCAACATTTACTTCATCCACATCATTTGAGAACAACTGCTACCTGCTACCTGCTACTATGTACTCAGCCTCAGCAGTAGATAGAGAAACACAAGTATGCTTCTTACTGAACCATGAAATCAAGTTGTTTCCCAAAAAGAAACATCCTCTAGAGGTGCTCTTTCTACCATCAGCACTACCAGCCCAATCAGCATAACAATACCCCATCAACGTGGAATTAGAATTATGAGAATACAACAGACCATAGTCATATGTACCATTCACATACTACATAATCCTTTTAACTTGATTGATATGATTGACTTTAGGTTCAACTTGATATCTCGCACAAACTCCAACAATAAAAGTTATGTCAGGTCTGCTTGTAGTAAGATATAGAAGACTTCCAATGATGTTTCTATACAAACTATGGTCAACACTAACACCATTTTCATCCTTAGACAACTTCAAGTGTGTAGGAGCAGGAGTCCTTTTCTGGTTAGCATTCTCCAAATCAAACTTCTTCACAATACTCTTTGCATATTTCCCTTGACAAAGAAATATGGAGTCTTCCATCTGTTTGACTTGGAGACCAAGAAAGTAGGTTAATTCACCCACCAAACTCATCTCAAACTCAAATTGCATTTGCTTGATAACATGTTGAACCATATCATCCAACCTCCCTCCAAACACAATATCATCTACATAGATTTGAGGAAATCACTTAGCCTCTCATGCCAAGCTCTTAGAGCTTGTTTCAACCCATACAAGGCCTTCTTAAATTTAAACACAAGATCTGGAAATGTAGGATCAACAATTCCTTTTGGTTGTTCCATATATACTTCTTCATTCAAGTATCCATTTAGAAAGGCGTTCTTAACATCCATTTAAAACAACTTAAATTTCAACAAACAAGCCACTTTAAGTAACAACCTAACAGACTCCACCCTAGCAACATGAGAAAAAGTTTCATCAAAGTCCACCCCTTCAATTTGAGTGTACCCTTGAGCAACAAGTCTAGCCTTGTTTCTGGTGATCACACCTTGCTCGCCAGACTTGTTTTTAAACACCCATCTTGTACCAATAACATTTGACCCTCCAGGTCTTGGTACAAGATCCCAAACCTCATGCCTTTTGAATTGCTCTAGTTCCTCTTGCATAACATTGATCCAAAATTCATTAGTCAAGGCCACCTTGACATTCTTGGGTTTCAATTTTGAGACAAAGCAAACACCAACAACAACTTCTCTTGATCTGGTCATTCTTCCACCATTAGAATCTCCTATTATAAGTTCCTTAGGATAATCTTCCTGAATTCTGATGGAGGGTCCCTTGTCTACTGTTTCGGTCTCTGCAGGTTCAGGATTAAGACTTGAGTCAGCAGCATCTTCAGGAACATCATGCAATGTTCCAACATCTTCTGTGACATCTTCGTGATCATCACTCATGGGAAAGAATGTTCCAATATCATCTATGACAACAACTTCTATAGTTGAGTCATCAACCACAACATTTATAGATTCCAGCATAACATTAGTTCTGGATTTGAATACTCTATAGGCTCAGCTATTTGTAGAGTATCCCAGAAAGATTCCTTCATCACTTTTAGGATCCATCTTTCTCCTTTGCTCACAGCCCGCCAAAATGTAACATTTGCTTCCAAAGACATGGAAGTACTTCACAATTGACTTTCTTCCTTTCTGTAGCTCATATAAAGTAGCAGATGTGCCAGATCTGATGGTTACTCTATTCAATATATAACAAGTAGTATTCATGGCTTCAGCCCAAAAATGATATAGAAGTTTCTTGGCAGGAAGCATGACCCTTGCACATTCTTGAATTGTCCTATTCTTTCTCTCAACCACACCATTCTATTAAGGAGTGATGAGTTAAGAGAAATAATGACTAATTCCTACCAAGAAACAAAAATCATCAAACTTGTTGTTTTCAAATTTCTTCCCATGGTAACTTCTAATTCTAACTATGCCACAATCCTTATCTCTTTGAAGTTTTTGACAAAGTTCTTTGAACACTTCAAACACCTCAGACTTCTCTTTGATGAAATTCACCCAGGTGAATCTTAAGAATTCATCAACCACAACATAAGCATACCTCTTTCATCTAAGAATTTCAACCTGCATAGGTCCCATCAAGTCCATATGGAGTAGCTCCAGAATTTTTGATGTGGTCAGATGTTGAAGCTTCTTATGTGACATCCTTGTCTACTTTCCAATTTTACATTCACCACAGTCTCTTCCTTCATCAATTTTCATATTAGGAATACCTCTAACAACTTCCTTTAACAATACTTCCTTCATTCCCTTCAAGTGTAAGTGGCCAAGTTTATAATGCCACATCTTAACCTCATCTTCTTTTAACATCAAGCAGATGGAGGAACACTTTGTTTCTAGAGAAGTCCACAAGTAACAATTATCCTTAGATTTGGCTCTCTTCATGAGAACTTCATCTTTATCATCTTTTACCAGACACTCAGATTTAGTAAAGTTAACCTTGAGATCTTGGTCACATAGTTGACTAATACTTATCAGATTAGCAGTCAACCCTTTGATAAACAATACCTTATTAAGACTATGCTGCCTAGTATAGTCCATCTTCCCAACACCCTTTATTTCACCTTTTGAACCATCTCTAAAGGTGACATAGCTAGTGTAATGTGGTTCGGTATCAACCAAAAACTTCTTGACACCAGTCATGTGTCTAGTATAACAACTACTAAAGTACTAGTCTTCTCTAGAAGAAGCTCTTAGAGAGGTGAGTGTTAAGAGACCAGCAGTGTCATTCTTAGGAATTTACTTCTTCTTTATTTTAACAACAGCCACAATGATGTGGCCAAACTTACCACAATATGACATTTCTAGTCTTGGTTCTTTCTTCCTAAGGAATTCTTTTGATGTCTTTGTTGATGTGGAGACATCTTACTTAACATATTTTGATTCTTCTTTCTTTTGGGATGAGCAGAATTCATGGCATGCCCTTTTTCATTATTCTCAACTTGATTATTATAACCAAGCCCTTTAACATTTCCAACATTCCTTCCTAATTGAAGAATTTCATTCAGCACATCAAAACTGCTATTGAGCATTCTTACAGATTTAGTCATATTGTCAAGTTTAGAGTTGAGCAATACAACTTCCTCCTCCAGGTCAGAGATAAAATCCAAGTGCTTCAAATTTTCATCAAGAATTTGAACAATAACATTGTGTTGATCCTTTCCTAGTTGACATACTTCTGCATTTCTGATGCACAACTTCTTGTATGAGGCAACCAGTTTGTTAAAAGTGAGTTCTTCACCATATACTCCAGTAAGATCAAGCACCTATTTAGCAGAATCTCCTTCACTTAAAGAATCATCTTCATACCAAGATGTAGATAAGCCTTCTCCTTCTTGAGAAAGGTAGGACACATAGCTTTTGTATGTCCAAACCTTTCACGCTCATAACATTGGATTCCCCTGCCTTTGTTAGATTTCTTATTATTGTTGGTTCTTCTCCCAAAATCCTTCCTTCTATTGAAGTCGGATGACTGAGTCTTAACATTTGATCTTGACTTCTCTTCAATCCTTTTCAACAGTTGGTTATACTGCTTTTCAAGAAACACAACAGCCTTAGACAATTCTTCATTGGAATTTGGATCATATTCACCTTGATTAGACACAAAGGTTATGCTTTTCTTCTTATCATATTTCTCACTGATTTCCAATTCAAAAGTATGAAGAGATCCCATGAGTTCATCTACCTTCATGGTGTTTATGTCTTGGGCTTCTTCAATGGCAGTCACCTCATGTCAAATCTCTTTGGAAGAGATCTTAGTATTTTATGGACCAACTTAGCTTCTAGAATCTTTTCTCCTAGATGACTTGAAGTATTGGCTATATCAGCAATGTTCATGTAAAATTTTTGAATACTTTCATCCTCCTTCATCTTCAAGTTCTCAAACTTGGTTGTAAGAAATTGAAGTTTTGATTATTTCACTCTAGAGGTTCCTTCATGAGAAGTTCAAAATCTCGTAAGCATCTTTGGAAACAGCATAATTATGTATCACTCTAAAGATATTCTTGTCCACTCCATTGAATAAGACATTCAATGCTTTGGAATTACCCTGAGCTAACTTGTCATCTTCATCATCCCAGTCTTTCTCAGGCTTTATCATATCAGCAATCTTACCTTGCTGATCTTTAGCCTTAGATGGATCCCATCTTTTGACTACAGATTTCCAAGCTTTACCATCCATGGACTTAATGAAGGCCACCATGTGCACTTTCCAATATTCATAATTGGATTCATCAAGGATACGTGGCCTGTTCAATATTCCTCCTTCCTTGTTCATTGCACCAGAAAGTAACTTCCCTGAATCTCACTCAGATATAGACCAGGATGCCTGCTCTGATACCAATTGAAATTTTGGTAAGTAGATCTCAGATGTCCTAAGATATGTTAAGAAACTTGATCTCTGCTTTAAACACAATGACAATAAAGAGCACAATAAAAGTTGCAGAAAATAAAAGAACACACAATAATTGTTAACCCAATTCAGCGTACAATAACACCTACGTCTTGGGGCTACCAAGCCAAGGATGAAATCCATTAGATATTACTAATTCTAAGCTAAACAACCTCTGGTTTACAACTTATCACTTAATCACTACTCGTGCTTAATTTCTACCTAAGACTCTCCTAGATATGAGGCCCTTCTCAATTCCCTTTTAATTATAACAGTGATATAAATACATCTCAACATAAACAGTCCAGCTCTAGTATCGACATGATACAAGAGGGGATCACAAATACACAAACGCTACAAATCACTAAGCAACAATGTATTTTTTCCACCATTTCATTAGGTTAAATCCATCCTATTTGTAACCATAAACTAGACTAGATTAAGGCTTCAAAAATGCGGCAATTTTGTTACATAGAATCTGCAACTTATTCTCCTCAATAATAGTTTCTTCAATCCAAAGTTTCTTAAAATGTATCCTCATATAAAAGACGGCATCTTCAAATTCAATAGAGTCTCTGATTGCTCAATCTTAAACGCCACCTCGGATAAACAGATATTCCCACAAAATTCTGAAATCTGGGAAATAAAATAGTAGTATGAAAACTGCAAAGTAACAGACAAAGATGTCGAACCATCATGATAGGACATCTTGTTTAACATCTTGTTCTTCAGTTTGTTCTTCATGTTAGGAAATCTTGTCCAACATCTTGTTGTCAAGTTAGTTTTACTAAAATTAGTGCCAATCTAAAAGCTTGAACTTATCAGATATGCCAACATGTACATAAGTAAAAGCTTCCATAGGTTGACCTGATCAGTATAGGTCGATCTGTGCATTTCTGTTGACACACAAAACATGGTTTTTGAAGTGTATGACATGCTTAAGATCTATCAAACTTGTTCAAGGACTCTTTTATGCATCCTAAGGCTAAAATGACAAATGAAATTTAAATGTAGGTTGATACCGTCCAATATACAAAAATGCTACGATATACTACCATGTTTGACATCATTTAAAACCTGGTTGAATTTGTAGATACCACTCATATACTCCCCAGTTTTATGATGGAAAACATAAATGATGAGCATAGCCTATTGCATTTTTATTTGGTAAACTGAATAGATCCCTCTGAATTTATGCATTATCCTTGATAGCTCCCCCTAAATTTATGCATTATCCTCTTCAATATCTTCTCCCCCTTTGACAACATCAAAAAGAGAAAACTAATTCATTAGAAGCATCACGCGGATGCATAGGTCACATATATCATATACTACATAAAGGAAGTTGCAAAGAAAAGATGTGCACTCACATAAAGTAACTATGTAAAGAATAAAAGCTTAATACACAACAACAGATACGAAGTTAACATATAGTACAACAATGTAGCATCTTGAAATGTTGTTCATACAAACCAAAATGCAACAAGAAAACCATTATAAAATAGAAAATGCAATCGATGAAACTCAAGATAACACAAGCCGAAAGACAACAAATACAGAGCAAACATAACAACAACACATTTTCAGCACCAATCAATTCCTTCCACGTCCTTTCAGCCTTGGTCTTGCATCGGGTGTGCCAAATTCACACAAATCGCAGTAGAAGCAATCATAATGATCTCCATCTGTTTCTTGAGTCTGAATGATGTGGTTCAACCTGTCTATCTCACCAACATGATTTTCATTAATAGTGCTACGTATGGACATGGTGTTTTCCATCATATACATATAAAATAATTGAAAATCAGTGTCTTGGTTGGCCATGTGCTCCCACATTATACAGAACTGCTCCGTCTGAGCGGCGTACCACTCATCTTGCTGCACCTGCATGTTTTGCAACATAGTAATAATAGCAGCAGTGTCACTAGGACTAGCATAAAAACCACCACTATGACCAACTCCCTGATCCACATCTTTCATAGTAAGCATCACCATTTGGAACACCATGAGACATTTCAATAGGATGCTCGTTATTTATGTGATTCACTTCATCCTCATCAACATTTGGATCATCAAAGTTAAAAATCTTCCTTTTGTTCTTGCGAAGATAGTATGCTCGATGGTTAATATCTCAAAAGTAGCTCATGTTTGTAAGAGTATGATGAGACAACTCTTGTAATGCACTTGGTGATTTGTAGATAATGTTTGCCAAACCAATGTTGAAAGGATTCAAAATATTTGAAATCATAGATGGATAGCACAAAGATGTACCTTTGTTGCATGTTCTAACAGAAAACATCCGATAGACAAAGTAATGAGGGCAACTTATTTTGAATTTGTGCAACAAGACATATACCAAATGAATTTCAAGAAAATTAACTCTTTAGAAACCTCCATTCTTTGGACGCAAGACATGAAATACAATCCATAGCAGAATTCGAGGTAACATCTTCAATTGTCTCGTAGGGATGGGATCATAACAGTTTGAAGGACGAGGGGCCTTTAGCATATCATTCAAGTGAACATTCCAATTAAAATCCTTGTGCTTATAAGATTTGGTTACCACCTCATCGGTTACTTCTTCATCAAATTCCTCATCAATGTCTGAATCACTAAGAGCAATGCCAAATATATTACTCCACAACTCAATTATGAAATGATACACATTTTTGGTCGTGCAGTCTCAAATAAAACACATGGATGAGATCCTCATTGTAGTCTTGAGCTAACTGTAGGAAGTAATCAATGTTTTGATGCTCAATGTGATTCATAACTTCAGGAAGATCTAAACCTTCAATTGTCTTCTTCTTCCACATGTATTTCTTTACAACTAGGCAAGTCATGTGCTTAAGCTCAAAATCCTTAGCATATTTCTTTGAAATCAACGAAAATGGATTCTCAAAGGCAGGAGTGGATGAAGAAGCATTTCCTTTCCCTTTGGATACACTCTTGGACTTGGAAGACATTAGATTGGTGAGATACAATGTGCACACAAGGGGTTTGTGAAAATGCTTGAACAAAAAATGTGAGAGAATGAGAGACATAAAAGTACCCAAACACTCCAACACAAGAAATAACAACAAATCAGCACAAATATATAACAACAAACACAAGACAGGAAAGAATTTCAAATTTTGTAATGATATGGGATGAGTTTTGGGAGTTTTGAGAAAAATGGGAAAAATCATGGATTTGTGAAAGATAGGATAAAGATTTGAGGACCAATGAGAAATTTATGATGTTAGATTGAAATTAAACACAAATTTTAGTGAATTTGGTGTATTTAAGTGGAATGGGGAGGATGGGTGTTGTTGCGCATCCAAGAACAAAAAGGAATGCCCCAAAAGGAACTTATGAGTCGACCTTATAGTGTATGTGTTGGCCTGTCTAAGCTATAGGTTGGAACACACTAAAGCGAACAGACAAGAAATTTAAAAATATTAATCATGAGCCAAATTGAAATAACATATATCGGCCTGTACTGGAACATTTCCAACAAATGCAAAAATTAATTCGCATGGATCGACCTGTACCAGAATATGTCGACCTGAAGACTTGAAAATAAAAAGAATCTTGACTCAAGTGAGTTTTTAGTAACTTTGAGAGACTTGTGGTAACTCATGAACAACGAGTTGATGAGGTGCACATGCATATGATTATGTTTGATGGTTTGTTTGCTTGACTCATGCAACATAAAAGAATGCAAACATGACATAACTTGAAATAAGATGAAATATGATATCATTTATGTATAGTTACTATAAACATGTAAAATGCAACACAAAACAGTCACATTTGATATTTCTGGAAGTAAACGCACATCACGAACATCATACACATAGTTTATCACATATCTATAAGCAATAAACATGTAAAAGAAACACTTACGTACGTAACAATAAATAGGGTTGAAATGACATTACCTCACCGTACATAAGACGGTGGATGCACTTGCATTCCACGAAGAACTTTTGAATGAAAGTTAAAATAAATGCAACACATGCCACAAAACACAAACAAGACTAATCAATCTTACCACT
The DNA here is from genome assembly GCA_963859935.3 of Lathyrus sativus. Classification (NCBI taxonomy): domain Eukaryota; kingdom Viridiplantae; phylum Streptophyta; class Magnoliopsida; order Fabales; family Fabaceae; genus Lathyrus; species Lathyrus sativus. The sequence continues at coordinate 402,390,797 of OZ012741.1, read as the reverse complement.
GTTCTTCTTGTACAAGTATTTGCAAGTAAGATTAGTAATGTATCCAAAAAGATCATTTGATGAATATTGGAGGTTCTCCAATTCAAAAGACGATCATTCGTTGTAACTAGACTCTTCATCTTGTTAAATTATGATTTTAATCATGCTTCTCCTCAAGTTTCATCATATTAGGTTGATCACTCCTAGTTTGATGTACTAGAGCAAGTTTAGTCGAAGATAACCTGCATTATTGAACATAATACATTTTTGACACTTCTCAAGTATCATATTAGTAATCATTCATACACTTTTACCACTTAAAAAACACAAAGAGTTAACCTGATTGGTAACACAATCCGCTTTGTTAGCCACATAGATCAAAACAATAAGGACATGTCACCGTGTTGTGCCTTGATGCTCCATAAATGAGATCATATACTCTCTTCATAGAGTCAAGACATTTTTCCTGCATGATTAACAAATAGTGTTAGGTACCCAATCTTCATTGGGTCCTTAGGGGTTAGTAACATTTTGGTTGCATCTAGGCATCCATTAAAAGGCACCTTTAGGAACAAAGAGCTTCCTAAATCTGCAATTTGCAATGGTGTGTCCCATTTTACAACAATAATGACAATACGGGTTAAGAGAAGACAACCTTTTGCTATTTCATCCCTTTTTAATGTAACTATTCCTTCAATACAGATTATGAGATGGTATGTCATACTTCGAAGTGTCTATAGCAAAAGTAACCTTGGGTTACAAAGCCTTATCTAGTTTAGCCTTGAGAGTCCTTGATTCCCTTTTCCAAATGTGACAAGTTACAACCAAACCACAAATATTTAGGATCCTCATCTTGATATTCTAGAATATCTAACATGGATTTCCTTAGTGCTTCCATGTGTTTTTCATTTTCAGCAATCTTAGCTTCCAAATGAGATATGATTTTCTTGTTTGAAGCTAATCTCTTAAAGGCATCTATAGCTTGTCATTATAGATTTTCAAAAGACTCTTGAAGTTGAGAAAAAGCTAAATCATGAGAAGCTTGAAGTTTAGAGTGACTTACAACCTTTTTCTTTCCTTTGTTCTCCATATAGCAAAGCTTGACCGATTCATCACTTGAGGTAGAGCTATCATCACTTGACAAATCACTTTCTCTCTCCCAAGCAGCATAAGCTCTTCAAGATTTTCTAGACATTTTGTGACGGCCTTTTTCATTCTTGATTTTAGGACACTTCGGTTTAAAGTGATTGGGTTTACCACAATTGTAACACGTACTTTGTAACTTCCCCTTTTTTCTCTCATCTTCTTCTTTTGAGGAACTTGATAACCTTCTTGATTTATCATGGTACTTGTTGGGATAGTTTTTACCATGTTTTTATATGTATTTATTGACTCGCTTTATGAATAATTCTATATCTTCTTCCTCGGATTCATTGTCATCTTTAGATTCACTTTCTGCTTGCTCATCTTGAGAAGGCCTTGAGCTAGAAGTCTTTAGAGCAGTGAACTTCTTCCCTTCTTATTTGTCTTTCTCTTTCTCATTTTTTGATCTCTTTTCATATTCCTTTTCATATTTAGCCAAGCAAGTAAGCTCTTGCTCGTGCTTTTCCAGCTTACCAAACAAAGCCATAAAATCAAACGACTTAAGATCATTTGCTTCTTTAATAGCGGTCACCTTCGGTTTCCATTCCTTACTTAAACACCTCAAAAAACTTTTAGTAGAAAGTTCATTGGAAACAAAACTACCAAGTGCATTTAATCGATTTACAAAATGTGATAACCTTTTCCGCATATCTGCAATGGTTTCACCATGCTCAATACGAAACAAATCAAACTCTTGATTTAATGTGTTGATCCTAGATTGTTTGACATCATTAGTAACCTCATGGGAAATATCTAATGCGTCTCACATAGCCTTGGCGGTCTCACAATGATAAATGCGATAAAACTCATCAACTCCCAATGCAGAAGTGAGAATGTTTTTCGCTTTCCAATCATGTGACCACAATTTCCAATCATTAGCATCCTATTGTACTTCCGGTTAAGGTATGGTAAAACCCTCCGCATTGGTCGTAGTTATTTCATTTAAACCATTTTTAATAGTGTCCCATATACCTTTATCAACAGAGTTGACATGTATACGTATAAGAGCTTTTCAATAGCCATAATTTTCGTCGGTGAAAATTGGTGCTCTATTGTATGCACCCTTAGGTTCGGTATGCATTCTTCTAAGGAATATATCTCAAGCACGGAGTGAACCAGCGCTCTTGATACCACTTGTTAGAGGATAGGCTTCGATCTAGAGGGGGTGAATAAAGCGAAAATTTTATAACAAAAAATTATGGCAAAAATTTGTTTAAAAAAATATGGCACAGCAGAAAAACGACCCGGATCGAATCCTCTAACATGACCTAATATCGAAAAGCTATATATATACCGAAAACCAAATGGAATGATAATGAACGTAAATGTTCAACAATAATTAAGCTACAAATCAATTATATGCAAAGTTATTCGTAACTCGTATTTCCAATTAACTAAAAAACCAATTAAAAATACGCACAAACAATTTATCGAACACTTGGTATACAATCGATAGTAATTGGAAATTTAACTTGTTTTGTTGATGTCAAAAGCGAATCACAATCAAAGTGATTATGATTATATCAACAACAACACTTTTAAAAGACACTCCCTCCGTTCCTTTTTAAGTGTCACTTTTTGGATAATTTTTTGTTTCTTTTTAATTGTCACTTGCAAAGTTCAAGGTAGTATTAAATGCATTATTATCAAAATTGCCCCTAGATAATTATATATATATATATATATATATATATATATATATATATATATATATATATATATATATATATATATATATATATATATATATATATATATATATATATATATATATATATAGAGAGAGAGAGAGAGAGAGAGAGAGAGAGAGAGAGAGAGAGAGGGAGAGAGTAAAATAAATGTAATAAATAATTAGGGGTATTATAGGTAAAAAGAAAATTTTGTATGAAAAGTAACAATATTGATTAGCTTTCTTGGTATGTGTAAAAAATCAGAAAGTTGACACTTAAAAAGGATGAAATCGATAAAATGTGAAATCAACAATTAAAGTAATAAAGAGATGAAAAAGAGAGAGAGAAAGAGAGAGAGAGAGAGAGAGAGAGAGAGAGAGAGAGAGAGAGAGAGAGAGAGAGAGAGAGAGAGAGAGAGAGAGAGAGAGAGAGAGAGAGAGAGAGAGAGAGAGAGAGAGAAAGAGACCAAGATTTATTTAGGTAGTTCCTCAATCGGCCTCGCTATGGGTACCTCTACCCTCAATTCAAATCAAATTGAGTAATTGCAATTAACCTTTTATTTGAAAAATCGTTTATACAAGAGATGAAGAATGCAAATCCCAAAAACCCTATTATTTTGTGTTGATTCTTCCACCTTCAAACCCTTGATCAAGTGACTAACAATGCGAATCCAATCCACTGATTTTCCCGAGCACACAGCTTGTTGAAACCCAAGATTCTTGAACACAATTCACCGTCTCACGCTACTCCCTTGCAAGGAAACCACCTTGTCCAAAGGCCTTCACTCGGTCGAGTACATGTTGACGTGATCTTGTCTAAAATTTTAAAATCACACAGTTATTGAAGGAAAATCCCACCTTGGTTTTCTTATTTGAAACACACAAAGTTCCCAACCCAATATTCTTGGCTACACTTAACATAATTGGAGATTATCAACCCTAATATAGATGGTCAATCAATTGAAAAATGATTACGTGTAATTCAATTATGTGTGTGCATAGAAGAAGGGATGAAGATGATGAGAAACTTTGTAATTTGGTTTCATTTAGGTTTTACTCTTTAGAACCTTACTAGAAAAAGATGCATGTAAAAGTATGTGTGTGTGTGTGTATGTACATACACACACACACACACACACACACACACACATATATATATATATATATATATATATATATATATATATATATATATATATATATATATATATATATATATATATATATATATATATATATATATATATATATATCTTTGTGCGTGTGTGTGTATGTATGTGTGTGTGTGTGGGGGGGGAATAGGAAAAGAGGATGCAAGAAAAATAATATGTAAAAAAAATTTTCAAGTTTGAAGTTGCATAGGTCAGCCTATGAAGGTGTTCAAGTCGGCCTGTGAGGCGACCTGTGGGCAGAGCCTACAGGCTTCATTCTTGGAGCGTGGAAGCCAACCTAAAATTTGGATGTGACAATCTCTACTAAAGCAAAAGCTTCCATAGGTTGACCTGATCACGTATAGGTCGGCTTATGCAGCTATGTTGAGACACAAAACATGGTTTTTGATGTGTATGACATGCCTAAGACCTATCAAACTTGTTCAAGGACTCTTTTTATGCATCCTTGAGCCAAAAAGAATATTTAAATGTAGGTTGATATTGTCCAATATATAAAAATTCTACGATATACTACCATGTTTGTCATGATTCAAAACCCGGTTGAATTTGTAGATAACACTCACATGACGGGTGTCAGCCTCCTCTTTTTCCATGTCTTTAATTACTGACGACCATCAAATGGGTTGACACCCGAGATTTTGGATTTTGCAGCATTTTGTCCCCTTTTCGATCCCTTTTTCTTCTTTCTTACTTGCATGAGTGTCCAATCAACACACACACCTGAAATGCACAACAAATACCAACGTAACACAAAAAAAAAAATGAAAAGACATGAAAAAGCATATGAATTAAGTCAAAATACATTATGTGTTATGTTGTTATCAATAATATTGTATGTTTTAATTTGTAAAGACCTTTTAAGTTTATAATACTATGATGTTTAGATCTTTAACTCATTTATAATCATTTCTTGTATAAGTTTAGGTTTGTGACGGATCTAGTTCATTAATTATTATTTCTGTTAATAATAATAATTGTAAAGACCTTTTAAGTCTAGACTGAATAATCTTTTGATAAAAATCAATTTTGAGCTATGAAAAAATTAAGTTATTATCACTTTTTATATTTCTTGTCAAAAAAACTTCATATATCTTAGTTATGTTGATCTTTTCTATCGTCCCGTGTAATTTTGATAGACATTGAAACATGGGTTAAATATACGATACCCTTACGATGTGAGCAGTTTTTGATTTATCTCATGTAATATTTTTTGAATACCCCTTTGTAATGTAAAGATTTTTTTTCTTTGGCCCCTTAACTTGGCAAGGAATCTTCACTTTTGTTGACGTGGTCTCACTAGGAGTTTTTTTAATTTTTTTTGTTAAATCCACGTGGATTTTTTAAACATTTTTTAATTTTATTTTTAATTTTTAATTTTTTTAAACCTAAGCAAAGTTCACCATGGTCTTTTTCAGCATAACTATTAAGGAATCAACACCATATGCCATCGTCATGTCAGATGAATGATTAAATCAAAATCACAACCACTAATAGGTATGTTATTTAAATTAGGGGTGGAAAAACGTTCCCGGCCCGTTGGACATACCAAATTTTCCCGCACTTTAGTGTGGGACGGGCAAAGGGTTTAGCCCCTCAACCTCTAATGTGTCCGCCCTGCCCCACCCTGCTTACTTCACGGGCACAAGCATTTACATTAAATTTTGTGTTTTTAGGCTTAAAAGGTGCAATGCTCGCAGGCTTTCCCCGCTCCGCCCTCACTTTTTGCTGGGGCGGGTCTAGGTTTTAGGTTTGCATCCCCAACTACGATTGCCTCGCCCTGCCCTATTTGTTTGCGAGATTTTGCGGGACAGACCTAAATGGGGTGGGCATGCCCGTTTTCCACCCCTAATTTAAACTAGGATTGGTAAAGGATGATCAAAATACTCATATATTTGTGTAGGACAAAATAAGCAGTTCAGTTTCATTCCATCAACCTGAGCATGACAAATTAAGACAACACAAAAAATTCTAAGAACAACAACTAACAAGTGTAGTTTCTGAAAAATACCCACAGTTTCTACAGAAAGGCATAAAATCCCAATCATAGGGGAGGATTATGGGTCTAAGGATTGTGTACATGAGCACGGGTGCAACAAAGAATCCAGAATAATGTTGCAATAGATACATACCTGAACTTTGCAAGTGGAACTAAAAAGTGACTAGGCAGATGCATAATCATGTTGCATCCATGTGAATCATGTATATCAAATGTTTTATAATTTATAACATTTTACTGATCCAAGAGATATTATCCTCCTGTTAGGATAAGTTTATTCACGAAGAAATTACCATTATTATTACTTATAATCACACCCTGATTGGCAAAACTAGTTCCTCCTATTTGCCAAGGTCATTGATGATACTTTCTTTCTTCATCACCTTTACAAATATCAAGGGGCCTAAGGGGCGCAACATGTATAAGCCCCAGAGACTTACTCTCAAGTCTTACTTGACGACTCAATAGAAGTCCTACCTGAAAGGTTAAAATGACCCGCCCGAGGGACTCAAGCGTCCCCCTAGTAAGGTTATGTGATGTAATATTCGAGGGACGTAGAATTCCCAGAGAGGTAAAAGCTTTCGCCCGAGGGACTCAGTATCTCCTCGGGCAAGACAGCTTCTGAAGCCATACCTAAGGGGCGCAACCTATATCAAGCTTCGAGGATTCAGTGTCAAGTGTTGCTAAAGAGGTCAATAAAAGTCATGCCCGAAAGGTTAAAATAACCAGTCTAAGGAACTCGGCATCCTCTAGATGAGCTACAGATATAATATCTAAGGGACATAAAATTCCTGCAACATAAATTTTTTCGCCTGAGGGACTCATTATCTCCTCGAGAGAGATAACTTCTAAAATAAAGCCTAATAGGCGCGACCTATGTCAGACCCTAGAGACTCAATGTCAAGTCTTGCTAGAAGGCTTGATAGAAGTCTTGTCCGAAGTATTAAAATGACCTGCCTTAGGGAGTCGGCATCCCCCAGCCGAGCTATAAGATATAATACCTAGGAGACTTATAATTCCCAGAACAAAAAAAAAGCTTTTGCCTGAGGGACTCTGGTTCTTCTCGGGCGAGATAACTTATGAAATTATGCCTAATGGGTGTGACCTATATCAATCTACGAAGAATCAATGTCAAGTATTGTTATAGGCCTCAATAGAAGTCCATCTCGAAAGGTTAAAACGACCTGCTTGAGGGACTCAGCATCCCATAGTTGGGCTACATGATATAATACCTAAGGGACTTAGAATTCCTAAAACAACAATTTTTTTCGAGGAACTCAATATCTCCTTGGGTGACATAGCTTCCGAAGTCAAGCCTAAAGGGCGCGACCTTTCTCAACCCCCAGAGACTTAGTGTCAAGTCTTGCTAGAGGGCTCGATAAAAGTCTTGCCCGAAAGTATAAAATGATCTACCTGAGGGACACATCATCCCACAGCCAAGCCATATGATATGAAATCTAAGGAGCTCAGCACCTCGGTAGCTAAGCCGTATGGAAATGGGTCAGTAAAAACCTGAATCCCTAAGGGTAGACAAAGGTCTCACAAGGGAAAAACACTTTTTCCTCTACCGAATGACTCGTGTTTGAAGGACTGTGTAGTGTTATATTCGCAAATATTTATATCTAAGGCAGTTGCTTGGGGAAACCCTAGGAAAGGGGCGATGAAACAAGGTTTCCCTAAGGGAGGTACCACCTCACCCTTACATTTTCCTCGTACCTAGGAAGAAGAAACATGTGATAAGACGTGTCTGGATAATAGGAAAGTCAAGATAGTTACTAAATTACATATTCCTTGAAAATAAGAATTCAACAGTCCATCTTTTGACTGGGAAGGCGGCGACCTTTTCTAAAAAGCCTTGAGGACAAGAATCCCTATAAATACCTCATCCCCAAAAGGGAGGGACTAGGTCATATTCATTATATACCACCCAATACTACTTAGAGAGCACTTTGCTCATAGCAGTCTTAACACCGGTCATTTAACGGCCTACCTGCAACGTAGCAACGTCAGCCGCCAACAAGGCCTCTCACCTCACGTGAAACGGTCTCTTAAACAGGCTCAAAAGTCACCATACATGGCTACTCACCACCGTGAGCTAGCCCCCGTCTCATTCGTGTAAGATAACTATTAGGACCTCTGAATCTTCCTACCCTTGCAGAGGAACACACACATGTACTTTTTGGACAATACATGTCTCGTTATACCTCAAGAGAAAAAACCTTTTTTTAAGGAAAAAGCCATCCAAGTAGAAAAAAAAAGTAGATTTTATTGATAAATTATTAAGTTAAAGTAAAATGTGAGGTGTGTTGCTACGACCTCATAAATATGTTTTCGGCCAGATCTTCTATCAATATGTTCCTTTGTCAATTATAGAGTTGATTCAATGTGAAATTCCTAACTAGGTATTACTTTTCCATGTGGTGTTTCTTCCTTAAATTTATTATCTTTCACAAAACAACGTCTCATTCCTTGAAAATCATAGATTTAAATTTGTTTTAAATTTGTTTGCAACTCTGAGCTTTCCAATAAATTAGTTATATATTCTAACTCTATGACCTCTTTAATTAGGCTGAGTTTAGTTCTTCTATAAGGGTTTGATATGGACTACCTTGGTATGCCTTCTTAGATATATGTTAACATGACTTCGACTAGTACCATCGCATCATACCAAAGACCATTTTGAAAAATGTTTCCTACATTGAGGATTAAGGTGTAATGTGATATTCCCACAACATTACAATGCTCTCCTTTTCCCATTCTCCCTTATCTTGATCCATTATTTCTCTTAATCCATTGAGGTTGATTTTGTTTCCATATTCAACCTGCATGTTTTTTTAGGCACTTTACTGAAGAAATTTTACCTTTGTGTTAAGTTCATTGCATAGTTCTTGGAGCCTCTTGCTTGCGAAATGAGTTTTATTGTCTGTGATAATCGAATGTGGATGACCATGCATCCATGAAAGTAGACAATCTTTTCCTACAATTTTTTGGCCTTATGAGTTGAAGGGAACAAGTTCACAATATGGTGTAAAACCTCAGGAGGATGGTGTGATGATTGGTCGTGAATAATTAGAGTTTGTCATACTTATATAAAATTTTCTTGTAGTTTGATTGTATAATTGGACAATAGTATCCTGACATGAAGGCCATTGAGGATAACATTCTAGCCCTGCAGTGGTTTCTACATGCCCATTTATGAATCTATTTCAAGATGAACCATGCCTCCATCTACTCCAAACATAGCTACATGTATCTGTCGCTACTGCGAAAAACACCCGGCGGAAAACAGAAGAGTCGCCACCATTCGTTATTTATCCCAAAAGAGAGGGAAAGGAAACGAGCAAAGAAGACATAACAAAAAGGAAAAGATAAGGTCATCGCAACCAAATCTCGGGTTTAGGAGTCGGTTATGCAAGGGGAACGTATGAACACCCATCACGTTTGTCGTACTAGACGGGATACGCGCTTGTTGTCTATCTAAGGGTGAGTTTACTATCTAGCTAAAGGACTCAGGGACAAAAGAAAAGAAAAGAGACTCGGAAGAGCATCGCCGCACTGTGCCTACGTATTCCCTCGTGCAATGGGAAAGTCAGAGTCAACGTAGTTCGGCCTACTACGGATGAAAAGGAGGGAAAGGTTGCTCGCCAAGACATCGTGTTTTGTGCCTATGTATTCTCGTCTGGTATGAGATATCAGAGCAAACATAGTTCGGGCTAACAAGAACACCGGTTGGTTCAAAATGTTTTTACCCGAGTAGGGTTAAAACTTAGTTCTAGCAGTTAGGTGTATGCAGCTCGACCATTGGAGACTTAGGCGTTACCTATTTGCGGTAGAACCAAGAGTTTACAAAACTCTCCTTTCTGAAAAAGGTTTTCCATTATTAAGATCCCGAAGGATGAAAAAGGTTTGAACTTTTTTTTTGAAGTCTTTTAGAGAAGAAGTGCATTGATTATTGTTTGTAATTCAGGTTGCACTAAAGACTATGACATAGGAGCGAATGTGCCGCATATCACCCAAAGGGTGTACACTAAACACTCTAGGCCATTGAGAGGAAGCCCCCCAATCACCATTTCCCAAGTAGCTTAAGGTTCGTAGTGTACAACATTCATTAGCCTTTATTAAGTGTTTTAAGAAAATTTGAAGATGAGAGAGACGCACGGAAGGTCCAAGGGAAACTCAGCCCTAATGTTGTCATGCAAGGTGTACCTATAGTTGAGGTAACAGGGAATGCTACCTAATGTTATAATGCATGGTTTGAACCTAATGTCTATCATAAACCACCTTGAACAAGAAGGATTAGAAGTCCTAAGGGAACATGGCAAAGGAAGACAAAAGAAGAAGAAGAATCAATCATAAGTAAGAGATGCAAACACACAATGCACAACACACAAGAAAAGGGAGGAAAAAGTGTGGGGTAAATACCTCCACAAGCACATCTCGACCTTTATTAACGCAAGAAAGAAGCTGCAAAAAGAATGCACACAAAGCAAAGAAATGCAAGAAGGCAAGCAAACATGAACATGCAAGCACATCACAACTTTGAACGACAACTACGAAAGTATGCCCTCAAGTGGAAACCAAACATGCGCATCGAAGCAATCACGATTAAACAATCGAGAACAGTGGGATATACCCAAAACATCTCACTCCTAATGCATCACACTGATCCATGATGATTCGAAGTGAAACGGTACCGAAACAAGCATGAAAAACAGCAAAAACAGGCCTGTTGGAGCAGTGTTAATCGATTAACACCAGATGTTAATCGGTTAACCACTGAAAAATGCCTGAAAAATTGAAATTTTGATATGGTTAATTGATTAACACCAGATGTTAATCGACTAACACTGCTTCAACAGTAGAAAACAATAGCAGAAAAACACTTTTCAGCAACTTATCACTTAACCAAACATCCACATGATCTCATAAACAATTGTGCATGAAATTAAACCAGAAAGCAGTGATCTAAACAAGATGTAAACACATCTAAATAGCACCATCACAATTCATACGAATCAAAATGAATCAAATCAATCAAAAATGAAGATCAACATGATTATGCAAAATAAGTTAAAAAAATGCAATAGAACTAGAATTCCAACCTTCGAACCGGAGATTTGCTTCGGTTAATGTTGATTCACTTCAAACGTGTAGATCTAAGCAAGAAATCCAGAATAATTCAAGATCCAAGCCAATTCTTGTAATAGAAGTGATGATCAACCAAAATCAAGCCAAATTACTCCAAATAATCACTTCTAGATCCACTTCAAAATTCAGATCCAAGCTTGCACGAAAATCAAAGGGAAAAATGGAGATTATGATGATAAAGGATGAAGGTTTTAGCTCAAGAATTCATTGATCCCAATGAAGAATCAAAGAATTCAATAGATGAAGAGCTTTGGTGAGGGTTTTGGAATTTGAGAGAATGAGATGAATTCTGAAAATGAATGAAATTGTGAAGCTTAGATGTGTGAGATTTGGAGTAGATTATTTAAATAATCCTTAGGCTTGGATCCAAATGAGAGGTTTGGAATGTGGTTTGTGAAATTTGGTTTGCAATGAGGAATGGGAGTTTGGAGGGAAAATGAAATTAACCAAAATTCAAGATGGTTCTAGATCCTTCCCAAGGTGTAAAATTGAACTTCCAAGTGATCAAAATTGGACCCCAAAGTGACCCCCTTTGAAAATTCACGTGCAGAGGCAAAACCTGCACTGGTTAATCGATTAACGGTTTGGGTTAATCGATTAACACTTTTAAAAATTCAAATCTGGCCTGATTTTGATTTGGTTAATCGATTAACACATTTGGTTAATTGATTAACACTTTCAAAATTTTGAATTTGGCGCCTTTTGGAGGGAAATCTGCACATTTGCCCATTTTCAGTCGTTCTGAGCTCTGTTCAGCTTCTGAAACTTGCTTTTGAATATCACAACCATGAAAATGCTTGAGATAGCCCGAATGCTGCTTTCTGAGCTGAAAATACCCTGCAAAATAAAATAAAACCGGCCGCCCGACCGCTGGACAAAATAAATGCCAGAGCCTCTGATGCTCGCTGTTTCGTCTCTTGCACCAAAAATGAAAACTGAGCCATGGGAAAACCTTGATCCCCTGTCTCAAGAACGAATGCTATGCAAATGCAGAAATGCAAAAATGCAAAGGAAGAAAAGCCAGATGCTGCTAAAACGGAAAGGAAAATTTTGGAGTGCTACAGCTGCCCCTATTTAAACACCTTGGACCTGAAGGTATGAAAAGCATCCGCTTTCAAACATTCAAGGTATAAGGTGATTGAATACAAAAGAACTCGGAAATTTCCATCCTGCGGGGATGCCAAACAGCGACTACCAACTAAGAGTTGGAATACGATACGCTGGGGATAACGATCCAATACGATCTGAACTTCATCCAAAAGATACCAACCAAGATTTAGGATAACAATCAAAGGATACCAACCAAGAGTTGGGATAACGAGCACCAAATACCAACCAAGAGTTGGGATAATAATAAAAGGATACCAACCAAGAGTTGGGATAGACAAATAGAGGATACCAACCAAGAATTAGAATAACAACCGAACGATACCAACCAAAAGTTGGGATAACGAACCAAGGAATACCAACCAAGAGTTGGGATAACAAACCCTGGATACCAACCAAGAGTTGGGATACAACCAAAGGATACAAACCAAAAGTTGGAATAACTCCCCAAAAGATACCAACCAAGAGTTGGGATAAAGCAAGGTACGCCAACCAAAAGTTGAGATAACGACCGAAGGATACCAACCAAGAGTTAGGATAACAACCAACGGATACCAACCAAGAGTTAGGATAACAACCGATGGATACCAACCAAGAGATGGGATGAAACAACCAACAGATACAAAACAAGAGTTGGGATAACAACTGAAGGATACCAACCAAAAGTTGGGATAACGAACCAAGGAATACCAACCAAGAGTTGGGATAACGAACCAAGGAATACCAACCAAGAGTTGGGATAAAGAACCCTGGATACCAACCAAAAGTTGGGATAGACAACCAAAGGATACCAACCAAAAGTTGGAGTCACCATAGATAACTCTCCCACGAGATACCAACCAAAAGTTGGAATAACTCTCCCACAAGATACCAACCAAAAGTTGGGATAACGACCCCGCTAGGGAACAAAAGAGAAAATTAACCAAACAACCTTGGGTCGACTTCACTAGGGAAAGAGTAGACTAACCAGACGACTCTGCACGGGATAAACATCCATCAAAAGATAATAATCGAACAATACCATCCAAAAGATGGGATAAAGGTTACTCTCTGGGGCAAAAACCAAACACTACCAACCAAGAGTTGGAATCACCACAACACTGACCAGAGTTGAAACCAATCTATCAACTAAAAGTTGGAATCACCAGATGGGACACAACCTACCACAAGCTACCAACTAAAAGTCGGAATCACTACAAATTTACAAGGGATGACCTCCAACCCAAAAGCTGAAGGACAAGGTTACTAACCAAAAGTTAGAATCACCAGAACGCTGACCAAAGGCGAACTCTGCGGGAAAAAAGCACCAACCCCCAATAGTTGAAAACTACCAATAAAAATTGGAATCATCCACCCAAAACAAAGACTACCAACTAAAAGTTGGAATCGTCAACCAGGAAACGAAGATTACCAACCAAGAGTTGGGATAATATCAACAAAGACGACCAAACTGGATATGGCGACCTTACTGGGGAATCAAAGACTACCAACCAAACCTTACCAACCAAAAGTTGGACTAACAAGCAAGACTACCAACCAAAAGTTGGAATCAAACAACACTACCAACCAAAAGTTGGAGTCAAACAATGCTACCAACAAATCTGCCCGAAAAACAATACCAAAGGAATACCAACCAAAAGTTGGGATAACTCCTACACATCGAAGATTACCAACCAAAAGTTGGAATAAAATCAATAAAACTTCGCCAACCAAAAGTTGGAAACAAACACCTGTCAAGTCACCAATTACCAACCAAAAGTTGGGATAACCACTCCGCTGAGGAATAGAGGAGGACTACCAACCAAAAGTTTGAATAACAAATCTACTAACCAAAAGTTGGAATAACAACTCCAGGAAAGGAAGACCACCAACCAAAAGTTGGAATAACAACTGCAGGGGATAACATCCAACCAAATGTTGGGAAACAAGGCTACTAACTAAAAGTTAGGATCACTAGACAGATTATCATCGACCAAAAGTATGAACAAAAGCTACTAACCAAAAGTTAGGATCGCAAGAAAAATCCTCATCGACCAAAAGTCATAACAAGAGCTACTAACCAAGAGTTAGGATCACCAAGAAAAATCCTCATCGACCAAAAGTTGGAACAAAAGCTATTAACCAAGAGTTAGGATCGTCGGGGACGCTAAACGAAGCTGACTCCATCACAAAAGACTACCAACCAAAAGTTGGGATGATCATCCATAACTACCAACCAAGAGTTGGAATAAAAGGCTACTAACCAAAAGTTAGGATCGCGGGAGGCGCTGAACAAAGATGACTACCAACCAAAAGTTGGGACAATCATCCAAGATTACCAACCAAAAGTTGGAATAAAAAGCTACTAACTAAAAGTTAGAATCGCCGGAAACGCTGAGTGAGAGCAAACTGACCACAACAAAGGTTACCAACCAAAAGTTGGAATATCCGACTTTCCTGAAGAAAACGAGGATTACCAACCAAAAGTTGGAATAACATCCAAACGCCAACTGGCCACCCACCAAAAGTTGGAATGAAACAAAGATTACCAACCAAGAGTTGGAGCAAAGACTCTGCGTGTGGGAACCAGAGATTACCAACCAAAATTTAGGATAAATCACCCAATAATTACCAACCAAAACTTGGAATACCAAGCACCACAATTCGGAGTACACCGGTGATTACCAACCAAAAGTTGGGATAACGCACCTAGAATAGGCAAGCAACAGAATCAACCGACTCACACTTGGCAATGAAAGTCCCGATGGGGAAAGAGAGGTTCAAACACATGACTCTGTCAAAGAACATCAGTTCACCAAACAACTCTGTTGGGGAAAAGAGACATCTGAATAATAGGCTCGACCAGGGAAGAAGGCGCTTACAAGCGACTCACCTAGGGAGAACGACGACGTTTAACCAAACGACTCAGCTGAAGAAATTAGACGTTTAACCAAACGACTAACTGGGAATAATCTGATAAAATGACTAACCCAAATACCCACACCAATCAAGGATAACACGAAGATCTCTTGATTCAAACAACCTCTGGCACCAAACCTGGCTTATGCTTCAGATGTATATGTTTAAAAATGGCGTAATGGTCCATATAAAATGGAAATGCTACGCATTTGGGAGAATGCTATGCAAAAATGCAAATGCTAAGAAACCACTTCATCAAAATAAATGCTGGAGATAAGCGACCAACTCTACCGAGGATGAAAAAAACTCTGCTGAGGGAAACATCCTTGATGGTCCCCCAGGATAAACTCTTCCAGGGAACGAAAGGATCGGCCGGGGAAACGCCTTGGATGGTCTTCTAGAAAAATCCACCCTGCTGGGGAAAACACCAAACAACTCTGTGGAGAAACAAAAAAAATGTTGAACACTCCACTTTTCTCGGAAGGGAATCTGCCATTTGGGCATGTACAAGTAACAAACCTCCCTACTTGGGAATATCAGAGACTTCTACTGAGAACTCCACTCTACTGGGGAATGGATCACGCCCTGCTCAAACACTATTATGTCGAGGGAATCAGCACTGAACTCTGCTCAAGGAAGAAAATCTTGAATACCGATATTACTGGAAAGACACCAGAACGTCGACTCCATTGGGGAAAGGGCGTAAAAGACATTGCCTCTACAGGAGAATAATACTGGATTGCAATCTACCCTGTCGCCGAAGGAATATCCTTCAACCTACTTTGTTGGGAACATGTTGCGAACAAATCCACTCTATTGGAGATTAGCCTTTGTAGGGAGACAAAGCTTTCTTCTGCTGGTGACAGTACTTCTGATTCACTGGGAATGATTGTGCCAAGTATGGTTGGGCTTTTGGTTTTCTGTGCAAGGTCGGGTACAACCGATATTGGGAAATGCTTTTTCCGACTTCCTGACATTCATCTTGAACCTGAAGGTCGACTAAACCTGCTTGAGTAACTCTGTTAAGCTCTGAAAATATGGAGAGGAATAGTTTCTTCGTCTTCAATTTTCCCCAGCCTGTGGGATCTCTGCAAAAACTTCCTCACGAGAAGACTTGAAACTTATGTACCTGATGGGTTGACATGAACGGCTTCAGCACTTCGAACCTCGAAGAGGTGTTGACTTCTGGATAAGGATATCTTTTGGGCTCTTAGGATGGCCTGCCCCATCCTTGAAACGACCTTGCCCCTGACTGAATGATTTATGGAGCAGTATCCCTGGCTAATCTTTAAGAGGTTTAATGAATCTCGACCTGATTGCCCCAGATCAATTGACTTTAAGATGGATGACTCCCATGATATGATCATTTGATATAGCTTGTCCCGGTTCAACGGAGTATTCAGGAGTTTTGTATTCTATCAAGATCAAACTTTCCACTGTGGAAACTCTCCTGATGTCAAGTGCTTATTTGCAGGTAAAACAAATTGTTCTGCACAAAACATACATTAATGCAATGCATATGACAGTTTTGAAATCCAAGTTTGTTCGCTAGAAAAAATTGTGACATATAGTGAACGAATCACTTATCAGAATGTCAACCTTAGCACCAACCAGATAAGAGGAACCCTTTTAGGAATCAGTTTCGACGCGATCTTTACCGAGTATACTTTTGAAACAACCATGCTTCAATTAGGACTTTTGCAGGTTGTAACTTGGTCAGGTTCACGGTTTGAAAGAAAAGATATAAGGCTCGAACCCTTATTGAGAAAGTGAATAGTAAAATAGTTTTAATCAAATGTTATTCTTGTTCTTCCTTCTTCTCTTTCTTTTGTAAAACCTAAAAGATTTATTGTGTTTTTTCAAGAAAGTCAATCTTTATCTCATAACTTTGTTATATTATTGACGATATCATTTCACAACATAGTCAAAGATATTCAAGTAATAAATACAGACTTGGCTTTTTTAATTTTGATAAACCTAGTACAAGTCAAACTATCTTTTTAAAGCCTACATGCAAATTCAACAATAAGGAATCAATGAAAGTATATGTTTTAGATCATCACAAAACGTTCTATGATAGAAATCATTCTTATGTCTATAAAAGGAATCATGTTTTTAGACCTGTATACTTTTATTGTAATGCAAAATGCCATACTTATAATGCTTGCTAAATAATAAATTATGATATTCCTTATGGTAAGTATGTATGGGTGAGGAAGGAATCTAACCCAAGAGGACCGAAAGAAAATTGGGTACCTAGAAAGTACTATTAATTGTTTTGTGGATACTTGAAGATCATATACTAGTATTGTCAATTCATGATTGATCTTTCAAGATACAAGACCATGTGATATAGTAGTATTAAAGCTTCATTAGATTAAATATTATTTGAATCAAATCCTATATTGTGAAGAAAATAAGTTATTTTATGTTTAATATATCATTTCCGTTATGTTATTATACTCTTTGAATTTTACTTTTTTTTCTTTCGATAATGTCAAAAAGGGGGATAATATAGATGGTTGTTTTTGTTGCTTTTCAATATACCAAAGACACCATAGCATCTATGTCAAGATAAAGGGAGAGATATGCAAGATAGAGAGAGATATACAAAATAGAGGGAGCAATCAAGTGTCAAACAAAAAACTTCCCATCAATGTGTTTTGTTATCATCAAAACGGAGGAGATTGTGAAGAAGATATCTTCATCTTTCTTAGTTTAGTTTTGATGAAGACAAAATTTTATTAAATAAGAAATATCAAAGAAGAAAAAAATTTGGAATCAAGAATCAAGAATGCATAAGCTTATGGATATTTTGGAAGTAAAGGAAATTGATTTTGATACTAAGGTTCTCAATTGTAATTCATTATGTATAAACTTTAGATGCTCAAAACTTAGTACTCATCTTCATCTCTAAAGTTCTCAAATTACCATGCATAAAAATATTTGTAGAAAAGGCATAGAACCTGATATTTTTTTATAAAGTTTTTTGCATTTTTAAGCTAGTTCCTTTGCACTTTTTAAGCCAGATCTAGTTAACTGGTTTAACAAAACCTATTGCTATTTGAAAATTGAAAATTATTTTTCACTTTTTAAATCGGGTATCCATTAATCAATTTAAGAAGTCCTGCACATAATGCATAATTATGTCTTTTCATGAACCATTGTCATTCTAAACTATTACAAATCTTTAGGGAAATGTCTCAAACTTTGACATCAATTCATAGAGGTTCATAATGATGTATATAAAGGTCAGTCTTAACCATTATTGGGTTTGAGGGGAAGTAATATTTAAGTCTCTGAACATATAATATTAAGGAAAATGCCATTTTCTCTAGTTTTTGGTATCTCGTTTTAGCTCATTGCAACACCTTTCTCATGAAGCACACAAGTTGTTGTATTCTTTTAATTTCCTCTACAAGAGTCTAGCATATTACATCTTTTGTAGATGTTAAGTAAAGAGTCAACTTAGCATAAGGTGTGGGATTAGTCAAGATTGAAGGTGCTGAGAGGAACCTCTTCAAGACATTGAAGGTACATTCACTAGGAAATCCATTAAAGGAGTTTAAAACTTTTAAGGAATTGGTAAAGAAGAAAAAGTGGTCTTTTGATTTTTAAAGGAACTAGAATAAAGATGCTACATGTCTTACTCGACATCATATTTTTTTATAGATGTCGTAATTCACACTTTGAGTATTATCTTGAACTTGTCAAGATTGACATCCATCCCGCTTTACATGATTATAAATCCTAAGAATTTTCTGCCCTAAATCTAAGAAGTTTTCTTTCCTTAGTTAACCCTCATGATATACTTATCATGTTCAAATATAATTTGCATGTAAAAGAGATTGTAATGTGTTATCCTTTATTTGTATGATAAAGAGTGTACATACACACACACACACACACACACACACACACACAATAATAATAATAAGTTAGTCAAACCTATGAATAATGACAAACATAAATGAAAATAATTACAAATATAATTACGCTTAATGGAAAGAATATTTTATTCAATCACGCCCCCACAGTCGAAGAGGGAGGTTCCCAGACGCTTAGATTGATATGAAAATCATCAAATAGAACTCAAGGTAGACCTTTGGTGAAAATGTTAGCTATCTGGTGATGAGAAGGAACATGAAGGATGTGTGTTTAGCCACATACTAGCTTCTCTTGTACAAACTAAATGTCCATCTCAATATGATTAGTACGTTGATGTTGTACAAGATTATAAGAGATGTAAATGACACTAAAATTGTAACAATATACCAAGGTATCTTGAGAAAGTGGAAAGTAAAGTTCCAAGAGTAGGTTACGAAGCCAACAAGATTCAGTAAACATGTTAGCAACACCTTTATGTCCAGCCTTTGCACTAGAACGAGACAACATGGGTTGTTTCTTGGAAGACCATGAGATAAGGTTTTCATCGAGAAACATACAATAGTCATATGTAGAACATTGAATGTCAGAACACCCACCTGAATCAGCATCAGTGCAAGAAACAAGTTTCTCAATAGGGGATGGATAGATATGAAAAATATAATTTGTGTACCCTAAAGATAACGGGAGATGCGCTTGAGAGATATCACGTGGTCACTGCAAGGAGCATACATGTGAAGATAGACATGCTGGACAACATAAGAGATGTCAGGGCGTGTGGAAGCGAGATAATGCAAGGCTGAAACAAAACTCTACATAAGCTGGGAATGTTATATGAACTGCCAGCGTAGTTGTTGAACTTCTGTTTACTGTTAACTTGAGTAGTAGAAGGTTTGCACAATTTCATGCTAGCAAGCAATAATGTCATTAGCATAAGTACTCTAACTAAGAAAGAGTCCATAAACATGTTTGGTCATAGAAATGCCCAGGAAGTAACTCAGTGAACCTTAAACTTTCATAGAAAACTCCAAGGAAAGGAGTGTCACAATTGATTTGCGTTGGTCACGGGAGGAAGTGATAAGGATGATTCCATAAATATAAAGAAAGATGTAAGTCTTATCAGATCCATGCTGGTAGATGAAGAGTGAGTGATCTGAAGTGCTATGCTCAAATCCAATGGTGGAAATAAAGTCAGTAAAGCGTTGATACCAAGAACAAGGCGCTTGATTCATACCATAGAGGAATTTTTGCAAACAACACATATAATCTAGGCGACGAGGGTCAAGGAAACCTAGTGGCTGACGCATTTAAATTGTCTCATAAAGGTCACCATGTAGAAATGAAATTTGGACATCCGACTAATGAATGGGACAAAACTTAGAGATAGCAATGGTGAGTATGGTGTGAATCGTCTCCGATTTCACAAGACTGAATATCTCATCATAATCCACACCTATAACCGGATACCTACCATCACCTACAAGACGAGCTTTGTAACACCTAAAACAACCATTAGATTTCTTCGTATGAGTAAAAATCCACATACAATGAATAATACTAACATCACAAGTTCGTGGAACCAAATATCACATATTATTTTTAATAAGAGCATTAAATTTAAACTATATTGCAGATTTCCAATTAGGGCCAGATAGGGCTAGATTAGCGTTTTTAGGAAGAGGCTAGATGGTCGGATTATCAATGGTAACAGAAAGGTTAAAGATTTTTATGGGTTTGTAGCTACCCTGAATGCTACGGGTGGCCATGGTCCGAGTAGGTGGTATGGGCGGGGCGGGTGGTGTAGGTGATAGGGAGGTATCAGGTGGATCCAAAGAGGTAGAAGAGGATGTCATGGTGGTGGTATGAAAAGCATTGTGAGATCCGATGGGGGAGAGATACAGAGGGGATAATGGTGGACTAGAAAGGTCGGGTGGTGAACTAACATTTGCCCACTAATGGACAAAATGTGGGTGTAATTCATCAGTGAAACAGTTATAGTCAGTGAGAGGTGGGGAAGACAGGCGGACAAAGGGGGATTGTGTCACATCAAAAATACATGGTGTGAAATCATGATCTTTCTGTGCGACAAATTAAAACATTTATGACCTCTATGATTAAGGGGATATCCTAAGAAAACACACTGAGTTGAGCGGGATTATAATTTGTTAATGGTTATGGATAGAA
Source organism: Lathyrus sativus (assembly GCA_963859935.3). Taxonomy (NCBI): domain Eukaryota; kingdom Viridiplantae; phylum Streptophyta; class Magnoliopsida; order Fabales; family Fabaceae; genus Lathyrus; species Lathyrus sativus. The sequence continues at coordinate 402,369,616 of OZ012741.1, read as the reverse complement.
ACAAGGGATAACAAAGACAACAAAAGATGCAAATATGTGTGTAGAAGGGATCACAATGATACAGGAGTTGAGTAAGAGAGTGATTTGAAATATTTTTTTGGGGAAGGATATGAAGTAGATATATATCCATTTGAAGTGCATGATGCCAAAAGGAGAGAGGAACAAACGAATGAGCGAGAAGAGTGTGAATCATGTTATTGATAGTGCATATTTTACGTTTGGCTTTTCCATTTTGAGATGAAGTGTGAGTACAAAAGAAATTTAAAATAAGACCATTATCAACACAATATTTATGAAATTGTGTATTATCATATTCACGTCCATTGTCACATTGAAAACATTTGATATATTGGAAAATTTGTGTGTGAGTTTGATTAGAAATAGAAGTGAACTTTTCAAAAACTTGAGATTTGTTACTTATAGGAAATACCTACAAGAAATAGGAATAATCATCTAGGAATAAAACATAATAATGATGACCAGAGGAACTTAAAACTGGCGATGTTCATAAATCATTGTGTAAAATATCAAAGGGCATTAATGTAACATTTTTGGATGAATCAAAAGGAAACCTAACGTGTTTTCCAAACACACAAGAATCACAAATACTTTTAGAGCTTAAATGTTCATTACTAAGGAACTTATTTCTATGAAGGGTCTGTAAAGTGGAGGAGCTTGGATAACTGAAACAACTATGCCAGCGATTGGAAACGAGAACAAAAATTGAGAGAGAGGTGATCGGATAAAGATCTCCAATGTTATCATATCTCATGAGAGGAATTCCTGCCTGAAAATTGATGTGTTCTATCCACAAGTATAACGAGTACGTCAGAGTAATATAAAAGATTATCGATCCCATAGAGACCAATGTCAATCTATCGATTATTATTGTTACAGTATTTATCTAAAGCTAATGAAAACAAAGAGCAATACACACAAAGAAAATAAAAGTTAAGGAATGAGTTTAAATTCAGAATAAAGGCATACGGGAATGTAATTCCCATCGATCAAACAACACTCATATTGTCTAAGTAATAATACTTATGGGGAAATTTTTCTTCCTTGAAAAGGAATTAATTAAAAAGGAATCGTCACAGTTATTACGTAAACAAAAACACGGTCCCGTTCGCGTAATGGCCGATCAATTTAAGTTCAGAAAAGTTGCATTAAAATCCAAAACAGCCCCTAAAGTGTTTCTACAAATCCAACATGTGGAGTACCATCGAAACGACGGTCCGCATATCCCAACACAACAGATTTAGCTGGACATGACAGTGTTAAACATAATAAATAATTTTCTTGTAGAATAAACCATTTAGAGAAATAAAATGTGCGTGATTGGTTTTTCGAATGAAAGAAAGTGTCACTCTTAGGTTCAGTTCAGAAAACGAATCTTGGAAATAAAAGCGATAGGTAAATCGTACAGGAAAATCAACGCGTGATTGGTTTTCATAAGAACAAAAGTGTCATGCTTGAGTTCACTCTTAGAAAACGAATCTCTGAAATAAAAGGCAATAAATAAATCGTGCAGAAAAATAAAGGTGTGATCGATTCCTAAAAGTAAGAACAAAAGCGTCACGCTTAAGTTCACTCTTAGAGACCAAATCTTTAAAATAAAAAGCAATAAATAAATTGTGCAAAAAATAAAGACGTGATCAGTTTCCAAGGGTGAGAACCAAAGTGTCACTCTTAATTTCACTCTTAGAAACAGATCTCTAAAATAAAAAGCAATAAATAAATCGTGCGGAAATTAAACAAATTAAAGCAAGGCGGAAAGTAAATAACGAAAGTACGAGTAAAATAAAACCTGCTCCAAATCGGAGACTTGAATCTGGTACAATGCTGGAAAGTAAATCTGGCTTGAAAGTAAAAATGACGACAAGATTAAAGTTCCTATGCTACGATGATCCAACCTCAGTTACAACAATGGTGAGATAACTCTTCAATGTGACGGTTTATCGCTTTAACTCTGAATATATGCCTATGCTGAGAACTAAGACTGGATGATCCGAAGTGTGAATACTAGGTCCTATTTATACTAGTAAGATGCCTTGGAAGTCAAGTAGAAGCTTCATAATTCGTGGGAAAGAAAAGTGGTACTCATGGGCTTCATTCTTCAACTGCCTTTGATTGGACCACCAAATCAAAGATGGCGCTCGCGATCTAGATATGGCGTCCGCCATGTGTACAAGAGGTGGTGGACATGATCTTGTAACTGTTGGAATGTGGGATAAGTGGTCCAACTCATGGCTACCTCTGTGGCCAACGCCATGTGGGATGCCATGTGTACAATTTACACCAAAATCTCTGTTTTTCATCTGTTTTTCTTTGTTTCTTCGTGAACGGCTATCATTTTCATGTTATCAAAAATCAGTGACTAAAAAATAAAATGGATCATAGGAAACAAAAACATTATTGTCAGTAGTGAGTTGTCATACAACAATCAAATTTTTAATAATATGTGGTGTGTGTAAAACATGGTTAAGGTTTAAGGGTTTATGTTTGTAGGATGTAGGTAGGGTTATGTGACCAGACAATTAATTTTTTATTTAAATGACTCAAACTAGAATAAGACGTGAGATTACCTTGAGATGTTGTTGAATGGGATGAAGCTCCGGTATCCATGTATCATGTGTTGTTTGAAGGAGTAATAGACATGGTGTGCATGGCAGCTGTACTAATAATAGGAGCTGGTGAAGCTGTGTCAGTATGATCCTGAGGATGCTGGCCTACGATGCTTGGTTTCCTTCGAGGACCGGTGGGTCGAATTCACTGAGATATAGGATATAAGCAAGGAGGCACACCCCAATGAGGTATGGTCTAACCCGTTAGACTAGGAACCATTGTGTTGCTCATGCCCTCTAGTACGAGTCTGATTGTTGGGGTTGCGGCCTGAACTCGAGCGGTTGTTCTGATGACGGTTGGAGCGTTGGTGAGAGGAGTCATCTGAGTCCTGTGGAACAATTGTGTGCAATGTAGTGGGAAAGCTAGTGTTGTGCATTTTTTCCAAGTCAGATTCCTCCAAGGTGAGCATGGGGCAAGCCTGAAAAAATGAAGGCAAGGGGTTGCTCTGGAGAATCAAGGTGGCAACCCCACAGTACGACCCAAACGGTCCGAACACCAGTTAAAGGACCAAGTGATGACTACTGACTAGTGACCCAACATTCTTCAACTAATCAGAGAGTTGTTTGAGACGCTGACAATAGGCAGAAATATTGAGAAAATCCTTCATATGAGTGGACGATAAAACCCGTTTTAGCACAAAGAGAATGCTATTTTTGATGTTGGTAACGAAAAGGTCAGGTGAAAAAATGATTTTGTCGAAGCAGTAGGGAGGGAAAATATTGCAGCCGTTGAAGAGACAGCGACAAAGGATGACATGGCAGCGGCGGAAGACATGTTGACAACAACGATGAGACGAAACAGAAATAAAAAAATTAACGTTTGAAACAGAAACAGATTAGATGGACAGCGCGGCAGTGGGTAGCATGAGGGAAGCTTGATGGCAACAATGACGGCCTGGTGTGAAGGAAGAGCAGGCAGTCGTTTTTTGTGACTAAAAGAAAGGTCACACTAAAAAGCAAAATTTTGATATCATAAAAAAAAAATTGTAATGTGTTGTCCTTTATATATATATATATATATATATATATATATATATATATATATATATATATATATATATATATATATATATATATATATATATATATATATATATATATATATATATATATATATATTTGTGTGGCAAACTTATAAAAAATGGCAAACATAAATAAAAATAATTATAATTAATTATAAATATACTTACACTTAATGACAAAAATATTCTATTCTATCTTCAGAGTGAGTGAGGGTGAGTCTATACACTTAGAATCTTGATCACCAAATTTTTTATTTTTGGTTTTTGGTTTTTTTCAATATGCTTCTCAAAGGTTTATACACGAATCTTTGATAAATGACTCATCCATTCTTTTAACGCAAAGGACATGACCTACAATGCAAAATTTGACTAATTCTACTCCACACAGACAAAATAGTGTTGTACCATGCAAACTTTTTTACCTACAATTGAATTAATATGTCCCACCATGTCTCACTTATGATCCAAAAGAAAAAACAAACTTGTACATAATACAACTCATATCTCAATTGTGCACTATATAAAATTATTCAACAAAAATAATCGTATAAAATGAAGAACTTTACTAAAAAATAATAACACTTTCTCCACAGTGACCCATAATAGCATGATTTGAACAGGTTACCAGAAGATCTAACTTCTTGTTTCTCTAAACAGTAATAGTAAAACTCAGGCCTAGTAAGTTCTAATATTCAGTTCTTACTATCCTTTTTCACCTTTTTATAGGAAAAACCAAGAACGAACGTGTCTTACATTTCCAATGTAGATCCAACTAGTACTATCATACTATAAACTATTATTATATTATTATTTCATCAAAATATTCTTCTACTAAAAATAAAAACCATATATATAAGAAATTAATCTATCCATTAAAGTTTAGTAATACTAAAACTAGAATGAAGATAATATTTGCAAATGTGCAAACGTTATAGATAATTCATAATTACAATTTGAAAAGACAAATAAAAACAAAAAAAGATTCCTTCAAAAATGTTCGCTGAAAAGGGGATCTGATAAGTAACAAGACTTGCTCTTGAAAATCACTAGTACTATTTATCTCCATGTTTGTGCCAACAAACCAACATAGCTACACATCTTCTCATGATGTAAAATCTTGCTTTCTGTTCTTTTGCTATATTGGTACATTTCTTACCTATGGAAGGACTCTTCTGTGAATAGCTTCTAGGAAGAGTATCATTGTTGTTGTTGGATGTAGAAGAACACTTTTGTGATAAGCTCTTTGAAAGTAGTGGTGACTTTGAAGTAGAGCCTCTTGTTGAAGAGCTTCTTGAGAATATTGATGATTTGGTTGATGAGGTTGAGCTTTTTTCCTTCTTTGATAGCTTCCACTTTTCATCCATTACAAAAACAGTTAAAGGAGTTGTAATATATAATAAATATATCTATTACTATTACTATAACTAGATATGAAAGTTTGTGTGTGGGAGTGTGTTTGTGAGAGTGAGAGTGGAGAAAGAGCAATAATATGTTGATAGGAAAGAAGAAAGAAAATAAACTGATTGAAGTGGGACAGTCTAGTGTATAAAAAGTGGTTTCATAAAAAAAAAAAAAAAGAGATTTGATATTATAATAAGATGACTAATATTAAATATACAAATCTGATGCATCTCTATAGATACTCAATCATTATTAATTTGTATATTAATGTAGAGTACTTATTTAAATTAATTATTATTTAATTAATTAAAAATAATTAAATATAATCAATAGTATAATACTACTATTCATATGTTATAAAATATATTTTCGATAACAATAATTTTACTACAGTTAAACTTTTAGTGTGATGATATATATTTTTTTCAACCAACCATTGTTATATATGTTTTTCATAATAGTAATTACACTAAAATAGATAAATTAGTTGATAAAAATTTAACTCGAATTTATAAAGATTGAATTTTATTGATAATTAATACATAATATTTTTGAAAAAGATTGAGTCTTCATATTTTCTTCTCTATTTGTACTATTTGTCAAGAGTTAAATTATAAATCTCGATTTTTTTTAATAATTTTTTAACTGAAATAATTCAAATCAATTGTTACCAATTTTTTAAGTGTTTTTTAATTAAATTTTTCTAAGGGTAAAATTTGGAGGTGGATATTTATTGTTTTGATTTGATGGGAATGAATTTGGGAAGGATTCATGAAACCCCTTTGGAGACAATGCTGTTGTATGGTTTTAAAATGAGCAATCACTTATTAAAATAATTCACTGTAGTGTGTACCTATGTTAGCTGGTTCTCATGTGATGATTCAAAATATGTATAATTGAAGTCATAAAAGAGTATGTAAAATTTGATTAAGATGCTCTTCATTATTCATCAGAAAGCACATGGATAAAATTTGAGACTAATCAATAATATGGTTGATATAGTCAAAAGGTGTGTTTGAATTGGAAAGTCATGTGTTCATGATCCATATCTTATTGTATGAATGTGACTCTTGTTTGTCAATTGTCATTGAAGAAAAGGGTTTTGAAATTTGTTCCTATTATTAAAGAATGCAAAAGAAGACAATATATTCCTTAAACAATGATTAATCTCTTAGTTATGAAAATATTAATTGTGAAAAAGGGAGATATAGTTAATTCTCAAGTGGATGGTAATAAGGATTTCCCAAAAAGATTAAGAGAAATTGTTAAAGGGCAAGGCATCATGAATTACTTGCATTCTAGCCATATTGACATTCAACAATCAAACGTGTATCTTTAAAATATATTAATAAAAATAAAAGAAAATAAAAATTTGGAGGAACATTAATTAAATCCAAAAAACAAAAATGGAGAAGCACAAATCTTTTGTATAAAAATCCTTCCCAATATATAAGAGTAGAGAATTCCACCAAATAAAAGTAGATATAGTTTGATGACAATAGTTATTAAATATGTTTGACAATGTCAAATTATCTAGATCACATTTATACTCGCTCGTAAATTTTACTCTAAAAATAATTTTTTTTTATTACGTTAATATTACAACAAGAATATATATTTAAGAGCCGAGGGAGTAATTGCAACAAGAATCAAATATTGCAGCTTAAAACTCCAAATTCATATTGCAAATCTAATATTAAAAAAACTAGAAGTAACAATGGAGCAATCTTAGAGGAAGCTAGCAAATTTCAATGATCATGGCAAGTTTGAGAATGAAAATTCCTTGACATAGGTATCATATATATGATAAAGTCAAACATTGACATCAATAGCACTAGTCAACTATAATATAATTATGAGTATTCTCATATATTCATCCATCTATCACAATTTTAAAAAAATTGAAATTTCTATCTTGTATTTGTTGAGTTGTAACTCATTGTGTTGAAACAATGTAGTTCGAAAGAAACAAGATCTAGTCGAATTAACTTAATGTGTGTCGAGTTGTATTAATGTTTCGAAGTGTCGAAGTAGGTTGTTTCTCACCGGATTTCGAATTAAGCCTATTTTAGTAATGTTAGCTATTTTGGACTTTTATAGTTTTGAGTTTTGCCTTGGGGTGCAAGCTAACCTAAATCTATAAATAGGGAGAAACTCTTATTTATAAAAAACATCTCATAATATTGTATTCACAGTTTGCAGTTGCAAGTGAATAAAGAAATTTCCGCAGTTTGTAGGCAGAGAGAAACTCTACAGAATATTCATCTTCTTCTTCTCCAACGTTTATTTCTTTTTTTCTTAACCTTTTCTTTTATTGTAATTGTGTGATTGATAACAATTTTGAGATCAATATTGAGTGAAATTCTCCATTGGCTGTGGTTGAATTCCAACAATATTAAAATGCATAAGTCTTAAAGGCTCTTGATATAATACATATAATGTCATATACTACCAATTCAAATTACAAAAACATCTTTCATCCACTGTTTTTGTTACACAAAGACAACTATTTATTATGGAAATAAATGGTTCTACCCATAATCAGAGGTGTAAGGCTCAATATTACATGTTAAGCAAAAAAAAAAAATGCTATGAAGAATTCACCATTACTGTAGATTCAATCAAAACATGCAACCTTGCATTTGAAGATTGGCAAACATATGATCAATGATGTCTTGCATGGTTGATAATTTCAATGACTACTAACATAACATTATAGTTATTGCACTACAAAATCCCAAAACAAATTTGGGATGAAGAACAAAATCTAGTTGATGTTCACACAAGGCCATGTGTTACTTAGATCAAGTTTTAGTTCATAGCGCTAGAAAAGGAGAAATGAAAATGAAAGATTACCTGCTCAAGGAACATTGTGAAGAAATATGAATGATAGAATGAATGACATAAACGCGCACATACTGTCACTCATGTCAAGTTGTCTATAATCAAGGAGTTTCTATTGATCAAAGTCTTTACATGAGTATGATTAGAAGTCTTTTATATCTCACTGACAATCACCCATACATTACTTTTATTAGTAGGACTATGTGTTTGTTATCAAACTATTTCTAAGGTCAACCATCTCACTTGGGACAAACATATAATTAAATACATAAGCTGAACATTTGATTATGGAATTTTGTACTCCTTAGATACAAACTCCTCGTTGGTGGGATATTGTAATGTTGACTGAGCATGAATAGTTGAAGATAGGAAAAATACATATGGTGGATGTTTCTTTCTAGGAAACAATTTAATCTTCTGTTCAGTAAAAATAAAAATTGTGTCACCCTTTCAACTATAAAAGTATAGTATATTTTTGATGTTATTAGTTGCACTAAACTCTTGTGGATGAAATAAATATTATAAGAGTATACTGTTACCCAATATTTTGTGACATCATACAACGACAACTTGAATTATATCAATATTTATAAAAGTTTGTCCAACACAATAGAACCAAGCATATTGATATTTGTCATCGTTTCATCAGAGAACTGGTTGAACATAATAAGATCACCTATGAGCATGTTCGAACGGAAAAAATTGGCTTTAATATTTATAAAAACACTTGATGTTATTCAATTTGAGAATATATGATCATCTTCAGACCTTTGCTTTGTCAACTTATATCATTTATTGAAATGTTTTCTAAATGGTTATTCTTGTGCCCAATAGGATTTTTATTGTCCCACACGTCTCACTAACTGCATCACTTGTCCTTTTTAGTCGAAAAAGAAAATGTTATTTCGCTTTCACGCCTTAAGTCTTGTTTTTGCTTATCATTTTCCATTGAAAAATTGTTGAAACACTTTGTAGTGGTATAATTTAGAGTGGTCATAAGGTCGGGGAGAGTAACGTACGCATAGCCCTTATTCCTTCCTGGGTCGTATTTTCATTAGTTCGAGTACCTTTCCTCCAGTTCAAATGCCCCTTGTGTAGATGCATCGCCTTAGCCTCTAGTTTCTCTGTCCATAACATGTGATTGTATGTAGAGGGCCTATTGAGTAAATAGATGTTACATAAAGGTGTGGGACTTAACTATGCCTCATGGATGTCAGAGAGTCAGCCATTTATTCTTGTGGTAGTTACCATTTTCTAAAGAGACACGGTTTAGACCCATGGGCTATAAATACATCAGTATTAACATATTGAGGGGCAACCAATAACACATAGAAATACATAGGTATAATAACTTCTCACATCATGTGAGGTATCTCTCAATATTCTAACAACCTTAAAGTCTTTGATAGGCCTTGTCCACTAGGGATTGTCACGCATTTATACTTTTAGCCAGTACAATTGGAGCCCATCATGGGAACTTGGTAAAACTAACCTGGGTCACACACATACCATCTACTCAAAAGTTGCTTTCACCATATTCTCACGAGGATGCTCGCAAAAAGTTCCAAGGAAATGACCAACATCATCGTTAGAGATTTCCCTGGATGAGGAGATTTTAACTCCTCCTGAAGAAGATATGTCTGATAGGTGTTAACATCGGGCATTACACTAATAAAATCCCACAACGTCTCTGGTAGGGGCTAGGAGCCTAGAACCATCTTTGTGAGAGAAGACGATATCAATGTATTCTCCTACAACAATGATCCCATGGTCATAATGAATCAGCAAGCCAATTAGGATGTGAAATAAGTTTTAGTTGACCCTAAAAACTATGCATACATTATGTTCCAGAGCACTTTCCAAGGGCTCTAGGTGGATCCTCACAACATTGGGTTTCCAAGGGTCCTTATTTAGTATGTCGGGCGAACAAGTACCGATTAATGAGGTATATCACCCTTGAAAAAAACATGTGGTTTAGGGTTTAGCGCCAGGACCATAAAAGTAAATTATCTCACAATAGATGTCACATACCCATACACCACCATATGAGGAAGGACCGCGCTTAACCAACTTAGGGAGGTCTTGTCACTTAAGCTTAAAATATCCACTACGTGATGGGTGTGTGGGTATGTTCAGAGGAGATCATGTGATACTGCATGTTAGGACCCAAGGTCAGGGATTAAAAGTGAAAGGCTTATCCTAACCAAATATTTGAAAGAGGCCCTGATAGAGCCCCTACATCACTGGGCCACTAAGTTGGGCGCCTCGTTGTTCGAATATGAAGAGGAAGATCTAATTTCTTTATTCAAGAAGAAGATCAACATGTTCACTTGGAGGCCTTCAAATATTCTTGGCATTAATAATAAAGTGGTGTGTCATTGCCTCGCCATGGATCCCTTAGTTAATCCCGTATCTTAAAGAAAATGTAAGGCCGGCAAAGAAAAGAGAACATAGTGTTGATTTCATAACAAAGATCAAATACTGTTTGTGACTGGCTAATGTGGTTTTCGTAAGGAAGAAATTGAATAGTGACATATGTGCTTTGATTTCACCCGCCTCAATGTCCCATGTCCCAAAGTTCCTTATCTTTTCCCTAACATAAATCACCTAATTAATGGATCTTCGATTACAAGACGTTGAGTTTCCTAGACGCCTATTCATCGTACAACTAGATTAAAATGGATCCCGTGGATGATCCCAAGATGAATTTCAAAACAGATAGGACATAACCTCGAGGTTCACATTTATGACATGATTGTAAAGACATCAAAACGAGGAAGCCATGAAAAAAACCTTATAAGATATCTTAGAATCACTCACGAACAACAACATGCGTCTGAATCCAGTTAAGTGCTCACTCAAGGTGCAAGCGATAAAGTTATTGGGTTTCATGCTCCAAATAGGGCATAGAGGTGAACCCATATAAATTCCAATCCATCGTAGACATGATAAGCCCTTTCAATGTCAAGGAGGTTCGGTAGCTAACTGGGCGCTTAGCTGCCCTATCTTGTTTTCTTTCCTGTGCAAGTGACAAGGCTTTCCACTTCTTCTCCACATTGAAGAAAAATAAGTGGTTTGAATTGATAGAAAACTGTGAGAAGTAATTCTCAAAGTTGAAGGCATTCTTAGCATCACCGCGCATTTTGACATACCTAATAACATGTTCATTGTTACTTCTCTACTTGTTTGTTGCTTACCAGGAATTAAGCTTAATAGTTCTCCTTGAAACATTTAAAGTGGAATGACATATCTATTTTGTAAGAAAATAGTTCATATGCATAGAGGCTCACTACTAAAAGATATAAAGGCTAGTGTTGGCGGTAATGGTGACCACAAGATATCTTAGAACGTATTTTCAAGGACATCAAATATTAGTAAAAACATACTATCTCATACGTCAGGTCCTTAAAAAGCCAGACCTAACTAGAAGAATGGTATCTTGTGTATTCGAGCTATCTGAATATGATATTAATACATTTCTAGAGGAAGCATCAAGTTATAGGTCCTGTAAGATTTTTTGGTAGTTCAGCATGCCCATAAGCGAGTAGGTATCCCCCACCTCGATTATTTATATGGATAAAGTCTGTAATGTCAAAAGGACCAACGCTTTAATAGTTCAAGAATGAGCATATGACTTACTGATCAAGTAGTCATTACAGTTTTAATTTAAGGCTAGTAACAACCATACCGAATATGAAACCCTCATCTCCAGCATGACATTCACCTTATAATTATGTGTCTTGACTCTACAAGCCAATTGAAACTCTCAACTGGTGGCTAAATAAGTCTCCACAAAATACTAGGAGAAGGAACCCAAACTCATCAAAAACTTTAAAAAAAAGGTATGTGACTTGACTGACCATTTCAAAAAGTTTGAGATAAAACATGTGTCTAGAGAGCATAATTTCATAGCAAACTTGTTATCTAAGTTGGTTAGTTCGAAGAAAGCAGGTTTCAAATGCATTGTGATATAGGTAATGCTCATGATCCCTAACATATAGGTCATGGAGGAAAATTCTATTAATATCTCTGTGACTAGCAATTGGATGGCGCACATGGTCTATTATCTGTAGTAAGGCAAGTTACCTTAAGATGATTTTAAAAAAAATTCACAAGCGTGCATCAAAATACACCTTTATTTTTGAAAATCTATACAAAAGAGGAAGAACGACTCATATTTTGAGATGTCTAAGGGAACTCGAGATCTCCCTGGTGTTAGCCAAGGTTCACCAAGGGCCAAGACTCCCTGGTGTTGGCCCACAAGTTGTTAAGATTAAGTTACTACTAACCCTCCTTAATGAGAGACAAATAACTTTCATCAAGAAGAGTGATAAGTTCCATAGGCATGTTGTCATACCCCAAACTTTATCCTTAGATTAGTAGGTCCATTTCACATTTCATTTCATTCTGCATTGCATTTTGACTAACCACTAACCGGTTTGCCCAACTTGTTTGTTTTTGCAGGAAAATAGCATTAGATACGCATTAATTTACAGTCTGTTAACGATTAGGAAGCAAAGTCATCATCAGAAACTCCTCAAGTAATTATGGTTTCCATCTCCGAGTCATGCAATTTTTATTTGAGAATGGGTTGAATTTTCACGTCAGATTCCTCGTGACACAGTACAGTTTTGTTCGAGAACCAAAAGTGGACGTCAGTTGGGTTTTGAAATTCTGTCTGATTCTAAATCGTATAGAGTTGAGGGCGTTGAAATATAAATGAATTCGGGTTAAATTGGTGCGAGAATTGGCTTCAAGGAATTTATTTTGACAAATGCACATGTTCCTGTTTTTTTCTACTAGTTACAAATTAATCTTTGGAGGAACAGTGAAACTGTGGTTTACATTGAGTTTATAATAAATATCAATTGGTTTGATCACGAGTATCAGGCAAGCTGATTCAGGTTACAATGTCAGGTTACTCGAGATACAGTCTGGATTTTAAATACGGAGGAAAGTTTCATTTTACTATTAAATTGGTTTCTCTGTTTATCTGTTCAAGGCCATATTCCCCGATTTTATTATCTAGTACGATTTAATTTGCAAGGGATTTGTTTGAACTCGGAAGTCACATTGGATCAGCTAATTCTATGTTTGTGCAAGCCGGTTAGTTGTCAAAGTCGGATGTTGAAATTTTATTCAGAGAAATTTGGTCGGGAAATAAGAATTCATTTATTAAAAAAATTGAATTTATTTATTTTCCTTACAATTTTTTTATTACTACATATTCAAGAATATTTACATTTATTTGGGATTACAATTTAAAATCCTAACTTCGTTCTAAAAATTCCTAATTTCTCCTAAGAGGTCTTCATGTCCGATATTCAATATTCGAATCTCGAACTTGTAGAAAAATCAAACAATGTCAGAAATATATTAAGTGGGATTAATTAATTTTTAATCAAAAATGGTTTTTAATTAGTGTGATACCCTTAGGAAATTATCATCATCGGGTACGTCGGGAGGGGCAACAAATGAATGCCGCCACATCCCTCAACTCCATTTTCCAGCCTCAGCAGATTCAACAATATCTGTTCAAAATTTTTACGAGAGAGAGAGAGAGAGAGAGAGAGAGAAATTTCTGAGAAAAAGAGATTATTTGGAAAAATGTTTTTTCATTCAGCCAAATCTGGATATCCAAAAATCCAGCAAGCCAAACGGATCCAAAATCAATCTGGATGTTCAAAGTACAAACCCATATCTAGTTTTGTACCAAGAACAACCAAGTCCGCAAATCTCTGTTCCAAAATAAATCAAAACAGAATCTCCATGAAAAACGCAACAACAATCCATCTGGGTCCAAAACAAACTCAAGTGTTAAGAACGATAACTGCAAAACCATGAATCCGCAAATAAACAACACAACAAATCTGCAGAACTGAGTCAAAACAGCCAAAACCAATTAAATAAAAAAAAACGTAAAAGATCCAGGCCCAAAAGACATAACAAACTAAAACCAGAAGTAAGAACATCAATAGAAGTTCATTAGTAGGACAAGAACAAAAAAAGAAAAGATCATCAGCGAGATCATCAGAAAAGGGACGAGTTCGAAGAACCCAAAACGAGCTTCATCAACAACCATTCAACGACCACAACCAAGTGAACAAATCAAGACCCATTGGCAAGATCACTCAACGGCGCGACCAAGGACTCACAGTCCCTTAACACGCATCAAATCACGTCCGGAGCAACCACCATCACCACCGCAAGTCACCGGGGAAACCACTTCAAACCCATAACGAAAAGGTGAGCAGTTTTCCGTAACTGATTGTTCGTTTTTTTTTCCAGATGGCACGAAAAGAGGAAAAGAGGATCAGGTGAAGAAGAAGAATGAACAAAGTGAAAAAAACTCAGAGCAAGCCTCCCATGGGAGAAGCTGCGCCGCGGGCTGCAAAATGGAACCCTAAATTTTTTAGGGACATTTTATATCTTCTGGGTCGGGTCTGGGTTGGTGGCCAGCCCGACCCATTTGCATTTCATTTACATGTTCTATTTTTTATTTTGTATTTCTTATTATTTTTATATTTTCTGTAGTAATTAGTAATAAACCTTTTAAAAATTAAAGGTTTTAGAAAATTAAACCAAAGTCCCTTTAATAAAATTTCACTTAACCTGTTAATAAGAATTAATTTTAAAACTAAATTCTTTTAAATTAAATTTAACCCAAAACTATTTTTTTTTTTTACTAAAACTCTTAAAAATAAACCTAACAAATTATAATTAAAAATTAAATTTTAAATTAAAAAACTTTTTAGAAATTACTAACCTTGTTTAATAGCTTTTTCAATATACTTTGATTAAGATTAAATTCCTAATTTAACTTTTTCTTGCATAATTAACAAAATTAACTTTTCCTTTAAGAATTAAAACCCATGCTTTTATAAATAAATTAATACTAACATTTTTGAAACATTAGACTTAAAATTATTTTTAATTACTTACAAATCCTTTCATTCTAATTTCTAACATAAAAAATTCAAAAATAAAATTCCTAACATTCCCGATTGAATTTGCGCCTAATTTTCATGTCATTCCTAACATTGCTTTCTTATTTGTACTTGGTTACTAATCCTTGATTTTTCGTATTTCATTTTTCATGGTTGTAATTTATGTGAGGACATCGTCGCTTTTCAATTTCGTTGTTATTCTTGCACATTTCCCCCTATATTTTAATACCGTGCTTGATAATTTTCTATTATATTTATTTATCAGTAATTTCCCCTCCGAAGGATAGGTCTAGCCGTGTGACCGTCGTGTCTATAGTCCTTAACCCTTACATCTTTCACCTTTCAAACCCTAAATGCTTAGGAGTCCCGCCGCGGACAATTTTACCCTTTACCCTAGCATTAGGATAAGGAGTCACCGCACTCCATATTAGGTTTCCCGTCGTGGAATACCTATCTTACCCTTTTTAATTCAACGCTTTTCAACGTAGAAATCGGAGTCGCCGCACTCCACGTAAGTGCTTCCATATGAATGCTTATTCCCCATGAAACCTTGACCACAACCAAGAAGTTTCAATTCCTCCCTTTCGAGGGGAACTACGATTACTCTGATTCCATCCCCTACATCGGATACGTAGGCACAAGATGCGAGTCTTGATGAGTAAACTTAGGGCTAACCCTTAGGTCTTTCTTTTCACCTTCTAACCCTTAGCATATACCCTTAAGCAGATAATTATAGCAAAATAGAAACATTTAAAACAAGAGGTTCCTGTAGAGTACTACTGAAGTTTAGGGTGCTAATACCTTCCCTAAGCTTAACCAACCCCCGAACCTAGACCTTTCCTCGCATTGTGTTTACGATGAAAAAATAGGTTTTTCCTTTCTTTAACCTTTCCTTCAGATAAATCAAAGACCGGTTGTGAATCAAAGATTTGTGATTCAAATTAATTAATAATTTGATATCCTATTCTCATCGCAACAGAAAATGGCGACTTCACGGGGGACCAATATGAAATCCTATCTTTGAGGGTTATCCCTATCTTGTTTTATGCTTGATATTTGCTTTATTATCTGTTTATTTGCTTGTATATTCTTGTTGTACCTTACTTGGGGTATCAGCATCATATTTCTGCATCGCATTCTTCCCTCCGGTTTCTCATTCTCGGTTCTCTCGCCTTTCAGTTCCATCACCCTGAATTCTCTTCATCAGTACAACACTAGAGCCCGAGCTCGAAAAAGGATGGAAGAGCATATTCAAGAGATTGACTGTATTATCAATGAACTCGAAGATCTTTGAGCAACTGTGGGGCAGATTATGGAGATGCTACAAGTTATGAATGCAAAGATAGATACTCAGCACACTGTTGCCTCTGAGATTACCGGTAATATTAGGGATCCTCAACCAGCTGTTACTGTTGCGAAGGTACCTCCTTATGGTCTTCAACCCGACTTGTTGCCTCCTACTATTGCTTAACAAGTTAGTCCTCTAAAGTTCAAAACTTCGAGCTTCGACCGTCATAAAGGAGCTACACGCCCGAGGAATCGCTCGATCAGGTATCACCGTAAAATGGCTGCTCATCAACCTTGGCAACATCAGAAGAATTATGCTCAGGGCTACCCAATGCAGTATGCTCAACAGCCATATGTGGATGCTGTTACATCTACCTTCAATCAACAAGTTCCTACTTATCAAACGGTGCAACCGGTTCATGTCTATCAGCCTCTAGTATATCAAGCACCTCCTAATTATCGACGAGCGCCCAACGCTACTGCCTATCAACAGCCGCAGAATCAAGCACCTCGTCAGAATGGTCCGAATAGGGGACAGTACAAGCTGTGTCCTCCGATTCCGATGACTTTTACCGAGTTGTACCCATCATTAGTGCAACAAGGTCTGATTACCACTAGATGTGGGTCCACCTTCAGATCCTTTACCTATCAATTACAACGTCGCCGCTCATTATTTATTTCATGAGGGTGCGTCTGGCCATGATTTGGAAAATTGTTACGCTCTCAAGTCTATTGTCGGGGAATTAATGGAAAAGAAGATCCTGCCTTTTGATGATCCTCAGCCGAATGTCAAGAATAACCTTCTACCAAATCATAGGGCTGTTAATGCTATTGATGATATATCTGATGCTTCTCAGATCAGAACTTCTCGCAGGGTTTTCAATTTGCCAAGATCAAGCTCTGCAAAGCCTGTTCTCAACATATCTAAGCCAGTTACTCCTACAGTGAATCAGCCAAAGCCGGTAATTATTCTGAAGATCACCCTGAAGGAAGATTTGAAGACTGACAACGAGGATGTGATAGATATAGTTGGGGCAAGAAAGATGACTCGTAGTGATCGTACTCATACTCCTTGTTTCAATGGGGCTCTGCCAGAGGAAACTGCTACTACTGTGCTGACTTGGAATACAAGGACTTCATAAACACCTTTAGATAGACTCGTCAGCCAGTCTATTTTGTTTATTTATATGTATTTTATTTCTTTGGTTGTAAAAGCATAGTTAGCATGTATGAACTTGGTTTATTTTGAATAATTAATGCAATGCATATGTTTGTCTTGATTTAATCCATTCGTATTCACTCACAAAAATCATTTTTCATAACTTATAATGCCAACTTTACCCGATCTCTTGCTCTGATAGAGAATTGAGAGGAAGATGATGAACCAAAAACATCAGGTCTCTTGTCATATGCTTTTGAACGAAACCCTGCTGATGATGTAAGACATTGTTTCAAATCCCAAACACTAGAGATACAAGGAAGATAATCCCTCTTTAACCCCTTTGAGCCTTGAAGTAGGAGTTTCTTTTTCCAAATAAAAAAACCCTCAACTTTAACCTGGGGCAGGGTAGCTTTTCAGTCAAACCGATCGAGCGCTCAGACTTTCAAAAAAGAGGAGCAAACCTTCGAGAATCTATCCTTAACATATTAGGAAGTTAGAAGTAAATGACTATCCCTCGACTACTTAAAGAGTGGGGTAGTCACAAGCCTTCAAAAGTGTCACACGACTTGTGCAGAAAATAATGAATGAAAAAGAGCCCACTAAGTCAAAACCTATAAAGAAGACTTAGGCAAAACTGGGGCACCCCGCTGGACCCCGAGGTCAAATTCAAAAGACTCCGTCCAGGAAAAAGCAAAAAACGAGGGATTACAATAAAGAATCCCCAATAGAGAACAAAGTCGTGTGGCCAAACACCAAAAGAAAATAGGTGAGTGATTGCCATGTCCAAAGCCTTAAAGGTTCCTCGACCATATCAAATCCGATTGAGAGATGAGTGCTAATATACAGTTAACTGAATATAGGATTGGAGAACATCACGAAGAAGGGGTGGGTACAAATAACTTTGAACCTTTATCCTTTTTTTCTTAAAACTATGAACCAAGCCACGATACAACCTTTAAAAGACCTAATTGAAGTAGGATCTCTTTTGAAAGCATACTCGACGGGATAATGTTTCCTGACTCCTACGAGCTATGCTCAATGTAATGTTGGCATCATAAATTAAATTCATATCCTAACTAGTGATTTCGGTCATAAGTTATTGCGATATCCTTTTTCAAAAAAAAAACTTCAAGACAAATATATATGTGCATTAATAATTTCAGGATTAGTATTTCATGCGTGTTGATTTTGCCTGATATCTTAGAAACTTACATATAAACGTCGTCAATGGAACTCGAAGATCCTGCTAAACAGGGGCAGGTGGTTTCCAAGTCATTTACTGATGCAAGTCTGACTGCTATTTCTAGAGGACTCAGTCATAATACTGCCGATCCGGATCTATCACGTCGAGATCCGATAAATCTCTCCAAGAGTTTGAAAACAGTGGGGTAATTAGACTCCATTTTCTCTGTAAAATCCTCTCGAGATGACTCTCTCAGAAAGCAGGTACTCTGGGGCATTATGTTTTTCAAAATGGTGACTACTACAAAGTCCATTAAGATCAAAACTAGCATGTTTCACAACCTTCTTCATGCACCCGATGAATCTTACTCTAGGTGGTCTTCATTCCCTAGTAAGTCTCATTGTTGCAGAAACAATTATGAACCATTGCCTCAACATTAGTCCCCAGCGAGAGTTTAAGCTGACAACACTTTGGATTAACCCGGTAATCTATAGTGACTCTCAAGACTGCAGAGATCTCCCCGAGTATCTTCCAAATGTTCCATGTCCTTGAGGACCCGCTCCTAGTGGAATCATTTGGTCCTCAGTGAAATTTCCTTACTTTCCTCAGGAAATACTCCCCAGGAGATTGCCATATTTTCCTCAAGAAGTCCTGTTACCTTCCCCAAGGAAGTTGATGTACTTTCCCCAGGAAGTTGGTGTACTTTTCCCAGGAAGTCGCTACGTTTTCTCCAAGAGGCTGCCTAGCTCCACATCTTCCCCATGAAGCGGATATTCATTTTATCCCCGGAAATCTCTAAGCCTCAGATTTTCTTTGGCTGATTATGATTCATGATAGAAATCCCTCCACTGAAGCCATGATATCGTATCCCCATGAGGAAGTCATGATATCGTATCCCCAAGTGGATTGTTTTCTCCCCAGAGAAGTTGGAACTTTGAAGCAAGATTTAGTTCCGCCATTAAATTTTCATATCACGTGATAGATGTACTGTTGCAGAGGTCACAGGGTATCCCCGTCGAGATATTTATTTCATCTCATGTTTCCTCTCTCGTCTGTTTTGTCAGCGTATGCAGGAGCATAAGCATTGCATACTCAGTTCATTTTCATACACATTAACCTATGTAGCAGCATCTACATGTTTGTTATCCTTGCCATCCTTTGTTGTTACCGCCGAGTAACTGAGTTTGTATGTTCTCTCTAAGTAATGAAGGTGAGAAAAACACTTAGAGGGGGGAGGGGTTGAATAAGGGTTTTAAAACAAATTTGATGATAGAAAACTAACACAGTATTTTTATCTTGGTTCGTTTGAACTCAAACTAATCCAGTCCATCCTACCAAGGTGATTTTCCTTTCTCAACAAGGACTTAATCCACTATATTAAACTTGATTACAGTGTAAACCACTAAGATAACTGTCTTAGTCTTCTCAAGAAATTCTGATCATAACTTGGTCTTCTTAAGGAAATCTTTTACAAAGATAAACTAACAAATGTGTTTAAGAAGTGCTTCTAAAAAGCTATATCACAACAGTGATTTTTACACAAGTTTTAGAATGAAAATGAAAACTATTTCAGCTTGAAGAATATTTGAATGAGCGCTTGAATAATTTGTCAATAGTTCCGTCAACCTTTGAAGTGATGCTAATGCTTACTTTTATAGTACATTGAAATCCTTTCTCAAAGACTGTGCAATTTGTGCATTCTGATCTTTTTGTCTTCTAATGACTTTTCCTTTCTCGGAAGAGGAATGTTCTGACAAATCCTTTTTATCTGAAATCCTGTGTCATGCACGAATGAGGAAAGAGCCGTTTAGGATAAGATAAGGAATATACCAACAAATCTTTATTTGAACAGCATCTTCTTCACTAAATTTTAGAACGTCTTGCATCAGAACTTCTGATGATGTTCTCAGTTGTTCAAGTCAGAGTTAACTTAATCAGAGTTTCTCTATCAGAGTTTGCAGCAAAGTGCTTCAAGCGTGAAATCCTTATCAGGGCATACTTGCTTGTCAGAACTTCTGTACTCTCAGCGTTGAGTACTTCCAGAGTCTTCTGAAGCTTTACGTATGTTCTTTGCTTAAGTTCTTCATAGCTTTGCTCAGAGTCATTGTAGCAGATCAGAGTCTTCTGATGTGTTGCTTCTGACGCTCAGAGCTATTTCGTTCTGTGGTGTTCAGAGCGTTCTTGCTTCCAGAATAATATTACTTTTGATATCTGAAACAAATAAACACTTGAACAGAATTAGAGTATATAAGTTCTCTATACAAAATTTCATTAATGTTATCATCAAAGCGATGAGATATATTGAACATCAATCTGTGTTCTAACAATCTCCCCCTTTTTGATGATGACAAAAACTATGGGAAATTTTGTTTTAATAGAAAATAAATATCACTCCCCCTGAAATGAATACTTTTGAGAAGATAAAATACTTCCCTTTCAGCTTCTGTATTCTTTTCAGCTTCAAAGGAAACTTGCAGATTCTCAGACTTTTAGTTTAGAGTTAATTCTTAGAATTTTGTCAGATGAGAATTATTAGCTCTGAAACACTCAAAAATATGATTAGTTGAAATTTATCATGTATGAGTTGCCTTTGGTAACTGTTTATGTGAATTATCAAAATTACCATTTTCTCCCACTTTTTGTCATATCAAAA
This sequence comes from Lathyrus sativus, assembly GCA_963859935.3. NCBI lineage: Eukaryota > Viridiplantae > Streptophyta > Magnoliopsida > Fabales > Fabaceae > Lathyrus > Lathyrus sativus. The sequence continues at coordinate 402,348,493 of OZ012741.1, read as the reverse complement.
AGAAAATCTTTTAAGAAAAACTTTAAGACAGAAAAAATAACAGAAGAAAAACAATAAAGCAACAGATAAATTCATTCAGAAAAACATAACATAAATTCATTCAGAAACGCATGACATCCAGATGCATTGATGAACAATATCCAAGATAAACACAAACAAACAGTTAAACAAATGCACAAACAACACAGAAAAACTAAGAACGAGAAGCCAACATCCTCAGAAGATTCGTTATCTCAGATGTGGATTCGTCTTGTTTTGCCATCCATGTGTTGATTTCATCAGTTGTCTTTTCTTGTTTGACCATCCAAGATTTCATCTCAGTGTTGCTAGCCTTGAGTTTAGCAATCTGAGCATGCAGATGTTCGTCTTCCTTCTTCACGTCAGATGACTCTGGAGCGGATGCAGAAGCAGAAGCATCATGAATAACCAAGGATGCAGAAGCACTCTGAACGATCATATCAGCAGGTTGAGCAGAGTCAAGAGTCTCAGAAGCAGGAGCAGAAACTTCTGGAGCTACTACTTCAGAGCTAACCACAAGAGTCTCAGAAGCAACCAAGGCTTCAGAAGGATACACACGTCCTTTGCAGGTGTGTTTTCCAGAAGCAATGTTGGGTTTCTGCTGACTCTCAGAAGAGTTTGTCTAACAACCTTAGCAAATCTGACTTTGGCATCGTCAGTGCAGATCTCTTGAAGATTGGAAGCTACATAGTCAAATCTGGATCTGAATCTTTGCCAGATAGCCTCAGAATCATTAGGATTCAAACTGGACATGTATTCCTTCTTGATAGTAGACAGCCACATGTTTAATTCTTTTTCAAACCCAGCAAATAAAGTACTAACATCCATCCTAGGTTTAGGTTTCAGATACTTTTCTATTGAAGGTGTTTTGGTGGTTTCAGAAGTGGAGGGGATGGAAAAAGAAGGGATGTAGATAACAGATGGGTATGCAGAAGGAGTATGGACAGATGAAGGTTTAGCAATCTTAGGTTCAGATGGTAAAGTTTCATTATCAGGGTCAGAAGGGATGGAAACAAAAGGTTTAAGAATAGATGAAATGAAATCAGAGCTATCAGAATCAGTGGAATCAGATGAATCTGAAGAATCAGAAGATTCAGAAGATTCATATGATCCAGAGGGAACTGGATAGACAATCATAAGAGGTTGAAGATCAAGAACCATTGGTTCAGGATCAGATGGAAAGGTTTCTGTTTTTTGTTGTTCAGAAGTTTATTTTTCAGGTGGGGGAATTTCAGAGGGTTGGTTTTTAGATGGGCGTAGTTCAGATGTTTGAGGAGATGAAGTTGGGGTTTTATCAGGGGTAGTTTTGTGATGTATGTTGAATGAAGGTGTGGGTGGTACTGAAGATTGTGGTTCAGAAGGTTGTGGTTAAGGTTCAGAAGTTTGTTTTGGTTTAGGTGTGGAAGGAATAAGTTGAGATCTTTCTGGTTCAGAAGGAATAGGTTCAGAGTCATGAGGAGGAGAAGGTGAGGGAATGGGTTCATAAGGAGGGGGTTCAGATGCTAGTACTTCTTTAATTGTTTCTAAAATAGAATCTAAACTAGCAGAAGGAGGGTTACCTTTTTGTTTCTTGACACGCTTTGGATTTGCAGCAGAGGCTTCGCCAGAAGCTTTTCTCTTTGGCTTAGAAGATCCTTCTTTTGAGACTTTCCTTTTCTTCCTCTGTCTCTCCCCATGAAAGTCAAATCCAGGTTCATCTGCTCTTTGAATCAGATGTTCTGGAATTGGAGTTCCATCTACTAAACATTCTGCTATGTAAGCCAGAATAATCTCCTTGGGTTCATTAGCGTAGAAGAGAGGGAAATCATCCACTGGAATCCTTCTCTTGCTGACTTCTTCAGAGTTGATCTGATCTGGTGCAGAAGTAAGTTCTTCTACAATCCTAATCCTCTGGAGACTCTTGCCATTCAGAGGTTTTCCAACCACTGAAGCTACTTCCTCTTTCATTCCAGCTTCTGTCCGATGACCAACCAAGCCATTCTCAGTCAGAATATCTGAGATGAGTCGTCCCATAGGTATCCAGTTTCTCATATTTTGGTGCTTGGTTATGATTTCTCCTCTAGATTGCTTCACATGAGTCCACAGATGGGTAAAGAGCAAGTAAGGCAGATCCACCTTGATACCTTTACCCAGACAATACATGAAGTACATCTGATCTGAGTTGATGTAGTCAGGTGAATTTGTTGATTTTCTGTGATGGATGCAACCTAAGAAGATCTTAGCCCAAATCTTGTATTGAACTTTCAGATCCTTTATCTTGTTGGAGGCTTCCCCAGAAGTAAACACCTCACTATAAACCTCATCCATATCCACACGATTAACTGGCAGATGAGTAACACCATCTGATTCTTGATAACCTATCAGCTTGCGAATCAGATCTTCAGTGATGATGATTTCTTTGCCCAGAACTGAAGACATGATGAACTTGGGGAAAACTCTTGCATGAATCTAGAATCCTTTGACCAAGCAAGGGTAAACTGGTCCAACCAGTCTGTCAAAGTATTTTGTCCATCCTTGTGCTGACACAATTGGACATAAATCAAATCCATTTTGAGCAATACTTTCAAAGTCAATCAAAAACTCACAAAGAACTTCCAGTTGATCAACATGAGTAAGGAGAGTTCTTTTAGGTGCAGTGAATGGAGTAGGACCCATTGTAGAAGAAGAAACGGAAGCCATAGTTGATTCAAATTGTTGAGAGGTTGAAGATGAAGTTGTCATTGTTGAAGAAGTGAGATAATGAAAGCTTCTTTGGGTTTTGGGTTTGGAGGAGATGAAGAAGCAATGAAGTAAGCAGAAATGCATAAACGTGAGAGAGAGAGAGAGAGAGAGAGAGAGAGAGTGTAAAGTGTGAAATGATGTTGTGTTGTGGCATTTATAGGGCAACAATTAGGGCACACTTACACACGTTCAACATTTAATTCAAATAAATTAAAAGAAAACAAAAGGTCACATCAAAAAGAATAATAATTAAAAGCAATTAATGATTCTGACAAGCGTGGGGAGGAAAACGAGAAATTGAGAATACAAACAGTACCTCAGAACGGCGTCTCAGTGAGTACAATCCACCTTTTTAGATATCATGTGACACGTGTTTGATGTGGATGTGCCTCTGAATCTCTTAAGAATAAGAAACATTAAACAACACTCAGATCTTCTGAGACTTGTTAGATTAGAGTTTCACAAAATAAATAATGTACTAAAAGAAATAATCAGACGAATTACTTCAGAACATAGACATTTTTCATATTTCATCAGAATAAATTTTCTTCTGAATAATAGTTTTATTCTGGACAAAAACCCATACTAATATTCTTCAGAATAAACTTAAACCTATCTTCAGCAAGGGGTTTTGTGAAGATATCAGCCCATTGATGGTCTGTATCAACAAAAATCAAACTAATAATTCCCTTCTGAACATAGTCTCTGATAAAATGATGCTTAATTTCTATGTGCTTTGCCTTAGAATGCAAAATAGGATTCTTAGAAAGGCAATTAGCAGAAGTATTATCACAGAAAATAGAAATGTTACTCTCATGAATCTGATAGTCTTCTAGTTGACTCTTCATCCAGAGCATCTGTGTGCTACAACCAGCAGCAACAGTGTATTCTGCTTCTGTTGTTGATATCACTATTGTGGGTTGCTTCTTGCTGAACCAAGAGATCATATGACTTCCCAGAAATTGACAGCTTCCAGAAGTACTCTTACGCTCTATTCTGTCTCCAGCATAGTCAGCATCACAGAATCCATCTAATCTGTAATCATCAGATTATCTGTAACACAAACCCACATTAGTAGTACCTTTAAGATACCTCAGAATCCTCTTAACAGCTATTAAGTGAGACTCTCTAGGATCTAATTGAAATCTAGCACAACGACAGACACTAAAAAGAATATCAGGCCTAGAAGCAGTCAAGTACAGAAGAGAACCAATCATACCTCTGTAGAGCTTCTGATCTACCTTTTTACTTACCTCTTCTTTACCCAGTGTGCTTGTAGGATGCATTGGAGTCTTTGCTACCTTGATTTCTGACATGTTGAATTTCTTCAGAAGTTTATTTACATACTTTGTCTGATGTATGTAGGTACCTTCTGGAGTTTGATTCACTTGAATTCCCAGAAAGAATCTGAGTTCTCCCATCATGCTCATCTCGAATTCTACCTGCATAGATTGAGCAAACTCCTTTCCAAGCGTAATATTGGTAGTTCCAAATATAATATCATCAACACAAATCTGACAGACTAAAATGTCTTTCTTAATTGATTTATGGAAGAGAGTAGTGTCAACTTTTCCTCTGACAAAGTTGTTTTCTAGAAGGAAATTACTCAGCCTCTCATACCAAGCTCTGGGAGCTTGTTTTAAGCCATAGAGTGATTTCTTAAGTTTAAAAATGTGTTCTGGAAATTTTTCATTTTCAAAACCTGGAGGTTGATGAAAATACACTTCCTCTTCTATGAAACCATTTAAGAAGGCACTTTTAACATCCATCTGATACAGAGTGATGTTATTCTGTGTAGCAAAGGAAATAAGCAAGCGAATAGATTCTAACCTTGCCACATGAGCATGAGTATTTGTGTAATCTATACCTTCTTGCTGACTGTATCCTTGAGCAACCAGCCTAGCCTTGTTTCTGATAACTTCTCCTTGTTCGTTCAGCTTGTTTCTGAAGACCCATTTTATTTTAATGATGTTGAAACCATTTGGTCTTGAAACCAGATCCCAGACATCATTTCTGGTGAATTGGTTAAGCTCTTCTTGCATAGCAAGTATCCAATCATTATCATTCAGAGCCTCATCCACAGAAGTAGGTTCAATGATGGACACCAAACCAAACAGTGACGTTCTAGAAGATCTGAGAAATGACCTTGTTCTGATAAGGTCATCCTTCTTTCCAATTATCATTTCCTCTGGATGAGAGGCTTTGATTCTGGATGATCCTTTAACATTTGGTTCTTCAGAAATTGTCAAGCTATCCATCTGAGAAGTCAAGGGAGTTGCTTCTGGTGCTTTTGCTTGAGCTTTGTTTGCCTCTGATTCTTCAGAGTCTGTGAGAAGGACTTCCCTATCTGCAGAAATTTCAAGCTGATTTGGCTTTTGATTGCCAAGCTTATCATTAAATCTAACATGAATTGATTCCTCTACAATCTGTGTCTCAGTATTGTATACTCTGTAGCCTTTAGAGTGTTCAGAATACTTTCTATTCCTCCATAGTTCATAAGGAGTCTTCTCTAGAAGAAGTCTTACAGACACTCTGTTCTGAATATAACAAGCTGTATTCACTGCGTCTGCCCAAAAATGTTTTGCCATGTTAGTCTCGTTGATCATGGTTCTGGCCATTTCTTGCAATGTTCTATTTTTCCTTTCTACAACTCCATTCTGTGGAGGAGTTCTAGGACAAGAAAAATCATGTGCAATGCCATTTTCTTTAAAAAAAATTTCAAAGTATTTGTTTTCAAATTCTCCACCATGATCACTTCTGACTTTAACAATTTTAAATTCTTTTTCATTTTGGACTTGTTTGCAGAAGTCAATGAATTCATAATGAGACTCATCCTTGTGTTTCAAAATTTTACATATGTCCATCTGTTGTAGTCATCAACAATGACTAATCCATACTTCTTGCCTCTGATGGATGCAGTTTTCACTGGTCCAAACAAATCAATATGAAGCAGCTCTAATGGTCTAGAGGTTGAAACAACATTTTTTTTTGAAAGAAGATTTTGAAAATTTTCCTTTCTAACATGCTTCACAAAAAGCATCTGAGTTGAACTTCAACTGAGGAAGTCCTCTGACCAGATTGAGCTTATTAATCTGAGATATACATCTCATACTAATATGGCCCAATCTTCTGTGCCAGACCCATTGCTCATCGTTAACAGACATAAGGCATTTTACATTCTGAACTTTATGTTCTGAAAGATTGATTTTGTAAATGTTGTTCTTCCTTTTTCCATTAAAGAGGATTGAGCCATCTTTTTGACTGACAGCTTTACAACATTTTTAATTGAAGATTATGTCATAACCATTGTCACTTAATTAACTTATGGACAATAGATTATGTGTTAATCCTTCAACAAGTAAGACATTATAAATGGAAGGGAGGTTACCATTACCAATAGTTCCAGAGCCTATAATTTTGCCCTTCTGGTTCCCTCCAAACTTCACGTCACCTCCAGATATAAGTTCCAGGCTTTGGAACATAGACCTTCTTCCCGTCATGTGACGCGAGCAGCCAGAGTCCAGGTACCATGATTGGTGTTTCAACTTTGCTGCTAAGGATGTCTGCAACAAAAATCATTTTGTCCTTAGGTACCCATATTTTCTTGGGTCCTCTGGGGTTAGTAGGTTTGAAATTCTTTCTGAATTTCTTTCCCTTAAAAGCATCCTTGTTCTGATGGAATTTTGGTTTATTAAACACAGGTTTGTTCAGATCAGAACGTGTGTGCTTAATATCATTTAAATGACCATATTTGAAATGAGTATATAGAGGAGAATACTTAATGATCAGTTTATCAACAGGTTTTGGATTTAAATCCTTCCCAGAGGGTGATTCATATCCAATTCCCTTTCTGTTGTTTCTGCTTACGCCATAGATCATTGAAGCCATCTTGCTTCTATCTAGGCCTCTGGCCAGAAACTTCTGAAAGCTATAATCATACTCTTCTAAAATATTTTTAGAGCATGATATAGGATCTGAGTCAGATTTTTGAGATTTTTCTAAATCATTTTTCATTTTAAGATTGTTTGCTTTAAGCTCAACAACTTCTGATCTCAGCTGATCATTCTCAGATGCAAGACAGCTTTGAAGCTTCTTCTATTTGAGTTTTATTTTGCTGTAGCTTTCAAGAATTTCATATAAACTCTCAGCAAGTTCAACTCTAGAAAGTTCAGAAAATACCTCCTTAGAATCTGATTCTGATCCAGATACAGCAGTTTCTTCGTGGTCCTCCATGTCAGCCATCAGTTCTACATTGGCACATTCATCTTCTGATTCTGATGAAGATTCAGAAGCATCTGAATTATCTCACGTGGCCATTAAAACTTTCTTCTTCTTTTCAAACTTCCTTCTGGGTTTCTCCTTCAGAAGTTTGGGACATTCATTTTTATAGTGGCTTGGCTCCTTGCACTCGTAGCACACTATATCTTTCTTTCCAGATTTCTTATGTCCAAAAGAATATCCACGTTGATCAGATCTCTTGAAGTTTCTGAACTTCTTTTGCTTATGCTTCCAGAGTTGGTTTATCCTCTTGGACAGCAAAGACAGTTCATCTTCTTCTTCTGAAGATTCTTCAAAGCTTTCTTCAATAACCTGCAAAGCTTTAGAAGATTTGTTAGATTTTAAAGCAACAGACTTACCTTTCTTCTGAGGCTCGTCTTTCTCCAGCTCAATCTCGTGACTCCTTAAGGAACCGATCAATTCCTCCAGAGTGATCTTATTCAGATCCTTTGCAAGCTTCAGAGCTGTAACCATTGGTCTCCACCTTGTTGGCAAGCTTCTGATGATCTTCTTGATGTGATTAGCAGTAGAGTAACCTTTTTCCAGAACCTTCAGACCAACAGTTAGAATCTGAAACCTTGAGAACATAGCTTCTACAGATTCAGATTCCTCCATCTTGAAGGCCTCGTACTTCTGAATGAGCGCCAAGGATTTTGTCTCCTTTACTTGGGAGTTTCCTTCAAGCGTCATTTTTAGAGATTCAAACATATCAAATGCAGTATCTCTATTTGTTATTTTCTCATACTCAGTATGAGATATTGCATTTAATAGGATGGTTCTTGCCTTGTGATGGTTTCTAAACTCCTTCTTCTGTTGATCAGGCATAGATTTTCTGTCAACCTTTTTCCCTTCATCATTAGTAGGACGAATATAACCATCAGTTACCAAATCCCACAAGTCAGCGTCATAGCCTAGAAAGAAACTTTCTATTCTATCTTTCCAGTAATCAAACTTCTCACCATCAAACATGGGAGGTTTGGTGCTGATTCTGTCTCTATCATCGTATTTATTGTTGTATGAAGTTGAAGTTGAAGCTTCAGCAGCCATGATGAATCAGGAACAAAAGATTAAGAGTTTTTCCCAACTGGATTTTTTTTCTGTCACAGTTAAGTGTGAGAACTTACAGAACCGGAGCTCTGATGCCAACTGAAGGTGAGAAAAACACTTAGAAGGGGGGGTTGAATAAGGGTTTTAAAACAAATTTGATGATAGAAAACTAACACAGTATTTTTATCTTGGTTCGTTTGAACTCAAACTAATCCAGTCCATCCTACCAAGGTGATTTGCCTTTCTCAACAAGGACTTAATCCACTATATCAAACTTGATTACAGTGTAAACCACTAAGATAACTGTCTTAGTCTTCTCAAGAAATTCTGACCATAACTTGGTCTTCTTAAGGAAATCTTTTACAAAGATAAACTAACAAATGTGTTTAAGAAGTGCTTCTAAAAAGCTATATCACAACAATGATTTTTACACAAGTTTTAGAATGAAAATGAAAACTATTTCAACTTGAAGAATATTTGAATGAGCGCTTGAATAATTTGTCAATAGTTTTGTCAACCTTTGAAGTGATGCTAATGCTTACATTTATAGTACATTGAAATCCTTTCTCAAAGACTGTGCAATCTGTGCATTCTAATCTTTTTGTCTTCTAATTACTTTTCCTTTCTCAGAAGAGGAATGTTCTGAAAAATCCTTTTTTTATGAAATCCTGTGTCATGCACGAATGGGGAAAGAGCCGTTTATGATAAGACAAGGAATATACCAACGGATCTTTATTTGAGCAACATCTTCTTCACCAACTTTTAGAACATCTTGCATCAGAACTTCTGATGATGTTCTGAGTTGTTCAGGTCAGAGTTTACTAGATCAGAGTTTCTTTAACAGAGTTTGCAGCAAAGTGCTTTACGCGTGAAATCCTTATCAGAGCATACTTGCTTGTCAGAACTTCTGTACTTGCAGCGTTGAGTACTTCCAGAGTCTTCTGAAGCTTTACGTATGTTCTTTGCTCAAGTTCTTCATAGCTTTGCTCAGAGTCATTGTAGCAGATCAGAGTCTTCTAATGTGTTGCTTCTGACGCTCAGAGCTATTTTGTTCTGTGGTGTTCAGAGGCGTTCTTGCTTCCAGAATAATATTAATTTTGATATCTGAAACAAATAAACACTTGAATAGAATTAGAGTATATAAGTTATCTATACAAAATTTCATTAATGTTATCATGAAAACAATGAGATATATTGAACATCAATCTGTGTTCTAACAAGTAGATCGCCATCCCTAAGCATAAAATACCTATTATTTCAAATTTCCCCATGGAGTTCAATCCTCGTGGACGATGGTTATTTCAGTTATATTACCGCGCTAGGATAAGATAATCCCCATGTGAGCTCATTCCCTCAATGGAACCTTGTTTGACAGATGCTTTCTAGCTCGATTCTAGATTGAACTTCGGTCCTGTCGGTCACTGAACCTACCTGGACGTGAATTTATTTTGCATTATCTTTCAGGAAGAGCCTCTTACAATGCCTTTGTAGATATGTGACCGTTCTCGCCCGAGAAGCTTATCATTACATTACAATCTTCATTACATTACATTCAATCGGTAAACGACAGTTCTTGTACAAGAAGCTTATCATTAAATTATAGTCAATTGGTATGCGACAGTTCTTGTATAAAAAGCTTATCATTATATTACATTCAATCGGTATGCGAAAGTTCTCGTACAAGAAGCTTAACATTACATTACATTTTACAACCTTACATTACATTTTACAACCTATCATTACATTTTACAACCTCGACAAGCAGTTCTCATCCGAGAAGCTTATCATTGCTACTCTTACAAATAAGCAGTAGTTCTCGCCTTAGAGGCTTATCCTATCTTCATCATGACTAGAAGCAAGTGACCATCTCCATCGAGAAGCTGGTTTCCATTGATCTTTCATCTTGAAGTATGGGGAGATTTATTTTACCCTTTAGTGAAAGAAGAAACTGAATCATATTCAGGGCATCAGATCTTGAAGTACGGGGAAGTTTATTTTACCCTTTAGTAAAAGAAGAAACTGAAACATATTCAGGGCATCATATCTTGAAGTATGGGGAAGTTTATTTTACCCTTTAGTAAAAGAAGAAACTGAATCATATTCAGGGCATCAGATCTTGAAGTATGGGGAAGTTTATTTTACCTTTTAGTAAAAGAAGAAATTGAATCATATTCAGGGCATCAGATCTTGAAGTATGGGGAAGTTTATTTTACCCTTTAGTAAAAGAAGAAACTGAATCATATTCAGGGCATCAAATCTTGAAGTATGGGGAAGTTTATTTTACCCTTTAGTATACGAAGAAACTGAAACATATTCAGGGCATCAGATCTTGAAGTATGGGGAAGTTTATTTTATCCTTTAGTAAAAGAAGAAATTGAATCGTATTCAGGGCATCAGATCTTGAAGTATGGGGAATTTTATTTGACCCTTTAGTAAAAGAAGAAACTGAATCATATTCAGGGCATCAGATCTTGAAGTATGGGGAAGTTTATTTTACCCTTTAGTAAAAGAAGAAACTGAATCATATTCAGGGCATCAGATCTTGAAGTATGGTGAAGTTTATTTTACCCTTTAGTAAAAGAAGAAACTGAATCATATTTAGGGCACCAGATCTTGAAGTGTGGGGAAGTTTATTTTACCCTTTAGTAAAAGAAGAAACTGAGACCTATTCAGGGCACCAGACCTTGAAGCGTGGGGAAGTTTATTTACCCTTTCTGAGTGAATCATTTAGTTAAAGAAGAAGCTGAATCATATTTTGATCATGGAAGCTTATTTTCATCAGATGAGAGACAATCTCTTTATTTGAGAAGCTTATCCGATTTTGGTATGTAGATCCCGTCCGACGATAAGTGGCAGTTCTCTCTCGAGAAACTTATCAGGGCATTTCCTTTGAAGTCCATTTATTTTGGCATACAACAGGTTTTTTTTTACCCTGTATCTTTTCTAATGGTTCCTGAAGACCCCATTCGATCTCTTCACTTAAGGAATTTCAGAAAGCTCGGATGTTATTCTCACTCGAAGAATCCAACACTTTTGTCTACCCGATCCTACCGCCGTGGGGATCCTATTTTACCTTTTATCCTAAAGTATCAGTCGGTCATGCCTGAACCTGTTGAACAGTTACTCTTGGATTTTTCCCCAGTGGAGGCCGTCTCGTCGGGGCCATCTCCATTGAGGATCATATCTTATTGTTTATTTCTAAAAGTGACAATTGGTCACACTCGCACCGGTTGGTCATCACTTTAGACTTCCCTAGTGTCGTGTTGCTTCCCCAGTGTCGTGCTGCTCCCCCCAATGCCTTGTATTCCCTGGTGTGTGTTTTCTCGTGGCGTCTATCCTTGCATCGTTGTGTCGTCGGCATCCCTACATTTATCATTTCCATCATACGCACCATACTAGATTCATGGCATTGTCAGCATTATAGTTCGTTTCGTTTTGTCCATAGCATTGCATATCACTGCATCTAAGGGAAAAATTTCTCGAGCCTACGTCGCTCATATCATGCGGTGAAGTTATTTAAATAGGGGCAACTGTCATACCCCAAATTTTAACCTTAGATTAGTAGGTCCATTTCGCATTTCATTTCATTCTGCATTGCATTTTAACTAACCGCTAACCGGTTTGCTCAGCCTGTTTGTTTTTACAAGAAAATAGCGCTAGGTGCACTTTAATTTACAATCTGTTGACGATTAGGAAGAAAAGTCATCATAAAAAATAACTCAAGCAATTAGGGTTTCCATCTCTGAGTCATGCAATTTTTATTTGAGAATGGGTTGAATTTTGGAAGTCAGATTCCTCGTGACACAATACAATTTTGTTCGAGAACCAGAAGTGGTCGTCAGTTGGGTTTTGAAATGTTGTTTGACTCTAAACCGTATAGAGATGAGGGCATTGAAATATAAATGAATTCGGGTTAAATCGGTGCGAGAATTGGCTTCAAGGAATTTATTCGGACAAATGCACATGTTCCTATTTTTTTCTACCGGTTACAAATTATTCTTTGGAGGAACAGTGAAACTGTGGTTCGCATTGAGTTTATAATAAATATCAATTGGTTTGATCACGAGTATCATGCGAGTTGACTCAGGTTACAATTTCAGGTTACTCGAGATACAGTCTGGATTTTAAATACGGAGGAAAGTTTCATTTTGCCATATTCCCCGATTTTATTATCTAGTACGATTTAATATCAAAGGGATTTGTTTGAACTCAGAAGTCACATTGGATCAGTTAATTCTATGTTTGTGCAAGCCGGTTAGTTGTCGAATTCGGATGTTGAAATTTTATTCAAAGAAATTTGGTCGGAAAATAAGAATTCATTTAATAAAAAAATTGAATTTATTTATTTTCCTTACAATTTTTTTATTACAACATATTCAAGAATATTTACATTTATTTGGGATTACAAATTAAAATCCTAACTTCGTTCTAAAAATTCCTAATTTCTCCTAAGAGGTCTTCATGTCCGATCTTCAATATTCGAATTTCGAACCTGTAGAAAAATCAAACAATGTCAGAAATATATTCAGTGGGATTAACTAATTTTTGTTGTGATACCCTCAGGAAATTATCATCATCGGGTACGTCGGAAGAGGCAACAAATGAATGCCGCCACATCCCCCGACTCCATTTTCCGACCTCGGCATATCCAACAATATCTGTTCAAATTTTTTACGAGAGAGAGAGAGAGAGAGAAGTTTTTGAGAAAAAGAGATTATTTGGAAAAATGTTTTTTCGTTCAGCCAAATCTGGATATCCAAAAATCCAGCAAGCCAAACGGATCCAAAACCAATATGGATGTCCAAAGTACAAACCCATATCTAGTTTTCTACCAAGAACAGCCAAGTCCATAAATCTCTGTTCCAAAATAAATAAAAACAGAATCTCCATGAAAAACGTAACAACAATCCATCTGGGTCCAAAACAAACTCAAGCGTTAAGAATGATAACTGCAAAACCATGAATCCGCAAATAAACAGGAAAACAAATCTGTAGAACTGAGTCAAATCAACCAAAACAAATTAAATCGGAAAAAATGTAAAAGATCCAGGCCTAAAAGACATAACAAACTAAAACCAGAAATAAGAACATCAATAGAAGTTCATTAGTAGGACAATAACAAAAAAAGAAAAGATCATCAGCGAGATCATCATAAAAGGGACGAGTTCGAAGAACCCAAAACGAGCTTCATCAACAACCATTCAACGACCACAACCAAGTGAACAAATCAAGACCCATCGGCAAGATCACTCAACGACACGACCAAGGACTCACAGTCCCTTAACACGCATCAAATCGCGGCCGGAACAACCACCATCACCACCGCAAGTCACCGGCGAAACCGCTTCAAAACCATAACGAAAAGGTGAGCAATTTTCCATAACCGATTGCTCATTTTTTTCAGATGGCACGAAAAGATGAAAAGAGGATCAGGCAAAGAAGAAGAATGAACAAAGTGAAAAAAAAGCTCAGAGCAAGCCTCCATGGGAGAAGCTGCGCCACGAGCTGCAAAATGGAACCCTAAATTTTTTAGGGTCATTTTATATCTTCCGGGTCGGGTCTGGGTTGGTGGCCAGCCCGACCCATTTGCATTTGATTTACATGTTCTATTTTTTATTTTTTATTTCTTATTATTTTTATATTTTCTGTAATAATTAGTAATAAACCATTTAAAAATTAAAGCTTTTAGAAAATTAAACCAAAGTCCCTTTAATAAAATTTCACTTAACCTGTTAATAAGAATTAATTTTAAAACTAAATCCTTTTAAATTAAATTTAACCCAAAACTAATTTTTTTTACCAAGACTCTTAAAAATAAACCTAACAGATTATAATTAAAAATTAAATTTTAAATTAAAAAACTTTTTAGAAATTACTATCCTTGTTTAATAGCTTTTTCAATATACTTTGATTAGGATTAAATTCCTAATTTAATTTTTTCTTGCATAATTAACAAAATTAACTTTTCCTTTAAGAATTAAAACCCATGTTTTTATAAATAAATTAATACTAATATTTTCAAAACATTAGACTTAAAATTATTTTCAATTACTTACAAGCCCTTTCATTCTAATTTCTAACATAAAAAATTCAAAAATAAAATTCCTAACATCCCTGCTTGAATTTGCGCCTAATTTTCAAGTCATTCCTAACATTGCTTTCTTATTTGTACTTGGTTACTAATCCTTGATTTTTCGTATTTCATTTTTCATGGTTGTAATTTATGCGAGGACATCGTCGCTTTTCAATTCCGTTATTATTCTTGCACATTTTCCCCTATATTTCAATATCGTGCTTGATAATTTTTCATTATATTTATTTACCAGTAATTTCCCCTCCGAAGGATAGGTCTAGCCGTGTGACCACCGCGTCAATAGTCCTTAACCCTTACATCTTTCACCTTTCAAACCCTAAATGCTTAGGAGTCCCGCCGCGGACAATTTTACCCTTTACCCTAACATTAGGATAAGGAGTCGCCGCACTCCATTTTAGGTTTCCCACCGTGGAATACCTATCTTACCCTTTTTAATTCAACGCTTTTCAACGTAGAAATCGGAATCACCGCACTCCACGTAAGCGCTTCCATATGAACGCTTATTCCCCATGAAACCTTGACCATAGTCAAGAAGTTTCAATTCCTCCCTTTTGAGGGGAACTGTGATTACTCTGATTCCATCCCCTACGTCGGATACATAGGCACAAGATGTGAGTCTTGGCGAGTAAACTTAGGAATAACCCTTAGGTATTTCTTTTCACCTTCTAACCCTTAGGATATACCCTTAAGCAAATAATTATAGCAAAATAGCAACATTTAAAACAAGAGGTTCTTGTAGAGTACTACAGAAGTTTAGGGTGCTAATACCTTTCCTAAGCTTAACCAACCCCCGAACCTTGATCTTTCCTCGCATTGTGTTTACGATGTAAAAATAGGTTTTTCCTTTCTTTAACCTTTCATTCGGATAAATCAAAGACCGGTTGTGAATCAAGGATTTGTGATTCAAATTAATTAATAATTTGATATCCTATTCTCACTGCAACACATGCCAATCTACACCATGCGTCAACTGAGCTCCTCCGATTTCTATCAACGTCTTGATTATTTTATCAGTGTGGCATTGACATTTTTGGACCCTTTCCTATAGCTCCCGACAAACTAAAATTCCTGATCATCAGATTAGACTACCTCATGAAGTGGATTGATTTAGAGGTTGTGTCTAAGATAATGACGGAAAGAGTCTACCGCTTTTATTGGAAGAAAATTATGTCAAAACCAGGCCTACTCATAATAATTGTCTCAGATAATGGAACTCATTATTCCAGTTTTTCCATAGTTGATTTATGTAAGGATATGAGAGTGAGAATAAGATTTATATATTCCATTCACCCACAGGAGAACTGACAAGCAAAGTCGGCTAACAAGGTAATACTAAAAATAATAAAAAAGAAACTGGATGAGGCCAAAGGATTTTAGGAAGAGTAAATGCACAAAGTATTGTGGTAATACCGCACTATCCATTACTCCACAATTAGAGAAACCCCTTTTACATTAGTGTATGGGAAAGATGATATGCCACCAGTCAAAATTGACAGACCCACATTGCGACACTCTCATTTCAACGAGTTGGAAAATTAAGAAGACCATAGATGTAGCGTTGGCTTAGTGGGCAAATCAAGAGATGTCGCCCACATTTAAGAGTTTGCCATTATTCGAAGAGCACCCGAGAGATATAGTTCCAAGGTGATTCTAAGAGAGATGCAGGAAGGAGATTTTGTGCTATGGTATGTCCTTATGCCAACCCAATAGGGAAAACTTCAACCTAACTATGAAGGGTTGTGTCGTATATAACAGAAGTTACCATGGAGCCTACAAGCTCAAGGAATTGGATGGACGACTCATCCTTAGAACATGGAACACATATAATATGAGATATTACTATAGTTAAGTGGTAGGAGGGAAAGTATTTTATTTGTGAAAACTCTTGTAATAGTTGAATTATATACAAGCATATAATGACTCGACTGAGTCTGCTTGCATTGTTGACATACAATCCATGTTCTGAGACACATTTTGAGAAACCTACCTCGACCAAGAAGCTATGTATTCTCTTATTCCAAGATCTTGGGGATTGCTTCAAACCATATAAATCATTCCTTAATTTGTACACCATTGACTCCTGTCGTTTGATTTCAAATCCTGGTTGTTATTCTAACATAAACCTCTTCTTCCAAAGGTCCATTCAGAAATGCTGACTTTACATCTAGTTGATGTATTCCACTTTGTATGTTGTGGTAGACACAATAATTTTTATGGTTTCTAGACTTGCAACAAGTGCATAAATTTCTTCAAACTCGATACCAAGTTTTTGTAAAAAAACGTTATTGCCACCAGCATTACCTTATGCTTGGCAATTTCACCATTTGGCCTTAGTTTCAACTTGTAGACCCTCTTCAAATCCATTGGCTTCTTGGTTGTCTTTTCGACAAGCTCATGTGTCCCATTCTTCTTGATTGCTCTGATTTCTTCTTGCATGGCTGCTAACCAATTTGAATCATTCATGGCTTGATCCAAATCGATGATTCTAACTCATTCATCATTATAACTTCTTCTATTAATTCACCATCTGCATTGACTGCTTGATATGGAAATCTCTCCTGTAAATTCTAGCCTGCCCACGATGGATGTTCTAACAGAAGTTATAACAACCACTGTGACATTCACTACAGAACTACTATAATGCAGTAATAACAAGGCAGTAAATAACACAGTTAGTTGTTGACCCAGTTCAGTGCAACACACTTACATCTGGGGGCTACCAAGCCAGGGAGAAATTTCACTATCCGCAATATCAATTCAGAGTCAAACCTCCAGTTTGCACTACTCACTTAATCACTACCCAATGACAATTTAACCTAGAGACACTCTAGACCCGAGTATACCCACTCACTCCCTACAATCACTCACCAGTGATAACAACAAGTTACAATTTAAACTTTAGTTTGAAGAGACACTTCAACTACACACACACACACACCTTGATCTTTGCTTCAAAGCTTTGATCAAGGAAAACATTCTTGCTTAACAGCTTCGAGTGTAACACAGCCTAGAAACTACCTAACCAATGCACTCAACAATTGCTTGGGTTACAAGTATTCCTAAGACACAAACGTGAAGAACAACCTCTTCACTTCTAAACCACTATGGTGATTTCTCTGCTTCTCTATCTTCAAAAGCTGCCTTCTAGGATTGCCTTTCCTGGTATTTGTAGCAGCAGATCAGTTCTTGGGCCTGGGCGCATACATTAGGTTTTATCCATCATAAAACCTCACTTATGTAATCTGCACGCTTGCCTCTTTAATTAGATACATTTTTTAGTTCCCCTAGGGCGTCTAAAATGTCTCCTGCATTCCAGTATGAGCTTCTGAGTTGTTTCCTGAGTTATAGCTACCAGAAAAACAAACTTCCGCTTGATGTCATACAACCTATGTCATACCATTGAGTATGACATCCAACTTAACTTATAGTTAACTTAGTTAACTTACCCTGCACAGTCCATATTATGAATGTAGTAACATCAAGCATGACATTCATATATGTACTTATATTTTGCCATAAAATGCAGCCAATCAAGAGCACTTACAAACTCCCCCTTTGGCAAATTTTTGGCTAAAACACTCTGTACTTACATCAGAGATTTCCTACACAGCAGAAGAGTTAACAATGGTCCTGTTATGCAGGTAAGTCACTTGCTACTTAAGCTCTCAGAATCCTCATAGTTGGCTTTCAGCCTGTTAGCACTCACTTTGTTAACACTCTGTAGACTTCTACTACAAATGTCACTCTTGGCTTGTTTGAGTAACAGAGTTACTCCCCCTCAACTGATGCACTTATCAGCTGGGCAATATCCAGTCTGAGCTGGATGCTATAACATTCAGCATGACCTTCTAATGTCACACATTTGTGCTACTCCCCCTGCAGGGATGCATTCTGTTCTTTGCATAGAATTCCTAAGCATCTTGTTAGGATCACTCATGTTAATACCTACAGCATGTCAGTCCTAGTTCTAACATACATGGCATACATATCATATCAGTAACAACCCAACCAGCTGTTATCACACACAAATCTCATCATCATCACCTGCACACTAATATCATATAGTGCATATGCATATCACAATTACTTCTCACTACAGATGTTGTTCTTCCACCTGCATCTGTTACTACCACATAACTTGTGGTACTCATATTGGTTATCCACCAATCCACTAATCATTTGTATCTGCTGTACCTGTACCTACTGTTATTTATCTAACACTCTCTCTCCCCCTTTTTAGCCACAAATTGAAATCCAACTAACCATAGTATAGACTAAAAGATTGTTAAGTACAACACATTTTGTTTATCAAGTCTTACATATGGTCATAACTCACACACACAACACCCTTGTTTCAGCAGTTCCGCTACCAGCCACACAATTCTTCCTCTTCAGCAGAGCTTGCCCTGTCTTCTGTTGTATCTGCTTCCTCTGACTCATCTTTACTAGTTGCCTCACTTGCACCACTGGTTTCTTCAGAGTTCCCCGCAGCTTCTTCTGCTTTCTGAACTTCATCATCTGAGTCATCACTATTCTTGGTTTCATCAGCACATTCTGTCCCCTCTTCAAGCTCCAGAGTTCTAATCAATTTTTCTAGTTTTATCTTCCTTGTCTCCAACTCCTTGCATGTGTCTTTGAGCATTTCTACTATCTCAATTTTTCTAGCTGTGGAGGTCCTTTTGGAAGGCTCAACTGAAGGTACAACAATATCAGGAACATGAGTTCCTTTAAACAGCTTATAGTTGAAGGACAAAGGAGTTTCTCTCTTGCAGGCTATGTCAGTTTCCTTGACAATGTTGGGATGCTGATCACATATTATACCACATATGAGTGAAGGAAAGGCAATGGGTCCCTTGACACTATACTCCCTGCGTGTTTCATTATTTGCTCATGTATGTATGCCCCATAATTGAGGTGAGCCTTAGTTCCCACTGCATATATGAACCTTCCAAGGATGGTGGCCACTGAGGTCTTATGGTTTGTGGGCACCCAGTTTGCAGCCCCAATTTTGTGTAGCATAGCATATTTGACACTTAGCTTGCTTGCTACAAGCTTCCCTTTGGATGGCCATTGTCTGACTTGTTTGGCAGTGATTTCCTTACACACTTGGTGATCTGTGGCTTGTATTTCTGTCAGCCCTTCATGAGGTCGTCCCAGGTACTTGTTAATGAGTGCTGCTGTAAACTTGACACACTTTCCTCTCACATATACCTTTCCATACTCACTTGATTTCTTATCAACACTTTCTCCAGCCAGATTGACTATGAACTCTTTCACCAACATTTCATAGCATTGGGAAAGCTGAGTCACTGTTTTCATCAGGCCAGCATTGCTTATCAGGGCTAAGATTTCTTTGTTCTCAAGAGCATTTTGACCAAGCTCCCTTTCTATGGCTAATCTCTTGTGATACATGTATTTCCATCTGTTTACACTAGATGGATAGTGAAAGATGATGTTATCAGTAGGTACCTCAGGAATGTTTGCAGTTAATTTGCTTGTAGAAGGCCTTTGCTTGGTTTGCATGTCTGAGCCATTAGCATCTGAATCTGAATCCGTTTCTGGTTCTGAACTGGACTTAGCTTTCTGCTTCTTGGTGACAACTTTGCTCCAGCCCTTAGGAGGACCAACCTTAGGCCTCTTTGTACCAGTTTTCTTTGCAGCAGTTTCTTGTTCGGCACTCTTCTTATCCTTCTTTTGCGTGAGGGAACTTTGATCAGCTGCCCTTTTTCCTTTTCTTGTCATTAGCCTTTTGGCTATTCCTGGATTGAGCTTAACAATGAGGTCATTATCTGAGTAGTCTTCTAGGTCAACTACTGCAGTTCTTTTGATTCCATGAGAGCATTCATTTGTGAGTTTGGCCTTTCCACCTTTGTTCTTTTCTTTTGGTGCAGGGCCTTTTGGTGTTGTGACATCCGGCAAGACGTTGGCTTGATCACGTGGTTTAGGCTCAGACCCCTTTTTGCTAGATGTCGTGGGTATATTGAGAGCACTGGCCACCATTTCTGCGATTTTCAGGTGGGTTTGCCTAGCTTCTTCTGTATCTAGGGCAGTCTATTCAATAGTAGATGGAGCTTGACCAAGGCCTAGGTTTCTTGGTTTTCTGGCATGCAACTTTCTGGGTTTCTTTACCAACAATCCGTCTGGTGTCATCATGCGGAGGGGCGCAATCTCTAGAATTTCATTAGGGTTATTCTCAGCATTACTAGTGGCGATTCTAGGGTTCGTATGTTGTGACATGGTTGATGACTTTGCTCGAGAGATGATGACTTTTCTTTGCTTGGCTAAGTTGTTATGGACACTGAAAGGATTATGCTGGCACCAAGAGTGGAGGGGGTGTATATTATATGTGATGAGGTGGTACGTTAGCCCACTAGGAGGGAACTTTCCTTTTTGATTTGTTTCTAATAGTATTAATTTCAAGGCATAATTCCCACTTCCTGTTAATTACTATAACTCCTTATTATAGAAACTTAATTTCCATTGCTCAATCTTGCCTTGAACTTCCTTTATAATTTTTGAACCCCTGTCACCACTATTCAGTACATAGTCCCCGTAGTTTCCACACGTCATTGTCCATCTACACCCTCTACCACTGAGCATACCCCTCTTGAGATCAGCAGACCTCTCTTGGATGAATCCTTTGATGTCACAGAACAAGGTCATAACATCAGGAGTGACATTGCTTCTCTTCTGTAGAGTATCTTCTATGGACTCCATTAGGTTCCAATACAGCATGTCTAGCTTTACCTGAAGGCTAATCTTAGGGTATCCCTTCTTGTCTAGCCTTCCTACCTGACTTTTCTTACACCCAACCCTTCTTTCTGAAGCATATTTTGAGACTCCTTTTGTTGATGACTTGGGCATGGTTCTTTTCTCTAGGCTGAAGTGATCCTTTTCTTCATTCACCAGTCCATTTATGTTACTTCTGGGCTCCCATATGTAACAGTTGTTCTTTGATCTAGATCCCCTCATTTCTTCCTTACCCTCTTCATTGGTCACCACACACTTGTCTTTGGAGAAGTGTACTTTTAAGCCTTGATCACATAGCTGACTTATGCTTATTAGATTGACAGTTAATCCTTTAACTAACAAGACACCTCTCAGTTCTAGAGCTTTAGGACTGTCAAGTTGTCCAGCACCTGTGATTTCTACTCTAGCTCCATCCCCAAAGGTTACATGACTAGATGAATGAGGCTTGAGTTTAATCAACAGATCCTCAATTCCAGTCATATACCTGGAGCAGCCACTGTCAAAATACCAATCCTCATTGGTTGGCATCCTTAGGGAAATGTTAGCTGTTAGAGCTACAGTCTTGGCAGCCCATTGTTCTTGCATCTTAGGCACTTCCTTCTTTCTGGATTTTGCTTGATGCTGTCGCCAACTCTGGTGGGCATGATGATACTTTTGTCCATGATGCTATTTTTTTCCCTGCTTACCCTGATTATCACTTCTTTGCCTTGGAAATCCATGCAACCGGAAGTGCATATCACGAATGTGTCCAAGCTTTCCACAGTGGTAGCATCTATGCCTTTGGAATTGTCTCTTGACTTGATTCCAATTTCTGTGAGGAGGATGTTGTAACTTTGGCTGTGACATCTTTTGTAGCTTTTGGATGTCAGGCTGCAACCTTTTGAGTTTCAAGACAGGATTTTGTTTTTCAACAAATCCTAGACCAGACCTATTTCCTGCAATCTGACCACTCTGAAGAATTTCCTCTAGCATGTCAGATCCAGAGTTAAGCATCCTTATGGATTTTGTCATTTGCTCATTTTCTCCTTTCAACTCCTTGAAGTGAGTTTATAGTATCTAGATGCTCTCTCTTTTCAGCTTCTAGCTCTTTGATGAGCTTCTTCAGATGCTATCCATGCTGGCACAGTTATGTGCTTTGGATGGATAACTTCTTATATGATTCAGCTATTTCATCATAAGTTAGCTCCTCTTCACTTGAGTCTCCATCAGATACACACACACACTGTTGAGAACAGTTACATGTTTGGATGATTCCCCTTCTGATCCACTGTTAGAATCTTCATCAGACCAAGTGACTGTTAGACCTTTTCCCTTCTTTTTGAGGTATGTGGGACATTCCTTCCTAACATGTCCATATCCCTCACACTCATGGCACTGTACTCCTCTGCTTTGGTTGGCTTTATCTTCAGCTTTTTCTTTGTCAGCAGACACCATTTTGAGATAGGGCTTAGACTTAGTATCTATCCTTTTGGCCAGTTTGTTGAACTGTTTTCCAAGCATGGCTATTGCCTCTGATAGATCTTCCTCTCTTTCATGCTCTGAAGTCTCAGAAGTGTTTGAGACAAGTGCTATACTCTTGCTGTTTTTCTACACAGCCTGATCACACTTCCCCATCTCAAAAGTTTGAAGAGATCCAATGAGTTCATCCACTTTCATTAGGCATATGTCTTGAGCTTCTTCAATGGCTATTACCTTTATTGCAAATATTTTAGGTAGTGACCTTAGTATCTTCCTTACAAGCTTTTCTTCAGCCATCTTTTCTCCCAAAGCTCCTGAGGTGTTGGCTAGTTCAAGAACATTCATGTAGAAATCATGAATGGTCTCATCTTCCTTCATTCTTAGACCTTCAAATTTTGTGGTCATCATTTGAAGTCTTGACATTTTAACCTTGGAAGTTCCTTCATGAGTGGTTCTGAGAGTATCCCAAACATCCTTTGCTAGTTCACAGTGGTGGACCAGTCTAAAGATGTTTTTGTCTATACCATTGAAGAGTGCATTCAAAGCTTTAGAGTTTCCAAGAGCCAATGCCTCTTGCTCTTTGGTCCATTCCTCTTCAGGAATTTTCACAGATACTCCATCCTTGTCAGTCTTCACAGGATGTTCCCATCCAGAGTTTGCAGCTCTCCAAGCCTTGCTGTCTAAGGACCCTAAGAAGGCAATCATCCTAGGCTTCCAATAGTCATAATTAGAACCATCTAGAATTGGAGGTTTATTGGTGAAACCAATATCTTTATCCATATTACCAGAATTTTGTTTCCCTAGATCTCACCCAGTAATAAATAGGCAGGGTACCTGCTCTGATGCCAATTGTAAATTCTGGCCTGCCCACGATGGATGTTCTAACAGAAGTTATAACATCCACTACAAAACTACTATAATGCAGTAATAATAAGGCAGTAAATAACACAGTTAGTTGTTGACCCAGTTCAGTGCAACACACTTATATCTGGGGGCTACCAAGCCAGGGAGAAATTTCACTATCAGCAGTATCAATTCAGAGTCAAACATCCAGTTTGCACTCCTCACTTAATCACTACCCAATGACAATTTAACCTAGAGACACTCTAGACCTGAGTATACCCATTCACTCCATACAATCACTCGCCAGTGATAACAACAAGTTACAATTTAAACTGTAGTTTGAAGAGACACTTCAACTACACACACACCTTGATCTTTGCTTCAAAGCTTTGATCAAGGAAAACACTCTTGCTTAACAGCTTCGAGTGTAACACAACCTAGAAACTACCTAACCAATGCACTCAACAGTTGCTTGGGTTACAAGTATTCCTAAGACACAAACGTGAAGAACAACCTCTTCACTTCTAAACCACTATGGTGATTTCTCTACTTCTCTATCTTCAACAGTTGCCTTCTAGGATTGCCTCTTCTGGTATTTGTAGCAGCAGATCAGCTCTTGGGCTTGGGCGCATACATTAGGTTTTATCCATCTTAAAACCTCACTTATGTAATCTGGACGCTTGCCTCTTTAATCAGGTATATTTTAGTTCCCCTAGGGCGTCTAAAATGTCTCCTGCATTCCAGCATGAGCTTCTGAGTTGTTTCCTGAGTTATAGCTACCAGAAAAACAAACTTCCGCTTGATGTCATACGACCTATGTCTTACCATTGAGTATGACATCCAGCTTAACTTATAGTTAGCTTAGTTAACTTACCCTGCACAGTCCATATTATGAATGTAATAACATCAAGCATGACATTCATATATGTACTTATATTTTGCCACAAAATGCAGCCAATCAAGAGCACTTACATCTCCTATCCTATAACACCCCAAATTTTGTTGGAATATTTAATTTAATTTTTTTAAATGGGAATATTCGTATTGTGGTGATTTTGGTGGTTTTGTGGAATATTGGAATTAATGGGATTGAGTTATTTATTTTGAATAGTAGTATATGATATTATTATATTAGTATTATTATTAATTAAAATAAATATAAGTGAAATAAGGGCAAATTGGACAATTAAAGAGGAGTTAGTGAGAGTAATATGGGAAAAGCCCAAATTATAGGCCCGAAGTTAGGTTTAACAAAAAGAGAATTGTGATGGGATTAGGATTCATTTGTTAGACCGTGAGAAGAATTGAGGCCAGAGCCCTGAGGAGGAAGATTTGAGGCAAAAGCTTTGAAAGGTTCCCTGAAAGATTTGAGAAGGCCTTGATCGATAATTAAGGTATGGGAAGTATTACCTTCCTAATTTTCCATGTGTAACTTTTAATGTATTTAAGGTCGATTTAATGTTTAAGGGTTTTGAGGGTGGATATGAGAATTAGTGATCTTTGGCCTTCGTGGCCTAAATCTATTGTTGTGAATCTAACCGTGGAATTCATTGGGGAAAAGGGAAAGTTAAGGCTTCGTGGCCAAAACCATGATTTGTTATTTGCCTAACCCTGAAGGGATAGGAATATTAGATAGTGAGTAACTTTGATACCTGTAGGGCAATTGTAAGGAATTTGTGATTTAGGGCGTGAATATGATACGGGATTGGCCTAATGAACTGTAGGTTTTGTGCCTTTATCACCGTAAGACCTTAGGGATGATTTAGGGATGTTTTGGGGGCATTGGGGAAGTGAATTATGTGACTTTTGGGTTGAATTAAGTTCTGGTGTGTAGCAGAATTTGTTGTCATCGCACTGTTTGCCTAGCGAAGAATCCTTCTTGCTGCGAAGAAACTCGCCCCAGACTCGCCTAGCAAACATGCCAGCGAACGTAGTAGAGTTTTGCAAATGTTGATTATATGCAACAACGCCTTGATGTTTGATTCTATTATTTCTGTGATGAATTAGCATGAGTATAACCGGGAATTCCATGTGATTAATATGCGATAATATGATGATTACCATGAGTATAATTATGAATTCTATGTGATTAATATGTGATAATATGATGAATTAACATGAGTATGACTGTGAATTCTATGTCATGTGTATATGATGAGGATGATGATTTCGATGATGATGATTATTATGATGAGCTATGATGACATGGTGTATGATGATGATTACTATGATGAGCTATGATGACATGATGTATGATGGTGATTATTATGATGAGCTATGCTGATATGATTTTGATGATGATGATTATGATGAATGATGATGCACCTATGATGTTATTATGAGGATGATTTGTGACATGTGCATCATGCATTCATGTGCATCCGAAC
The DNA here is from genome assembly GCA_963859935.3 of Lathyrus sativus. Lineage (NCBI taxonomy): Eukaryota > Viridiplantae > Streptophyta > Magnoliopsida > Fabales > Fabaceae > Lathyrus > Lathyrus sativus. The sequence continues at coordinate 402,322,897 of OZ012741.1, read as the reverse complement.
TTCGGTTCAGGACCTCGATTAGTTTGGCTTCAATCCCATTGTGCGGATGTGAAGTGTTTTGATGTGCTTCGTTTCTCTAGTAGAATTGATCCTATTGATGGGGACCTATGGGGGTTGATGGCCTAGTGTCCATCGCGCTGTGATGATTGATATCATGCATTGAGTCTTGTTGCATTTGCATTTATGAGTGATTTGGAATAATTTATGATGTTGTGGCCTTGGAGGCCTATTGATGAATATGATAATGTTGCATATGACTATGACGCCATTTTATATGTTGATGTTCATACATTAGTTATTATGAATCGCTTTACTCACCCTTCGTATTTGAATGTTACCTCCACGTGGGTAACGTGCAGATGACCAGGTTTACCTGTGGATGCCGATGAGGACTTTTGAAGTTTTGAGTTGTTGGCCTTTGGTCAACTTAGAGGGTCTTGCTCTGATAGTGTAACATCGGGTTGGGGTCTTTGAGTTGAGCTATGTTTGATTGAGTTATTTTGATTACCTTTCCGTATAAGGTAAACTTTGGAATATGCCTTGTGAGTTCCGCTGCCTTTGAGCAAATTTTGATATCTTTTGGGAAAACCCATTATTACACGGAGCATTGACTTATTTTGAGCTTTGAGAGATGTACGCCCTTTGAGGTGATTTATTGTTGAGTTTAACATTTTACTCTAATGACTTTGAATAAATGTGCCTTTTACTTATGGGGTAGAAAAGGGTGTTACCTATCCAACTAGCCATGTCAGCTCAGTTCTTGCTCTAGTTTATCTTCTAACATTATGCTCAAGTGGTTATTCATTTTGATTGGTTGTGACTTTAGTTTTTTGGTATCTTCAAACACAATTATGATTGTATTTGGATTCTATCAAACTGACCGTTACTCTAATCCCACCATTTTCTTTCATCCGCTAGAACATCCATAATGCTACTTGTATGCATCGGTCGAATGATAACCTATGAGCAACATGGTTTGACTTTGATCGTATAGTTTCTTCCTTAATTACTTAGGTACATGCCCGAAACACATTGATCTGAATACTCTAAGATGAATAACATTTTGCTTTTGTCATGTCCAAGCCTCATAAGGTGTATTCTCGACAATCTTCTTCGTTGGACATCTATTTAGAATGTACATTGTGGTCCAAGCTGCTTCACCTTAAAATCTCTTTGGCATATGTTTAACTTTTAATATGTTCCTAGTCATGTTCAATATACTTCTATTTCTCCACTCAACCATGCCATTATGTTGAGTTGTATAGGGTGCAATAAATTCATGTTCTATACCTTCATCAATGCAAAACCTTGCAAAATCTCTATAGGTGTATTCATCACCACCATCAGCTCTCAATTTCTTTAGCATGCATCCACTTTGTTTCTCGACATGCAACTTAATCTTCTTGAATTGTCTGATACCTCACTATTTCTTTCAATAAGGTAAATCCACATATGTCTGGTGAATTCATCTATGAAAGTTAGCAAATAACAACCACCTTCATTCAACCTTACTTCAAAGGGTCAATACACTTATTAGAGTGAACAAACTCCAATTTTTCTTTCGACTTCATGGACAAGTCATGTTTTAACGCTTTCTTAGAATGCTTTACTTTGCAGCATTCCTCACACACTTGACTTGGTTCCGTAACTCGAGGTAAGTCATACGCCATTTCCTTCTGGTTGAGCATACCTAAACCTCTTAATTTATGTGTCTATATTAGTGATGTCATAGCCAGTTCTTATCTTCGATTCTAGTATACACCTTCATCATATTTTCTTCCAACTTCATATTATGTTTTCTCTTCCCTCTGAAGTGACATGCTTGCAATCTACAAACTTGATCACTTTCTTGACTGATTCATCTAACTTGGTAAACTAATTTTTTTTATCAGCCATGTGGTTTCTGCATCCTGAACCTAGGTACCACATATTGGTTTGTTCATTATTCGATTATGTATTAGCCATGAGTAGCATGTCATCATAGTCGCTTCCTCCTGCATGTGCATATTTCACCTCGTCATTATCTTTCACTCTTGACTCCTTCTTTCTTTGATAATCTCAGCATAATGACCAAATCCTTGATAGTTGTAGCACCGCACCTCCTTCATGTCAACTTTATTCCCCAATTACATGTTTCACATGACTTTCTTGGTTGAATTAGAGTGATTCTTTGAATTCTTGCTTGGATTCTCATCATATGCAAAATTATTGCTTTGCTTCACCTTTTCTTTTCCAGAGTTCTTGACGAATCTTGCTTGTAATGCATGTTCAGTAACCCTCTCCTTTTCTAAGTTCCTCTATTTCAGCCTCATCTCATAAGCCTCTAATCATCCTTGTAGTTCTTCTAACTTCATCCCATCTATGTTCTTGGACTCTTCAATAGACACTACAATGTAATAAAAATTTGCAGTATGAGATCTCAACACTTTTTCAATCTTTTGCAAATTATTGATCGATTCACCATACACCTTCATATGGTTCGTGAGTAACACTAATCTTGATAACAAATTGAATTCATCTTATTTCATCTATGTTTTCTCAAACTTCTTTCTCAGCGTCTACAACTTCACCTTCTTCATTTTTTCATCTCTATCGTACAAGTTCTTTAACTTGTCACATGCTCTTTTGGACGTTTCTTCTTCAATGATCTTCTCAAACACATTAGGATCCACACAGTGGTGAATCAAGAAAAGAGATTTTCCATCTTTCTTCCTTTGTTCCTTGTGTGCAGCCTTCAGGAAATCATTTGCGTTTTCTACCAATGCAGGTACTCCATCATTGAAGATTCTAGCTGCATCTTGAAATATGAAGATAACCTTCATTTGCACAACCCACCTCTTGTTGTTCTCCCATTTGAAAATTGGTAGATTCAATAAAAATTGTGTTGATGTTATATTACTGTTTTCCAATATAGATTCTCTCTAAATCGTAACCAGACTCATTAATACCAATTTGTTAGAATAATTAGGGGTTTCAAGAAGATGAAAAAGAAGAAGAAGAAGAAGAAGAAGAAGAAGAGGAGAGAGAGAGAGAGAGAGAGAGAAAGAGAGAGAGAGGGAGAGAGAGAGTATCGTAACCGAATTTTTTTTCAACAAACTCAAATCTCAAACTTCTATATTTACATTGTAACTAACTTTGGGTTTATATACACTAACCCAAATTCACATGAAACTCAAATGCAAACTCAATTGAAACTTAAATGCAACAAACTTGAATTAGAATTATATTATATTTAGCAATATCCCTTAATTCATGTTCCAGGTTAAAAGTAAACAACAAATATTCCATCCCCCAAATTGATGAATTGTTCAGTTTTGATTACCTTGGTCATCACATCTGCAAGTTACTTTTGAATTTTGCATTGAACAACCTTAAGCACTGCACTTAACAACCTCAAGCACTCCATTCTGAACTTTATTGCACAGAAAATGATACTTAGTATCATTGTGCTTGCTTCTTCCATGCAACACTAGATTTTTGGCAAGACGTATGGCTGATTTTTTTGTCTATCATTAACTTGACTAGTTTGCTCACCTTGAACTTCACTTTCTGTAGAAAATTCATAAACTAAATATCTTGACACACATGCAAAGCACTAGGTAAGTATTCAGCTTCACAAGTTGACAGCCCAACCACTGGTTGCTTCTTGGAGCACCATGAAATGAGAGCTCCTAGATACATAAACATGTATCTTGTAGTGCTTCTTCTGTATACTATGTCCCCGCATCAGTCTAAGTGTGAATAGCATATCCACTCAGCATCATCTAATAGTCCACTTTGTATTAATCATAAAGCTACGTACCATTACAACTGCATAACATATGCCAGGCTTGGTGTTACACAAATATCTTAGATAGCCAACCAACAGTTTGAAGGTTGTAACATGTACATCCTTATCATCAACATCAGAATCTAACTTATGGTTTATCTCAGAAGATGTGACTGTTGACTTATAATTCATCGGCTCAAATCTCTTCAGCGATTCATGCTCATACTTCAGTTGATGCACAGTGATTCCCTTATCAGAGTGTAACATCTCCATCCCTAGAAAATATACCGTGTTGCCAAGGTCAATCATATCAAATGCATTCATCAACACCTTTTTTAACTTGTTTATCTCAAAAGTATAACTCCCCATCAGCAGTATGTCATCTACATAAAGACACACCAAGATCACATTAAAATTAGAAGTAAGCAGCACATACACACCATACTCCATTTCACATTTTTGAATCCCAAATGCTTAAAAATGAATAAACTTTTAGATTCTAAACCCTTGGTTGTTTTAGCCCGTACAAGGCTTTATGTAACTTGTACATTATCCATTATTTATTATCTATCACAAATCCAAGAGGTTGAAACACATAAACTTATTCTTGCAATGGACCATTTAGAAAATCTGATTTTACATCTAAATGTATCAGAGGCCAATTCTTGTTTGCACCTATAGCAATAACCAATCTTATGGGTGGAAACACTTCGAAGTAGGCTAAACCATACTTCTGTAGGAATCCTATAGCTACTAACCTTGTTTTATGCTTGGAAACTTACCCATACAAATTCAACTTTATCTTGAAAACTGATCTCACACCGATGGCTTTCTTTTTCTTTGGTAGATCAGTCAATTCCCATGTCTTATTTCTTTCGATTGCCTTAAGTTCTTCCTTTAGGGAGTTCACCCACACCTTCTTCTTAAATCTATCATTTATGCTAACAGGTTTAGAGCCCACCATCATGGCACACTGTATGACTTCTTCCTTAGAGTCAATCTCAGTATCATACAACAACTCAGAGTCTGCAAGTCTCCTTAGTATCTTCCAAATTTTCTTTGATTTCTGGAACTACACAAGTTCACCTTCAGAGGCAGGTCAACCATCAGAGTCAGAGCCACCTTCAAAAGGTTCACCTTCAGAGGTTGGATAACCTTCAGAGGTTGAATTACCTTTAGAGACAAGATCACCTTCAGAGCTAAACTCACCTTTGAAGTCAGAGTCACCTTCAGAGTCAGAATCTTCTTTAGAGTCAAAGTCACCTTCAGAGTTAAACTCACATTCAGAGTCAGAGTCTCCTTCAGAGGCAAAATCAGACTCTAGTGTTGACACTACACTATAGTTGGATTGAGACTTGTTCCAATCCCATGTTTCTTATTCTTTCACTATGAAATCTTTTTTGACCTTAACTTTGTTAGTGACTGGGAAATAGAGCTTATACACACATGTATAGTGGTAACCTATAAACTACATGAATCTGCATATGTCATCCAATTTCCTTCTAGTAACATCTGGTATATGTTTATAACATACATAACAAAACACCTTGAAATGACTCACATTTTTCTTTCTTCCAGTCCACTTCTCAATAGGAGATATTTCCTTTAACTTCTTTGTTGGATATCTGTTGAGCACATATGCTGATATGGCAATTGTTTCACCCTATAATGTATGGTGTAAATTCTTTTGTTTCAGCATACTCCTTGTCATGTTAAGAAAAGTTCTATTTCTTCTTCCATAATGGCCATTATGTTGTGGAGTGTATGGGGAAGTCACCTCATTCTCAATTCCATTCTCCTCATGGAACTTCTTGAACTCTATCGAATTGAACTCACCTCCACCATATGTTCTTAGGATCTTCAACTTTGTCCACTTAGATTTCCAGCCTTCACTATGAACTTGAATTCAACAAACACCTCGTGTTAAAACTTTATGAGTGCTACCCATGTCATTCTTGTGAACTCATCCACAAATAACACAAAATACATGTTTTCCCCGAGTGAAGTTACCTCAAATGGTCCACATAAATCATAAAACACCACACCTAAAACAAGAATTGCTCTTGGATACATTTTTGATAAGAAAGGGAATCTTGGTTGCTTGCCTCTCATGCGTATATCACATGATTTCTCTGGTACCACAATATTTGGAATTCCATGTACTAGATTCTTTGAATTCAGATGCCCTAAGCTTATGAAGTTCATATGTCCTAATCTCTTGTGCCACAACTCACTTTCTACTTTAGCACTTGTCGCACCAAGGCATTAAGTGTCTGTTATTTCAACATTCACCTTGAATGTCCTGTTTATTCCCTCATACTACATAATTAGCTTTTGATTACATTCATACTACTTCAAGAGATTGTCTTTCATGGTTACTGAAAAACCTTTTTTAAATAGTTGATCAACACTCGTCATATTTATATTCATGCTGGGAATATACCATACATCCTTGATCAGTATTGTTTTTCCATTCTTCAATTTTACTTTGATATTTCCCTTTCCTTCAGCATTCAGATACTTGTCATCAATACATCTAACCTTGGTCTTTCTACCAGAGCCAAAATCAACCAGTCATTGCTTGTTTCCAGTTAGGTATTTGAGCAGCCAATGTCCATATACCACCAGTCTACCATTGTTTCACCTTCATTCTCAGATACTCAGAATTTCCTCTAGATACGTTGGCTTATTCACCCTTGCTAACCTTGTATGACCAGAAATCAGTAGCAAAATTCCCAAACTTGTTGCAATTATATCACTAAACCTTTCTCTTATCAAACTTCTCCTTTCCCTTATGAACATTTTCATGTTTCTTCTCATCTAGATTTGAGAGTTCTAAATTTTGAGCACAACCACCATTCTTTTTCTTGTTTTATAGCCATGGTTACTTTTTGTTCTTCTTGAAAAAAGAAGCTTTTAGAGCCTGTTTTGTTTCCCATTCAGAGCTTCATTCAGTTAGACACAACACCTATGCCTCTAGACTAATATGAACCCTTTCAATTCTCATTGTGCTAGTGTCTTTCGAATTTACTATGGCTACAACTATGTCATTAAACAGAGGAGTAAATAATCTTATTATCCTTCCAATGAAAACTTATTCGGAGAGCATTTCTTCACAAGACTTCATTTCATTTGTGACCACAATCACTATGAAGATATAATCTGGCACTTTCCCATTGTTCTTCATGCTGAGATTATCGCATTTCTTGTGTATAGACTGAAACTTCACTTTCTTCACTGATGTGTCGCCATCATAGCACCGTATAAGTGTATCCCATATTGCCTTCGCCATTGTCGTTTCAACAATCTTCTCAAACACCTTTGTATTCACACACTAATGGATATAGAACAATTACTTTTGACCTTTCTTCCTTGTTTCACGTTGCACATTTCTTTGCGCTTTTGTTGTATTTTTAGCAATCAACATGTAACCTTCATTAAAAATATCAAGAACATCTTGAGCGTCAAACAACACACACATATGAATTGACCACCAATTCCAATTCTTTCAGTCGAATACTGGAATTTTTGTATTCAAGATAACATTTTTTCCGTTCATCTTAGTTCTTGTGTAAATCACTTAGATATCACCAAAACTTGTGTTTCCCAATCCCTAAGAATCAAGATTGTGTTTCTCTTCGATTTCGATCTTCAAATCAACGTGAATATTCAGGAACGAAATCAATCACACACCTCATGTACGCTCGTGTTTCCCTGCAAATTAGAACCGAAGCTCTAGATACTAATTGTTGGAGTCAACAACAAAAATCCATTGATGAACAAGAGGAAGAAGAAGATGTGTGTGTGTGTGTGTGTGTGTGTGTGTGTGTGTGTGAGAGAGAGAGAGAGAGAGAGAGAGAGATATACTAGAGTATTAAATATTTACATTGTGGCTAACTTTGGGTTTATATACACTAACCCAAATTCACATGAAACTCAAATGGAAACTCAAATGAAACTTAAATGCAAGAAATTGAATTTGAATTACGTTACATTTAACACTTCTTCTATAGATTAGTTTATCATTGGGACAATTTTAAATTCTGTTTAGTTTTCCAAACTTTGATTGTTGGGGTTTTATCCACTCTTTTAATTGATTATCTAATGTGATTTTAATCTGTCAATAATCACATCTTTGATACGACTAGTTTTATCACTATAAATTGTACATTTCATAATGAGTTATTACCTCGACCAATTAATTCACTGAGGTAAAATGTATTTCACCAGGCACATTTCTTTCATTTTAATTTTTAAGTCACTTTTTCTCATTGACAAAATTTTCAACCATGGGGAAAAACCCTTCAAGGACACGCTTCGGCTCTCATCCTTAGGAATTTTATATTTTATTTATATTTAAGTCACTTTTCTCATAGTTGATAATTCCAATAGTGGAAAAAAACTGCAATGGTCATGGGTTCGAATGCCAACACTAACAATTTTATATATTTAATTAATTTTAAGCCATGTTTCCTCACAGTTGGGAATTCCACCGTGGTGAAAAATGATGTCTTCCTATTTTTATTTATTTTTAAATTAAAAATAAATTACTTTTCCCACAGTTGGTGATTCCAACCGCGGTGAAGACTCATCCATTTTTATTTTTCCAAGATATATAACGATCTACGTTTATTCACTTCTGCCATAGAGGAACTTCATCTTCGGCCTACAAACTTCATCTTTCATTTACAAAACTCTATTTCTCCATAAAATCAAATTCTAAAACATCATTTCTTCTATAGACAAAACTCAAAAACATCATTTCTTCCATTAACAAGTTTCAAAACTCCATCATCTCTTCTCCAACTCGAACGGTGCAAAAAAAGTATGGATTCAACTTAGCAATGTTAGTTGTTGTTGTGTTAGGTAAAATGATTAACGTTGTTGTTGTTTTTTAAATTCAATGTTTAACATATTCTATTGATTTTGTTTTGTTGTTGTTTTTGTGTCGTTATTTTTGTTGTTGTTGATGTTATTATTGTTAAAATTTAATGTTTAACGATTATATTGATTTAGTTTTGTTGTTGTTGTTATTCTTATTGTTGTTGAGATTTAAGGTTTAACAATTCTAGTGATTCTATTGATTTTGTTTTTTTGTTGTTGATGTTAATGTTGTTGTTAGAAATATTTATATTCTATGTTGTGATGAAAAGTCTCAGTATTGTCAGCTAATGCATGTGGAAATGATGAAAAATTGGTCTGACTGACTATTCACCCCGATTGGAACTTCCATCTGTGAGAAAAAGTTGGATTGTCCGACTTTTCATCATGGTTGAAACTTTCAACCATGGAGAAAAATGAGTTGATTGATATTTCACCACAACCCTTAATAGTGAGGCAAAAAGTAGTGCACTTCTTATTACACTTTTTGTTACCACTGACAGTCAACCGTGTGATTCTAATCCACTCTTTCTTGCAAGCATGAAATATTTGGAGAGAAATACATCATGAAATAACATTTCATGCCTTTATAATTTTAGAAGTAGTAAGCAAACAAATGAGTTTTGTTTGAAATATTTTGTTTTAATTTTTTATCAAACATTAGGTACTTAATTTTTAATAGATGATCTTCATGAAGCTGTTAGAACTGCAGAAAAAACCCGGCATAAACAAACAGAAGAGTCGCCACTGAACGTTATTTATCCGAAAGGAAGGAAAGGAAACGATCGAAGAAAATCTAAAAGAAAGGAGAAGACAAGGTCATCGCAACCAAATCTTGGGTTCGGGAGTTGGTTATGCGAGGGGGAAGTATTAGCACCCCTCATGCCCGTTGCACTCAACGGGATCCACGCTTGTTATCTAATCAAAGGGTGTGTTATCTAAAAGCTACTGCTAAACAAAAACAAGAAAGAAAAAATAAAAATAAGGAGACTCGATAGGACATCGTTGTCCTACACCTACGTATTCCTTCGTGCAATAGAAAATTCAGAGTCAACATAGTTCGAAAAACTACGGATGATGGGGGAAGGTTGCTCGCCAAGACTTCATCGTCTTGTGCCAACGTATCCTCATCTAGTATGAGAAATCAGAGCAGTCGTAGTTCAGCTAACTAAACTACATGTTGGTTAAGTATTTTTTATCAGCAACGTTAAGCTCCCATTCCAGCAGTTAGGGTCGATGTCTGTTTGCGGTAGAACAGAAAAACAACGTACTCTTTTCTGAAAATGAGTTTGAAGGAACAATCCCGAAGGATAAAAAGGTTTGAAGTTTGTTTATGAGTTTTAGAGAAGTGAATTGACTGATTTGAGATTCACATTGCACTAAAGACTATGCTATAGGAACGAATGCATCGCATATCACCCCCAAACGGGATGTATACTAAGAACTCTAGATAAGTAAGGAGAAACCCCTAAATCATCATTCCCCATATGCTTAAGGCTCGTGGCGCACAAAATTCGTCGACTTTAGCAGGTGTATTGAAATTGTTTTGAGATGAGAAGAAAAAGGACTCAAAGGATGAAAATAAAACACTATAGGAAATTGAATCCTAATGTTATCATACAAATGGTCCTAAGATTGAGATAAAATGGAAGTTTACCTAATGTTATCATAGAAATGATAGACCTAAAGTTGAGGTTAAAGAGGGACTATATTAATTGTTATCATGCAAAGGATTGAAAACCTAATGTCTCTCTTACTCCCAACTTAATCAGAAATTAAGTGGGACGAGGAATCCTAAGGGATCATGTGAACAAGCACAAGTAAACACCATACTAATCAATCATAAATAAAAACAAAATCAAGACTTAAGCAAGTCTCAAGAAAAGAAAAAGAAGAAAGAGAAATGAAAGATGAAGAGAAGATGCAACAAAGTGAACAAACATGGAAGTTCAAACTCAAAATGCATCAAAGAAGCAAGCATTGATCTCACTCACACAACGGAAGCATTAAAATCATGTCAAATAAACAAGAATGTATTCACATGTCAAACCATACCCAAAGATTGGAAATCAAAACCAATTGTTAAAACAAAATGCCCACACACACACAAATGGCTTAAAGTCCAAAAAGAAGTAATATCAATCATCAAGCAAAGAGAGATAAAGTCAAATGAGGTGAGAAAGAAGGTAGGGAAGTAGCTATGTTATATCATGTTCAACTCATGTCAATGGTCAAATAAATAGCACAAAGAGATTCAAGTCATGCATCATATCCAAACATAATCAATTGTCAAACAAATAAGCATGTAGAACACACCTCAAAAAAGTTAACATGTAATCTCAAAGTATGAATCCAAGTAGGGGAAGTAGCATTTGTGAAAATATCAATTCAAGTTCAAGTTCAACATCATAAGAAAGAAACATGAGAATCACATCACAACAAGTTCACACAAACAAGCAAGTATCAATCAAAGTTCTTCATGAAAAGGAATCAAAGCTCATGTGAGAATCAAGAATTGAGAAGCATGTTATGGAGTATCAAAGACAAGTCAAGATAGCATTGAAAAACAAGTATTCATGTCCTCTAAACATCCTAAACATCAACCAATCATATATAAACAAGTAGGATCAAAACTAGGTCAAGTATGCATGCATCTCAACCTCAAAGCAAAGTCACATAAACACATCAATTAAAGATAGGAGAAAAACCAAGTATGACTAATAATATGGCTCTACCACATGGTATTTCAATCAATAACAAGAGGAAAGATCAAACCCTAAGTGGTTTCACAAGTGCATCCCTTAACAATTCAACAAGTTCAATCACATCCCAAACACACAAGCATGCATTACATCACACATGAAAAATATCTAAAAGCCTTTAAAAATTAATTAAAAATGATAATAATTTCAAGGAGGAAGTAGGTCAATATGTCCTAAAAGAGTGCCTAAGAAAAGGTACAAGAGGTGCTCAAATCATCTAAAGTATAGGGCAAACATACAAACCATTGATCAAAAAGAAAAGGCATCAAGAGAGATCCAAACATGGACAAAAAATACTCACCAAGGCATCAAATGAACAATTAAATACCCTACATATATGTGTCTAAGTGTGTCCAAAAGAATCGATCTAAAGTCACAAGGAAATGTCATGAATCAAAGTCATATTTCAAAACTAGGTCAAATAGAACACAATACACAATTAAATCAAAATAAAATAATAAAAAAATGAAAATGAAAATAAAAAGTATGAAAAATAAGTCGACATGTCAAAGTGTCTAAAAATTATTTTTTTGTATTTTTGAAAAGGTTTTATCAATTAAAAATAAAATGAAAGTAAAAATGAAATAAAAGAAATAGAATAAAAAAGAATAAACAAAAGAGGGGTGTAAAAGTAAACTGAAATGAACTGGAAATTATTTCAATACGCTTTGGGACAAAAAACAAGGGGGTGTGGGTAGCAAACAATATAGGCCCAAGATCAAATAAAACCATAATCCAAACAAAAGAGGAGCCACACGTGCAGCTCAATAAATGAGTCAGCATGACTTAGCGCCACATAGGACGCCACTCAGCAGGTCAAGGGAGTTGATCAGACCACACAGTTAGATGCTGGAGCCCTAGCTCCGGTCGTCTTCTCCGGTCAGGTCACTGGAGGTGACTGTAAAACGCCTTAAAACACAAAAGCAAAGACCCTATTTCACACGATTTTTCAAGTTGAATCCATTTCTACCCTTAGTTTTAGCATTTAATCAATCTAAAGCCATTAAAACAGGGCATAAACAAAATATGTCCAAACTTAAACTCACACAAACAATCACAACGTTAACCTAAACATGCTTCAAATCAAACAAAAATTCTAAATGCAACAACCATTCACCTAAAAAAGCATCAAAAAGTGAGAAAAATGGAAAGATAACTTACCTACGTGAGATCTTGGTGTGCTTCTTTTCGCGTGTAAATAAGCCTCCAAGTCCTTCCTTTAGCTTCCTTTTGCTTTGAGAATGATGGTGATAATCAAAGAATGAAGAAACAAGCTTGGTAAACAGAGATTCAAAAAGAGAGAAAGTTTGAGAATAAGAGAGATTGTTTGCTAGGTCTGGTTGCAGAATGAGCTTCTTTCTTTCCTCTAGGGTTTCTTGAACTTATATATGGTGGCTGAGGGTGGTTAAAAACCTTGGTTGATGATTTGGCACAAAATTTAAAAAGAGAAGCAAGACACAAGTTATGGCATTTGGTTGTTATTGTTGGCTCATTGTTGTCCTTGTGAGTGGCTAAGAACGTTCATAATGGAGGGAGTGGAGCAGCACCCTTGTTATGCAAGTTCCCACTTGTTTCTTATTATGGCAAAATGACTCAAAAGTTGGTGTGAATGGTATATGGCTTGTTGGCACTCTTTAGGCAAGATTTTGGACAACAAAAGAGGTATTGGTGCGTGTGAATTTGGAGCTAGGTCATTCTTCAAGAGTTGGTCCAAGATATGTACAACATGGCGATATATCATGCATGATGATCATGTTCATGTGGATACCTTTAAAACAAAACAAATCCATGAATAAAGCTCCATTTAATGAGTTCTTTGGCTTGAGAGAAAGTGAAGATCATGGTGAGCAAGTTTGATGTTCAAAGTTAGTTGAATTAAGACTTGGAATGATGAGAAAATTGGAGTTGAAAATGTGTCCAAACTCTGTCCCAAGGTAACTTAGAAAAATTTTATGTTATGAAACTTTTGACATCATTGACATCTTGACTTTGAAAGCACATAACTTGAAGAGTTTTGATCCAATGAAAATGATCTTGTAATGGATAGAAAGCTTCAAGAATGATCTTCAACTTTCATGTTCAAAGAAAATGATTTGGAGTCAAGAACTTGATGAAAAATTCCTTGGAAAGTTGTCCTAAAAATATACCTAAAACTTGTCCCACTTGCCATATTTGAAACCCTAACTTAGAGACATCATAACTTGAGTTCTACATATCCAATGGAGGATTTCTAGTACTCAAAAGAGATCTTGGAGGATTCTCTACAACTTTCATGTTGGAGGAAAGTTCGTTTAAAGCTTGGAACATCATAAAAGATAGGCTTGAAAACATGTACCTCAAGCTAAATTCCCATACTTTGAAAATTTTCTAAGTGTTGAAACCACAAAATCTTGATTTTCTCAACTTTAGCTCTTCATATCTCTCAAACTATGGATCTTTTGGACTTGATTTTTTCTATAAAATTGTAGTTCATGATGTCCTCTTTAATTTGATAACAAGTCTTCCCCCATTGGATCAAGGATGAGGAAGTTATGGATGTTGCAAAATGGCTAGAATTAGGAATTTCTACACAGAAAATATTTCAACAAAACCCTAATCCAACCAAACTCCTGATTTTATGTTTCTCCTTAACTTTTCTTGTTCCAAACACATGAGAACATATAGAATGCTCTTGGTTGACCTTGAAATCCAAGACTTTGACCTTATGGAGCCACAATTAACCTTTTCTTGATGAGGTGAAACCCTAACACCCTATCCACGGATTGAAGCTCATGTGATGACTTGTTATGAAATATAATTCATGTAGAGAACCCTCAAGATGTGCATTGAGCCATAGAACCATGTATTTCCCAAGAAACTAACCAACATATGTTCTTTGACCAAAACCCTAATTTAGTGGTTCATAAGATAGGAGGAGGTGATCAATGCTTGTAATCTTGATTCAAATGATTGTGAGGCATGCCTTGATGATAAGAGGACCTTGGGGCTTGAGAATGCCACAAGGTTGATAATAGACCCTTGCTTGAGCTTTGAGACTCACACTTTTCTTCATGAGATTCAAGCCAAGATACCTTGATCCCCTGTCTAGAACCAATGCTATGCACAAATGACGATGCAAATGAAATGAAACATAAGCCAAGAGATTAAGAAAAAAGTAAGGCAAATTTTGGGGTGTTATAGAAGTTATGTGTTAAAGTTATGGACTAAGGCAAAAGAAAGTGTTGTTATTCATATAAGTATGAATTAATTTTTTATTTAATACTTGTTCAAATCCTATGAGATAAGTAAATATACGTATTTATAAACACTTATCATGGAATTGTCATAGATAAATTACATTTGTCTATGAAAACATTGTAAGAGCTATATGTTTATTCATTATAAAGTCGTGAGTAAAGTCAATAAATAGTCTCAAGCAATAAAATAATGTAAAAAATTATAAGTAAATCTATAGCAAACAAGAAGAAGATATAAGACGAGTGTATGAAGAATTCTAATTGAGTTCGACCAAATTTATCTACTTTAGGGGAGTAAGCAGCACTCTGATTTACTATAGTATAAAAAATTGTTACAACATATTATAATTGAGATGTGAGAAAATAGTCTCTCTAAGTATTTAAGGACAAACTTTATTTTCTACTTAAGTATTTCTCAATCTCTTCGACTCTTTGCATATGAAACAGACAAACTCGAAATATTTAAAAGTGTTTTTCAATCTCTTTAAATATCTCCAAAGGTTTTCTAAATTCCAAGAACCTAGAGTAATTTCTACCATTTCCTCTTGAATTAGGATTTTCACCTCTTCCCTATCTCTTATTGTCTTGATTAACAAAAGTGATATGAATAAATATTTATAAATTTTAAAATTCAATAGATCTTAAGCAGACCTAAGACACAACCCATTTTGAAACAAATGAACCGTGTTGAACATCATGATAGGTGTAATGATAACTTGATAGATCACAAAGATATAAACAATATAATGTAACTACTTGTGACTAACTTTCAGTTAGTTAGGAAGTAGTTAGTTGAAGTTGTTAGCTTTACTTGCTATATAAGAAACCTTCCATCTTGTAAATCAATATGATGATTAGTAATAAACACATTGCACAATCTTATTCTCTCAATTCATTTTTATTCTTCTTAATGTGCATGAATCTTGTAGCTTAACATGGTATCATCGATCTATGCTTAAGCTCGCCGCTGCTCCACTCATCTCATCTATTTTTTCATTCTTTCACCCTTCCTTTCTCCTCCACCTTCTTGCTTATTTCACTCTGCAACAATGTTTGTTGTAAGCTCTGCAAGTTCTATAAGAAGTATTCATGATGGTTCTCCATTCAATGCCTCTATCTCTTCTTACTATACAAAGCTCAAGAAGCTATGGCAAGAGCTGGACAATTTTTGTCTAATTCCTGCTTGTTTATGTGACTATACATGCCAAGATATTATCATGAATCGAGCCTATCGTGATGGTGATCAGATTATTCGTTTCTTAAAAGAGTTGAGTTACTAAGACTCAGTAGTGAGATCTCAAATAATGCTTATGGAACCCCTTCCAACCCTATGCAAAGTTTATTCTCTTCTTGTTCAGTAAGAAAGACAAGCAACCATACCTCTTGATGAGTCCAAACTTTTGACTTGTCCTACCTCTAATCAAACTCCAAACACTACTTCTCAAAATTCTACATCCAGAGGTGGCAATTCTCGAGGAAGAGGCCATATGGGTGGTTGTTGCGGTGAGAATTAGATATCAAGCTATTGATTAACTTGAATAAAAAATCTTTTAATATTCACCATCGAACTTTGTTTATCTATGGGAAAGGGGAAATATCGTACAAAGCCCTGGGTTTGCAATGTAACAACAATGCTAAGAGATCTAAGGCTTGAGGGCTGGTTATACCTAGGGAAGGTGTTAGCATCCTAAGCATCTATAGTACTCTATTGGAACCTCTTTCTAGTGTTTGTGTTATCATTTTATATTTTCTTTGAGATGTCTTATGTTTGGGTTTTATTGATGAGGATAGGAACCTAAGGGTCTATTAATAAGCATGCTCCCCAAAACTTCACGGTCTTGTGCCTACATATCCTTACAAGGATGGAATAAGAGCATTTGTAGTTCACCTCACAAGGGAGGAATGAACACTTGATTATGATCAATGTTCGAAGGGGGAGGTAAGTGTTATAGCCTTAAAACTTACATGACTTAACAAGGTCAAAAGATTTGTAAATTCTACCCTAAGTCTAAGTTGTAATACTTAATGACTCTAACAAGGTGAAAGGGGAAATCTGGTGTTGCTAAAATACTTATGACATTAAGTCAATGAAGTATTTCTTTCCCTTGGACTTGGGAATAAGAGGCAACAAAGGAGGATGAAAGCTAACAAGCTAACATCATTTGGGGAATAACTTGATAAAGCTAACAGAAAGTATGAACCAAAGGATGAGATGAACAAATATGATATTCAAACATGATATCATTTGCAAGTATTCAAAGTAACATTCAAACATGATGTTAATTGTGGTATAACAAAGTATAAGAATAGATGTGACAACATCTAAAACAAAGACTTGACAAATTTATGAAAGAACAAGGTAACAACCAAACACATTAAATCAAAGTTTAAAGAAGTTACAAATCAAGATGGTGACAAACAAAGTAAGTTCATACAATAAAATATGTTACAACATCTAAACACACATGAGGTATAGTTCTAACAAGACTAAATTATAATGGATGACAAGTTTTAGCACATAATTAAGGCAAACATGCATTAGGATTTACTAACACCACTTAATCATGAATACAAGACAAGTTATAACAACACTCAATCATGAATACAATTTAAACATTCAAACATGGATAAGTTGAAACAACACCTAATCATGAGTATAATTTAACATGGACAAGTTATAACAACACTTAAACATGTTAAGATTCAAAGTTGAAATAAGGCATGTATAAGTCAAGAATTACTTAACATGATAACAATCAAGATTCAAAGTAAACATGTATAAGTTAAAACATAACTAAATCATGAATACAATTTAAACATGTAAGACAAGTAAAGGTAACAACCAAAGCATACTTGAGCAAAAAAATACATATTTATAACAATAACATGTGGATAGAAGATGCAAACATATAATGGATGACATGTAAGCATACATATAGATCACAAATTAAAGTTTAAACATCATATGAACAAGTTAAGACATTACTTGAATATACAATCATGGATACAAGTTGAACATGTTTAGGACAAGTAGGTAATAACCAAAAATACATGTTAGGAATTCAAACATGGCCTTGAACAAAGTGGAAACATCACAAATGTTTAAACATACAAACATGTGTACGAAGTCACATTTAAATCAAAAATGAAGTATTTAAGAACACCTAAACATGGTATAATCAACACAAAGGCATATATGCACATCAAGGTTCTTATAAACATGGGAGAAAGTCACATGTTAAGGAAAAATGGCCAAGCAAGAGCTCATGGTATGAACAAAGTTTTAATATACACTTTAACATGTAAGCATACATCAAAAGGTATCAAATTTCAAGTTAAAACATAATGTACAAGTTCATAACACCATGTAAAGTCTATACAAGACGCACAAGGTTCTTACAAGTCATTGTGAGCAAGGAAAGGCAAGGGATCAATCAAAGAAATAAAAAAGAACCTTAAGAAAATCCTAAAATGTCACCTAATTTAAACACTAATAAGTGTAAGAAAAATAATTTTTTTTGAATGTTTATTTTTATGAACAGAAAGTAGACATTTTTATGAACATTTAGCAAAAAGAGTGACTCAAAAATCAATTGGGATGAGGAAGTTATGAGTTTTTCAAATTGTGAAAGAAAGTGAGAAAAATAGGTCTTAAAAGGAAGGAAGTGGCCTTGGTGGGTGTTGAACCCACACCATTGAACTTTCCATACAAAACAAATACCAATCCAGCTAACACATGCAGTTGAAATCATATGGGAGCACAACATATATATTTTTAACCCATTTAAAAATCAAAAGAAATAAAAAGAACTGGGACGAGTGGGATTCGAACCCCAATTCTTTCAGTCAAACATACACACACACGCAAGCCAAGAACCACTGGGGTGGTGATACAACCATTGTATCACCCCAATACAATTAATAATATAACAAGATTTGACCTGAAACCTGAATCAAATGCGTCATGGCTGCTTCATCATCATCAAAATATTTGATTTGCAAAAGCACTTGTAACTTTGTGTATACTCAATGAAAATTAATGAAATAAAAATCAATCTTACTTAATTTTTTCACAAGGAATTCAGTGGTACACTTGGAATTGTCTAAAAATTCTTATAATTCAAAACACGATAGCAAAACTTCAAAACTTCACATTTGCAATTTCTATGGCACACTCTTATACAGTCATGATAAGCAATAACCAATGGACCAAAAACATCATATACATCATAACAAACAAGTTATACTCATTGTACATCAAGATATGTCATGGTTTGAAAAGTTCAAGTTATGAGGAAACTTAACTCTTGGAGAAAACTTTGAAATCTTTAAGAGAGTTGCTACATAAATGGTTTGATGATTTGGATAACTTCAATACACCTCTAAGGAAGCTTTGGAGCCCTTAGAATCACTTGGAACGGAATACACCCTCCTTCTTGCAAATGTTAAAAAAATGTCAAAATGGAACTTCAAGTAAATGAAGTTACAAATTCCAACCAATGTTTGGAACAGTTTAGGGATGATCTATGGAAGGTATTTGAATGGTTAGAGTGATTGAAACTGGTCAGAATAAAGACTTGGCTTGGAAAATGTAAAACGTTAACAGAACATGGTTTTGAGGGTTAACTTTCTGTTCTAGCAAGTTTTGGATGGAGATGAAGGTTTGGACACCTCCAAGGGATGATTTTTGATGTGTTTGAACAATTGGATTGATGGTTTGAGGTTTTGATAAGGCAGATGGTATGTCTATGCAAGTTGAAGTTTCTTGGCACAAAAGGGAAGTTGGTTTGCAAGATGCTGCAATGGGAGTTTTGAGGGATGTTTGCTCTGGTTTTTGTTGTGTGTTTGAGGCTTGAAGTGTTCCTCTATTTATAGGGGAAGAGGTAGGATCAAGTTTTGTAGAATTGCAACTTGTGGAAACCATGGTTTGGTTGAAATGTAACTTGGCAATTCATGGAGCTTTTGAGTTTCAATGCAAAGTAACAACTCTTTTAGAGTTGTTGAGTGATTTAGAGGCTTTACTTCTATAAAAATAAAAAGGTTTCTATAGAAGCAACATGTTAGGAGCTCAAGACAAGTTGACTTTGTGATTAAAGTCACTTTTCCAAAATGGCATTGTGAACTTTTTTCCCAAAATGGCATAATCACTTGGTTAATGCCTTAATTCAATGTGAAATACCTCTAATGCTTATACAACCTTCTGATTATGGATGGATTTGCAAGTCTCAAGGCCTTTAATCAAGGGATTTTCAGATTTGGTTTGGTTTTGCAACTTGCATTTGACATGAAATTGACCAAAACTTGAAGTATGGAAGGCCAACTTTCCTCCTTGGAAACTCCTAGCTCAAAATGCTATGGATGAGTTCTTGTACTTTTTAAAAAGCCCCAAACATGATCTACAAATTTCATTTTTGATTAATTTCTTGATTCTCAATGGATCATAGTGAAAACAGGCTCCAAAGTTAGGTACTTTTTGAGAACAAAGCGACCTTGATAAATTTTCTAAGTGTTGAAAGATTTTCACTAACTTGATGGCCTCATAACTCAAAAGCTATGCACTTTTTAGAGATTGACCCGCATTGATAAAGTTGTAGTATGTTTCAAGGGCTTCAATTTGATCTTTGGAACACAAAACATGAAGGTCTAGATTGAAAGTTATGCCCTTTCAAAGTTGGCACCAAATTAAGGTTTTTCTCCCATACTTAGAAAAATTCAACTTCTTCCACTTTACCCCTTTTGCAAGAAACCTCCAAATTCTTGATCTTTCATGGTCAAAATCATTTATCAAACATGTTTTCGTGAAATTTAGCTCGAGGGCTTCAATTTTGGCCAAAAATCTCAAAAGTCAAAGAGTTGAATTTGCAGTTAAAAGCTTGTGCATCAAATGGAATTGACTATGTGATTTTCAATAATCTTGAACTCTTGAGTCTTTCAAACATCATGGATGGACTCCGAGGATGTATTTCAGCATCTCAAATCATGTCCCAAAGCTTGGGATCATGCCTTGATCCAAAAGTCAAAGGCACAGTTGACTTTGTCAAATAAAACCCTAATTTGTGGTCAGATGGAGTTAAGTCTCAATGAACTTGCAACAAGACCAATTTGCACTTGATTTTTGATGGAGAGAGGATTCTTGAGTGTATTCAAAATTGGCAGGTTGATTATCAATCCAATAGATTGACTGATCAAATAAAGACCCTCTTGATTCCCTTGATTCCAAACCCTAATTCTCAGATGAAACCAAACAAAGAAGAATTGCACAAGAGGGTTAGCAATGCAATGTATGATGCTCCTAGAATGATGATGACATCTAGGATCAAAATTTAGGGTATAACAGTTCTCCATGTTTAAATAACTTTACTTGATGGCATGAGTGGTGACAACCCTCATAAGATCAAAGTGAAAGGTATTTAAATATAGAAATAACCGAAAATGTTTCCCCTAGATGCAATGGCAAGTTACGCTATGGAAAAAACTGACTCACTCCCACAAAGCTGGGAACAATGCTGACATGTAATAAACTCTACTATGATGATTTATAATGAATGTTTAATGCATAATGCAGACAAAAAACGACAATGAGTAAAGACTCGCTGGGGATAACATATACTAGGGAAAAAAGAAAGACAACATTGGGGATTTCGAAAGTGTTTGACCAACAGGTTCAGACATGGGGAATTATTAACGAAAAACAAACGAATCAAACCAATAAGTGCCAATTATTCATACTCAAAATTAGTATATTTTAGCACTTATTAACTCTTCCTAAATTAAACTTGTTTATCCTCAAACAAGACTTGAACAACTCAAAGAAACAAAAGTAACAACCAAGCAATCACGACTCAACAAGTTTCAAAACACAAAAACAAATGTATGGTTCAATATAAAAACATACATGGAAAGCAAAAATTACCACTTAACTACAATGATAACATGAAAACGAAACAACTCCTAAATACAAAACACATGTCAAAAATTCAAAGACAATATAATGTTCAAAAATGAATCACACTTAATGCACACTTCATTGGTAGATGAATAAAAAAATATGAGGGGCTTACTCTCACCCAATAATCAAGCTAACAACAAGTTAAATTATGCATTCATCAAGAAAAACTCATATTGAACAGTATAAAAGCAAAAATCACAAGGGCTTTAAGGGTTGCAATGTGGCTTGGGTAACTAACAATTGTTTTTCTCATAGTAAAAGAAACAAAAACTTGCCTAATCAAATGAAAGTGATCATTTTTCACAATCTCAAGCACTCACAAATTCCAATCACCTTTTTCTCTTTTCCTAATTATTACACCATTCCACACAACTCATTAGCACAATATTATTTTATTTTTTTTTTCTTTTTTCAATTCTTTTTCCTCTTTTTTTCTTTTTCACTTTTTTCTTTGCTTTCTTTTTCAAACTTTTTCTTTTTCTCAACCTCTTAGCAATCAACCTCTTCTCTCCAACTTGAATACAACCACACATAGTGACATGAATGCTCCCAAAATTATTAGGCAAGGGTACAAAACTCAAATAATAAGTCATGGTTATATTTCAAGAAAAAGTATTAGATTCCATACAAAAATAAACTTAACACCAACATGGATTCTAACAAAGGCTCAAAGGGGGTAAGCAAATTCTCACTCACTCACAAGATAGATTGACTATTTGGTCAAGTGGTTATGCTCAAAATAAAACAAAATGCCTTGATCATTTTAGTGCTATCATAAAAATCAACACAAATACAAGATTAAACATAATAAAACCAAGTTAAACAAGAATGTTGGTCTCCTGCATATAGTAAATAATGGAAAGCTCCTCACAAAAAGGTTTTGTTCTAAAGTGATTCAAAACTGAAGAAGTATGGAAAAATAATGAATGACATGAAAATTGTACAAATGAAAAGTCTCATAATCATGCTATGTTCTAGAAAACGATAAATGAGTACCTTGCAAAGTACCAACTTCAAACAATATCAAAACCATACATTCGCAAGTTGAAACGATGAAACTTGGAAAATCACAAAAATGCACCCTCAAGCTAATAAAAAAAAACTTGAGAGCAAACACAAACATTATTATAACAACCTAACAAAATTGAATTAAAACTAACTAAACACAAAGACTAAAATTGGTGAAAGTGGATGGAAAATGAGAGATTTGTCTTTGCAAAACAAGGCACGCTAAGCGCCCTCTACAAGCGCTAAACGCAGGCAGGAAAACTTTGACTTTCAAGTTCTTTTTCTCACACAATCCATCCATTCTCACTTTATAATAACTATAATACTAAGCATAAAACTTTAAAAACTCAAGAATCATTGGGTTGCCTCCCAACAAGCGCTTGTTTCATGTTGTTAGCTCGATGCCTTTATTTATGCACATGCTCCTCCATGTTGCTTGGTTCACCAGCTACTACCAATTAAACCTGCACAACACTTGAGCAAACGTAAACCAAAAACAAAAATATGCACAAACACATAAACATGATAGAAAACACATATATATATATATAATCACTTATGAAAAACAACTATAAACAAGTATATACAAAGCTTAAAAACATAGAAACTATCCCAATACAATTCAATATCAAAACCAATCCCCGACAAGGACGCCATTTTGTTGAAGCAAAATAACGACAAGCAAAAATTAATTTAATACCCAGATTTGTCGTCTTTACGGGGATCGGTGCGAGGGAAACAATGTCGTTCGACAATCTCTATGTATCTAAGCTTGGGTTTAAATGGTTTGGGATACAAATGTAAAAGGAAAAACATAAAACAAGAAAATAAATACATTCTTAAGAAATGAGAAAACTCGTTAGGAGTTGTATTTCGTTCTACCCATCATGTACTAAAAAATATATGGATCAAATGCACGCAACCTAAATCACTCGTCAATATCATCATGTATCGCTCACAATAGAGGTTATGTCTAATGCAAAGTTGAGAGAACAACCGCGTCACCTCATCGATGATGTCTCACGCAACTCGATAACATGGAGCATTAAGAATCGATACCCACATGAATATTAGACCTAAATCTATGTCTAGAGTTTAGAATCTAACATTTGTTCCTCTTAGATCGAGTTCAAACCATATATGTCTATATCAATCTAAACCCATTAAGTAAAAAATCAAAGATGACATCTCTAAAGAGTTGTAAAAGAGATTTTATACAAAGATCCATAAATATACATACAATCAAGATAAGCTTACATAAAAAACCCCAAAAAATAGAGAGTACAAAGAGAAGAGAGAAGAAGAACACAAATCTCACAGTCTGTCAACTCCGATTGAAGTGGATATGATTCCGGATCGTCAAGATGCACACTCTTATGTTGTTTCTAAGCTTGAAATTCTAGTATGCAGATCTCAGATGTCCTACGAGATGTTAAGAACATAGATCTCTGCTAATACAGAACAAGGATAGAACATGCACATTTTAAATCCCTTTAAAAAATAACAGTGTCATGACATCTGTTGTAATATCTGCATACTGACAGAACTATTTATCTAACCATTTAAATTTTGCAGAATTGTAAATGCTGAAAGATAAATAACACAGTGAATTGTTAACCCAGTTCGGTGCAACATCACCTACATCTGGGGGCTACCAAGCCAGTAAGGAAATCCACTATTAGTAGAACTAATTCAGAGCTAAACTCCCAGTTTACAACTCCTCACTTAATCTCTACCCAATGCAATTTCTTCCTAGAACCCACTAGACAAGAGACACCTCTCACTCCCCACAATCACAGCAGTGATAAACAATTCAACACAAAGAAAAGACTTTAGAAGACACTCTTCAAATCCACAACTTGATTTTGCTTAACAACTTCAATCAAGAACAATACACTCTTGCTTAAAAGCTTTGAGTGAACAATTAACAATTAACAAATTACAATTAACAATCTAAACATGTCTACCACGATGCATCCAAAGATACAAAGGGTGACTTACAAAGTCACACACAAAAGACTCTCAAAACCCTAAACCCTTATTTTACACTCAAGTTTTTCTTGTTATCAGTGCTTTTATTCACTATTGTTTTCGAATCCTTAAACAATAATGCAATCTGGGCTTGGGCTGGTCAAAAATAACAGCAGGAAGAGAAGATTTCAATCTTCATAAATAGCAGCAGATTTGATTTGATCAATCAAATCTAATCATATCATTCTTCCAATCTGCAATCAATCTTCTAATAATAACTCCGAATCCAATCTGATCCATAATAAGTGTATCAGAAACGCCCACAGTAAGCCACTAAAAACACACAGATTATGTACCATAAAAGTGCAGCCAGCTTGCACAAAAGGATATGGACACACAAATATATTCATGACAGACAGATGTCACGACATCCTGTAGGACATCTTGTGATTACACCTAGTTTTACCAAAATGCATGCCAATTAAGTCAAACTCCGAATCTTCTGCAGAATCTTCTTTATAACAGTAGAAACAAATATTTTATAGTTTCCTAAGAAGTCTCAAAGATCCTTTTTATGAAATCCAATTAAATATGTACTTTGTTCCTAATAAATCTCTTTGACCTGCGCATACTGATGAGGTATATCCAACAGGATCTCATCAAACCAAAACACCTCTGTCAAGAGATATAAACTAGCAGCTCCTGCTGTACCAGACAAAGATGTCATGACATCTGTCTCGACATCTTGATTAAAACACATGACATCAGTTTTGTCTTGAGATCTTGATTAAAACAAATGACAGTAGTAATGTCAAAATAGTAGATGAAGATGTTATAACATCTTTCTTAACATTAGTGCAGAATCATGTTTTACCAAAATTTAGCCAATCATAGAACCATGGATAGTCATAGAATCATGGAACTAACAATCTCCCCCTTTGGCAAATTTTGGCTAAAACAACCAAACAAACTTATCAGGGTAGCAACAACAGTAGTTTTCTCAAATACATCCAGCCTCACAAACTATCATGCTCCCTCTTAATAGTTGCATCCAGCAAGCAACAACAACACACTACTCTTCCCTTAACAGTAGCATTAACATCATTAACACTTTACTCCTCCTTTGTTTAGCCAAAAAGTTGAAAAAAATTGGAGTAAATGTACACCATATAAACTCAGATGCACGCAACAAACATAGCCAACCCAAAATAACTAAATGACATATCACAACCTCCCAAGAGATACACAGACTTCTTGATCCCCAACAGTATAAAGACTGCACCACTGTAGCAACAATCCATGGACAAAGACTTAAACCCCCTTCTGAACTCATTCAAAACACTGTAAAAACAAGGAGAGAAGTAAACTCTCATGTAGCTTCCTCAGATACATAATGTTCTGACATCTTGTCTGACATTACAAAAATTATTCTTAAGCACCTTAATATATGATTCCTTCATTAATTAGTCAGACTCCAAGCACCAAGTCATGGACTAATCTCCTTTTACTTTCTATCCCTTTTGCACAGATCCATTAATAAAATGATTCTTCATCAAGACCATCATACACCATGCTTCATCATGATGAGAAACAACCTCCACAGTAAAAACTCCATAAAGCTTTACCCTATGAGCATAGTCATTGAATCTTGAGTTCTTGGCTTGTCTGAAGCTGCACCTTCAGGAGTGACACTTTTAACATCACCAATTAAAGGATAATCAATTAAATACTTGCCAAGTAACAATTGATTTTAAATCCCCAATTTGAGACACACAAATATTCTACATAGAGAAATAAATTCTCCCAAACAATAACCAATGTTGTTTCCTAGGACATTCATAAGAAGCAAACACAGTCCTAGTTCAAACCAATTGTCTCACAAAGACAAACCCATAGTCACCTTGTCAAGGAAGAGGGGTACAGCAGACAGCACAATGTCAAGACATCTTGTCTGACATAACGACCTCATAATCACAAACTGCTTGAAACCACAAACAATCTTGAAAAATAACTATACTATTGCAGCAACAGTTCCTAGATAGAAGTATAACTCCCCATATCAAGGATAACCAGTGCTCTCTTTCCAGAAGCACGTGAATGGAAAACATAAGACTCATCTTCATGTCTTCAAGAGCTCACTCTTTGTTCAACACACCTGCTGAACGCATTCACTTACTGCTTGAACCACAAGTAAATAGTACACCCATCAAACAGAAGTTCTCCCCCTATCTTTTATAGAAGATGCTCTTTTCAGCAAGAAAAAACCAAGGTCACCACATTATCTCTCATGACCAACTCCATGCTCATACAGTGAGAAGGCACCAAACTGCTCCACTTCTTTCAGAAGAAACCACTTTTCCACAAGTATTCTTACCTCAGCCTAAGTCAGAGAATAAGATAGACACTCCATAATCCAAGAAATTCTTTACCTTATCATTCTCCCATATGATAAGTTAGAACACTTCTGCTTCAACTAGTGATTATCAGCTTCCACAATCTGAACCCCAAGTTCAGCAAACAAAATGATTATTAATCCAAGACAGTCTTCGTCTCACCATTCTCCCATATGATAAGATGGAATACTTATGATTAAACAGGTGACTATTTACTTTCATATAACACATTAGAATCCAGAATTTTATGCAATCAACCAATGATCCACTCCAGTCTTGTACAATACCTTCACATCATACTCCAAGACAGTCCTTTTACCTCATCATTCTCCCGTATAACAAGATAGAGTACTTCTTAGTCAAGATGTGAATCACAAGTTCCACAATAGAACTTCAAGTCCTTCTTCCAAAAACACAAACCATATGATGTTCTAACATTAATTAGGACATCCTTCACATATCACAGACACAACGTCCAATGGTTCTTGATATGCCCACAACTGGACTTACTACTGCCTAGTAATCCAACTGAAGATCTTCAGAAAACACAACTCAACGAGATATCCAAATCACATAGAGAGAGTTAAACTTGCATACCTCTCCAAAAAGAAGGCACTCATCTTTCATAGGCTTCAAGACATGAACAAAACCAGAACCTCCTTTGGTCTTCAAATAACTACCCTTTTGCACAAGAGTAATTTTCTCCAAGCACACTACTTAAATAACCAAGTTCCACTATTTGGTTACTCAGCATCTTTCAAAGCTCTAAAAAATATTCTGATCCACCAAGCAGACTTGATCTTTAAGTTATGCACCATTACAACACAGCAAATCACTTGAAATGCATTTGCTTCAGAAACTCCTCTTTAGAGAAACCAAACATGCCAAATCTTGATTCTTCAGAGAGGAAGGATCACAAAAATCTTTACAAAAGGACTCCCGCTTTCCTTAAGTAGAGACTTCTTTAGGAATTCAAAGATAACCACCACTTATCCTTGACACCTGCTGCACTCCATTACAAATTAAACTGATCCAAGGTCAATTCATCAAGATGATGAAATCTACAACTTTACTTCTTTAGACAAGTTTCTTTCCAGGAAACATTCTAGACAAGATATGTGCCTTTGTAGGTCCAAGCTAAGGAGGAACGCAAACACACATGTAAATGGTACCAAGATCATCAGCTATATCTCCTTTTCTCTAGAAAATCACTCTTTGAATCAACAAGACTTTGCATAATCTCTACTCAACATTAGAACTTTGAAGAAGACCAAACAAATCAAGGGCCAGATACTTGAGCAACAACTAATGAGACACCTTGATCATTGACTAAGGATAATCTATTAAATATTTGTGAATAACAAAAATAGCAATGAATCTTAAATCCTTATAAGGGATCCTTCTTCCAGAAGACAAACTTGGATCATCCACCTGATGAACCAACAAAACTTTGACAATATTGAACATTATGGATAATCAATTAAATACTTGTGCATTCCACAAATAGAGATTTATCTTAAATCCACACAACCTGTCGAGAAAACCATCTGACAGATGTTTACACTTCAGCAATACCAAGAGTATTCTTTAAAGGATCTTTCATGTTGAAACATCAAGGCTGACATCCTTGACTCAACCTGCCTATGATTTCCTCTGCTGATAGAACCTTTACAAGTCATGAGTGGTGAAAATAAATCACCTCCCACTATTTTCTCTAAAACAGTCTTCAGCAACATGTAAAACACAACAAAATAGCTCAGGCACACAAACAGCACAGCTGCAGCATTCAACAACCTGTAGAACAAAAATAGCAAAAGCCTAGGCACACAAACAATATAGCTACATCATTCAGCTACCTGTAGAAAAAAATCAGCAACAACCCAAACAAAACAACATCTAGCAGGATCAACATCCTGTCAGACCAAGCAGAGCAGCAACAGACACCATTTTCCAACCATCTACACACCTGCCACAACCATATATCAAACCAATCTTCTCCCAGGACTACCAGAGTTCTTCCATTAGAAAAATATGCAGCGAAACCACCAAAAGAACATCTTCAACATGCCCTAACCAAGAAGTCAGAACATCTTATAGGACATCATACAACGAAAATAACCACTTCTCCCTTAAGTATATCATAATGAATGATCTGATCTCACCAACTCCTCCTTTGGTAAAAACATTCAATAGATCACATAAGCTCCTACATCAGAGACCACAACAGCAGATACACATAATCCTTCAAAACCAGGAGTAAACACAAACTCCCCCTAAACTCCATAAGCAGTAACTCCAAACATTTAGCAAGATCAGCAAATTAGCTACAACTTCTCCTTATTTAAACCACCAGAAATTATCTCCCAAGATCTCATCCAAAACAGACAGGATACCTGCTCTGATACCAATTGAAATTCTTATATGTGGATCTCAAATGTCCTACGAGATGTTAAGAACATAGATCTCTGCTAATACAGAACAAGGACAAAACATGAGCATTATAAATCCCTTTAAAAATTAACAGTGTCATGACATCTGTTGTAACATCTGCAGACTGACAGAACTATTTATCTAACCATTTAAATTGTGCAGAATTGTAAATGCTGAAAGATAAATAACACAATGAATTGTTAACCCAGTTTGGTGCAACATCACCTACATTTGGGGGCTACCAAGCCAGGAAGGAAATCCACTATTAGTAGAATTAATCCAGAGCTAAACTCCCAGTTTACAACTCCTCGCTTAATCTCTACCCAATGCAATTTCTTCCTAGAACCCACTAGACAAGAGACACCTCTCACTCCCCACAATCACAGCAGTGATAAACAATTCAACACAAAGAAAAGACTTTAGAAGCCACTCTTCAAAGCCACAACTTAATTTTGCTTAACAGCTTCAATCAAGAACAATACACTCTTGCTTAAAAGCTTTGAGTGAACAATTAACAATTAACAAATTACAATTAAAAATCTAAACATGTCTACCACGATGCATCCAAAGATACAAAGGGTGACTTACAAAGTCACACACAAAAGACTCTCAAAACCCTAAAACCTTATTTTACACTCATGTTTTTCTTGTTGTGAGTGCTTTTCTTCACTAGGGTTTTTGGCTCCTTAAATAGTAATGCAGTCTGGGCTTGGGCTGGTAAAAAATAACAGCAGGAAGAGAAGATTTCAATCTTCATAAATTGCAGCAGATTTGATTTGATCAATCAAATCTAATCATATCATTCTTCCAATCTTCAATCAATCTTCTGATAATAACTTCAAATTAAATCCAATATGATCCATAATAAGTGTATCAGAAAGCCCACAGTAAGCCACTAAAAACACGCAGATTCTGTACCAGAAAAGTGCAGCCAGCTTGCACAAAAAGGTATGGACACACAAATATATTCATGACAGACAGATGTCACGAAATCCTGTAGGACATCTTGTGATTACACCTAGTTTTACCAAAATGCCTGCCAATTAAGTCAAACTCCAAATCTTCTGCAGAATCTTCTTCATAATAGTAGAAACACATATTTTATAGTTTCCTAAGAAGTCTCAAAGATCCTTTTTATGAAATCCAATTAAATATGTACTTTGTTCCTAATAAATCTCTTTGAACTGCACATACTGATGAGGTATATCCAACATGATCTCATCAAACCAAAATACCTCTGTCTAGAGATATAAACTAGCAGCTCCTGCTGTACCAGACAAAGATGTCATGACATCTGTCTCGACATCTTGATTAAAACACATGATAGCAGTTCTGTCTTGACATCTTGATTAAAACACATTACAGTAGTACTGTCAAAACAGTAGATGAAGATATTATAACATCTTGCTTAACATTAGTGCAGAATCATGTTTTACCAAAATTTAGCCAATCATAGAACCATGGACAATCATAGAATCATGGAAATAACAAAGCTAAATCTACTCAAGAATGTTTTTGATGAAGTTGGGATAAAAAGTTCCCAACAACATAAATTAAAAAATGCTGAAAAGTGACTTAAATAGGGACTGAAATGACTCGAACCGCGCTAAGCACGCTATGAGGGCGTTTAGCGCCATCAATAAAATTACAATTCTTGTTTTCTTCATAACTTTTGAACTGTAGCTCCGATTGACGCACACTCAGAAGCGTTAGAGAGCTTATTCAATACTCTATATGATAATGAAAAAATATCCTTACTTGAACAGCTACAAAAACGAGATAAACTAAAATTAGGAAGAATGAAATTTATTTACTACCGCGCTAAGCGCGATCTCACTTAAAATACACATAAACTGCCTTAAAGCGCGCTAAGTGCGGTCCTGCCCGCGCTAAGCACGATCAAGGGTCATTAGCTACTGCCTCTTCATCAAAAATGCGTTAAACTCGCGCTGAAAAACGCGTTAAGCGTGAGTTGCCGTCAAAAAGTTGGTCAAAATACATTTTGAAGCATCTGTCTTGTCTCAAACGGGTCCATACTTCAACCATGCATTATTACTTATAAAAACAGATGAAAAACTGTTAAACTCAACAATATGTACACAAAAACGCATACTACATACTATAATGTAAAATGTACAAAATATACACAAAAATGGGGGATTATCAGTAGCTGAGACTATCAAATAAGGGTAAGACCTTCTTACAAGAGATCAAAGATAAGGTGGGATCCTCATAACAGTAGGATACAGAGCAGAAAGAGATCCTCATAGCAAAAGGATTAAGATCCTCATAAAAATGGATAGAACAAAAAGTTAGAATCCTCGTAACAATAGGATTAAGATCTTCAACAATAGGATAGAAAAAAAGCAAGAATCCTTATAACAAAAGGATTAAGATCCTTATAACAATAGGAAAAGCTCCTCATAACAATAGGATTGGCAACAAAATCCTCATAACAATATAATTGAACATTAAGAACCCTCATAACAATAGGGAAAGACCCTCATAACAATAGGGAAAGATCCTAGACATCTGTAGTATTCTACATGAACCTTTTGTGTGTATATATGCTAAGTTATCTAAGTTGTTTACTACGTTTATTGGGTCAAGGTTAGGGTAAAGTTCTAGGTAAAGACCTAAGGATGGGTCTAAGTTTGCTCACAAAGATATCGCATCTTATGCATACGTATCCTTACTAGGATGGAATCAAAGCAACCATAGTTCTCCTCACTAGGGTTAAGGAATACTTGACTATGGTCAAGACTCTAAGGGGAACAAACATAACATTGTTTATGTAGAGTTTAAACAAAAATCTCTAGGTCTAAGTTAAACACTCAAAGGGATTAACTTTCACAAAAGCCAGGAGGGGAGTAAGTGATCATGACAATGTTCCTTACATAGAGTTACCAAACTCTATCTTAAAGTTCTAATTGAAGGGTACTCCTAACAAGGGGTAGGTCTTTAGACTTAAAGCAAAGCCTAATGGATATAGGTTCTAACTTAACTATGTTAAAAGATGTAATGACTTAAATAAGTCAAGAGGAAGGGTAAGGAGCTATTTATGATTGTGAAGTCAATAGAGAAATTTTCCTTTGGAATAGGGGAAAAATAAGGCAACTAGATGAGAAATAACAAGTTCCATCACTTGGGGAAACTTAACAAAGTTAAAGCACACATAAGCATTCATTCAAACATGATGAAGATATATAAGAACATGGTAACAACCAAGAAATATTTAGGGCAAGCATGAAACAACATCAAGGAAAGAACAAGGTTACAACCGAGTATGTAACAATGAAAGAAATCAAACCAAATGGTTACAACCCAAAGGTGAACAAAGATGCTACGACATCTAAAAATGGATGGTGATAAAGGTTCTTACAAGACCAAAAATTTCAAGCATAATTCAAGACATTACTTATCATGGCAATGTTCA
Organism: Lathyrus sativus; assembly: GCA_963859935.3. Lineage (NCBI taxonomy): Eukaryota > Viridiplantae > Streptophyta > Magnoliopsida > Fabales > Fabaceae > Lathyrus > Lathyrus sativus. Next base: position 402,290,062 of record OZ012741.1, on the reverse strand, counting down.
AAGATTATGAAGGTAACAACCAACAAAAGCAAACATGAAACATGTGTGACAACAACAAGTTCATCAATGATAGGCAAACAAAACTCATTCATACAAGTTATAACTTGGCATATGAATCAAACAAAGGTAAATGTAACAACATTAAATCATTTTCAAGACATATTGATGACAATCAATCATGGATAAATAAGAAGAGGGACCACAGTTCAAGCATGGGTTCAAACTTCACATAAGGGAAGATAAACAAAATTCATAGTATCTTTTAAAGCAAGAACCAATCCTAGACATGTTATGGTTCTAAAAATACACATAAACAAGTAAGATGAGGTTAAGGGAACATATTCAAGAGGTTACAACATCAAGAAGTATATCATAAACCAACAAAAACGTTTCAAGGCATGATTTTCATGTTCATACGCTTACAAAGGCAATAACAAACATGGTAAAGCAAAGAACCAAATGTTTTAAAACACATAAACATTTTTAAAATTCAAAATTTATTCATACAAGATCAATCATGCAAGAAAAATCAAGCATTAGGTCAAGGAAACTCATGAAAACAAGTAAAAACCCTAAAAAAGGTCATGTCTTTCAAGTTAATCAAAGTGTTTCAAAAATAACAATTCTTGAATTTTTTTTTCTTCACATATTGAAACTATACATATCAAGGAGCATTTCGCAAAATAAATGGCATCAAAATGATAAAAATTAATGAAGTTATGCACTTTTGAAAATTCGGTCCAAAGTGAGGCAAACTACGACAAAAATCAAGTCAAGGCAAGACAACTTTAGGCATATTTGCAAGAGCAACCATAACTTTCTCAAAACCTAAAGAAATTAAGTGAAACAAAAAAAGAAAATTATGTATTTTTCCATAAGAAACTTAATGGTGGTGGTAGTTTTCAAAGATCATGCATTGAATGAAAAATTCGATAGCCATACCAAAAATAACATATTATGTGCAAGAACATCATGACAGTCCAAAATACAAGTTTTCAGCAACAAACCAATGATCAAACACAATATATGGAACATATAAATGATATTTACAAAGACCATACTTCAAGAGAGGATTTCATTCAATAGATAGCACATAGTGTGGCCAAAATGCCAAGTTGGAGCAAGACAAGTGTGACAGTCATGAATACATGTTTTAAGCAGAAACCAAATGATCAAACATAACCTATAAGACATATAAGTGATATTTACACACATCACACACCTATGCTAAACAGAATCTATGATTCGCATATGAAAATGAAGCCTAAGGCAAGCTAACAAGCAAAAACACGTGGACAGTTAAGCATACATAAGTTTGAGGGCAAGTTAAGGTTCAAACATGACCTATAATACATCTTAAACATGTTCAGCATCAATGTATATCAGAATCTAACATCATTTCAAATATGGGTAGTATGAGCACATACCTCTTGTAGCCTCTTCAAGCCAATACACAAAACAAAAATTCCAGTTGAGTTGTGATGATCCTAATAGCCTCAAAACACTTCAAATGAGATGTTCAAGTGATCCAAACCCCTTCCAAATGGCTGCCTTAACAGAATGGTGCTTTTTGGAAAGATTACACCAAGAAATCCAAAGTGAAGTGCAAGGAAAATATGTTATATAAGTGTGTTGATGATTTGGATAGTTCGAACAACCTATATGGAAGGTGTTTGAAGTGTTGGAAAGGTTAGAAGAGGACTGGACAGAGTTGTGGCTTTAAAAGTGCAGAAAGTCAAAGTTTTGTGGATTGACAATTGACTTTTAGAGTGAGTGTTTTAAAAACTTCAATACATCATATGTGATGTGTTTGAAGTGTTGGTGGAGGTGTTTGATGGTTGTATAAGGTTTTAGCAAGGTTTATGCAAAGACATATTTTGTGTCTAAGGGAGCAAGTTTCACAAGTTGCAAGAACAATGTGATCAGAGTAATGAGGGGGATTTTTCTTGGTTTCTAGCTCAATATGGTGTAGTTTGGATGTGAGGAGAACTTTTCCCTTTTCCATTTTTGGAGCAAGTGGTATGGGCAGATTGGATCAACTTGCCAACTTTGCCCTTTTTGGAGGCAAAATGTGCAAGATCATCTTGAGATCTTTATTTTGAGCATGAGTCACCTCTCAATGTGTTTAATCATCACCTATAGCCTGCAAATAGTGGTCTTGAAATGAAAGGAAGGGAGCAGCTAATGTAGTTGTTGAGTTGTGACAGAACATGCAAAAAGTTTCTCTCTCCTTGCAACTTGCATCCACTTGCATGATTAAACAATTCATTTAATCCAAAATCTAAGTTTTGCTCGTGGCTATGCATTTTAATCCCCTCAATTAAGTCCTTAAGCATCAAAGAATTATTTAAGCAAGTGTTTAGAAGGGGCTTGAATGGTTTATGCATCAAAATTCTAGTGCTGAACTTGGTTTCGTGACATGAAAAATGCCCAACTTGCCTTCTTCGATTCTACCTAACCACAAAGGTTGAGAAAATGCTCTTGTACTTTTCAAAAATCCCCAAACATGGTCTACACATTCATTATTTACAAAATTTCAAATTCCAAAGGGAACTATGTAAAAGATCCTCTTGAAATTTGCTGGAAAAGTTGACTTATAAGTCAAGAAACATGAAAAGTTTCTAGGTATTGAAATTATTCACAACTTGATGAGCTCACAACTCAAAATATATGAATGTTTGGACCTTAACCCAATAGGACAATCTTTTAAGGCTCTTCAAGAGCTTTCAAACAAGCTTTGAACCACTCCATTTCGGCGTGTTGTTAGGAAGTTATGATCATTTCAAGTTGCCTTAAAATTAGGGTTTTTCATGAACCCTAGTTTCTTGATTTGCAAGTTATCCATCAAATATTTATTAAATCTCCACCAAACTCACTAGTTTGGCTTAAAATTATGTTGGAAAACTTGCTTGCTTTAATTTGTGGTCAAAACCCTAAAAGTCAAAGAGTTGGCTTTCCAAACAGACGAAATAAACAACTAAGATCATCAGGATTGATCCTCAATGTTTTGAGTTATTTGAGCCTTTAAAACTTCTTAATGAGACTTTAATAAGTCATAGGAGTGCCATGAACCATGATTCAAGCTTAGGAAACCTCTTTAGATCAAAAGTCAAACTTCAATTGACTTTTTCCACTCGAAACCCTAATCAGGGTCTTGCATTGCACTACTTCTATTCTTTTGGTAGCAACCTCAAATAGGCACTTGTCCTTCGCAAGATGTGAGCCTCTTGATGATATGAAGACGTAATTTGTAGAAGATCAATCCAAAACCTTGACTGATTAGTCCACAGGATCCTGGATTTTGATGGTGTAAAAACCCTAATTCATCTACATCTTGACAAAGATCAACTTGAAAAAAGTTAAGGTTAGATAACACATGCTTGATGCTCCTAGAATAATGATAGAATCTAGGGTTCAAAATTTGGGGTATGACAGTTGGCCCTATTTAAATATCTTCACCAGATGGCAATGAGAGATGACAATCTCAATAGAATAAGGGTGAAAGGTATTTAAATATAGCAAACCAAAAATTTTGTCCCTTAGATGCGATGGTATGCAAAAGGACAAATGCTAACCATGAAATGAGTTCTAAGAATGATGTTTTATGATGCTTGAGTGTAGGAAAATGCTCACACATGAGCAAAAGAAAAAAGAAGAACAAAACAACGAGTATCCACTCATTGGGAACACAGACACACTGGGGTGGGATCCAAAACAAACCAACCAATAGTTCATACATCACTAATGATGGTACTTTGCAGGGACCCTCCACACAAGGGACAAGGAACAAAAACTCCAACAGGGAAGACAAACCTCTACTGGGGAAAACAAATCCAATGGGGAAAGGGCGAAACTTCGCTATGGAAATGCAAATCTAGCCAGAGGATGCATCAAAAGAAACAAGGTTAGGAAACCACACAGGGAAATAACAAGTCAACATACATGGACTCCAAACTAGGGATTCAAAAGACCAAAGACACGGTCCCTATTAGGGAACAAACCAATGGGGATTTTCATTGTAGTGAAGAGTTCAAATGGGATCTTCAAGAAAGAACTAGAAACGATACCAAACTCACTGGGGATGCTAGTGACTACTAGACCTCCAAGACTAGATGGGGATATCTAGGGATTCACTAGGGATGCTGGTAACAACCAACCATCCTGAGATCAGGTTTAGAAGAACATTGCCAATGACCATTGGGCTTTCAAAGGATAAGGTAATGACCAAAACCGATGCACTAACGAAAAACGGACTTTAAACGATGCCAGTCAAAACATTACTGGTTTTTTCCAATAAATATGGTGACAACCAAATCAGCAAAACCGATAACAATTGAATTTTGAACAATGCCAGTGACTACTGGACTTCCTGAGGAATGCTAGTAACGACTAGACTTAATGGGGAGATATTGGTAACTACCGACAGTCAATGATACCAATAACGGTTGGTTTTAAATCAAGGTCAGTAACTACTGTACTTCCTAGGGAAATGTTGGTAACAAACAATATTAAAAGAATATAAAAGAGTTTGGATGAAAATTGCCAATTGCTATTGGACTTTAAACAATGCCAGTAACCACTGGACTTTCTTGGAGATTGGTGACGACCAAATGAATGATACCAATAACAATCGGATTTAAAATAATGCCAGTGACTACTGGACTTTCAGCAGAGTCGGTTAACAAACGGGACATTGAATGGGGGATAGATTCAGGTAAATACCATATCTTAGGGATAAGCTGCAACATTAGTAATGACTAAAGTTTGGTAACTACCAATTAGTAGTATCAGATAAGGGTCAGCGACCAACCTAATGCTAGTCACAACTAGACTTCAAAAGGGAAACTGGTGAGGATGAGACAAGCAAAATCAACAGGGAGCTGATAACAACTAGACCTACTGGGGAATCTAGAGGGAAATAAAACCTTCCCTAGGGATTAAACCAAAAAAGAGGATTTCCTTAGTGAAGTGTTCGAAAAGGATCTTCAGGAAACAACTGGAGGTGTAGGCGACAAACAAAACATCCACAGATGCACTAGGAGTGTTGGTAACAACCAAACATTATAAGATTCACCAGGGATGTTGGTAACAACCAGCCATCCTGAGACGAACGATGACAATAAGTATTGGAATTTTAAACAACGCTAGTCAAGACATTATTGGACTTACTGGGGATAAGGTGACAACTTCAATCCACAACACCAGTAACAATTAGATTGCTAGTCAAAACATTATTGGGCTTCAAATGGGGATAACCATCAAATGGATATGCCAATATCAATTGGACTTTAAACAACACCAGCCAAAACATTACTAGGTTGCAGGGGATTGCTAGTAACGACTAGAGTTCCAAGAGGATATGGTGACAACCAAACAGTGATACCAATAACCAATGGATTTAAACAATGCCAGTAACTACTGTACTTTCCGGGGATATAAGTATTTATCACAATAATACTTAAGCCAAATAACTTGACAAAGTTAAGGTAACAACCAAAGGGTAAGCCAGTGACAACAGGTATAAAGCAAATGCGTTTAGTAACAACTAAAGGATCTCAAGATGACATCCAATAACTATTGGAGAGGGAACGCCTGACAGATTCGACAAAGAAAATCATCCAACCGGATCACAAGGGCTACATCCAGAATAGGCCAAAACAGACCAAAATAAGAGGTATGCTGAAAGATGCGTATGCTAAAGGTATGATGCAGATGCAATGCCAGACGACTCGTAGGGGAAAGCAACGAAGGATAGATATTGATATATCACAAGGGAAACAAAGAGAATCACACTGAATCCCATCGCTGGAGAATTGTTTAATCCTATGGTGATTCTGCTGGGGAAATGATCCCTGTACTTGCAAACTTGCTGGACAGAGGTCACAACTTCAATACAGCTGACAAAACTTCGTAGTGCAGCGGCGTGGGGAAAGAAATCTATAGAATCTCACATTGCTGAAATGATGGTATCAAGGTTTCAACCATTTTGTCCTCATGAGAGGGGTCTAAATTTACACCGTCATGTCGCAATCAAAGTTATTTTTTTCTTGTTAATTAACTTTCTTTAAAACAAATTTGTTGTTTCAAAAATCGTTATTAACAAATAAGTCATATTTGCATAACAAAAAAGGTAGAGCATAAAAGAGCATAAATAAAGATTGGTCCAAATCTGGTTTTATTCAAAGATGGAAACTTGCGAAAGGAAAAGTCCCATGGAACAATTACAATTTGGAAAATATGGCAACATAGGTAAAGGTTTACAAAATCCAACGATCATCCAGCCCTAACTAGCAAAAAGTTGATTTAACATGCTGCCTCTGACGAGAGTAGCGGAAAGCGATCCTTTTTCGACGGTTTTCTGCAGTAGTGACAACTCCTGATGCATTGAAATGCCTTTGTTGCTCATTTTTGCTTAAGCTACCTTTCTAGGTTTCCGACTTAGAGAATTTTTCTTATCCCTAATTTTTTCCTGGATCTTCTTCATAGGTTATGATCCACCGGGATGCCCCTTTTTTTTCCTAAGTTGCCTTTCTAGGTTTTCAACTTAGCGGGTCTTTTAGGCATGACATTTTCTTACTGCATCTGAGTTCATGAGATGCGGGAGTTGTTCACCATCCATCATCACAAGGATCAGAGAGCCTCCAAAAAAGACCGTCTTTACAACGAATGGGGCATCATAGTTTGGCATCCATTTTCCGGACATGTCCCGATGTACTGGCAGAATCTTCCTGAGTACCAACTCGCCCTCTCTATATTCTTTGACCTGAAATATTTTGTCGAAGGCTCTCTTCACTCTCTTTTGGTAGAGCTGACTGTGGCACAATGCCGTCATCCTCTTCTCGTCGATGAGATTCAGAGTGTCGAACGTTTCTTTCACCCGTTCAGCTTCTTCAAGCTTAGCTTCCATCAAGACCCTTAATGAAGGTATCTAAACCTTAATAGGTAATACTGCGTCCATCCTATAGACCAGAGAGAAAGGGGTTGCCATTGTTGAAATGCAAACCGATGTTCTATATCTGTGCAAAGCGAATGGTAATATTTCATGTCAATCTTTGTAGGTGACTCCCATCTTCTGCACAATCTTTTTAATGTTCTTGTTTGCAACTTCAACAACGCCGTTCATCTTAGGCCGGTAAGGAGAAGAGTTTTGATGTTTAATTTTGAAATTATCACAGAGCTCTTTCATTGGTTTTTTATTCAGATTTGTCCCATTATTTGTAATGATATGATTAGGGATTCTGTAACGACATATAATCTCCTTTTTTATGAATCGGGAAACCACCTGATTTGTTAAATTTACGTAGGATGCAACTTCTACCCATTTGGTGAAGTAGACGATAGCGACGAGGATGAACCGATGGTCATTGGATGCTTTAGGCTCAATTTCCCAAATCATGTCAATGCCCCACATTGAGAATGGCGAAGGTGACGATAATACGTTCAGAGGATGTGGTGGCACGTGCACCTTATCCGCGTAAATCTGGCATTTGTGACATTTTCAGGCAAACAAAATACAGTCAGTCTCCAAAGTCAACCAGTAATAACCAGCCCTCAAGGTTTTCTTTGACATGGCATGGCCGCTTGCCTGAGTACCGAAGGCAAATTCATGAACTTTTGTCATTAGCATGTCTGCTTCTCTTTTGTCAACACATCTGAGCAAGACCGTGTCATGATTTCTTTTATACAGAACATTATTGCTAATGAAGAACTTGGATGACAATCTTCGCACTACTCTCTTATAAATGTTGGAGGCGTCGGCCGGATACTCTTGATTATGGAGTTAATTCTTGAGGTCATCGAACCATGGTTTTCCATCAAACTCTTCTTCAACTATCATGACGTATGCTGGTGTAGTCTTTCTTTCAATGATGATCAAAGGAGCCTCGTTGACAAACTGGACCTTCCACATTGATGCTAGCACGGCTAAAGCATCAGCAATATGATTTTCAGACCTTGGGACATCTCTAAAAGTGACCTCATCAAAATACTCGATCATCTCCAAAATGTAATCTTTGTAAGTAACCAGTTTTTCATCTCGGGTCTCCCATTCGCCCTTGAGCAGATAAATCACCAAGGCAGAGTCGCCAATTACTTCTAGAATCTTAATTCGAAGGTCGATGGCAGCTTCAAGACCTAAGATGCAGGCTTCATATTCAGCTATGTTGTCTGTGCTTTGAAGCACAATCTTGTTGTAACAGTAGTGTAACCACCAATAGGAATCTTTAAAACAACACCAACATCGTGGCCTTTTTTGTTGGATGCACCGTCGAACAACATTTTCCAACGGGAGCCAGGTTTAGGACCTTGTTCAGGACTAGGTTCTTCTTTAGCTTTATGAAGAGACATGACATCTTCATCGGGGAAATCGAATTTGAGCGGTTGATAATCTTCAACAGGTTGATCAGCAAGGTGTTGCACCCCAAAATTTGACCAACTTTTCTTTACCTAGCTTATGTTTCATTTCATTCACATTAGCATTATCATCTGCATTTCATTGACATGTGTGCAGGAGATCAAGAGGTATGATTACCAATTAAGGGCTACACAAGACTATGAAGCTAGATAAGAATATTGTTCAGGTGCTCAAGGGTTGATATCCTTGTCAGAGATGTCAAAAGATCCTCAGAGAGAGTGGTTGAAACCAAGAGTTGTGTGCCTCCTAACTTGAGAGTTGTGGGAGCTCCTCAGATGATTCTGAAGCCAGGAATGTGGACTTGAAGCCTTGAGAGAGCTTATGAGATGTCTTGAAAGCCATCATGAAGCCTAGACAGGTCATTGTGCAAGATTAAAAAGGCTCAGCCATGAATGGTGCAATTAGGGTTTGACTGGGTCAACCCTAAGTCAACTTATGATTTGGAGAAGGTTGAGACCTAACTCAAAGAGCCATGTGATCATGGAGTGACACATTGAGGTGTTATAAGGATTATTCCAAGGTCAACTCATCATGATTGAAGAGTTTGAGAAGTTTCAAGCTAGGGTTTCTAAGGCTTGACAGTGTAAAATCCCTTAGTTTGACCCCTATCTTCAAGGCAGTTTAGCCCAAGATGTGATTGTCATCTCATCTTTCCCCCAACATTAATGTTGTAGAGCTTGAGCTTAGCTTTAATTTGAGTACTATAAGTCCTTTATAGGATTTGTAGAACTCAAGTTATAACTTTGACAAGTTACAGGTCATCTAAGGTATGTGAATCTAGGGCCTTGAAAGTTACCCAACTTGCATCAAATGTTTGCCCTAGGAGGGTGATTTCTATGAACTTTTGGTCAACATGAATGTTGTCCCTTATCCTCTTAGCTTTCTAGAGAGTACTATAAGTCCTTGATGGGATTTGTAGAACTCAAGTTATGGCTTTGACAAGTCAAGGGCATTTTGGTCATTTGGAGATTACAGGTCATTTCAAGTATAAAGCCATAACTCCTATTTCCAAGCTTCAAATGGAAAAATGTTCAACATCAAACTTGTTCAAAATGATGTTTTAAGGCTAGCAAAGAGGTCATGAGATGTTGGAAATGCTTGTAGCTAAAAGTTGCAAAAATGACCTAAAATAAGGGTATAAGTTAAATGAATCAAAGTTGGAAATTGATATTTTCAACCTACACATCCAAACCATGGCATGTAATATATCATTTTGACTCTAGAAAAAATTTTAAGAAAATTGGTTTAGCCACATTTTTGAGTTGAGATTCAATTTGTGGACTTGCTTTGAAAAGTGATTACTTGCATATTAAGTAACATGTGCAAAACATAGAATCAAGGTATGAGCAAGGCCCTTTGCAAGCTAAACAATTTCAAAATGTCACTAGGGGAGAAATTGGAAGTGAATGAGATTGATCCCAAGCTGCAAATAGAGCTATGCATATCATGATACATGGTTGAAAATCTCATGACATGAGAAGTGGAAACTCTCATTAGAAGGATCTAGAGGGTTCTAGATTACTCATACATCATCTATATATTGAGTATAGGTGATTCAATGCAAAGGTTGGTGATGATTGAAGGATAGAGCATAGATTGAGATTGAGATTTCTTGGCTTGCAATTGAATTCGGTTTCACAAAATTCTTCACTTTCCATCCATTTTCTTGATTGAAACTTCTTCCATGGATGCTAAGGAGTGATTCCAGATCATAATCCAAGAGAATTCGTGGCTAAATCGTGTATGAGCAAGTGAATTTTTCCACCTGCAACTCACCATCGGATTTCAAGATTCAGGACCTTTCAACCGATTCTTTTGCATACAGAAGCAAGGAGAGGGTTCGTTGATCGTGTCTGAAAGATTGGAGAGCTTGAATTGGAGGTTTAGTGCATCTGTTCATCCAAGATTTTCAGGTTGGTAAATTTCTTCCTCTAGCATGAATTAGGTAGAATCAAGATGAATTAAGGTGTTAGTTACATTGTAGAATGGTGTAGGAATTATTTTAGATAGTTAATTTGAGAATTAGTGACAAAATAGGTGTGTTACCATTTTCGGTTGAGAATTGGATATGGTGAATCTTGAGGATTTAGGTTGAATTAAGGGCATGAATGAGTTCGTGAGGGAATTTGGGATAAGTTTCATGTATTGACCATTTGCAATGGAGGATCCTAGAGAGATTTAGGGTTGAGGAAGATGACCGGAGCACCACCGGTGGTGGCCGGAGCTGGGCACAAAGTTGCAGAGGTTCAAAAGGTAGGAGATGACTCTGGGACCATCAGATCTTGGTTTGACTTGGACTATGACCCTCATCCAACGACCACGTTTTAATCTCAGTTTGTGAAGGATCTGAATTAATGAAACGCATCGTTTCATTTGAGTGATAAGTCTGGGCTTAATGAAATAACCACTATCCACACCCCCTGATGGCCCAACCCATGGTTTGAACTGTGTATCATTGCTATTTGCACCGCGCGTGTGTTTATTTTAATTTGATTTTCATTATTTTTTCATTTTATTCATGGTTCTTGGAAAAATCATATAAAATTAAAAATTAATCCAATTAATCCCATTCTTTTTGCATTTTACTCATGATTGAGTCTAGTATTTTTTACATAAAAAATATTTTCATTTCATGTATTTTATGATTTTATGGGAATTTTAAATTTTAATTGATATTAAAATGGTTATGTTTGATACATAATTTTGTGGAATTTTGTGTGATCATGTGGTGATGATTTTGATCCTAATTTTTTGTGTGTGATTAGGTTAGACATGTATGCTCCCATAGAATTTTTCTCACATTTGTGTGATGAAAATAGGTGTGCTTTCTAGATTGATACTTAGGTGCTTCCTTTTAGGGTTTAGGTTTAGTACTTTATAATGTAGAATTTATTTCTAGGTCTAAATTGATGATTTGATCTCTGAAATTAATGTGGTAGAGTCATGATTGACCTAGGTTCCCATAGTCATTTTTGTAGGATTTTATAATTGGTTTTAGTATTTTAGTTAGGACTAACTTTAGTACTAGGTTTTAGGTGATCCTAACTCACTAATTCAACTAGTTTAACTTCCTTAGTCCCCTTAGATTAGGGTTTTTGCTTGGTTTGCCTTTGGTTGAGATTGAAGACAAGGTGAGGATGCTTGGAGTTGCTTGAAGTTGCTTGGAGCTTGGATTTGTTTGTGCCTGAAGGTATCTGATGAAGATTAGGAGGTAGGAGCCATAGGGAGAGCCTTAGAACTAGAATGATTTCTTTCACAAACATGGAAAGCATATTGTGCTTCCATTCCTCCCAATGACTAAAAAGTCCTTCTAAGATATTCACATCCCTCCTTTGGAGGGATGAGTGGCTTTATCTGAGAAGTAGAACTTTGAGGGAATCAGTCTCTCATAGTGATGAACCCTTACAGGCTTCCTCTGGTTGTCAATAAGCTGTTTAGCATTTCCACTCATCCTGTTAAATCAATTGTATTTTGGTTTGAGTAGCTTGAAAGGTGTTGGACTTGAGTTTGAAGATGAGGACTTCATTGAAGGGTGTGGAAGAGGATGATTCCTTGAGCATTGCCATTGCAGCTGAAGCTTGAAGAGCAAGGAGAACAAGTTGATACTTGAAGATTCAATTGAGATTGAGTGAAGAGCTGAGGCTTAAAGAATTGAAGAATGAAGTTGACACTTCCATGTTATTAAAGACTACTCTGAGAAGCTGAAGCTTGTGGGAGAAGAAGACCAAGTTGACACTGGTAAAGCAAAGAGAGCTGAAGCTTGAAGACTAAGCTGATACTTATGAAGAGGATTCAATTGAGGTTGAGTATAGAGCTGAGGCTTGAATAAAGGATAAGTTGACACTTGCATTGATGCATTGAGAGCCTGAAAGATCAAGTGGATACTTGGGGTTAGGAGTGAAGCCTGAAAGGGGAATTGACTAAGGAGCTGAAGCTTGAAGAAAAGAGAACAAGTGGATACTTATGTTTGATGGATTGAAACCCTAGGGAAACAAATTGATATTTGTCATGAAAGATGATAGCCTTGAAGGGTGATTGAAGTTTGAAGACTGAGTTGCTGACAGAAGAGCTGAAGCTTGGATGAGGAAGAGGGGTTAATCTACTATCTTTCTGGTCTGTTTTCTTTTCTGTATTGCTGTGACTTGTTTGACTTGCTTGATGCATTAGAATAAGTTCATATCTAGACTGACTTTAATATAGGAGCATGATTGCACTAGAGGTTGAGTTGCTCCCTCTGCTTGTATTTTTACTGTATGTCTTTGCTTGCGGGTATTCGGTAGAGCCCTGCTCCCTTGCCTATGTGGTTTGTTTTGCTTGATAGCATTTCATTTCTTCTGTATGATTGCAGTTTATTGTATCTTGCTTGATAGCACTTTATTCTATTTTCTGTATGATTGTTGTTATTCATATCTGGCTTGAGGTTGAGATGAGCTTGTGGAGGTTGCTGCCCCACACACATTTCCTCCCTCACTTGCATTGCAAGCATTTTGCTGTATATCTGTTTACTGTTTAAGCTGATGCTTTATCTGTCTCTGTTTATCATTGACATGATCCCCTAGGAATCTCAATTCCTTTGATAAGGAAGTGAGGATAGAACTTTAGGTTGAAACCTATACATGTTAACTTCTAGGAGTTCCCTGTTTCAAACTTCAACCATAGGATGAATCCTTGGCATGAAAACATTAGGACTTTATAGTCTCCCCTTAGTTAAGCCTCTCTCTTCTTATCTTCAAACAAATTAAAATACAGTAATCATGAATGATTTCTTTTGTACGTTACGAGCCTTAAGCTATCTGAGAAAGGATTGTTGGAGAGTTTCTTTTCAACAGTCTGGATGTTTAGTATGGCACCCTTTGGGTGACATGCGACGCATTCACTCTCAGGTCATAGTCTCTAGTGCGATTGAAGTTGCAAACACAATAAAAAACACTTCTTTCGTAAAAGACAAAAAACAAACTTCAAACTTTTTTCCCCGTGGGCCCATAATTCAAAGGAAGCTTTTTTGAAGAAAAGAGTGTCGTTAACTCCTAGTTCTACCGCAAACAGGCTTTGTCCCTAACTGCTGGAACTACTTGTTAACCCTACTCGATAAAACAGATGAATTTGAATCCCCATAACCCGTATTATCCCAAACTACGTAAGCTCTGATCTCTCATACCTGTTGAGAGTACGTAGGCACAATACTGACGTATTGGCGAGCCACCTTCCCCGTAACCCGTAGTAGGTCGAACTATGTTGACTCTGATTTCTCATTCTCTGATGAGAATACGTAGGCATAAAGCGCGACGCTTTGCCGAGTCATTTTCTTTTCTGTTTAAGCCAACCTTGATAGGTAGATAGATAAACCAACTCGTCCAGTAAACACAACAAGCGTGGATCTCGTCGAGTACGACGGACGTGAGGGGTGCTAATACCTTCCCCTTGCGTAACCGACTCCCAAACCCAGACAATGGTTGCGATGACCTTGTCTTATACCTATTCGTCAGGTTTTTCCGATCGTTTCCTTTCCCGTTCTGAGGGATAAATAACGAAAGGTGGCGACTCTTCTGTTTTGTCGGCACCTTATTTTCGCGGAAGCGACACAAGGTAGTCTGACAAGACAATTCCTTTTATCGACTTCTGTGCAACATACTGAATATCATACTCTGACAAGAGCATGTGCCATCTTTCTAGTCTTCCCATCGGAGCAGGTTTCTCGAATATGTACTTTATTGGATCCATTTTGGATATCAACAAAGTAGTGTGGCAGATTATGTACTGCCTCAGACGTTTGGCCACCCAAACCAGCGCGTAGCAAGCTTTTTCCAACGGAGAGTAACGACTCTCACAATCGGTGAACTTCATGCTCAAGTAATAGATTGCATGCTCTTTCTTCCCGAACTCATATGTTTGGCCTAAGACACAACCCATTGATTTTTCGAGCACAGTCATGTATATGAAGAGAGGTCTTCCAAGCATAGGTGGGATCAATTTTGGAGGCTGTTGGAGGTATCCTTTGATCTTTTCAAATGCCGACTGGCAATTCTCATTCCATACAACTGCTTGATTTTTTTGGAATAACTTAAAGATTGACGTGTAAGTGGGAGTTAGGTTAGAGATGAACTTGGAGATAAGTTTAGTTTGCCAAGGAAACCTCTGATCTGTTTCTCCGTTTGTGGTGCAGGCATTTCCTAGATGGCTCGAACCTTATCGGGATCCACTTTGATTCCATGTTGACTAACAATGAAGCCAAGTAGTTTGCTGGATCTGACTTCAAAGGTACATTTGGCAGGATTTAATCTCAACTGATACCTCCTAAGTCTTTTTGAATAACTTCAGCAGATGATCAAGGTGATCTTCTGTGCTCTGAGACTTGGTGATCATGTCATTGACATAAACCTCAATCTCCTGGTGTATCATGTCATGAAATAATGCTATTGTGGCTCGTTGAAATATGGCCCCAACATTGTTTAGACCAAAAGGCATGACCTTATAACAATAAGTGCCATAAGGTGTGATGGAGGTTGTCTTTTCCATATCGGCTGGGTCCATTTTTATTTGGTTATAGCTGGAGAAACCATCCATGAATGAAAATACCGCAAAGCTGGTTATGTTATCCACCAAAGTGTCGATATGTGGCAGAGGGAAATCGTCCTTCGAACTAGCTTTCTTCAAATCCCTGTAGTCTACACACATTCTAACTTTGTAGTCCTTTTTAGGTATAGGTACAATGTTGGCCACCCATTCTGAGTATTTTGATACTGCTAAGAAACCTGCATCTATTTGCTTTTTTACCTCATCTCTGATCTTGAGGGCCATGTCGGGTCTAGATCTTCGAAGCTTCTGCTTAACTGGAGGACACTCAAGCTTAAGTGGGAGCTGGTGCATTACAATGTCGGTATCCAACCCAGACATATCTTGGTAGGACTAAGCGAACACATCTATATACTCCTTGAGAAGCATTACCAATCTGTCTTTAACCTCTTCCCCTAGCAATGCCCCAATCTTAACCTCTCTTTTCTCTTCTTCAGATCCCAAGTTAATAACGTCAATCTGTTCTTTGTAGGGTTGAAGATAGGTATCCTCGTACTCGGTCATTTTCATCAACTCTTCATGGATTTCAGAATCCTCACCACTCTCGTCTTCGACTTGGAATACCGGTGAATCAAAGTCATAAAGAACTTAATGATCATCGGATTTGGCTGGTGATGGAGGTTCTCTGTATGTGTTGAACATGCTTAAAATGAGCAAACACACAGAAAGAGATGCAGATGATGAGTTCTTTTTAGGTTTTTTTCAAAAAAAGATTGCCATTTTTCCTTTTTTACAAAAAAGTGAAAACAATAAAAATGCAATGAATAACAAAATGGAGTTAACAAAACACTCATTCATCCATGGATCTTTTTAATTGCAAAAGTATGGCCAATACAAAATGATCCATTGGCCCCGGGCACGACCATGGATTTAAAACAAAGAAAATGCTAACAAGCAAAACAAACAAATTACTCGAAGAGCGGTAACATGACGGGAATTTCTACGGCCTCCCAGTTGCACATAACGGCTTCACCTTGGAACACCAGGTCGTCTATGTAGCTCACTTCACCGTCTTCTTCGATAGCATTCACTTGAACACCGCCACTTACGAAGATCTCCTTCAGCCTCTTCAAGCGCATGTCGTTGACTTTTGATTCTTCACCCAGAGTTGGTTTGTAACCCAACCCTTGTCGATCATTCTTTTCTCGAGCGTTGACTTCAATTACCTCTCCCCAACCTTGAAGAAGTCCTTCCTTTATGGCATTTTTAATACTCTGGGCGGAGGCGAAAGATGGACCGCGTGTAATGATAGTGTCCTCAACCAATACAGCATGTGCAATCTCTAATGCTTGGAAAGTTGTTTCTAATGCATCTTAATTAGCTTCAATGTATTGGAAAGAGGATAGGTTGCTCACCATCAGGTCCTCTTGGCCGTGCACCACGACCAACTGATCCTTAGTAATGTACTTCATTTTTTAGTGTAAGTGGATGTAACAGCACCCGCTACATGTATCAATGGCCTTCCCAGCAGACAGCTATACGCCAGATTTATGTCCATCACCTGGAAGGTGATTTCAAAGACTTAGGGTCCCACCATGATCAAAAAATCAACCTCTTCTATTGTGGCTCTCCTCGATCCATCGAAAGCCTTCACAATTAAAGATGTGGGTCTCATCTCAGCTCCTTTGTATGCCAACTTAGCTAATGTTCTTTTGGGCATTACATTGAGTGATGACCCAGTGTCGAAAAGTGCTCTGGCGAGTGTATCTTCTTCACACTTAACAGACACGTGCAAGGCATGGCTGTGCTTGCGACTCTCAGTGGTCAAGTCACTATTGTCGAAGCTCGGCGTATTATAGGTTGTGATGTGAGCAACGACAGATTCAAATTGCCCCACGGTGATGTCTTTCGTTACATGGGCTTGTGTGAGTATCTTCAATAGAGCTTGTTGATGAGCGGAAGAACTCAGCAGTAACGACATAATCGAGATCTTGGATAGTGTCTGGTTGAGTTGGTCCACTACCCGATAATCGCTTCGGTGAATTATTCTCAAAAATTCTTCCTCATCCTCCTTTGGGACTTCTTTCCCTTTCGTTTTTTCAATGACAGGCTCCTTGAAGATGGCCTCCTTAGGAACAATTTCCTTAGGAGTGGTAGTGGTTGCTTTGGGAACAGTGACAGCTGCTTGAGGAACAGTAAAATTTGCCCTGGACTGATATCTTCAACCACTATGGGTCATTTTGCTTGCCCCAACAATGTTTGTCGCGTCCTCCTGCTTTCTT